>JBBBVM010000019.1:3235549-3835549 GCA_037355625.1 Petunia x hybrida
TGCTGTCCTTTTTATTAACATCGTCTTCAGGATTCCTGAAATACTTCTCTTTTAATCTACTCTTTGAAAGCTTAAAAATACTTATATCTACAATACTGGAAATATTAAGACCACTAACTACATGAAAATCATCAGCTGTGAAATCCACTATATCACCAAAAACTTTAAAGCTAAGCTTAGTGTTGTCTGAAGAAACTATTTGAGACTGGAGAAAACAATTTATAAGCCTCCCAGAATATTTAGCATCTTCCAAAAGCATAAACTTGCCGAATGGCCCTTTCTTCAGTTTCTCCAGGTAATCCGCAGACAGCAACCCTTCGATTAATCCACGATACTCTGTGTCACCTTTCCACTGGCAATCACGATTTTTCCACTGCGCAAATGGAAGCAATATACCATCGTCGTTTGGCAGATTATCCGTAACCTCATCACTTGGAATAATCTCCATTGCTGTAACATTAGCACATGTATTAAAATAAAAACAAAGGAAAATTAACACATATATGCTGGGGGTACAAGTAGTTTATCTGCACAGTCACAGTATTTGGGATGCTGGGGGTACAAGTGGTTCATGTGCAAGGTCGCAGTATTTGTGCTGGGAGAGAGCTTGGTAGCCCAACCCCTCCCCCCAGACATTGGTGCTGGGAGCACAAGTAGTTCATGTGCATGGTCACAGCATTTGGTGCTGGGGCCTATTATGCTTTGTTATGCAAAGTCCCATTTTTAGAACTGGGACACAAGCACTTAATAAACAAATGGGTCGCAGCATTTTGTCCTGGAGTCTATGATGCTTTGTTATACACAGTCCCATGTTTTAGAACTGGGACACAGAACTTTTTAAACAAATGGGTCACAGCATTTTGTCCTGGAGTCTATGATGCTTTGTTATACACAGTCCCATGTTTTAGAACTGGGACACAGAACTTTTTAAACACAAGGGTCACAGCATTAGGTGCTGGGGTCTATGATGCTTTGTTATGCACAGTCCCATGATTTAGAACTGGGACACAAGCACTTGTTGAACACAAAGGTCACAGCATTTGGTGCTGGGGCCTATGATGCTTTGTTATGCACAGTCCCATGTTTTTTGTACTGGGGGAGAGCTTGGTGGCCCACCCGCTCCCCCAGACATTAGTGCTGGGTACACAAGCACTTGTTAAAACAGAGTCACAGTATATACTTCTGGGGCAAAGGGTTTGACAAAAAAAAAAACCGTTGCCCCCTTTCTAAAAAATAACCCACCATTTACAATGGACAAGTACCTCTTAAAAACACACAGTCCCAATTTTTTATCATGGGCAACAGCCTATCCACAACAGAAGGTCACAATATATAGTTCTGGGGACAATGGGTTTCACAGAAACAAAGCGTTCCCATTAAAAAAACCCTACCATTTTAAAGGAAATCAAAAGCTTATACTGTACTCCAATGAAAATCTAAACATTGTTCGAAACAAAATCAAAACCTAAATAACCCATATACACGTACAAAAATGAAACAAAAAACAATACGAAGTAAACACAGTTACCTTAATATACGAAGTAAAAACAGTTACCTTACACACAAAGCTTCAAAATCTCAAAAATAAGAAATTGCTGTATTTCGAAAGAGAGTTCGTATAGTTTGATAGAGTTCAAAAGTCACAGTATTAAACAGAGAAACAAAAACACCGAATAAGTTAAAAATAAGGAAGGTTAAAACCGGAATTTCCAAAATGTGTAAAACGACATCGTCATACTATTATTTTTAAAAAACGCGTCTAGTGGCTAATTCTCAGCGAATTTATAAACAGAGGCTACGCATCACAAAGCGGGTGCCAAAGTGGCTTCCCCGCGAAAATTTTACCTTTTTAGCCCGACCCACGCAAGCCCACGGCCCGTGAGTCTTGGGTGAGGCTGGGCTGGGCCGGCCCGTGGGCTTAATTAAATAAAATAATTTAAATAATAAAATAAGGACCAGTATAAAAATAATGAAACAGAGCTTCTAGTTTTGAATATTATGCTGCGATTTTTCAGTATTTATATTTTGACAAATATTATATTATTGGTATCTTTTTATATTTTCGTTTTACTGTTATTTGGAATACGGGTTCTTGGAGAATAACAATTTACCAAATGTGTGTGGTGACTTATCAAAGTTTGTAAATTTTTTTCTGATTATATTGTGTTAACAACAGTTTATGATATCTAAAATTGCTCCAGAAATTTTATGAAATTAAGATTCTCTTTTAACTAATGACAATTGAAATAAATTTTAAGTTCGCATTGGATACTTTTTGACACCAAAGTTTGTACTATATTTTTGCTTGTTATATTATCTCCTTTATAAGAATTGTTCAGCTGGATATCATGGTAATATTTGGTTTACTTCTAGTATATACTATTATTAAAAATTCAAAAATCAAACTAATATTATTAAGAAATAATAAATACTCCCTCAGTCCCAATTTATGTGGCACCATTTCCTTTTTTGTTTGTCCCAAAATAAGTGACACCTTTCCTTATTTGACAACTATTTAATGCATCATCTCTATTTTACCCTTGTTGGGTCCTACATACTTTTAAACCTACCAACAACTTTTTTATTACTCAAATCTTCTCTCTCTTACTTTTTCAAGGATAAAATTGATATTTAACAAGGTCAACCTCTATTTTCTTAAACTCCGTGTCCGATCAAATGGTGTCACATAAATTGGGACGGAGGGAGTAATAAATAATGGTGGGCTAGCCCGGCCCGGCCTGCAGCCCACATAGGGCTGGGTTGGGCTAATAATTTAATGGCCCGTGTGAATTGTGGGCCGGCCCGGCAAATTGCAAAGCCCACGTGGGCTGGGTCGGGCTGGATCGGGCCGGCCCATTTTGACAGCACTAGGTTTAACAATATTAATCCTCAAGATTAGCTTCACCACTCCCCCAATCGACCAATTAATTTGTTGCATCGAAAGCCCTTAAAGTTAGAACAGTACAAGTACATAACATCCTTATTTGTGAATTGTGACTACTAGCAGTATATGATAACGAAGACTATTTATCATCCTTCAAAGTTTAACTAATATATACCAACAGGATAAATAATTTTGTTTATATCGTCGGCTAATTTAAAACCTATATCATGTAACTTTTTAAATATCTTACTTGTTTTACTAATATTTAAACTTTAATTATACTAATGATTCGATCAAGTCGATGTCCTTCTTATACTGTCCAACACACCAACTATATGTTAGTTTTTGCTATTGTGATTTTTCAAGATCAATTGTTCAATTGTGACTTAATCATTGATCAATTTGCTAAGTTAAATTAGCTATTTAAAAGAAGTAAGAAAATTTGAAAATTTACACGTTATAGGCTTAAATTAGCCGTCATGTTATAGACTTAAATTAACCGTCGAGGTATATTAATTAAACTCTTTTTCTTGTTTCCATAAAAGTTTATTATTTATAACTACTCCTTCCGTCCTATTTTGTTTGTCATACTTTCCTTATTTGTCCATCCTAAAAAGATTGTCGTATTTCTAAATTTGGCAATAATTCAACTCTAAAATTATTTTTTGACTCATTTATAACCACAAATATTCATGACTTATTTTAGACCACAAATTTCAAACTACGACAAACAAATTGGGACGGAGGGAGTATTAATTTAGAAAGCTTCAAGTGATGATGTAGTAGTAGATCATAAGTCGTAACAAACCAACGTAAGATGCGGAAGTTAAAGATAAACAAGAACAAGAGAATCAAAGTCAGCACTCGTAAACTCCCCCCCACGTGTATTCTACACTTGTCTCTTCTTCCACGTGCGTCCCCTCCAACCCCCCACCCCCCCAAGGGGACCCTCCCCCTCCCCCATTATTTTCTCACTCTCTTTGAACACTATACAGTATACACTGAACAGTGAAATTATACATAACTTTTTTGTTTTTTGTTTTTTTTAGCTTATTACAATTTTCAGCTTGTGAAAAATAATGGTGAGAGCAAAAAGGTTTGATTTGTGGAATGGAATGTTGCAAGTTTCAGATAATGGGAAAGAAGGCATATTTTATGCACTATGTGCTGCTTATGCATTTGTCTCCTTCATTGCCCTGGTACTTACTACACTATTCATATCACATGTACATTAGTTACTTATATGAAATATGTTGTGTTATTAATTAATCTCCCATGATTTATTTGCATATTTAATGACCCAAGATTTAGATTTTACTTTCTTGATTGACCCTTTAGTGCAAATTGATACAATGCTGTAATATCCACGTTTTTTATATCGAAACCCTAATTTGGCTTGATCTTTTGGTGGATCTTGCTTAGGTAATTTAATGGACCAATTCACATTTTAAAACAATAATATAAAAGTGTGATTGCACAAGTGGGGTTTGGGGAGCGTGGAGTGTACGAAGAACCTTACCCCTTCCTTGTGTGAGGTAGAGAGGCTGTTTCCGATAGACGCTCGTAAACAGGTTTGGAAACTACAAGTGTAAGAGCTAAGATGAAGATAAGGAAGAGAAGAAAATTATAGACAATAAAATAGTAAAGATAACAAAAGTAGAAGAAGCAGTAGTACCAGTAACTATAAAAATAAGATGATACTAGCATAATAACAGTTTTACTGATTATGCTAAGGGGAGCATATAAGGTATCTCTAGACTATCTCTCTGAAACCAAGCTTTCCCACGGAGTCGGGGGAGCTCGCTCGGCTACATACTACCCTTCTACCTTAATTCCTGATCTCCATGCTCACCAATTCAGAGTTTATGTTTTCCTAAATAAGTTACTGGCTCGTTTTTTTTTTAAGTACATACTGCAGTTTATTTAATACTAATGTGAGATGAAAACTTGGAAATGTGTCCAAATTTCCCAAATCAGCATTGCCGTTTAGCTTGTGTTGATGAGGCATACTCCAAATTCTCAGAGTTGCTGTCTCAGCATGTTTTTGTATGTTGTATTACAGGTACAGCTCATCCGCATCCAATTGCGTCTTTCAGGAATTGGTTGGACTACACAAAAGGTTTTTCACTTGATGAATTTTGTCGTTTGTGGATGTAAGATTTGCTTTACTTTCTCAAATTTGTGCTACAAACTGTTTGCATCAAGTTATTCTGGTGCTCACGAGAATCAAATCATTTTTTGACAGTGAGAGCGATTTTATTTGGTTTATACAGGAGCGTATTCTATCTGAGACCAAAAGTAAGTCTTTTCTTTCCCTTTACTTAACCAGTCTGATATCTATAGGAGTAATTCTTAGTTTCTCCAAATTGCTGGTGATTAAATTGTATAATAGGCTATTGACTCCTAAAGCTTCAGGCTGGACCCTCAACTGAATTACACTGCAAGAGAAGGAATTTAAGCTCATGAATTTCACCGTATAAGCAGGATCTGTTTAACGTTGATGACACAATCTTTCACAAATCTTTAAACGTGATGCAAAAACAATTTATCGTTGTTTACAGTGGCGGATGTAGAAGGTTGAATACGGGTTCGGCCGAACCCAGTAGGTTTGATCCAGACAGTGTATTTGTATTAAAAAAATATTAAATTTGTACAAAAATCAAGCCGAGAACCCAGTTACTTGGGCTTGAGATCGTTATATGAAAATTTAGAACCCATAAAGTTCAAATCCTAGATCCGCCTCTGGACTTGTTTAGCATTAACTCATAACCTGCCTAGTACATATCAGAAAATTGTGACAAATGCTGCAAGGCCGTGAGTCGGTGTATAATGCATGGAATTAGCCCGATGTATAGGCATTCATTATGCATGTTCTCTCGCCAGTTTCTGGCTGGACTGTCTCATGGCCGGTGCACTAATAGTGGGCCAACCAAAGATTTACCTCTTAAATTTATGATTATGTTGGCTTTCCTGAAGGGAGAAAGTACACTTCTTGAATCTTGGTTCTGCAGTAAATTCTCTCGAAGAGAATTAGGTTCTGCACTTATAATGCTCAACAACTACAATAATGTACCCAATATAATCCCATGAGCGGGGTCTAGGGAGGGTGAGATGGTGAGATGTACACAGACTTTACCTTGAATAAGGTAGAGAGACTGTTTCTGATTGACACTTGGCTCAAGAAAAGGCAGTGAGATATATATATATATATATATATATATATATATATTTTATAATGAGGAAGGCAGTGAAATATAACAGCAATTTTATTAGTTTTATCGCTGTTCGTGACTTAACAGCCCTGACAAGAAGTTATTCAAAGTTAGTTAAAACCTAAGAAGTAGCACTTATACAGGAGAGTGAAAGAAACTTGGAAAACAGCTTAGGAGAGACATCTGCTATGAGAGGTTCTTCTCATCATCAGTCTTCATCCCTTGTGTTACCAATCTACCTGTTGTTTTCTCCTCTCACTTTGCTTGACCTACCACTCTCTTTCGTCTGTCTCTCTTCTTATTCCTTGCCTTCGTAGTAGATATGAGCCCATCCGGACCTTAGTAGATCAATTTCCAACTCTTGCTGAATTTAAATTCAGGGTATATTCGAACATTTACTTTTTTTAACCATCCCAAGCATCAGAACTGGGATTCATGTTTACTTTCAAATTTCCTTTTAAGAACAGGTATTTCAGCATTGCGGTTTGTCTGCTTAGCTAACATCAATGAACATTTAAACAGGCACTTGAGATGATGCTTCTGGATCTCCCTGGTCTGCTATTCTTTTCCACATATACATTACTAGTTCTTTTTTGGGCTGAAATATACCATCAGGTAATGCTATTTAATTCTCAAAGGTCTTTTAGGAATTACTCAGACAAGATATCTTCAAAGGAACATGTTGGATTTTTTGTCAATTGGATTATTTTTGTTCTGGAAGCAGCCCTACCTATTTTATAATATCATCTTCAATCAAGCCTTACTCATTGTTTATTATTTTTGTCAGGCAAGAAACCTTCCCATTGATAAACTGCGACCTGCATACTATGCAGTTAATGCAGTTGTATATCTTATTCAGGTAGTGCATCAAAGTTCTATTCACTTCGCAAAAAAACATAACCATGCATAAGCAACAGAAGCCTCTCTGAGTATCCTGCTATTTATGCAACAATATATGACTGCAGATATGCATCTGGATCTTCATCAGGCTTGGCCCAACTTCTGCTGGTGTAGAAACTGCTAAAATCTTTTTCTCTGGTCAGATCTAACTTCTATATATTTTTTTGAGCATGCAACATTACTAAGCTATTGCAGTCTACTATCTTAACTTGAATTTGCGCTTTCTGCAGTTATTTCATTCTGTGCTGCTTTGGGATTTGTCATGTATGGTGGAAGGTAATTGGTTCTCCCAGTATTCTACAAGTGGCCATATCCTCTCTCCTATGTCCATGTTTCACGAAATTGATCTTTTCTTTTTCCTTTCCTTTTAATCTTCTTCAAGGTTGTTTGCGATGCTTCGCCGCTTTCCTATTGAATCTAGAGGCCGTCAGAAGAAGCTTCATGAGGTTTGTACCTGATGTAACTGCCTCTTCTTTTCATCATTTTCTTTCCATGTGCGTTGCTTCAGTTTAGATTCATGTTGGTGCTTGTTGCCTTAGAGAAACAAATCCATATCTGGAGCCTTCTTTGTACTAAGTGCTACCTTTTTTGTCCAACCTGAAGATAGTAACTTGACCGAATAACTACACCTTCCCGTTCTAATTTGTCGTTTAAGGTTTTGGTTCAACCATTAATAAATTCATTTAATAACATACTTATTAGGGGTATTTAATTAAGTTTCCCGCATCATTTCCAAAGGAGCAGTTTTTGACTATATGCCTGTTGGAGTAGTAAGGAGAGTATTTGAAGAAATAATAATTAATGATTTATTGGATTCCTAAAGTGACAAGTATTTGGATCAAATTTGTTAGGCTTCACTAAAATAAGAGGATCGGAGGAGTACTAGAAATTTAGTTCCTTGTTCGTTTTTGGTTGAAACTATAGATAATAAGCGCTATTTTCCGATATGATAGAAGTACAAAGCAAGGATTATGATGTTCTTTTTTTCTAGTTTTTGGTGGACATGGTTATCTTGTACATGTAGTGATGAGTGGATGCAGTTGCATGGTGCAATAGTCGATGTACACCCACCTTCATGAACAATAAAAGAAAAAAGGATTTACAATATTATACTTGAACAATGTCAACACCGATCAATCAATTGTGGCTCAATCCTAAACTAGTCAGGACTTGAATGCATGATCTCCTGTATTATATCAATCCCACTACTTTTTACTCGAAGAATAACATGGAAATGTTTTGAGCATTTAATGTGGTTTGGTATATAAGTATAAAGGGAAAAGTAAAAATGATGGTGACAAAGTTCCCTTCTAATGAATATGTGATCTACTTTTGGTCTTAACTGTCTATTGCTGGCAGGTCGGCTTCGTGACTGGCATTTGCTGCACTTGTTTCTTGATCAGATGTTTAGTGGTAAGTTTCCTCTAAATCCAATGTACACATGTTTACCCCTAATGTGATTTATAAAATGCATTTGGTATTATTTCTTGCAGGTTGCTGTTTCTGCTTTTGACGGGAACGCTGATGTTGATGTCATTGACCATCCAGTTCTCATCCTCATCTATTACTCGGTAATTTCAGTTTATTGTGAAATTCAAATTCAGCCCTTGTGAAACATTTGACCATTTACAAGGCTATTTTCCTGTTTCGAAGCCTTGGTTTATTTAATAGTTTTTCCATCATCAATAACTTTCAAGCTCCCTTGAGTAATTTTCGTATGCGTAAAGGTCATGCACAAACTGATCCATCTTTTTTGTACATTTTTCTCCAGGTGGTGGAGATCTTGCCTTCTATTTTGGTGCTATTTATCCTGCGTAAATTGCCTCCACCACGTGTATCAGAGCAGTATCATCCTATTCAATGATCGATGAAAAACCAATCGCTGATCTTAATGCTTCACGGGTTTTGTTGGGAGAAGCCTTTGCCAGGCAACCCAAAGTCTTTAAAAATTTTCATAGTCTTTTAGTTTTCTAAGGTTTTGGCTTTTTGGCGTCTGTTCAATTCAGTGGGAGAACGACTTCTAGTTTAACTACAATTCATAGTTTGTTTAGAAGTCTTGAAAATATCAACTATTCAAAGTCATAGATGAAAAGGATTTGGATAGACCTAAAACTAAAAGAGTAGCAGTTAGAAGTATAGTGGGAATCGAATTTTTAACTCAGTTAAATGCTTTGTTTCCGATTCATATCTTTGTTCTCACAAAAGAAAAAACCTGAGAGAGAATCTTTCTTTCTTGAAACATGTCGAGAAGTGGCATATTATGGCTACTTTTGTTCTTGAGTATTTGCATGGGCATGGTTACTGCTACTGCTACAGGCCCTGAAAGAGAGATCATGGATTTATCTGGTAGAAGATGGCAACCTATATTTCCTCCATCGCTTATAAAGTGGATTGAGAGAAATACAATCCCATCGCAACCCCAGCCTACACTCTCAACCCTGTCGCGACATCATCATAGAGACCATCCACGCCACCTACCATGGTGGCGTCATCATAGACACCATCCAAATCACCCAATACAACCTCCACCGCCACCTCCACCCTTGCACGAGGCACCACCTCCATCATCGCCTCCACAACCACCACATGTGACTCCACCACCTCGACCCCCAGTTGATAAAGCGGCTCCTCCACCACCACAGCATGCGGCTCCATCACCTTCTCCATTGCCTCTGCCTCCAGTTGATAATGTGGCTCCTATACTGCCACAACCACCTTCAATGTCTCAACCCCCGGTGGTTAATCCACCTCCACCAGCTTCTTCCGGCGATGAACCGAGTGATTGCTCGATGGTTCTGATCAACGTGGACGGCTGTATATCAGATTTGATCACTTCATTCTTCAAGGATCAAGTTTCGTTATCCACAAATTGTTGCAAAGCCGTTTCAAGAATTTCCGATGATTGCTTTGACAGAGCCTTCACGCACTTCAGCGTACCAATCTTCCAAACAAGCGTAAGGAACTATTGCAGTCACCAAAAGTGAAGCATGACCAAATCCTAGCAATACCTTTTTTATTTTTTTATTTTGTGGTAATTTAGTTTTGTTAGGATTCTGAAGAGAGATGGCCAAAATTTCAATCTAGTTTTGCTTAATTAGAGTCGAGTAAAAGCGGCAGTAGTAATATACTTGTTAACTTAAATTCCTTTATGTAATCATATATTCATCTTGATACTAGTTGATACCACAGTTTAATAATAGCGACTCTGCTATAAATTGTTCTTGTGTCTTCAATTAGCGAAAAGAAAGAGAGACATCCTAGAATATTTATGTGCCATCAAGCTTACCCGCGTTGGAAGTTTATACCAAGTCAATATATGCATGATATGTGTTTGGAAATAGAGTTCTATCACCTAACCATAGTTAACTAATACATATTTTTACATCATTAAATTATCTAATCATGATAACTCAACAAACACCAAGTGCGAGTAAGTATTTACCAATCCACAAAGAGCCTTCTCTTTTTACTGCTAGGTTCTTTAATCGAGGAGTATCTAAATGGTCAAGCCAGCAATCGAAAGAATATAAAGAGGAGGAAATATCATCTCCTCTGTTATAAAGTCATTATACCTATTTTTGATATCACGTGTGCTTATATTCGAGGGTCGATGAATAAGTATCAACATCAATTTAGAGAAGGGGATAGGATGAGACTAGAAGTAGGATAAATAGATTTGCATGAACTTTGACCTAATATGGCCTACAAATTTTCAAAAAACGTAGTGGGATGAATGGATCATCTACGTAGAAGCGCTTCCTCCTTATGAGTGAAATTATGATTAATTATTAAGTCAATAAAAGTACATTGCCTATAGAATTCAACTTGACAGATCGGATAACAAGGGTTAATTAACACCTATAAACCACAAGTTTCTACTAGCAAAACACCCCCCCACTAGCTTATTAGAATTTATACTAGCAAAACACCCCCCACTAGCTTATTAGAATTTATTGACTTTTCCGGATTCTGCGTGAACATGAGATGTTTTGTATACCGAACTGCTCTTTTAACCGAGCTCTTTCTAGGTTAGTGGTGCACAGTTTTAATTTTAGTGGATAATAGGCACAATATTCTTCTATTTTTCTCCACTATAAACTATTACTTGTGCAATATTCGAATCCATGACATGAGATTATTCTACCCCTCACAATTCACATGAAACGCTCTTATCGCTAACCAAATCTCCGAAGACAAGCTTGTGATGAAGTATTTGAATGATTACATTCTGTGCTATTAATGCGTCAACATTAACCCTTTGATTCTAATGCCATATGTGGTAACGTTTTTACATTTTGCTTTCTCTTAAATTATTAGCATACTCATGTCATACCCCTATCAATTAATTTGGCATATCTCAAAGTTTCTAAATTATTGTGCATTGCACGTAAAAGCAATCTTATCGGCATTCTTTGTTTATTTCCCTTTAAAGAAGAACATGACATATTTGACCACAACAAAGGAATTGGAATAATGCAAATATAAAGTTATTTAAAAGTATATTGCACATCATGCCTATTTCCACATTGAGCAAATTTCAAATAAACCTTTTCTGAGAGAAATACATTGCACCATATCTTCATTGACTTCTTGTTTTGCTAAATATTTATATTTTTCAAAGAAGGCAAGGGCCTTATGATTATGTTAGCAAAGAAACTGTGTCCAAATATATGTTTAAATTAAAACTAATATAGGAAAATAGTGTGCGTGTCATTATAAGCATCATCCCGTTTCAACAAAGCTAATTTTGGACATCTATTTTACTTGAATGTATATTTCATCAAGCTACTTTGTAAGATTGAAAATTATTATTTATAAAAATTCTAACAACATAATCAGAGGCGGACCTATATTCAAGATTCGGGTGCAAGTGCATTTGGAAAAAGTTTTATATATGTAGGTATAAATACTTTAAACATCGGATATATATACTATTTCGCACCCTGAAATTTTGACATATCTATATTAAATTCAATGGTGCCCCACCGTGCTCAAATGCTGAGTCCACCTCTAAACATACTACAATATTATTTTTACTTTACAATACTTCTTACAAAAAAATAGTGGAACTCATCTAGGCCCGGAATATGAAATGCTAAAGCTCAGGAAAAAAAAAACCAAAATATATTCCAAGTAAAAGAGCACAAATAAATTACTAATCAACCGTGATTTCATTAGATTTTCAAGAAACTTTATCCTGCCATCTATACAACCAATTCATTAATAATATCCATTTTATTTAAAAATTGTTCAGTAGTATAGATTTATGGTATTCTAGTATTGTTATTAGTATAATGATAATGATTAAGCAATAATATTGGTAGATATAGAAAATAAGCGAAATTTACATAATTAGGATATCCTTGGCTACTCATCATAGATTTTGCCCTAATAAAAAAGTCTTACAAAACTAACCAGACAAGTAATAAGCTTGGTAATCGCCAAATCTTTGTATTTACCCGGCGATTGCCAAGAACTTACTTCTGGTGACGCCAAACTTGAGCTTGAGAAGCTTCTGGACGCATGTTACTATTTTCACTGCCCAATAATCAATTTGGTCCCAAGGTAATGAATAACCAGTTACACCAAAAAATGCGATTAATACACCAAGAACCACACCTAAAACCCAAGTCGATTCACGAGGATTTTTAAATTCGCCGGTGAAATACACACAAAATACATGCAGATCATCATTACATCATACTTGCCGACGATCCGCAAAAACTTGATTATAATACTCTAAACTACTTTTAAATATAAGCTTTTAGTCATCATATTAATTTCTGTTATGTAATTTCAAAAAATATATAAATAAAGTTATGTGTAACACATGAACATCATTCTGAAATTAAAGTTTAAACTCCTCATTCTTTATTCGGTAGTTAATTTCTTTCCTCTAAAGCCCTTTTTAATTAATTTCTTTATAATAAAATTCATGCAAAGTGTTTATATTTATTAGTACTATTTACTAAACACATCAACTACTTATTATCAATTTTATTTATTCAATTATATAACTATTTATTCATGACATCAACTTCAACGATCAAAAATATTTTTTCATCACTTGATGCTAATCAACTACTACTTTTAGTCAGCTAACCCAAACGATCCCGAAACAATTTAACAAAGATCAGTAGGTATGATCTTAATTTTCATCGTCTCTTTCCCTATCCTCTTTCTTGATATCCTAATGTAACAAAAATATTTTTACTCCAAAAAAGTTAATCCTACCACTAAAAGATTAAAGAAAAAAAAAAGCATGAATGCAAATCATGTGTATTGCATACATCCATTTATTATTTAATTATGGTTAGATAATATAAATAAATAAATACTTTAAATTTCTACTATTATAGTTAATTTATATAGTTTAGTATAAACACTGGCGCCGTAAATATATTTAGCAGGGTCAAAGGTGGAGAGAGGGGGAGATGCCAGATGGCAAGTTCACACATCACCTCTATAAGCACTCCTTTAAGACTAATTCAGCCCCAAAATAACACAATCAAAACTTCAAAATCCTCCACTTTTTGGTCAATAAATTCACATAGTCCATAGACTTTAGAATCTGTAATACTGTAGATATTAAAATACCCATTTAAGAGTAATGAAGATTTGTTGAATTTGAAGAAAAAGAATTGGTATTTGATAGAAGGTGTGATGGGTGCAACGGGTTCTAAGCTGGAAAAGGCACTGGGAGACCAATTCCCTGAAGGTGAACGTTACTTTGGCCTTGAAAACTTTGGCAACACTTGTTACTGTAACTCTGTCTTGCAGGTACTTTATTTGTCGATTCTTGATTCTTTTCAATATTCACAACTGTTTTTGTTGAGCCGAGGGTTCGACCTCACTTGAGGTAGGGGTAAGGTATGCGTACACCTCACTCTCCTAGACCCCATTTGTGGGATCATACTGGATATGTTGTTGTTGATTCTTTTAGTATAAAGTTTCAATCTTTTTGGTTTTATGGATGTTGGGGTTCAATTTTTAGGTTTATAAAATATGGGTTTTACTTGGATTGTTATAATAACTACAGTATCTCTTGATCCCAAGCTATTGGAAACAGCCTCTCTACCTCACTCGAGATAGGTTTGCGTACACCACACCCTCCCCCAAACCGCACTTGTGGGATCACACTGGGTATGTTGTTGTTGTTTGTTGTCTTGATCCTAAGTTAGTTGGCATGACTATAGGAATCCCCTTTATATGTTTTACTCAATTTGGACTTAATTCATTCTGATAATGCTAAATAGTTAAACAATTTAGTTTACTTTGGATTTTTAGATGCTTTAATTTGGAGTTTATCTAGTTGTGTGTTTCTGCTATTTTGATCGGTTCCAGTTAGTTGTCGTGGCGATACAGATCCTCTATATCATTATACGCAATTTGGACCTATTTCGTTCGAAGAAGGTTAAAAGTTTAAGATAAATGAGTTTACTTTGGGTATCTAGGTACTTAAAATTGAAGCTCATCTAGGTGCGTGCTTTTGCTATTTGATCGGTTTGTTCTGATGAATTTGAAGTACTTAGACCTTTTTTTTTGGTTTTCAGTATCCAGGTTACTATTTTTTGCTTTAATGAGGGTTGTTCTTATACCCAATAGTTTACTATCCAGTTCAGCACTTTGGATAATTTCACAAATATGATCAGTGTTTCATTGATGAATTTCATTTTCTGATAAACCGAAGTTAGTAATGAATGTTTGCTGATCTGTAATGTTAAAGATTATTCATTTAATTCGTGTTCTGAATCAGGCGCTATACTTCTGCGTTCCCTTCCGCGAGCAACTGCTAGAGTATTATGCAAATAATAAAAGTCCTGCAGAAGCTGAGGAGAATCTCTTGACTTGTTTGGCTGAATTATTCTCACAGGTAGCTGATTCAACCCAAGTCTGTGGGCTTTCTATCTAACGCGGTGTCTAGAATGTTAGATACTAATGTTCTATGCCCTTCAAATTGAATTTAATCAATTCACTGTAAAATCTTGATGTCTTCCATATGTCATGTTTAATTGTGGAATTTGGCAAGAGTGCCAACTACCTCTGTCATTCAATTTAGAAAGTGGAATAGGATGAAGCATATGCAGAAGACACTGACAATTGCGGTCACTTTTTCAATCAAGTGCTAGTTCAGTATGTCACTATGTCTAGCTACCATATTCGCGTAATCGCATTGTCTTAATTTTGGTTAGAGGAAATTCAAGTTAGTTAGTATTTGTAGCATAAGATTTTCTACTTTTCTTGATCAATAAAGCCAAAACACAATTTGATTGGCTGAGCTTGGATGATGGAGACAACATGGTAATGTAAGAGAACAATACGAACTTTAAACTCATTCTTCTAAACTTCCCATCTTTGATCCTTCAATTATGTCTTTTGGTTATGCTTTGTCATGCAGTAGAAAAACTAGAAAATTTAAACCTGAATATGAGGATTTGGTATTAGCCAGTTTTGCGATAACCAAGCATCTTTTCCTTCACCAAGTCAGTCTCACCATGGCCATGTAAAATTTCTGGTGAACCATGATTTTTATTGTCATCAGGAAATAAATTTCTATCGAGACTATATTATATGCTCGTCGAGAAACTATCAGCACGTAAAACATTGTTGTCGTTGTTGTCATGCAGATAAGTTCGCAGAAGAAGAAGACAGGTGTTATTGCTCCAAGACGCTTTGTGCAAAGAGTCAGGAAACAAAATGAACTTTTCCGAGGTTACATGCATCAGGCACGTGTTTTCCTGTACATTCTGTACGCTTGTTATTTGGTGGCAACCAGGTGGCATATATTCAGAATCTTGTTTTGGGTTAAATCGCGAAGGAATAAGTCACTTCTTGATCAGTATCTCTTAACTATGAATTCTTTTAGTTGTAGGCTTCAAAAAGAATCTTGAAGTTGTAATCACTATCTTTTAAGGATCAAAGATAAGTTCATAGTGCCTTATCCTAAAAATAAATTAATAAATAAATAAAATAAAAAATGATAAGTTCATAGTGGTACCTATATCAAGAGACCTATTTAAAGAAAAAATAAGTACGAACAAAAAAAATAAAATAATAAAGAACAAACAAAATAAAGATCATCTGAAACAAGAGAAGGAATACCTTAGCAATTTCAAAGAAGGGAGACATGCCGTGCTTACTCTTACTTTAGATGTATCATTTTCAGCTAGTCCTAGATCAGTTTAAACCACGAAACAGGTTTATGCCGGCCCTAAGTTCGTCTTACGTGCTTTAGCATTGAAAGCATGCATTCTCGGGTTACAGTGATATTTACTGCATCTATGTTGTACATTGGAGAATCTTCAAGGTGTCGCGACCTATTTGTCCTGATACATTGTTTTTTCTTCTGGGAGACATACTTAGTGTTTTTGTCTATTTATACGACTAGGTAGGGGAAGGTTTTACCTTGTGAGACTTCCATATTGTATTTACTTGTTGAACATACCATTTCTTTATCGTTAAACGAGTACCATCTTTATCTGATCATCTGCATATAAGTGGAAAACGAGCTTCGCTAGGGGTTTATCATGTGGTTGGGTGCTTGAGGAGAAGAAGAAAAAGGGGAATGGAAAAAAAGAGTTGGGTTGCGATGCTTGTGTTGCCTAATGGCACAGGGTTATGCCTGCAAGGAGGAGAAAAAGAAACAAGAAATTGTTCATAAGGAACAAATAGTCGAAGTCTTACTTTGCCCTTAAAGGCAAGAGATGTCAGTAAAGTTATGGAAGGTTAAGTTGTTATTCTATTTAAAGCTAAAGGGTGTAACTTCCATGAACTATGGTTACGAGTATATTGTCTAAGTATGATCTCTACTCCACATGCTATCCGTAATTATTAATATGCCGTCTATAAGGGGAAAAAAATCCCACTTGATCTAGGTCTTGATACAGTTGATGATTGGTCATGCTTTGCTCAGGATGCTCATGAGTTTCTGAACTTCTTGTTAAATGAGCTCGTTGATATCTTGGAGAAAGAGTCACATGCAGCAAAAAGTTCAACAATAAATTCCCCTGAAAAACTCGCAAATGGATCATCTAACGGTCATGCAAATGGAGTTAAGAAGGAGCCACTTGTTACCTGGGTGCACAAAAATTTTCAGGTAGACTATCTATCTGTGTCTTTGCTCATATCTAATTGCATCCTTCTTCTTGTCTATATATAATATATGGCAACAACAGTTAGTTTAGCACCTGTCAATGATGTCCGATTATACTGTGTTTGAAAGGAGAAGGGCAAGGTTTCAAATTGTTTTTTTTTTCTTGTTGCATCTCTTATTTTTCTTTCAATGAAATTTTTAATACTGTCATTTGAAATTATAAGAAGCAAAGTTCTGTCTTGGTCTCTGAATTTGTATCGGATGATCATGGATTCCATCGGTGAGCAGATTCATATATGTTTAAAATTATTACTACTTACTCCACTCCACTTGTGATGCAAATTATGGATCCTAGACTTCAGCAAGTGGTCTTCTTTTGCTACTTTCTAGATCTAATGGCTTGTTAACTTGTTTGTTTTTTATAAGAGCAGGGTATATTAACCAATGAAACAAAGTGTTTGAGGTGTGAGACAGTCACAGCAAGGGATGAAACTTTTTTTGATTTGAGCCTTGATATTGAACAGAATAGTTCAATTACAAGTTGCCTCAAAAATTTCAGTTCCACAGAGACCCTAAATGCGGAGGACAAATTTTTCTGTGACAAGTGCTGTAGGTAGGCACCTTAACCTTTTCCTCTTAGAAACAATTACTCCTAAAAAGACGGGGAATAATACTTACTCTTTTGTGGATTCAGCTTGCAAGAAGCGCAAAAACGGATGAAGATAAAGAAACCACCACACATCCTGGTCATTCATTTGAAGCGTTTCAAGTATATGGAGCAGCTAGGCCGTTACAAAAAATTATCTTATCGCGTTGTGTTTCCTCTTGAGCTGAAACTCAGCAACACCATTGAAAACACGGACTCGGAGTATTCTCTTTTTGCGGTCGTGGTTCATGTTGGGAGTGGGCCAAACCATGGACATTATGTTAGTCTTGTTAAAAGCCACAACCACTGGTTGTTCTTTGATGATGAGAACGCGGAGATCATTGATGAATCTGCTGTTCAGACCTTTTTTGGTTCAGCTCAAGAATACTCAAGCAATACAGATCATGGCTATATCCTCTTCTATGAGAGCCTCGCATCAAGCAAGAGCTGATAAGATTACTCACACTTTGAGACCCAACTGTTTGCCTCTCTGCTTAACATCTGCCGCATTTAGCTTTTCCATGGTGTATGGACTGGCTTAACGAGTGTTTGTGGTTCCGTATAGAACATACAAGGGGTTGCAGGTGTCTGACTTGTTTTAACAATAAGGAGATGTGAATCTTGGTACAGAAATCTCAAACGAGATGTTGATACTATATTATTAACTATCGATCTGCAATAACTACCGATGCACTTCGTTGGAGAACTTCAAATGCAGGAATAAATTTCTCCTTTGTGTGATTAATATTTGAAGTACATTGCTACTGTGTAATTTCGTTTTGAAGTGGCTGACATGACCATTGGATTACACTATACTTGATTCTTGTTTCTTACTATGCGTTTATTAAGCTAGTCTGATCCACTTCGTTGTATGACTTGATTCTCTTTTCTTATAATATTAGAGCATAGGGTTTAGCAAACCCACTTGGCTCTTAGATACTCGGAGCCGGAGGCCAGTTTTCTAAATGAATACAAAACGATCATCTGTATAGATTAAAAATGGGAATAGACCTCTTTGATGGCTAAAGAACCAGAGGGATGAAAGTCGAACAAATGTAGAACAAAATCTACCCATCAGCAGGATTAGAAAAGGATTAGGATTAAAGGTTAATGAGAAGTAGAAAAGATCAGATTTATCAGTCGCTTATTCTTTTTACAGACAAACTCCTCCCAGCAGATCACCATTATTTCTGCTAGTTCATAGGTTCTGAGAACAAATAGTATTCCCCGAGAGCAAGCAACAACACCTTAAATACTTGACCCTCATTGAAATTGGAAGGACACAAAACGTAACAGATACATAGAAAGCTGATGCAGCACCAGACTCCCCGTTAGAATCTTTAAATACACTAAAACTTGGCGCTTACTAAAGTTGTACTAGAAATCATTAGATATTGCAGACAAGTTTCTAGAAGTGCAAATGGAGAAGGAAATACTTCTTTTGGTAAAAAAGGACGTACGTATTAGCATTTCTTTTAGGTCAATAAAAATAACAGGAAACTACGTCAAATCGAGATTTCCGTCAAGTAACCTAAAAGAAACGAATTAGTACTAAGTTCTATGTATATACAATGAATAACTATAAATTAGATAAATCAAGGCAAAAGAAGCTTTAGTTAATCAAATGCTATAGACATGAAAGTATCTTCATCCAACAGATTATCAACATCAAACAAATCCTCTTCAGGATAGCTGGCATCTTTTTGGTTCTCCAGGATTTGAGTTGGACCATCCTCCTGAAAGTGAAGAGAAAAGTAAGAAGAAAAACAAATGACACTAAACGCCAATCAAGGATAAGAGTTCAATTAGGCAGCTGAAAATTAGATTCACCAAAATATGGTCAAGGGTCATGATTAAAATCAAGGTAGAGCAATTAATGACGACACAATAGAATTGGCTGTAATTTCCTAGACTCTACAATTGTAATGAGAAAAAACTGACAGATTCAGGTTCAGATAGTCGCAGATATATCAACAATTTGAAGTAATCGACTCATCAAACTACATTCATAAGAGTCCGGGTACACTAATCCAACTACGTAACTGACCATAAGATCTCTTTTGCGATGCAGACATCTGTCCTCGGAAGACATTTATGCTTCCGCAACAAGATGCAGCACCCTACTTTCCTTTTTTCATTTATTTTTCTCGGAAGCAACCGCTTTCCAAGTTTTTCCCTACAAAAGCTCAATCAGTTTTGATCTAGTAACTCAGCTTTAACGACAGTTCATGTTTTACAACTTGAGAGCAACTCATGACGTAAATGCATAAAGGTGCATGCCAGACAAAAGGGAAAAAAGAGCAGTGGTGATTTTCTACCCACCCAAAATATTCGTAAGCTACAGCCACCTTAGTATTGCTTGCATGAAAGCACATTTAACAACTCTGAGAAATAGCAATCATATTGCAATTCACTTGGAAACATCAGTGTTGTACCTTTGTTTCACGAAGCCCTTCAGCAGCTGTTAGCAGTCTACGATATTGAGCACGAGCCTCAGGATATTGGGTCATGGACTTCACCCTAGCAAGGGCTTTTTGCATCCTCACTTCAGTCTGTTTTCTTCCTTCCTTCAGAAAATCATAATCATCCTCCGGTAATGATTCATCTACTGTACTTGGTTTATTCATGACCGCCTCTGATCTAAATCCCCTCAAACCACTTCCTTTACGTCTCCACCGCAGTATCACCTTTTCCAGGATTCCAACAGACCAGATTATTGGTTTATATTTCTTCCTCACTTGATGCCCCCTCACATGAGCCTTCACCATGAACAGTGAAAAAGTCAGCATAAAGATATCAAAAGGACAGAGATGTTGAGCTATAGAATAAGGGAAATTGCAATATAGAGCAAATATGATGTATCAGCTGATAGACAAGGAGCCATATATGAGAAACTGACAAGCACAGCTTCCATGACAACACAAAATATAATTTTGCACGTGAAGTCGGTTAAATAACCTACAGGCAAGATGCTCTCGACATCAACAACAAAAAGGCAACTTCCCACCAAGGTTATAAAGGTATTTGTTATCTCAAAGAAGCAACCCACCTGAATTTTGACAATTCTCTGTCGAATTAAAAGAAACTCTTTTCTCTTATTCCAGCCACGGAACTTTTTCTGGATTTGAATGGCAGCCGCATGAGCAATACCATTATTTTTTGCCAACTTACAAGTTCTAGAAGCAACAACAGAAAGAGCATGCTCATCAGAAGATAACTCGTTATCATTATTCTCAATGATTTGCTTCCTCTGAAATGACTGAACCCTGAAAATTTGATGTATCCTAGCAGCTGCTTGAGTAGCATTCCGTATAGCAGCCAGAGAATCCTTAAGCGAAAGCACATCTGGCACATCATCTCCAGTGCTTGTAACAGCCACACGCTCTGTAACTGTTTCTCCAACTTTTGCTCCAAGAACTTCTGAAGCAAGCTCTTCTTTTGCATCAGTCACAGTGAGCTTAGAAAGGTGACTGGTCAAAGCGGATTCAGCAAGAAATCCAGAAATTCCCTTGTGACGATTGGCAGATGCTAGATCAGCAGGAGTTCTACCCAAGGGAAATTCAGCAGATGGGTCTGTCAATGCTCCTGGAGATGCACCTAAAGAGACAAGACCAACAACAGTCTTCTCCCTGTAAGATAAAAGCCTGTTAGCAAGCTGCTCGCTCTATTAGAAGCTTTCACAGGAATGAATGATGATTGCACTACGTCATAAAATTACAAGAGTGAACTGGGATAAAATGAAACTAAAAAGTGTCTCTAGACAAATTCCTTTCAGCTTTCGATTTGTGAATAGCAGATATGGAATAGATCCTTTAGACTTTCTCCCTCTACCACCATAGCTGAATATTAAAGAAAATCAGTTTTGATTGCCATACCATCTCAAAGCTCTCCATACTATATCTATATGTATGGCTGTATATATTTTGTATAAAATGGAACATGAAATTTTTCTCGAAATAACTGCATTGATCTCTATATGTAGATCTCTACATATCTCTGCCCTTACCTTATAATGAAAGATTTCTGATGAAGTATGAACTAATAAAAGATTATGAACGCATTACTCCCTGAAATTGTAATCAGCAAGTAAGGGCACGGTGTACCAAAACTTTAGCAAAATATTGAGCACATGAAACTTCTGATAAGAGCTAAAGTGCCATTGAATCCATTGTATGCCTTTGGTTGAAGGTTTTATGTTAATGCCAACTGACCTTACATTTTTTAATCAGGTAAAAAGCTGCTATTAGTCGGACACTTGGACTAAAAACAAAAGGAAGCAAAGGACTCTTTATTGCCGTCCACCTTAGTGTTTGGGTCTCAGCAGAACTTATGCCAATTCTATCAGCTATTGACCTCTTTTTCTTAACCAAAAAACTGAGTTAACAAAATGAATCACAAGACAAACAACACAGAATAGCGCGAATGGGCCACTGACTTGCTAAGTGAAGCATAAATAAAGAAATTAAAAATCACACTATCAAGTATTTACCTGCCATAGAATGCAGCCCAATGAAGCGCAGTCCATCCGTTCATGTCACGAAAATCTACACTAACCCCTGATGCTAAAATTGGCCTTAAGGCCCAATCATAACCAAGTGCAGCTGCCAAATGAAGTACACCTTGACCTTCATCATCAAGAACAGTTCGCCCTTTGCCATCAGCAGTAACTTGGTGAACCAGCCATACATAGAAATTCTGCCTCAGCTTTCTTTCAAGGAATAGATCCTCTTTCACTCCGGATTGGGACGTATCAAATTCTGATGGTCTATCAGCCATGTCTTCCTCCATCATGCAGATGATTTTATTCACTGTACTTTGTTTCTCTGGAGCAGCCTCTGGACTATCAGAACTGTAACAACTACTAACGGGTTCCAAAGACATTACACTTTCAAATCTTTCAAGGAGATGCATCTCAATCGCTGTAACATTGGCAGCACCAAATTCTCGAGAAGGTCCAAGTCTGTATTCAAATTCTCTGACTTCACTACACGCCAATCTATTTGAACATGTAACATAAAAAGGTAGTACTCCTGGCTTGTGTGGGGGAGCATGACAACGAAGTACCCCGTCTGCTAAAACCTCTGCAGGAACCTCTACTTCCCCAAACATACATGACCACTTGCACTCGACCACCTTGCAGTCACTCTTAAGAAATCGTCCAGTAATCAATACCTGGTTTGTGTATTGAAAATAAGACAATATTGAAAGTTCATCTGATATATTCAGTATCTAAATTTCAAATGCTTAGCTAAAGATATTATGCAAATGGTGGCACGGTTGTGGAAAGCTTGGGTGCCGATCATCATGTCTCCGCTACGACAAGAAAAGTAACTGGTTTTGATAGAAAAAGCGGATACTAACTCATGAAACTACTGCAAAGAACTAGAGATTTAAGAAGACAGACCAATGCGGTCAGTCAAGCGAGAGCACATAAATTCCAAATATTTCATAATTACCTTTGTCTCTAAGCTTGAATAAGCCCAATTAGGTGAAAAATCAATGATGCTGAAAAGCTGCTCCTGGGAAAGTGAGGGAACCAATGAATCTGAATCTACATGTAACTGGCTGGGTAGACAGGAACAATCATCCTCAATATCTATAACATTCCATGAAAGTCGATCAGTTGATTGCATATGCAACTCCTCAACATCCTCGAGCTCTTTTGCAACCCATCGAGAGAAGCTGTCACTTTTGTTCAGGCCTTCTTCCAGTTTTACACTGCCCAGACGAGGCTGCTTGATCGTAGAATAGTCTCCAAGCCCTAGCATATCCATAAAATTCTCTTGAACGATGTCAGCTTGAACTTCCATGGGTGAATTCAGATTTTGAAAATTGAATTCTGTTTGCTGTTCGTGTTGCTCATCAGGATACAAGTACGATTGCCCCCTAACAGTATATTGACTTGAAGATAGATTTTCACTGTGAAAGCTATTTAACAAATCATAGCTAGAATCTGCAATCAAATCCTGATTGACAGTTTGTCCAAGAAACTGCAATGGAGAGCCTTCAAGAGAATACTGATAAAATAAAAGCAAAGTTTATCACTTAAACATTAAAGAACAAGGAACCCCGGTAAGGGATGGGATGAAATCTAAGGACAAGGAACACAGGATAAAATAAATTATCTCAAAATTTATTCTTAAGTAAAAGACCGGACTGACAGAGATACGTGCACATGAATACATTCTTAAATTGTGTAACGAAGGGTATTTATTTGGCACAGCAAAAGGAAAGCATTCAATTCAAAATACAACACATGAGGGTTTGATTCTTCCAAAATTTATTTATTTTTAATGGGAAAATAAATAATCTTCTTAAATTTAAACCACGTGGAGCCTAAGAATTCCTGGACAGATATTTTCATCTCTAAAAATATAGTGCTTAGTGGATCATGACTTAAAGATCTAAGAGTTGAAGGGAGATCCAAAAATATGAAACAAATGGAAAGGCTACAAAAGAGCAGCTCAGAAAAAGTAAGAATGAAGATAGGTGTTGAGTCGTACTAAAACCAGTAATGTTGATCAAGAACGTAATGTAAATAAGTAAAAGATGGATCATAACAGCTTTACCTGCCAATTTCCATGGACTGGCATATTGTTCTTGAAATCATGTGTAGATACCACCTCACCTGCAAAAGACTTGGTTAAAACCTGTTCATTTCACAAAATAATACCAGAAAGGCTCTGAAGCTATCTAGTACCATTTGAGCTATTCTCGAAAACTGGTGCCTGAGATCCCAAATCATTCGTTCTTTGAGGACCAGATGCAGAATTACCAAGATCACACTTTCCACCTCCATCTATACCAGGAAGTGATGGATACTCCACTGCAACAATAATCAAAAGGTTTTTAGACATAGACAAACAAAATATGATGCGGTCTTGAAGAAACCACAGCTGTGGTAAATGTAATAACTTCACATAGAACCTAGTAAAGGTACCTGAAGATAGAGGTGAACCATACGAACTAGAGATGGTATCCCTATTTTCCACCAGACGACTGTCCATTCCAGATGCTAGCTCTGGATATGAATGAAATCTAGAGCACACTTGGTGACTATCTTCTGCAATAATCGTTTTCAGTATGATCTTTAACAGCTGGGTTAGTGCTCGGCACTAACCAACTAGGTATATGAAGTATAGTAGAAAACTTCCCACAATTCAGCTGAAGAAATCAAGAGACTAACAGCCAAGAACATACCTGATTCAGCTTCTTCATATGCTGAAGTTACAGTGCTTGCTAGACTTGCTGAGTCAGCCTTTAATGAAGCTAGTTTCTTGTGACTTCCATGAAAAGTATCTGACAATGAGTATTCCTTCACATAGTTTGAATGAGCTGATATGCTTCTGTTGGAACTGACATTTGCCTTGTTACCCTGTCAAGGAAAAATTACAAATAATTTTAATAGAAAAACCAGTCCATGATCAACGCGGTCCTGCTTCAAAACTTGTTATTTCAACATATATGTTACAGACCTAGAGTCTTAATTAAAGGGCTGTGCATGCAACAGACATATCATGGATTTTCTTAGTTCAAACGAAACCAAACATATCAAACTAAAAGAACTGATGCTTGAGTTATCCTGTTGTCACTCTAACTTCTCTTCTTTCTTCCTTTCATTCTACCCCCCCCCCCCCTTCTTTAAGAGTGGGAGGGGGGGGGGGGATCAGTGATTTTCCAGGCTCTCTAAGGACATAGCTGAGAGTAATTAGAAAGAAGGGTGTTGAGATCAAGCACAAACTGCAGTGTCACATTATGTTTTCTGAAAGTAATTTGACTGATTCCTCATGAATGTGTAACGATTAACCAAAGTGATTCATCACCTGATAAGGAAAGAAATTGTAGAGTCTAACCTTGACTTCCAAATAGTGGACAAAAACTATGTGCATGAGATCCCTGCACCATATCAAATAAAAAAAGAAATGATCAGAGGTGGTTAGAGATGAAGAAAATACAGAAGGAAAGTATTAACAAGAAGAAGAACAGGCGAATAGTTCAATCCATAAATTAAACTAAACTTTTGCATAATCACTTATACTTCCTCTACTCCTATGAAATAGACATTGTTATCCTGATCTATTTTTGCTTAATACCAGTTGCATGAAGGTATTTTAACTAACCGACATGTACATTAATTTCTTATTTAAGCTTCTTGGTTTTCCATGAGAAGTAATGGACGCAAAAGTAAAAAGAGAAGAGGTCCAAAAGGATACTAATACAAAATAAACAAGGATGAGCTTCCATGATGATGCCAATTCTACATGGTCCATACTCACTGTTCAAGCATCCAATAACTACGCCTTTGAAAATTATCATCTTCTTCTCCATGGGCATAGTAGCAGTGTAGCACATCAATACTTCCGACCTACAGAAGGATTTTATTGACAGAAAGCATGAAGCATATCAAATAGTCCTTTAGTCTCACAAAAAAATAGACTCATCTAGCCAAACCAAGAAGACATACACCGATGCCTAAGCTATCAACACCTACCTTCAGCTTCTCATGAGCTTCTTTAACTGTCTTCCCATCCTTCTTCTTCCTCCAGTTATGCCCATCCTTCCTAAAGTATCTTAGCACCTTCCTATCGAAAAGAAAAACAGAACCACCTAAAAAGCAAAACACATCAAGTCAAACATCTAAAAGCATGAATACAGGGAAAAATCAAATCATTAGCTTTTAGTTTTAAGGAAAAGAAGTTAAAAAAGCTAATCAAATGGTTGTCCAACAGCACTCCAATCATCAACAGTCATTTCGGGATGCTGGTTCACAAGGTGGATAAATAGTAATATTTCTTCATTTATTTATATATTATATGTATAAATATTCTAGATGAAGTAAGAGAGTTCATTTAAAAAGCATCAAGAAAATGCAAAGACACAAAAAACAAAAGTTAACCCCGCAACGATAAAATATATTCTTCTAGTCACTTTGAAAACAAAATCGACAAGGCATATCGGAATATTCTCAGAGGATCTTCTAGTTCCTTACTTGAATGAGGTTTTGCAGGACAAGAAGCAGGTCCATGAAAAA
This sequence comes from Petunia x hybrida, assembly GCA_037355625.1. Lineage (NCBI taxonomy): Eukaryota > Viridiplantae > Streptophyta > Magnoliopsida > Solanales > Solanaceae > Petunia > Petunia x hybrida. The sequence goes on from JBBBVM010000019.1 coordinate 3,262,316, forward strand.
AAAATTGTTTAAAAACTCTTGAACATATCAGGGTCTCAATGAGCGAGCTGAAAACCAATCAAACATGAAGATTATATGTTTTTCAATTGAGAAGCAGTATGTCATTAAATGAATATTTATTACTTATTTGATTGATTAATATTACCACCCAAAAAAAAAAAAAAAATCGGTTAGTACAGAAATCGAGATGCTGATTTTTCTAATCTCCAATCCTCTTTAATCTAGCTTAAGATTGGGACAGTAAGTCTTACAACTAAAATGTCATCGAAGCAAGGACATGCATGCAAAAACTTTACAAATTCCCATCAAAAACAAGGAGGCAGAAAGTTTTCTTTTGAAGAAGTGTCTGATAGGAGAAAGACATACTGACTGGCCTATATGGAGCCTCTGGGGTTATATGAAAGTTCCGATAATTCTGCAGAATTTCACAAATCTCTGCAGGTCTCAGCCAACGATGTTGTGCCTCTGATAATATCTGCTTTATGTCTGCATTAAAATCAACAAACAAACATCAAAACATGTTATGTTTTCAAAGATACAACAGTCCAACATTTGAAAGAAGTTTTATTAAAAAAAAAGTCAGTCTGACAAAATAAACCTCAAAAGAATGCAAATGTAATATCAGAAAATGCTATAAATCAATACTTGAAATATTGTTGCCCTTATAGATTGTAAATTGTTAACAATTGTGTGCTGTTTCTCTGATAGAAACGGCAGAAGCCCGGATCTAGTACACTAGATGAATATTATTTGATAACCACTAAATGAACAACTCATTCTAAGCCATAGCTCAAACCTAAGTTGCTCGGACACGGGTGCGGGTGTGGATCTAGAGATTGCATCCGTCATGATTTAAACCCTAAGATTTGGGGATATGGATTCTAGTACGGATACAGGTGTGGGATTCGGCTAAAAATAATTTTAAAAAATAAAATAGAGTCATAATTTGATCCTACACTTTTTGTTGGCCTTAAGAAACCTTCCCCTTTTGAATTCCGGTTGAGGTAATGTAGGAAGACATTATTTGAGAGGTAAAGTCTTCAAATTTACCCTTGCTCTGGTTATGATTTCAGGATTCAATCAGATCCCACACCCACACCCTTACTAGTGTCGTGTCGACATGGGCGCGGCATCGAAAGTGCCATGTCCGAGCAACTTAGGCTCAAACCAGTTTCTCTTGCCGATCAGTGAGATAAATTATAGATCTAAGCTTCTGTGTCATTTCCACATACTGAAATAAGATAGATTTGGATAATGTCATACTGGAAAGCACTAGTGACTCATTGGTGAAGATGATCAGAGTTGAAATAGAATCTATGAGATACAAACATATTATTCTAGCTAAGGAAAACAATGTAAAGAGGTTTCACTATTCACTTCAATTTCTTTGCAATAAATTTTTAAGATGAAGGTGGTTCTGCAAATAGATCGCTTGCTTCTCCTAGTTTATGTATTTCGTTCACAATTTTGTTTGAATCTTATGTCACATAAGTCTCAGCTCAAGGCAACCTGCAAAGGACTAAATTTTGGCTTTGTTATGCTTGAGCCCATCTCAAGCTAAGAAGTTTTCTACTTGACAGGAGTTGAGCCAAAGAAGCGTTCCTTGGCTCGCACATGACAAAACCCATCGTCTTCTATAATATGCCAACTTATGAACAGGTTTTTGTCCCCATTAAACTACTTACATAAGCAGCAAATATCTCTCTTGTGGTCAAAGCATCATGCACATTTATGGAACCATTGGCAATTAGATTACAACACTCTAGTTGGCTAAACTATGGCAACAGTATTACGGGAAAGGTTAATGATATCTAGTGATAGTCTCTTCGGCATACCTCAACTTCAAATGAAATTCCCTTATTTTCCCTCACTTATTGGTTAACTGCTAAAGACTTCTACAAAGGTTTTTCTCCTTATGCATATTTCTTCTTCTTAGCACATGGTCATCTTTTAGTCTTTATAAATGAGCACTAATATTATAGAAACAAGAATGAAATTTGAAAAGGCAAGCTAAACTATGAAGTCTGATCTATAGAGAGAAAACAGAGTTACAACATTCTCGCCACGTCATTTGAAACTACAGAACGAGAGTGAATCCCATATTTGCGGATAAACCAGACACATTTGAACCAGCTCAGTACCACATGACATACATTATATGTAACAAGTCTCTCAGAGGTTATATAGCTAGTATATGTTAACCCTAGAAAATAATTACAGAGCCTGTAACCGATAAGTAGAATGTAAAAGCTAAACAAATATTTTATTGTTTTTACACCTCGACTAGTCCTACGGGTACCTGCTACCTCCAACCAACACATGTACCGAGCAATTCAGTGATTCTGTCCATCCAGGCTTGGATAGATAGGAAAAAATCGTCTAGTATTTAAGCTCATTACAATTAGCAATAACTCGTTCAGGCATAATTCACACAAAAAGTAGCTAAGTCTCCAGTTACTTGTAAAATAAATAAAATTAATTGCATAACTTTACCTAATCGAAAACCCGGAGGATCCGATCCAGAATCCGCCATGGATGATCACAAGAGCTACGTGAATAACTTATTGAATAAGTATAAAGAAAAGGTGAATGGGGATAAATATGAGAATCGAGAACGTTGAATGTGATGGATTAGATTTGTTTATTCCAGATTTTTACTTTACTTTACTCTATTAATATAAGTCTTGAGATTACTGTCACTCATAAAAGTGGTGGGACATGTTGCAGCCAATTGTGTGCTGACATGTGTCACAGTATAAATGAACTATCCTCTGAAGTCTTTGGCTATCTGACTTTGCGACATGTGGAATCATAAAGCTTCTACTCCCTACATCTTAATTTATTTGTCTATCATTTCCTTTTTTATTTGTCTCAAAATAAATAATATTTTTTCTTATTTAACAATTATTTAATTCATATCTCTATAACTTTTTTATTATTCAAATCTTCTTTCTAATTTTTTTAAGGAAATAAAATTGATACTTAACAAGATCAACCTCTATTTTCTTAAACTCCGTATTCGATACACATAAATTGAAACGGAGGGAATAGTTCTTTTTAACTTTCCGTGAAGTCTCGCCTTGTCCTTTCATAAAGCTTCTAGTAGTTATTTTTGGATTGAAGTAAGTACTATATTTCAACTACAAAATGCACCCATCGAAGAACCTTCCCCTAATAATAGTAGCAAAACATTCGGGCTAAGAAATCGATACAGACAACTTAAGAGCAAAAGTTAAAACGTTTTTCTTGTTCTTTTTCTTTTATGTTAATTAATAAAATGTCACGTTATTCCAGCACCTTTAGTCAATATCATCATTCCGATGCTCACAAAAACTAGGCATAATATTGCCTAGTTGAGGTAACTGATATACAGTAATTCGGGATGCTCTCTTTGACATACTTAAAGACAATGGTTTTTCTCATTTACAATTTGAATAAAATTAAATGATTCGACAAAGATTTTATGTTATAGATTTATCTTGTTAGTATTTTTTTTTTTTTTTTGATTTCATCTAAAAAAAGTGTTTCAATAATGTTGTTCAAATTTGCACTAGCTGATACTCCCTCCATTTTACTTTATCTGTCATAGTTTAACTCGGTACGAAGTTTAAAAATAAAGAAAGACTTTTGAAATTTGTGGTCTAAAATAAGACATAGATGTTTGCGTTGTTATAAATTATTTCATTAACGACAAAACTGTAATTTTGAAGTTAAATTGTTACCAAATTTAGAATGTTGTTATTCTTGTTGGAATGTGGGAAGACTCCCACATTGGTGAGAGAGATGGGTCAAGATGCCCATATAAGATTTGGACAATCCTCCACCATTTGAGCTAGCTTTTGAGGTTTGAGTTAGCTCCAAACTTATGTGGACACCGTGTGATGGGCCCCCGAGGGGCGTAGGAATACATCGGTGATGGGCACCCGAGGGGTATAGGAATATGGTGAGAGTTTCACATCGGTGAGAGCGCCCGAGGGGTATAGGAATATGGGAGTCTCACATCGGTGATGGGCGTCCGAGGGGTGTAGGAATATGGGAAGAGTCTCACATCGGTGATGGGCGTCCGAGGGGTGTAGGAATATGGGAAGAGTCTCACATCCGTGAGAGAGGGGGGGCAAGGAGTTAGGTCCAAGCTTTTATGTGGGCGCCAGCTGACCCGTGCGAGAGGTATTGGAATGTGGGAAGAGTCCCACATCGATGAGCTAGAGATAGAGGACAAGATGTCATATAAGCTTTGTTGTGTCCGGGTGTGTGTGCGTCCGGTTCCCAATTTTATCAATTCTTTTTTGAACAAACAATAATAATAAAATATTGTCACATAATTTAAAACGGATGTATTAATAAGTGCATAGACCTATTCACTTAGCTGACCCATTGGTCGAACACATCTATGATATTGAATAAACTAGTGAATGATCGACATTTATGATAGTGAATAAACTAGTGAATATAGCAAAGCATACTAGAGAATCGAAGATGATTATGAACTACTCAACCATCTACTAGTAAAAGCTGCCTCTTTTGAAATGAGTGCGATTTTTATGACATCGTGCCTATATCTCCTGTATGAAATTCGTTAGTATCTCATTTGGGCAAAAACAAGATGTTCAAAGTATTCTTTTATTATTTAATTCACATTTAGTCAAATTAAAATACATAAAATATAATATAGTACTTAGTAACTAATACTAGTACGTATTAAGGACGAAATGGAGGACCAAGTAACATGCACAATTCCACCGGGGTCGGAATCACGTGCTGATGACCAACATTACTTTTTCATGATAAGCTTTACTCATCCTTTCTTTCCTCACCTTTAACCGCCACGTATCCCCAGACAATAATGACCCTCACTCGCTTTAACAACTCTTTTTTGTTCCCCTAAACTTGGAGCACAAGTAAATGAATGATCTTGTAGTGCATTTCACATTTTTACATATTTGACAATTTTAACCTCCATTTGAAGTTAAAGCTTAATGTACAACCTTCCTCATGATTTTTATACTTTACCATTCTCCCGGTAATTAATTAACAACTATATATTAATAAAATTTAAGTTTATAAGTTTTCAAGTTTTTTTACTGCATGAAATATTATATTACATACTAATAATAATTTAATACAAATGCATAATCCGTACTAAAGTTACTGGTTTTAGCATAAGCTTGTGGCAATTAACCGCCTCTTTTAAGTTTTCAGCGAGGAAATCAGGCGGAGCTTGGATTTGAAGTTTTCGTTATCCCGTTAAATGAAAAGATGAACCAGCTGTTGGCAAGGTCGGTGATGAGGCGGTTAGTAGCTGGCGGCGGTAACTGTAACCGTTGCATATCGTCACTGTCATCGCCGTCGTATTTATCATCAGCGACGGCGGTGGCAGCTGTGTGTAGGGAAGTTCCGAGGGTGGTTAATGAACCTGTTATGATGATGAGTAGTGGTCAGCGCCTGGGATTCTCTGTTCACGGGTGGAAGATGATGAGCTCCACTAGTGACCCGACTAATAACAATTCGTCGACAAGAGGCAACGGTGAGGAGGAGAAAGTGAGCGACTCTGTTGCGGAGAAAATGGAAGGGAAAAATGAAGTAGTTGCTTCAAGTTATTGGGGTGTATCGAGGCCAAAAATTACTAAAGAAGATGGCACTGTGTGGCCTTGGAACTGCTTCATGGTACTCCCTCCCTCCGTTCCAATTTATGTGTCACTATTTCGTTTTGAAATCAGTTATAAAAAGAATGACAATCTTTCTAAATTTGGAAACAAGGTTGACGAATTAGTGTCAATATTTACCTGTAATTGTGTAACTTGTCCAACAATATTGGACTGAGATGAATTTAATTGGAAACATTCTTCGTCTGAGGAGTACGTAATTGGAGTAGTTATTGTATAACTGGTCCAACGCTTAAGCAAGTTAGGTGAACGATGTATTTAATTAAGGGGATAATTTGGGTGCAATCCAAGCTATCACATCAAGTAGGTCGGATAAATTGGACTAACTTGTGTATGTTAAAAATTGAAACATACTATCATATCTTTAATTACTTTGTGCCTGGTACAGTCACGCAATGCATAAAATCTGAAATTGTCTGGTTTTATATGGGTGAAGATTTTTTATCTTTTGTTTTAATCTGTTTTCAGTTTCCTTTTGTAGCCATGGGAGACATATCAGGCTGACTTGTCCATAGATCTAAGCAAGCACCACGTACCCAAGACATTCCTCGATAAAGTTGCTTACTGGACAGTGAAGCTTCTCAGGATTCCAACAGACTTGTTTTTTAAGGTTCGCTTTATGCTTCATCTCTGTCTGGCGCCCTTATCTATTCGATTAGTAGATGACTGCTGCGTATCACTTCTCTGGAAACTAGGCTTTCCTATGTCTTCGTGATGTGTGGTTTCACTTTGATGATCATAAACGACAGTTTGTAGCAGCATCTTATGATAGAAATGCTTTGTTGCTTCATATTCTGCTAGTGCTTTTGTTTGTTCATGGGAGTAATTGGAGTGGCTCGGAAAATGATTCTATGAAATGTGAGCAGATAAAAACATTATCACTTTGTTTTGTATACAAGGAGGTTAAAATAACGAGCAGTAAACTATTGATAAGGCTGCAGATGAAAGTCACTTAACTTTTAATTGGAGCCTTTTGTACCACTTTTGAATAACGTAGGAGTGATTTTCCATCAATTAGCTTCTTGTCTCCATTGATTCTAAATTTTTATATGTATTGCAGAAGAGATATGGTTGTCGTGCAATGATGTTGGAAACAGTGGCAGGTGTACCTGGAATGGTAGGAGGTATGCTGTTACATCTGAGGTCATTACGCAAGTTTGAGCAAAGTGGTGGCTGGATAAAAGCATTACTCGAAGAAGCTGAGAATGAGAGGATGCATCTGATGACTATGGTGGAGCTAGTACAACCTAAATGGTATGAGAGGCTGTTGGTTCTTGCAGTGCAGGGAGTCTTTTTCAATTTATACTTTGTACTTTACTTGGTGTCCCCCAAGCTTGCACACAGAATTGTTGGGTATCTGGAAGAGGAGGCTATACACTCGTATACTTTGTATCTGAATGATATTGATCGTGGTGAAATTGAAAATGTTCCTGCCCCTGCCATTGCAATTGACTATTGGAGACTGCCTAAGGATGCAACTTTAAAAGATGTTGTTACTGTCATCCGTGCTGATGAGGCTCATCATAGGGACGTTAACCATTTCGCATCTGTAAGTGCCTGTCTTCACTTTTTTGGTCGGCCTTGGAGTCGGTGGTTCCTCTATTAGATTTCTGTAGTGTTTTTTTTCCTTTTTTTTTATAAGACAAATTTCTGTAGTGAATTTATTGAACTTTCTTCCTACTTGTAACATGCCATCCTTTGTCTGTGAGTATGTTCTTTCTAGTTTCGCTGCTGGTAGTGATATACTCCCTCCGTCCCATTTTAGTTGCCGCTTTTAGTTTTTTCACGTCCATTAAGAAAACTATTAAATATGGTGTATATTTTACTATGTTATCCCTATTTAATGTTTGACTATTAGTTTTTTTTGAGAATTTTTATAACTATTAAGGGTATAGTTGGAAAAAACTAATATATTTTGTCTTGAAATCCTAAGCGTCAACTAATTTGGGACAAATAATCTTGCTAAAACGTCAACTAATTTGGGACGGAGGGAGTAGTAATTAATTCTGTTTCGTAGATCAAACTTAAAGATCATTTAAATTTTCCATGTTTGTAGCTGGCAATCTTATCTCCAGTTTGCATTGTGTGCAAAAATTGACTCTGCAATTAATTTTGTTATTGCTCTTGCTGGCAGGATATCCATTACCAGGGAAAGAAATTGCAGGAGGCGGCTGCTCCTATTGGTTACCATTAAATCTTCCTATTCTACTTTGTTGACTTGTTCTGTTTTCTATGTATGTTGTAGACCACGGGTTCATTCGAAACTAGGCTAGTTGGGCATTTCTGTTTAGTTATGAAATCCCTAAAAGGTAACAGAGGCAATGTATCGAATAAGCTGCTGTTCTTCCTGTATAGTGTATGATAAACATGTCATAATGCTCTTTACATTTTGCAGTCTTTATGATGATGCAAGTGATTCCTCTAAAGGAGCAGGCCTCGAATTGGAGATTCAAATTTCTTTCCAAAAGGGAGAGTAAAAGATAACAAGTATCAACAGAACTAAAAAAAGGATACCAAAATTATCATCTGATCACCAAGGCAACAGTCATCAGTTTCCACTTTCCACCCAAAAGTTGAATGAATTTTAACATGAAAACAATGCAAAACTGACTGCAAAGTTAAGTCATTCAGGTAACCTCCCTGTATTAGCTATATGGTCCATCGTGTATCTTAAACCATACCGTTCGACTGCCCATTTCGCTTCTCTAAATCCATGACCATATACCTCAGAATGGCTTTTTTCTATTCCATGTTTCTGAAACTCTTTCAAATTTCTCAAGAACTGAGCGTTGTCATTTGTACCAGTCATGAAGTCATCACCAGTAAACGATTTCCATTCTAGCCACTTGTGAGCAATAACTTCACAGATACCTTCGGCGATGTTTAGAGACACTCTTCTATAGCCTGTAAATATGAAATTGCAAAAAGATGAAAAAGAGAGTGGTTAGATTTCTTCTCGATAGGCTTAGGAGAGCTAGGTTGACAAAAGCATCTGGACATACATAATTAAGTAAAATGTTATCTGCAAAATGCAAATATTAAAACAATATTGTTTGTTCTATAATTTTGTTCATTTTTTCAACTTTAACTTGGAATAGAGAGTTTGAATTAGAAAAACCTGTGTGAGGAGTATTTCAAGTGAGATATTGGTTTACATTTACAAAACTTAAACTTCTTTTCCATGTGAAATATACATTCATAATTACACAACTAAAACTTGCATCTATTCTTTTTCACCTTCAACTTGAATGTCGTTTTTTCAACTTCAACCAAAGATTTTTTAAATGGGGTAAATTTTCTTCTTTCTTTTTACTGGCTTAGGAGGGAAAGTAGGGGAGGAAATTTGATTTCTTCTCTATTTTGCTAAACTTGAAAGGTAGATTCAGGAGGAACAATTGTCTCCTTCATTATAGTTAAATAAGATAAAGCAACAAGCAATTATAGTAAAGAGCTGGAAACACCTTCAATCTGCATCCAAGCGTGCATCAGTTCATGAGCCAAAGTTGCTCCAATGGCTAACCTGTTAACACAGATCATTGATGCATTCCATAAAATTAAAGCGGGCAATTCGTTATGCATCGACTTAAAACTGGAATCAATTTATTTTGAAAAAAAGAAGAAGAAGAAGAGCATTTTTATTTATTTTGATCCAAGTCAAGCGCATGAGGACATGCCAAATGGTATAATGTAGACAGCAACATATGAAAGCATAGAAGTTCAGAAGAATTTTACTTTGGAAAGCCATATAACAGCAGCACTGCTTTCACTTTGCGTCCTGGAGGCAGGTGCTCTACTTCTTTTATCACTTCAACATTTTCACCCCTTTGTATTGACCTTGACACCTAGCATAAGTGAAATTGATTCCAAATTGAGGAACAATAAAAAGTTTCTTTCCGTTATAGAATTTTATGATACAGGCGGATCTAACTCACATAAGTTACTGCGTGCAAGTTAGATCTTTCATAAAACGTCAAGCCAAGTGAGCTCTGTGGAACCAACCAAATGGTAGTATACTATTATTACTACGTCTACTACAAAATGAAATGTAAGTAATAGAATTCGTATTTGCTAATATTGACACATGTTCCACACACCTTCTGATCAATTCTGATCATCTCCGCTCGATCAACTAAGAGAATTGGAATGTAATATCTGATTTTCATGTTTAATCCTTTGAAAAATCTGTGAACCTCTTCAAGAAGGGGCTTACAGTCTTCAGGATCCATCACTGCTGTATAGCGACAATCAGAACAAAGTTTTCGACCATCACTCAGAGAGACATACTGCATGTCTCCTATCTACAAATAGTTGAGTAAGTATCAGTTAATATGTAGTATATAAGATGAGCAACTCAAAAGAGATTTAAAGGACCAGTTACTTTAGTGTCCTCAGGGCTCAAGGTTCAAAAGAGCTCAGCTCATTATTGACCTTTTCAAGTACATTTAAAAGAACATAGATTCAATCAGAAAAATACTTCATCTAATGAGTAATGTACAAGTGTTTGAAAACCTTAAATCTAGAACAGGTACAGCATTGAGGAGTTCCATCAGATGTATGCTTTTCGCAGACAGTCTGTCCCCAGAATGTACACCTTAACCACGCTGAGCGAATCTGTACCAAAATTTATGATGTTATAAGGCATAATCAAACATGATAGAAGCATCAGGGCAAATTTTTCAGGAAAGATTGATTACAAAATGCAAAAAGGGAAGGACATTTAGGGATGAGAACACAAACTTGTTCCTCACAAACATCACAAATAAGAATCTTTCTTTGCTTGCGACTCTTTCTCCAGAAAGAAAAGCTCCTACAAAATCATAAAAGCATGCCAATTTTATAAATTTTGTATGCAGAAGAAAGTATAGTAAAGATACTGCAGAATGCCACTACGATAATTAAACTTGGAAAAAAAAGAAAAAGTATTTTAATCTAGAACTGCTTTACTTCCAAAATCAAGAAATAAACCACCTTTTCATGGATTTAGTTCTTAAAAGAACTACTTTTATCAACAACAAGAAGCATTTTTTATTTTTATTTTTGTATTTTTTGCATGGATTAATAAAGACCAAACTATAAATACTTATCTTCAAACACTTATTTTGTGTTGCACTTACCTTGATGCATGGACAACTGGATTAAACTCCTTGAAAAGTGTCCACCATTGCAGTTCTCTGCCTCCAGTACTGGTGCTGGAATAAAGTAAACAAATCTCGTCTTTAACTTAATAGGAGAATTACTTAAATGTGTAACATAAGGATGCAAATAAAATTGACATAGTGATCTCATTTTTTGCATAATTTGGTCGAAACTATGGAAAATAAACAAGCCTTTGTGAAGCCTAATCTCCTCCCTAGATGAAAATATTCGCTTCCCATATAGTCTAATAGAGTAATAACCAGAGAATGAGAGATTGATACCACAGGCCATATTTACCTCAGGTCTGTAGAAGATAATGTGCTTTCTTCCAATGCTTGTGCAAGTTCTTCTACTTCATCGTCAATCTGGGGAAACTCCATATCTGATGAAGAATGACCAAAATCTATATACAGAAACTTCTTCCGAACATTTATATTTCTCCAAATTACATCAAGTGAAGTTCCGAAAATTGTGAAAATTATAGGCTTGTTCTAAACATACCAAACTCTTGCTAGGACAAAATTCAGCTCAATAGAAGTGAGGTAAAAAGGCTATATTATTATTGGCTCTTACCACCCATGTATGTTTCATTTGCCTTTGATTCTTCAAGAGAGAGTTCAAGAGCACGAGCCACGTCCTCATTCTCATCTTCTGAATATTGATTCTGTTTTCAAGTTTTTCGAATGAGTTAATCGTGATGTTAAGATGAATCAGCAGAAACTTTAAACTCTCCATCTCCATCTTCTTTACAACTTTTAATTGCAAGAACGTAACTTGTCAACAAAAAGTGACAAATATTTCTTCAAGAAGTAAGAAACATGATACCTGGTATGAAGGACCTTCATCCTGGAATCTATTACCCCACATCTTCAAGGTTCAATCTTTTGAGTTTCAAGAAATATAACAATTCTGCTGCAAAACATGAAAAATGCAATAATAAGACAAGTTTACTATAGAAATTAATACAATGGACTGAAAGAAAAAGCTATTACCACTACCAGAGCACAGGACCCCCAGATGATTCAAATGGCATAAGCTAATTGTTACAAGCAAAAAAATAAAAGCAGATAACAGGTGGAATAAAATTTTACAACATGGTTTACCTAGAAATAAATTTCCAATGAATATTCGGTTGGTCGAACTTACAAAAAACAACAAATATTCGGCTGTTATACATATAAAGAACTTGCAACTCAACTGAATGGTAGTTTCGTGGTTTGTTTGTAGTCATTTGAAATATAATATAATATTACAATTGTATAATAATTTTCGTAGACTTTGACCTTGTAGTCAAGACTCTAAAGTCTTCATGAAAGTGAACAACTGCCCCTCATGTTACTCTAGCAGCCAAGCTTCTTACCGTGACTCTTATGATTTTCATAATTCTGAAATCATAAGTAGAAATAAAAATAATGAAAACAGAAACATGAAAATAAAGTACAGTATTTAACTTCAAGATTACCAGGTGCATAATAATTTCTGCATGCAAAACCTTTCCACCTTCATTTTTTTCCCTTTATTAGGCTGTACCAACGTCTTCTTTAAATAATAATGATTGAACCGGGAAAAAAATTAACAAGTGTCAAATATTTTAGACATTGTTTAACTAAAGGTTTAACAAATGAAAAATGGAGTAATTAACAATTGAAACTCGATTGGAAAGACAACGGCCAAAACTGGAAAATATAAAATCATATGAACATACAAGGTACTTTTCCTGTTTCACTTTTTCTTTTATCCTTGTTATTTTGTCAAAATATTCTCTTTATAATTCAGTTTCATCTCTATGTTACTTATTTAAAGTGTAAGGACACTATTTTTCTTTTTAAAAATAAAAAATATTTTCTTGCCCAACAAACGTACATAATTAGTAGATTAGAAAGTTACTAGATAGGAGGAAAGTTATGTATTGACTTACAAATTACGTAGGATTCAAAGTAAATTTGTTATGCAAGTTGGATGCATAACTTGGATTGATAGTTTACAGAGTTGCATTACTTACAATGATTAGTTTAGTGCATAACATATGAAAGTCAATTACATATAACTTCAATCTCTTGACAGTTCTGCAATTTAAAGAGTTACTAATTATACTTTTCAAGTTGAATAGCATCCAATTCAGACATTATTTTGTAAAGAGTGAAACCCCACTGAATATAATATAATTGCTTGCGAGGCTTCATGGCGAAGAGGTGCTATTGGTGTGATTGAAGAAATGAAAGTTAAATTCTACGTAAACTCTCATTGATAATAGTAGTAAATTGACTGTCCAATGATCCCACTACTAAAAAAATCGGAATTTTCGACTACGCTATTTCGACCGATTCGACCGATTTTCGGTCGAACAAAAAAATTTCTCTTTCATCTCTCGACCGAATTTCGGTCGACCCACGCGATGATATCTTCGGCATGAGCCCTCCTCCTTCATTTTGTTCTTCTTCTCCAACCATTTCTCTCTCTCTAAACACCCCCCAAACCTCAAAAAACCCGAAATCCACCCAAACCCACCCCCAAAATCAACACTTAAACACAATCTACCCTCCTAATCACTACCCATAACAACAAATTCAAGGTAAATTCTTAATTTTAGGGTTACTTTAATTACTTTGTAAAACTTGAACCCTAACTTTTTAACTCAATTTTTTTGTAGTTTTGAAGCATATAACCAGTGGGGATTCAATTGTACGTGCTATAGGAGCATAAATCAACGTTTAGGTACTTTTTTTTTTTTTTTTTATTTATTCCGAATTTAATTAACTTTTTAATTATTTTGTAACTTTGCATATTTAATGTTGCATATTTAGTTACTTATTAGTTAGCAAAGCTTATTGTAGTAATTGTTGATGTTGAACAACTTGTTTGGTGTTGTTAGCTATTACAAAGTTAGGTTTGTGTTGTTTGGGATTGTTGTAGTTGTTGGTATTGTTTGGTAGTGTTGTTTGCAATGTGTTCTTGCCTTGGTATTGTTGAGAAGATGAACATGTTATGCCTAAAACGAATAAGCTTTTGTTTGTTTGAATTGCTTGGATAATATTAATTAATAGGGTGTTATTAGATAATATTGTTTCTTTGGGGCATTTCATCAAACAAGTTTGTGTAGATATTGTTTCTCAATCTTGCAATATCTGTGTAGATATGGACATTAATCGTCGTCGTCTGTGGATGGATAATAGAAACTTTCCCGAGCGGCGGGGGTTGAGGCCTTCGTTTGTAGCGGGTGTAATGGAATTTCTTGATGTAGCCCGCAACACAGACGATTATTTAAGGCATGGCAAAATTAGGTGTCCATGTGAAATATGCGAATGTGTAAAGATACAAGATTTGGAGAACGTCGAGTTACATTTGTATAAGAAGGGGTTTATGCCAAATTATTACATTTGGTATAATCATGGAGAACCTTGGGACATGCAGCAGCAAATTCAAAATCTTAAAAATATTCATGGCGCTAGGAGTTCTCCGGTTGTGGAACCAGACCAAGCAGCCGGATATAGAATGGAAGATATGGTGAATGATGCTTTTGGGATGTACCCGGCTAATGATCCCCTTCAGCCGGATACATCACAGCCAAACATTGAGCACATTCCCAATGCCGAGGCAAATAAGTTCTATGAACGGTTGGAGGAAACAAGTCGTCCATTTTATGAGGGCTCGGTGCATTCCCAGCTGTCGGTTGCGGTCGGAGGGGTGAAGAAGGGTTCAGCTTATGGCATTGGAACACTGTATTCATCTGCCAAGCATAAATCGAACTATTTGGGCTCGTGTTCAAGTGCTCCAGCAAGCTCTGCTCCCGCTCCAGAAATGACTCGGATGCAAGCGGAGATCGAAGAACTGAGAAAACAAAATGAAGCTATGCGCTTAGCACAGGAGGCGCATCAGAGAGAAGTGCATGAAATGATGCGCGCATCACAGGAGGCGCATCAGAGAGAAATGCATGACATGATGCAAGAGATCCTCAGGAACCAAAGAAAAGGTAAAGGAAAGCGTGATAGCTCGGGAAAGGGAAAGAGCAAGAGCAGACATAGCCACCATTCACCGTCTCAGTCTGATGCCGGGTCTAGTTCGGCTTCTAGCCATTAGTAGTGAAAGTTGAACTTTAAACTGTTTGTTTAGTTTGTTTGAATATTGTAAAACTTGAATGAATGATGAAAGACTCCTTTCTATTGTTTGGCTTTGTTAGCCTTGTTTGAATAGCGTTTATGAATGTTTTGTGACTGGTTTTTCTGCGTGTTTACAGGTGGTATAGGCCTAATTTCAGCTTTTATGTTGCAGGTTTTTACAGGTTTTCGACCGACTTTCGGTCGAAAGTTGGTAAAAAAAAATTACCAGACCTTCGACCGAATTTCGGTCGAAATACACTTCGACCGAATTTCAGTCGAAGGCCTATCGACCGAAATTCGGTCGAAGAACATGGGCTAAGGTGACATGCTCTTCGACTGAAATTCGGTCGAACCTCGGTCGACCTTCGACCGAATTTCGGTCGATACTTGAATTTCTACCTGAATTTTATCGACCACCACAATCGGTCGAAATATGGTCGATAGGTCGACCGAATTTCGACCGATTGGGCGGTCGAAAATGACGGTTTTTTTAGTAGTGTCCAAATTTGGTTTCCAGCAGAAACTTTCAACATAATTTGTGCACAACTCTCCTCTTTCCAGTTTGGTGTGCTGTGATATATTTTCAAGTCCCAAATGACTCTAACAAACCACTACAAAATTTCACCAAGTCTGCAATCATGGGCACTGATGTTTGATTGAGTTCCAAATGTTATTACTGTCATCCGTGCTGATGAAGCTCATCATATATAGAGACGTAAACCATTTCGCATATGTAAGTGTCCCTTTTCTGTTTCTTGGAGCAAACTTAAACATGCATTGAGAATTTTCACGTTCATAGCAGGCAAATATATCTGGCATGGTGTGCAGAAATTGATAGTGCAACTGATTTAGGTACTGCTCGATCTCTTGCTTTGTAGACCATGGATTTATTCGAAACTAGGTTAGTTGAGGCATTTCTTATTAGTAATGACATCCCTAATTCCCTACTACTATAAAGTAGCAGAGGCAATGTATGGATTAAGCTGCGGTTTTGTACCTGTATATAGATACCTTAATATGGGCTATTTCTTCTAAATTTTTTTCTGAAGCAATCTTTATGAGAATGCAAGTGATAAAATTTCCTTTCGAAATGTTGAGTAAAAGATAACGACTAGCAACAGAACAAAAAAGATAAGAAGCCAACTTTATCATTTTGTGTATAGCAACATCAACGTTCGTCCTAGAGCCATCAGTTTCCATCGTGTAACTTGCCTGAAAAAACAATGCAACAGTGTCTGGAAAGTAAGTCATTCAGGTAACTTGCCTGTATGAGCTATATGTTCCATCGTGTATCTTAAACCATACTTTTCAACTGCCCATTTCGCTTCTCTAAATCCATGACCATATACCTTAGAATGGCGTATTTCTATGTCATCTTTCAGAAACTCTATCAGATTTCTTGAGAACTGAGCTTCTTCACTTGTACCGGTCATCAAGTGCTCATCACCAGCAAATGATTGCCATTCTAGCCACTTGTGAGCCACAACTTCACAAATACCTTCGGCAATCTGTTGGTCCACTCTTTTATAGCCTATATATATGATGATAGGAAAAAAAAAAACAGTGAAACACTTTCTTTCTTTTCTCTGGCATTGGAAGGAAATTAGGGAAGGAGGAAAATGTGTATTTTTTCTCTCTTTTGCTGAACCAAAAACATTCTTGAAGAATGTGGTTTCCTCACAAGTTTACTTTCCTTTTCTTTTTATCAGTGTAAATAAGACAAAAGCAACAAGCAATTATAGTGAAGAGCTGGAAACCACCTTGAATCCTCATCCAAGCATGCATCATTTCATGAGCCAAAGTTGTGCCCAAGCCCACTCTGTAAACAAATAACCATTGATGTCATACCGTGAAGTAAAACTCACTAAGTCAAGCGCATCACGACTGCATGGGAAGAGCATCTCCATGCATAGAATTACAAGACTGCAAACTATATTAATTATTTGCTAATCCTAACTAGATAAAGAGCATGAGATATTTTCCTATTTACTCTCATTGAATGTACTAGGTGAAAATCGCTTGAACTATCATATTGAATCCACAGAAGACCACTTATCTAAAAGTACAAAAGTTTAGAAGATTACTTTGGGAAGCCATATAAAAGCATTATTGATTTAACTTTGCGTCCTGGAAGCAGGTGCTCTACTTCTTTCACCACCTCAACATTTTCTCCCTTTTGTATTGACCTTGTCACCTAGCATAAGTGAATTGAATGCATAATGAATCACTTTGTAACATGGTGATGAACTGATGATACAAATTATTCATTCCATTACAGAAGACATCAACACAGGTTCATAATAGAAGCAGATATACTCACATAATTTACTGCATTTAATTTATGTCCCTCATAAGTCGTCAAGCCTTCTGTGCCCTGTGAAACCAACCAACTGGTATTACTTCTACTGCTGCAAAAATTAAATAGAAGCAAAGAATTCCTATTTTCTAACATTGACATCCACATACCTTGTGACCAATTCTGGTCATCTCCTCTCCATCAACTAACAGAATTGGAATGTAATGTCTGATTTTCATGTTTAATCCTTTGAAAAATCTGTGAACTTCTTCAAGAAGAGGTTTACAGTCTTCAGGATCCATCACTGCTGTATAACGACAATCAGGGCAAAGTTTCCGACCATCACTCAGAGTGATATACTTCATGCCTGCCATCTACAAACAGGTAAGTTCTCAGTTAACGTGTATATAAGTTGACCAAGTGTAAAAAAGATTTAAAGGAAGTACACTCTAAATTGACATCTATTATCTTTGCAGCCTGAAAGCTCATTGTGCATATTTGCTATTCATGTAATCATCATGCAATGGCTAGTGGTTGATTTATTTTAAAAATATTACTCATATTATTTTCTACAATTCTCATACTAATAGAGAGGTCTGGATCCAATCCAATTCCCTGAATATGCTAAGGGCTATATTGAACTAATACTATAAATATCAACTCGCTTCCTGTCTGAGGTCGTAGCGCTCCAATTTATATGCATGTCTATAAATCCCTCTATATGATGGGATTAATATCTGAAAAGTTGAGTCAGAAGATATTAAGGGAATATGGGATTGTCCATGACCAGTTACTTTAGTGCCCTCATGCCCAACAGAACTCAACTCATTATAGTTTTTTTTTTTTTTTTTTTTTTTTTTCATTTTAAAGAACATGGATCCAATAGTCAGGAACATCTTTTATCTATAGTAATAAAGAAGGTGTTTAAGAACCTTGAATCTAGAACAGGTACAGCACTGAGGAGTTCCGTCTGATGTATGCTTTCCACAGATACTTTGGCCCCAGTAGGTACACTTAAACCACACCGAAGGACTCTGTACTAAAGATTTATGATGTTATAAGGCAATAATCAAACATAACAGAAGCATCAGGGGAAAAACTTTCAAGAAAGATTAGTTACGAAGTGCAAAAAGGAAAAGACATTTGAGGGAAGGGAACACAAACCTGTTCCTCACAAACATCACAAACAATATTTTTCAATTTCTTGCTACCCTTTATCCAGAAAAAAGCGGTCCTGCAAAATCATAAAAGCATACAAATTTAGTTAATATTTATGCAGAATAAAATTCAAGAACATAATTTTAAGGTAAAGATACTGCAGAATGCCACTATGACAAGAAACCTGGAAAGAAAAAAAGATAATAAAGTATATTGATCATGAACTGCTTTACTTTAGAAATTAACAACCTTCTCAAAGATTTAGTTCTTAGAAGAATCGTTTATCATCAAAGAGAAGCGTGATTTTGTTCTCTTCACATGGATAACTAAAGACCTATAAGTACTTCTTTACATGCACTTGCCTTGATGAATGGACATCTGGATTGAACTCCTTGAAAAGTTTCCACCATTTCAGTTCTCTGCCTCCAGTACTGCTGCTGTAATTATGTAAACTTTTAGTTAAAGAATATCTGATTGTAAACTTAATCAGCTTACGACAAAGGGACGTTAATACGTACAATTACACAAATATGTGACTTAATGATGTGAATAACATTCACATAATGGTCTCATTATTTGCATCATTCTGTCGAAACTATGGCAGCTAAGCAAGCCTTTGTGAAGCTGAATCTCTCCCATTCTCCCCCCATCCCCCCAAATGAAAATTTTCTTTTTAAAAAGGGAATGAGAGGTTGATACCATAGGCAATATTTACCTCAAGTCTGTAAAAGATAATGAGCTTTCTTCAAATGCCTGTGCAAGTTCTTCTACTTCATCAATCTGGGGAAACTCCATATCTGATGAAAATTGACCAAAATCTATACATTGAGACAAAAGACAGTCTTTTGAGCATTTATACTTGTGCAAATAATAAAGTGAAGAAGTTCCAAAATTGTGAAAATTATGGGGTTGAGCTATACTGTATACATACCAAATTCTTACTATAGGACAAAATTTAGCTTAATAGAAGTGAGATGAGAACGCTATATTGTTAATGGCTCTTACCATCCATGTATGCTTGTTTTGCCTGTGATTCTTGAAAAGAGAGTTCAAAAGCATGAACCACACCCTCATCATCTGATAATTGATTCTGTTTTCAAGTTTTTCAAATGGGTTAATCATGACGTTAAGGTGAATCAACAGAAACTTTGAACTCTCTATCTTCTTTACAAACTTTTGATAGTGATTACTTGTTGTTTAACTAACTATCCCCCTTGATAGAAAACAAAGAATGTAAGCCTCTTTTAGATTAATTGGAAGATTTCTAATCCAGAATCCATAAAGTCCAAATCTTGAAAGTGAAATGCACTAGAAGCAAAAAGCATTGAGAGAAAAACAACAACAACAAAAAAACAATAAAAGGCAGGGAAGTTATAAAAATGAACCTCGTATGAAGGGCCTTCATCCAGGAATATGTTTGCCCACATCTTCAAGGTTCAATCCTTTGAGTTCAAATAAATGTAAGAATACTGCTGCAACCATGAAAAAAATGCATAAATAAGACAAGTTTACTACTAGAAGTTAATGCAATAGACTGGAAGTAAAAGCTATGACCACTACCTAAACCACAGGCCCCCAAACTTTCCACAGATGCTTTGAAATGGCATAGGCTAATTGTTACAACTTATAAGCAAAAAAATAAGCAGATTAACAGGCGTATTGAAAATATTAAAACATGGTTTACCTAGAAATATATTTCCAACAAATATTCGGTTGGTTGCACAGCAAAAACAACAAATATTCGGCTGGTAAACATATAAAGAACTTGCAACTCAACTCAAGTGGTACTTTCGTGCTTTGTTTGTAGTCGTTAGAAATAGTATACTAATGCAATTGATTAATAATTTTTGTAGACTTCGACCTTGTAGTCAACTTTTCATGAAATACAACTGCGCTTCGGGTAGAGGTGGATTCAAGATTTGAACCATATAGAATCAGCATTCTAAGCCAATGACTTCAAGTGCTAGTAACTAAATTTTGATTTTAACTTTTGAACATATTTAATGATTTTCTTAATACAAAAATATGCGCCAAAGCTACTGCGTTCTGCCGAACCCGCCCCTTCCTCTCCTACATCCACCCCTGCCTTCATGTTACTATAGCAGCCAAGCTACTGACCATGAGTCCATGACTACGATTTTCATAATTCTGATTTTGTTCCTTGTTAAATAAAAAAAAAAAAATCACCTTTTGAAATCTTAAGTAGAAGTAACGAATGAAAACAGAAAACATGAGTATAAAGTATTTAACTTCAAGATTACGAGGTGTATAACAATTTCTGCTCGTTAATCTTTTCTACCTTCATTATTTTCCCTTTACTAGGATATACCATGTGTAATGATATTTTATAAAGAGTTATAAAATGAGCTATCAATGATTGAACCGGGAAAAAAATTACTAACAAGTGTCAAATATTTTAGAGCAAATTGTTTAACGAAAAGTTTTAAAAAATGAAAGAAAGGGATGGAGTAACAATTAAAAGAAAGAGATGGAGTAACAACTGAAACTCGATTGGATACCAGGTCAAACCAAAAAAACATAAGATTATATGAAGTATGAAGTTATGAGTACTTTTTCTGTTTCACTTATCTTCTCTTGTTACTTTGTCAAAAGTTTCTCTTTATAATTCAGTTCATCTTTATGCTACCGATTTAATTTAAAGTGTAAGAACACTATTTTTTGCTTAACAAAAGTTACATTAATAATTTAAAAAGTTACTAGGAGGAAAATATATTACAAATTAGGTAGGATTTCAAAGTAAGTTTGTAATTAGGTAAGTTTGTTATGCAAGTTAAATGCATAACTTTGCTTGATAGTTTACAAAATTACATTACTTACGGATTGCGCTATATGCATGAATGGTTAGTCAGTGCATAAGGTTTGCAAAATTAAAGTTACCCGTTACAATTTTCAACTTGAATAACATTCAATCCACGTATTGTTTCTTTACCCCATACCATAATGTTTGTTCTTTCGCAATGCAGTAAGTTCATTCTTTAGATTATTAGTCCATAATATTATAAAACGACAAGAAAGGATATGAAATATCCAAATATTATACTCACAAAAATAATATAGTACAACATTATATGATACATACATAATGAAACAATATGCAACAATCATCCAAAACAAGCCGTAGGGATTGAGGTTCCAAAACATGAATGAATTAAACCTGACCGGAAAGCAAGTTATTCAGGTAACTTGCGTCTATGAGCTATATACTCCATCGTGTATTTTAAACCATACTTTTCAACTGCCCATTTCGCTTCTCTAAATCCATGACCATATGCCTTAGAATAGCGTATTTCTATTTCATCTTTCAGAAACTCTATCAGATTTCTTGAGAACTGAGCTTCTTCACTTGTACCAGTCATCAAGTGCTCATCACCAGCAAATGATTGCCATTCTAGCCACTTGTGAGCCATAACCTCACAAATACCTTCCGCGATGTTTGGGTCCACTTCTCCATACCCTATTTATATGATAGCAAATTTGGAAAAAGGAGTGAAACACTTTCTTTCTTTTCTCTACCGTAAGTAGGAAATTAGGGAAGGAGGATATATAATGTGTGTATTTTCTCTCTTTTGCTGAACCAAAAACATTCATGAGGAATGTGGTTTCCCCACAAGTTTACTTTCCTTTTTAAAAAAAAAAATTGTGTAAATAAGATAAAAGAAACAAGCAATTATAGTAAAGAGCTGGAAGTCACCTTGAATGCACATCCAAGCGTGCATCCTTTCATGAGCCAAAGTTGCTCCCAAAGCCACTCTGTAAAGAATTAACCATTGATGCATACAGCCATACCGCGAAATAAAACTCATCAGTTATCCAAAAAAAAAAAAAACAAAAAAAAGGTAGGGGTTACATATCCCCTTCAAATTGGAATCATATTATTTTCATTCTTTTTGTTATCTTTCATCTAAGTCAATCACAGCATGACCACAAATAGATAAAAGGAGTATATAACAGTCCCAATTTAGGATACATTATCGGATGACCTTCTCCTTTCATAGAACAAGACTGTGAACCATATATCATTTGTTATTGTTGAGAAAGTAATTAAACTTAAAAAATGTGTTCTCTCCAACAATTTAAGATAGTCACGCTACTTCAACATGGTACCAAAGCATGTAGCAGTCCCGCACGTGAGGAGGCGTGTCGATAAAGTAATTAAATAAATAAAGCGTACCACATCTAACAGCTTAAGTTTTTAAATGAGATGGTCAGACAATTCTCCTAACTAGATGAACATCATGAGATATATTTCCTATTTTACTCCTTGAATGTACTAGATGAACAGCATGAGATATATTTCCTATTTTGACTCCTTCAATGTACTAGATGAAAATCGCTTGAAATACCAAATTGAATCCACAGAAGACCACTTATCTAAAAGTACAAAAGTTTAGAAGATTACTTTGGGAAGCCATATAAAAGCATTATTGATTTAACTTTGCGTCCTGGAAGCAGGTGCTCTACTTCTTTCTCCACTTCAACATTTTCTCCTTTTTGTATTGACCTTGTCACCTAGCACAAGTGAATTGAACACGAAATCATGAGACTGTGGATCACTCTGTAACATATGGATGATGCAAATTTTCATTCCATTACAGAAGACATCAACCCATCTAGCAGAGGTACTCACATAAGTTACCGCATCCAATTTATGTCTCGAAGAAATCGTCACGCCAAGTGGCATCTGTGAAACCAACCAAATGGTATTACTACTACAAGTAATAGAATTCCACTTGCTAATATTGATACATGTTCTACACACCGTTTTATCGATTTTGATCATGTCTTCACCATCAACTAACAGAATTGGAATGTAACATCTGATTTTCATGTTTAATCCTTTGTAAAATCTGAGAACTTCTTCAAGAAGAGGTTTTAAGTCTTCAGGATCCATGACTGCTGTATAACGACAATCAGGGCAAAGTTCCCGACCATCACTCAGAGTGATATACTTCATGCCTGCCATCTATAAGATGGGATTAGTATCTGAAAGGTTGAGTCAGAAGATATTACGGGAATATGGGATTGTCCCTGGCCAGTTACGCCCAACAGAACTCAGCTTATTATTGATCTTTTTTCAATTTAAGAAACATAAATCCAATAATCAGGAACATCTTCTAGCTAATACTGTAATATAGAAAGTGTTTAAAAACCTTGTATCTTTTACAGGTACAGCATTGAGGAGTTGTGTCAGATTTATGCTTTTTACAGACAGTCTGGCCCCAGTAGGTAAACTTTAACCACGGCGAAGGACTCTGTACCAAGATTTCTGATGTTATAAGGCAATAATCAAATTTAATAGAAGCATCAGGGAAAAAACTTTCAAGAAAGATTAATTACGAAATGCAAAAAGGAAAAGACATTTGAGGGAAGGGAACACAAACTTGTTCCTCACAAACATCACAAACAATATTTTTCAATTGCTCTCTACCCTCTATCCAGAAAGAAGCGGTCCTACAAAATCATAAAAGAATGTCAATTCGATTAACTTTTTATGGAGATGAAAATATTTAAGAAGAAAATATTAAGGTAAAGATACTGCAGAATGCCACTATGACAAGAAACTTGGAAGAAGAAGATAAGAAAGTATATTGATCATGAACTGCTTTACTTTAGAAATTAACAACCTTCTCAAGGATTTAGTTCTTAGAAGAGTAGTTTATCATCAAATAGAAGCGTGATTTTTTTACTCTTCACATGGATAACTAAAGATCTATAAGTACTTCTGTACATATACTTGAATTATGATGCACTTACCTTGATCCATATGCAGCTGGATTGAACTCCTTGAAATTCCACCATTCCAGTTCTCCGCCTCCAGTACTGGTGTTGTAATAATGTAAACTTTTAGTGGAAGAATGTCTGATCGTAAACTTAATCAGCTTACGACAAAAGGAAAGTTAATACAGACAACTACACAAATATCTGACTTAAGGATGTGAATAACATTCACATAAAGGTCTCATTATTTAATTTGCATCAATTTGTCGAAACTATCGCAGATAATCAAGTCTTTGTGAAGCCTTATCCCCCACCCCCCCTCCCACCCAATGAAAATTTCAATTTTAAAAAATGAGAGGTTGATACTACAGGCCATATTTACCTCGAATCGGTAGAAGATAATGTGCTTTCTTCAAATGCTTGTGCAAGTTCTTCTACTTCATCAATCTGGGGAAACTCCATATCTGATGAAAAATGATCAAAGTCTATATATGAGACTAAAGAAACTTTTTTTGAGCAGTCATGCTTCTGCAAATAATCAAATGAAGTTCCAAAGTTGTGAAAATTATGGGCTTGGGCTATACATATCAAATTCTTACTATAGGACAAAATTTAGCTTAATAGAAGTGAGATGAAAAGGCTATATTTTTAATGGCTCTTACCACCCAAGTACGTCTGTTTTGCCTGTGATTCTTGAAGTTCAAAAGCATGAACCACACCCTCATCATCGGATAACCGGTTCTGTTTCAAGTTTTTCAAATGGGTTAATCATGATGTTAAGATGAATAAATAGAAACTTTAAACTCTATCTTCTTTGCAAACTTTTGATAGTGATTACTTGTTGTTTAACTAACTATACATCCCCCTTAAAATCCCCCTCATCGAGTTCAGTTCAAGTTATGGGGCAATTCATATGGTCTGGTCCCCAACCTTATCTGGTTCAGTTGGATATCATATAGCACTGCGGATTAGATGTCTTCCAATTAAACTCATCTTCCAATAGCCTCTTTTAGATTAATTGGAAGATATCTAATCCGCATTGCCATATGATATTGTTGAAGTTACTAGTCTTTCTCTTAGTACTGTATCAATTCATCGGTTTTGGTTCCCAGTTTCCAATTATGGTTGCCATAATCTAGCATTAGATCTAAACCAACTGCATGCGCAATGCTCTTAAGGGTGTGGGCGGATGTAGCACTAAAAGCTCCAGTCCCTGTATGCGATTAGAAAATCACTAAATATGTGCAAACATTAAATTCAGAACTCAATTGCTAACACTTAAAGCCGTTATCCTAGAATCTATGATCCATAAAGTCCAAATCCTGAAAATGACATGCACTAGAAGCAAAAAGCATCGAGACGAAGATGATACAACAACAACAACAACAACAACAACAAAAGGCAGGGAAGTTATAAAAATGAACCTCGTATGAAGGGCCTTCATCCAGGAATATGTTTGCCCACATCTTCAAGGTTCAATCCTTTGAGTTCAAACAAATATAACAATACTGCTGCAACCATGAAAAAAATGCATAAATAAGACAAGTTTACTACTAGAAGTTAATACAATAGACTGGAAGTAAAAGCTATGACCACTACCTAGAGCACAGGACCCTTTCCACAGATCCTTTGAAATGGCATAGGCTAATTGTTACAACTTACAAACAAAAATTATAAGCAGATTAACAAGCGTATGGAAAATTTTAAATATATTTCCAACAAATATTCGGTTGGTTGCACAGCAAAAACAACAAATATTCGGCTGGTAAACGTATAAAGAACTTGCAACTCAACTCAAGTGGTACTGTCGTACTTTGTTTGTAGTCGTTAGAATTAGTATACTATTGGAAATGATTATTAATTTTTGTAGACTTCAACCTTGTAGTCAACTCTTCATGAAAGTGAACTACCACCCTTCATGCATAGACGGGTTCAGGATTGTAATTGTTGGTTTTGCATTTTAAGACAATGCTAGTAACTGAATTCTGAACTTAATTATTGATTATTTTTAGTGATTTTCTTAACGCAAATACAGCCGATCCCGCCCTTCCTCTCCTATATCCAACCCTGCCTTCATGTTACTCTAGTAGCCAAGCTTCTTACCATGACTACGATTTCTCATAATTCTGATTTGTTCCTTGTTAAATGAGAGTTGTAAAAAAGAAAGTCACCTTTTGAAATCATAAGTAGAAGTAACGAATCAAACAGAAACATGCGAATAAAGCATTTAACTTAAGATTACGAGATGTATAATTTCTGTACGTAAAAGCTTTCTACCTTCAATTTTTTTTTCCCTTTTACTAGGGTGTACGCCTGTACCATGTGTAATCATATTTTATAAAGAATTATAAAATGAGCTAGCAATGATTATATGTCTTCCTGAAATAGTAATGATTGAACCGGCAAAAAAAAATTAGCAAGTGTCAAATATTTTAGAGCAAATTGTTTAACTAATTAAAGGTTTAACAAATGAAAGAAAGAGATGGATTAACAATTGAAAGAAAGCGATGGGTAACAATTGAAACTCGATTAAATACTCAACAGTCAAAGCTGAAAAACTGAAGATCATATGAACTTATGAAGTACTTTTTCTAATTAACTTTTTTCTCTTTGTTATTTTGTCAAAATTTTCTCTTTTAAATTCAGTTTCATCTCTATGCTATTTAAAGTTATTGCTTTTTTTCTTTCTTTTTTTTTTTTTTTTGTGAAACTTCTTTGCAAAAAATTTTACACAGTGCCCCCATAAGTACTGGTCTTACCAATTCGCTCCCACTTTAAAATATTTTAAGTATTTGCCCTCCATCATCCTCACTTTGCGAAATGACTAATTTGCTCTGCCTAAACTCAATTCACATGAAACAATCTCCTTCTCTCTTTCCTCCTTCCTTTCCTTCTCTCCTTCCTCCTTCCTTTCATTCTTTCTTCTTTGTGTCCTAGAGAGATTTAGGAAATCTGTAAAAAATTTATTTATTTTATTATTTTTCTTTAATTTGTGTTATAATGTAATTTTTATTTTGGCTAATCCTTTATTTATATTTATTTTTTTCTAGTATTTATTTTTGGTAATTATTATCTATACACTTATCTGTAAGTTTTTTACATTTTGATTGATGATCGTTGAATTAAATTTGACGTTCCTGTAAATTTTTTTTACTTCTTATGATTGATTAAGATGATTTTCTCTGCAATAGCAATTAGATATTGTCGTTGCTCATTGCATAGAGCTTAAAGTCTTGGCTACTGTCATTAATGCAGAGACTTTCTCTGCAATTAGTCTCTATTGCACAGAGATTAAAGTCTTGGCAATAGCCAAGACTTGAAGAGACATTCTCTGCAAGTTGCCTATTGCATAGAGCTTAAAGTCTTGGCTATTGCCAATACTTGTAGAGACTTTGTATGCAGGTTGCCTATTGCACCAGATCGTTAAGTATTAGCAACTGTCAATACTTTCAGAGATTTCCCCTACAAGTTGCCTCCTTCCACCCGACCTCAAAGTGTTGGCTATTGCCAAAAGTTGCAGAGGATTTGGTAACATCACTTGGGTGGTGTTACCATTTTAGAAAATAAGTTGGTTTTTTTATTTGCCCAGTGATAAGTTGACCCTTAATGACGGTGTTCGTAACTTTCATTCAATCTTGTTTTTATTTTTCTTATGTTGGATTCCACTTTGATTTCCTAGTTAAGGCGCACATTGCACCAGAGCTTGAACTCTTGGCAATAACCAAGACTTGCGGAGACTTTCTCGCAAATTACCTAATGCAACAAGGCTTGAAGTCTTGGCAATTGTCAAAAAGTCTGTGCAAGGTGCCCATTGCACCAGAGCTTGAACTCTTGGCATACCCACTGCAACATGGCTTGAAGTGGCAATTGCCAAGAAGTCTGTGCAAGGTGCCCATTGCACCAGAGCTTGAACTCTTGGCAATAGCCAAGACTTGCAGAGACTTCCTCTGCAAATTTGCCACTACAACAAAACTTGAAGTCTTGGCAATTGCCAAGAAGTCTTTGTAAGGTGCCCATTGTACCAGAGAAGTCTTTGGTGCAATGCAAACCCGAAGGAATTGCTAAGCACAAACGCGGAAGATAAACAAGAAAGACAAAAGATAGAAGCAAGACAAAACTTGCTTCTCTCGAAAGAACAGTGAGGAACCTGTCTCAAAGCTCGATCGAAAGGGATACAAGAATCACCTAAACTATGCAACAATCCTCAAGAGAACATGCCTCTTGCAAACTGAATGATCAAAGAGGAATGTTCAATCGGACTATCCGAAAGCCACAAGTCCATAAAAGCCCTCACCGGGGTTTTGCTCACGACGGAGACAAGAAGAAAGGTGCTCGGCACTTTCATTCAATTCATCAATATTCAAAAACTAACTAGCTTCCTACAATGAAAGGAAACAAGGTTTATATAGGAAATACTAAGGGTAAACTAGTAAAAGGGTCACAGGCGACCAATAGAAATAAACCACGCATGGCTGAATTAAATTGTGTTCGGCAAACTTTGACTTCGGTAAGCCTTGGCTTCGGTTCTCGATTTTCTGCTCGAACACACTTGTTGCCTTCGGACGCTCAATTTTCTTCGAGCTCATTGTCCTCGGTCACTTTGCCTTCGGGCTCAAATCTGAAGATAATGCCTTCGATTCTTGAGCTCGGCCACTCAGCTTCGGAGCAATTGTTTTCCTTCGGCCAGGCTAAGTGAACATGCACATCGTGCAGCAGCTTGGCTTGGTTTCTTGTCATCGGTCTCCTCGGTGGATCGATCACTTGATCAGCACGTGTTCGGGCTGCATCATCCTCCCCTTCTTGAGAAGATTTCGTCCTCGAAATCAAGCCCTCCTCGTCCTCCGAAGTTGGACCTACAACACAAGGAACTAAGTCAGCAACATTAAAGGTGTTGGACACGTTATACTCACCAGGGAGGTCGATCACGTAGGCATTGTTGTTGATCTTGGTCAACACTTTAAATGGACCATCCCCTCGAGGAGCCAACTTTCCTTTCCTTTGGTTCGGGAAGCGTTCCTTTCGGAAGTGAACCCAAACCCAATCTCCCTTCCTTAATTCCAACTTTTTACGCCCCTTGTTTTTCTTTAAGGCAACCTTTGCATAGGCCTCCTCGAGGTTCTTCTTCACCTTTGCATGCAATTCGATTAAGGCAGCTGCTCGTCGAGTACCTTCAAAATCAAGAACAGAATCTCGAGGTAATGGGGTTAAATCAAGTGGAATCAGAGGATTAAAGCCATACACATATTCAAACGGGGTCATGTTGATCATTCTATGCACCGTTCGATTGTATGCGAACTCCATCATGGGCAAACGATCAGCCCAGTTTCCAACTTTCCCTTTGGTCATTGCCCGAAGCAACGATCCCAAGGTTCGGTTGACTACCTCGGTCTGTCCATCAGTCTGAGGATGGTGAGACGTCGAGAATAGTAGCTTGGTGCCGAGGGCACCCCACAAACATTTCCAAAAATGACTCAAGAACTTCGAGTCTCGATCACTCACAATAGTACGAGGTACACCATGCAATTTTAACACGTTAGAAACAAACAATGTAGCTACATGTTGTGCATCATCACACTTTTTGCAAGGAATAAAGTGAGCCATTTTTGAAAAACGGTCAACCACAACGAAGATGCTATCATGTCCTCCCCCCGACCTCGGTAACCCCAAGACAAAGTCCATGGATATATCAACCCAAGGTCGATCAGGCACAGGCAACGGGGTGTACAAACCATGAGGGTTGGACTTCGATTTTGCTTTCTTGTAAACGAGACAAGCGTTGCAAAGCTTTTCCACATCTCGTCGCATTTTGGGCCAATGGAACTGCTCGGTCAAGATACCAAGAGTTTTATCGACACCGAAGTGTCCCATCAGTCCACCTGAGTGAGCTTCTCAAACCAAGAGCTCTCTCCACGATGACACGGGCACACAAACCCTCCCATTCTTGAAGAGGTAGCCATCATTCCATTGATATTTCTCAACCTTTCGGCCACTCAAGATTGAGTCTCGAACACATTTCAGCTTGGGATCGTCCTCGTACATCGACTTGATGCTTTCGAATCCCATGAGCCTAGAGGCGAGAGTGGTCGCTAAGGCAAATTTCCTTGATAGCGCATCGGCCACAACATTATCTTTTCCCTTTTTGTAATGAATTACATAGGGAAAGCTTTCAATAAATTCAACCCACTTGGCATGTCTTCGATTCAATTTCTCCTGACCTCGGAGATGTTTCAAAGACTCATGATCACTCTTGATCACAAACTCTCGAGGCCACAAATAATGCTGCCAATGGGCGAGTGCTCGAAAGAGGGCATACAATTCCTTGTCGTACGTGGAGTAGTTCAAGGTTGCACCCTTAAGCTTTTCGCTAAAGTAAGCGATCGGCTTCGAATCTTGCATCAGCACTCCTCCGATCCCAACTCCAGACGCATCACACTCGACTTCGAATGCTTTGCCGAAGTCAGGGAGTTGCAACAACGGGGCAGAACAAAGCCTCCGTTTCAACTCTTGGAAAGCCCTCTCTTGGGACTCTCCCCACACAAATGGATTGTCTTTCTTCACCAGCTCGGTTAAAGGAGCGGCCACGGTGCTAAAGTCACGAACAAACCTTCGGTAAAAGCTAGCTAAGCCATGGAAGCTACGAACTTGTGATACCGAGGTTGGAGTTGGCCAATCTTTGATGGCTTCGACTTTTGATTCGTCGACTTCGACACCATTAGCACTGACAACAAATCCAAGAAAGACTACACGATCGACACCAAAGGCGCATTTCTTGAAGTTGGCATACAACTTCTCTTCTCGAAGCTTTTCAAGTACTTGCCTTAGGTGGTCGACATGTTCATCCACGGTTCTGCTATAAATAAGTATGTCATCGAAATAAACGACAACAAACTTATTTATGAACGGTTTGAGCACATGGTTCATCAGTCGCATGAACGTGCTCGGTGCATTGGATAAGGCAAAAGGCATTACCAACCATTCATAGAGACCGAACTTGGTCTTGAATGCGGTTTTCCACTCGTCTCCGGGTTTCATTCGGATCTGGTGGTAACCGGACCTGAGGTCTATCTTCGAAAAGCATGAAGAACCACTTAACTCATCTAGCATGTCATCTAATCGAGGGATAGGATGACGATACTTTACCGTTATTTTGTTGACTACTCGACAGTCAACACACATTCGCCATGTTCCATCCTTCTTCGGAACAAGGATAACAGGAACGGCGCAAGGACTCAAGCTCTCACGAACGAGGCCCTTGTTTAACAATTCATCAACCTGCCGTTGGAGCTCTTTGGTGTCTTCGGGATTACACCGGTATGCAGGTTTGTTAGGGATTTGAGACCCTGGCACGAAGTCAATTTGGTGCTCGATTCCTCTCAACGGAGGTAATCCACCTGGCATTTCCTCGGGAAACATGTCCTCGAAGTCCTGCAAAACTTTACGAACAAACAAAGGCAAAGGGTTATCATTAGAAAAATCATCATTAGAGTTTAGAAAGATACCCTTGTGCATGAGGAAAATCATCATCTGACCGTGGTCGTTGCCTCGTAAGATCTCACCGGGTTGCATGATTGCACAAATTCCTTTCACTTCGATCGGTGAGTTTGTCTCTTCGGGCCCTAATTTTGCTCCTATCGGAAGCTTAGCTTTGGCCGCTTCTTTCAATTCTTTCATCCGTTTATAGTCCTCGATGACTTGTTTTGGAGACAAGGGTTTGAGTACGAAACTCTTCCCATCAAGCTTCACAGTGTAAGTGTTGGATCTGCCATTGTGAATAGCTGTTCGGTCATACTGCCATGGTCGACCCAATAGCAAATGACAAGCTTGCATCGGAACCACATCGAATATCATTTCATCTTGATACTCTCCGATTTTGAACTTGATCCACACTTGTTTGACAACTCTCAATTCTCCACACTCATTCAGCCATTGTAACTTGTAAGGGTGGGGATGCTTCATCGTAGGTAATCCCATTTGTGAAACCAAAGTTTGGCTCACTACATTGGCACAACTACCGGAATCAATGATCATCGAACACACCTTTCCCCTCACTCGACATCGGGCATGAAAGAGGTTTTCTCTTTGGTTGTCCTCTTCTTCAAGAGTCATGCAGCTCAAATTCCTTCGAACCACAAGAAACATTTCCGGATGATCAGCTTCGGCAGCCTCATGATCATCATCATCTTCAGCTCGATCAGTCTCCTTGATAATTTCCTCCTCGGTGTCACTCGCTTGCTCATGGACGGTTCCATCTTCGAGCAGAAGCATAACCTTGCGAGTTGGACACTCTTTTGCCATGTGACCATAACCTTTGCATTTGTGACACTGAATGTTTGAAGCATTTGGAGAGTTTAGTTGCACTTTACCTCCCACTTCTCTTGGTTGGTTACCGGTCACACCTCTTTCGAAGGGTCTCTTCGAATCTCGAACACTGTTAGCACTTGCTTGGTTTGGACTCTTCCATTCTTTACCTCGGTTCAAAGGAGTAGAAGTAGTGACTCCTCGATACCGGTTTGCCTTGTCGTCCTTCACCAATTTTTCAGCTTCGGTGGCAGCATCAAACAGATCTTCCAGCGTGTGATACACGTGGAGCCTCAAGTGAGATGACACATCCCTAGCCAAGCCATTTTTGAATCTGATAATGGCTTGTTCTTCATCTTCGACCAGATCAAGATTCAATCGAACCTTTTCGAACTCATCGTGGTACTCTTGGACAGGCTTGGACCCTTGCTTTAACTCATAGAGCTTTTGTATTTGAGTCTGCATGTACTTGGCACTCAAATACTTAGCATCCATTGCTCTTCTCAATTGTGGCCAAGTATTGACTTCGGGATAGTCATTCCTTCGTCTATGCCTCTTGTCAGATTCCCACCACGTTGATGCATAAGCTTCGAACGAAGCAATGGCATAGGCAGCTTTTCTCTCATCGGTCATCTCGTTGGTTTCAAAGATGCGCTCCATTTTAAGCTTCCATTCAAGATACTCATCGGGATTGTCACGACCCTTTTTCCACTTAAAAAGAAAAAACTTATTATTATTTAAAAGGTCTGTGACGGTGTTGATAGGTACACTGCTATTTAGAGATTTCGGAGTCGCCACTTGACAAGTTAAAGGTGTGCCAAGTCACCAAAGTGGTGTACCTAGAACACCTATGACTCGTTTAGTGGTCTGCGTCAGAGTTCCGGGTAAGGATCTCGGTTGACTCGAAGGAAGGTGTTAGGCACCCTCGAGTCCTGTGCCAAGCACAGTTGCCTTTGTTGACGCATTTCGACTCATTTGAAATTGTTTATTATATTTGCCTTGATTTTGTTACGCTTCAATTTATTATTAATTTTGTCCGTTCAAATGGAAACTCAAAATCGAGATATAATCGCGCGGGCACTTCACCCGTTCGAAATCTTTCGACTTAAATCAATTAAATCGCACAGGCACTTCACCCGTTCGAAATCTCTTGACTTAAATGAGTTCCAATGAACAAAGCATTTGATTTATATTATTTCGGCCTAATTACTTGCCTAAAACTCGTTTGATCCTTGTTGATAGTTATTTTGTTTTCAAGATCAATAAGAAGTTCGCACATAGTTGCCTTCGCTCATTTGCTTTGCTTGCTTCAAGTACAGTTTCATTCTTTGTGTAATCATGCTTGCTTGAATTAATTTTCATACAATTCACTTCACTCATTGGCCCAAACTAATTTGGACAAAGAATCCAACCCTATTTATTGAATTATTTCAGATCTAACCAAGTAATCCACATCAGATTTAACAAAAAACCTAAGCATTTGCCTAACAGTTTCAGCCTTCGGCCAAGCTCGTTAATTTACAGATATTTGCGCAAGTGAGCTATTTTGTCACTTGATTTCAGATTAGTGCTAAGTCAACATGTCATGCTGATTTCTAAATTTCGAAGGGAAGTTTCAATCTCTCTATTTCTCTCACATAATTATGCATCAAATATTTCAAATTGTCCATTCATCTAAGATTTTACCAAGTTTTACACAAGTAGCTCACAGATTTTCAAGATCTATTCTCATATGTACATGGCTAATAGTTAAACAAGTTATGAAACTATGTACTTCTAGTATATCATACATTAGCTAATATGGCAGAAACATACTTGGAAATAAGTAGAAAAGTGACAAACTTTGGCCTTGATAGGCTGGCCCTTACATTCATGGCCATAAAATGGGCTAAAATTTATACATGATATATAAAGAAAAGTTGGAAGTTTACCTTGCTAGCAAGATTTCCAAACTCAACAATAGTAACTCAACCCAAACAAACAGCAACTCTAACAACCAGCTCCCAGATCCGTGAAACTTCTCAAGACCACCCTTTAAGACTTGAAAAATAAAACCACTTTCTGACTATATTTTTTTTTTTAGTTTTTCCTCACTAACTCTCGCTTTTTCTTGCTCTTAGATTTTGTGTGTCCTTCTCTTTTTTCCAGATCTGCTTCTCTCGTGTGTGTCTTTTTTTTAGCTCTCAGATCTGATTCTCTTTTTTATAGAGAGTAAGTCTCTTTCCCTCAGATTTTCGTGTGTGTTCTCTGTGTAGTTGGTCCCCTAAAGAGTGAGGGAATGGCCTCTTAAATAGGCCAAAGAAGAAGTGTAAAAGTTGGGTGAAAAGTACACCCATGTGCCTATGTTTTTTACCCTCAGAAAATTACCTTTGGCATGCTAAAACTCTTCCACTAAAACACAAAAAAGGGCAGAAGAAAGCCTATTTTTAAGGCTGCCACCAGTACTTTCTATTTGACTTTTAATTCCCAGTCAGAAACAATCCAAATCAGACCTCTTGCTCTACACGATGAACTACACAAAGCATTTCACTAAGAAAGCCTTTATCAGTACACAAACAAACAAGAACAAATGAACATTTGAACAATGAAACAAGATAGATGTTTGAACACTTGAGGACTTGTACATATTCACACCCAAGCAAACCATCCAGGAAATATACACTAATACTTAGGCAGATTACCACAACCAACTCATGCTAAACAGGATGCAATTCCATTACAAACTTACTCAAACAAAACCAGGGCAAATCGGTCGTGATTTCCACTTGAGCGGATGAACTGAAACAAACCAGTTTCAAACAAATCCGAATATAAAGACTTTCAAATAAAAGGCTTAACATGACTAACAAACCCGCTGGACAGTTTTCTTTTACCCTTTACCAACAATTACAAGATTTCTACTGAACAAACAACAAGAACGATCGAACTATTGCCGAAGCATGACTTCAAAACAAAAGGCTAAACCATTTCCATGCGACAAATGAACAATGACAAGAAAAGTTATGTATTCAAACGGGATCGAATAAACCGATATAGATATGATTCTAGACATGCTAACGCTAAACGTAGATACATGCTTCAACTACTAGCAGCCTGATTGAACAAGAAACTAAGACAACAAAAGGGATTTCATTTATTTTTCTCACCCGATGCTAAATTCACCAACACTAAGCCACAGCCTCGCTACGCCACAGCCTCGCTAATGTATCGCCTGAGCACCACCATTGCTTCACTATTGCTTCCCGAGCCATCTCACCACTGCCTCCAAAGCCTCATCCCTGCTCCATCGCAGCGCCCTTTCAACAAAAATCATCGCCACTGCGTCGATGTCTCCACTGCCTCGTTGCCTCGAATCAGCCTTGCCATCAGTTTTGCCAACGCGAATGCTTCACGCTCAGCCAAGCAACACCATAGCAGCGTCACAGTTGCCCTTGTTGCTGCCTCGCCTCGTTATCAACATCACAACCTGCTTCTCGCCATTACGAACATCATCAAAAATAGCTCCCCACATTAACACCGCTACATCACACTCATAGCCACCACTACATCGACACAGCGTCACTGCCTCGCTCCCTCGGATCAACTTCAAACATCATCACCAAATATCGAAACATACTACACTAACTCCATTTGTTTATCACTAAACCAAACAGCCCCGGTTCGTACTTTGAATCTCAATCGCATCCGCCACTATCTTCTTCTAACTGAAACGATCCCATTTGGGGTCGTCTCAGTTAGAAAATGAAAGGAACGGGATAAAGAAAACGAGAAAAATAATCAGAGAAAAGGGTCATGGATGATTTCTTACAGGTGCGAGTCTTCAAACGGAGAAGACAAGGGTCACCGGGAAAGTTTTTTGTCCGTGTTTCGGTCTTGATTCACAATTATTAGTTGAGAATTTTAGAAATCCAAGGGTAGATCGAAGTAGAGGAGGGTGAGGCCCATCTGAAAATGTGTTTAGTTCACGGAAAAGTGGACGGAGGTAGGCGGCGCCACCAGCAGTGGTGGTTCCAGGTGGAGGAGAAGAGGTTGGCAAGGTTTGCCTTATGTCTGATTGTTTGTTTTGGAAAATGGACAAAAATGGCTAATTTTTGCTTATATATCATGGGATGGGCCGGGTTGAGTGGAATTGGGCTAGTGGATTGCACAACTAGGCTGATTCTTCTTTCTGAATTTACAAATGACCACTAAAAGGTCCAAACAAATTAGAGCATATGCAATTAACTAAAATTTAAAACACACAAATTGCAATATTCTCACCATTAAAATATAAAATTATAATTAAACACATAACAAGTATTTTCATTAATTTTTTATATTTTTTTTCATTGAATTTTAGCTAAAATAAAAGACTAAAATTCGGCAAAAACCCTAGAAAGTTAGATCGACTATTTCGAGCTATTTCAAGCTATTTTTTGAATTTTCGTGCCAAAATTAGGTGATTACAGCTGCCCCTCTTTGTTCGAGAACATGAAGAGTTTTCGGACAAAGACGTAATCGACAACTAATTTTGGCTTTTTTCGGTTCTAGCCGAGAGGAAACAAAATTGCGACCGTACCTTGAATTTTTGGTCCTAACCAAGAACAAGGCTACCTACATATCCTCGGACTAAGGAATCAGATCGGTGTAGTTCCTTGCGTGCGGTAGCTGGGACTACCGCATACAAACAAACACTAGACTCTCCTAGACTAGTACTAAGCACTCTCTAGAAATACACAGACTAACTCTAGACACTTTCAGAACTAACTGGGACTGACTCGACGCTCCTAGACTTACCCGGACTGACACAAGACACTTTGACACGCTAGAGTTGTTGCTGTTGGTCACTGTCGCTGGTTGTTGGCTGGCTGGCTGGTGGTCATTGCTTTACAAGGGTAAAATGAAACTACAACATTGAAATGTGAAATTACAATTCCTAAGCTAAACTTCTTCATGCTTCCCAAGCTGATAGACTGGTCCGAAGCTCCCACTACCCGAGTGGGTCTTGAAAACTTGAAATTGCCGCTCGGGTGGGCTTGACTTGAAAGTTGAAATTGCCGCTTTGACGGGCTTTGACTTTAAAAGTTGAAATTGCCGCTTTGACGGGCTTTGACTTTGAAAGTTGAAATTGCCGCTCGGGCGGGCTTTTCCTTGAACGTTGAAATTGCCGCTTTGACGGGCTTTGACTTGAAAGTTGAAATTGCCGCTCGGGCGGGCTTTTCCTTGAACGTTGAAATTGCCGCTTTGACGGGCTTTGACTTGAAAATAAAATTGCCGCTTTGACGGGCTTTTGCTTGAAAGTTTAAATTGCCGCTTTGACGGGCTTTGATTTGAAGATTGAACTTGCCGCTTTGACGGGCTTTGACTTTAAAAGTTGAAATTGCCGCTTTGACGGGCTTTGACTTTGAAAGTTGAAATTGCCGCTCGGGCGGGCTTTTCCTTGAACGTTGAAATTGCCGCTTTGACGGGCTTTGACTTGAAAATAAAATTGCCGCTTTGACGGGCTTTTGCTTGAAAGAAATTGCCGCTTTGACGGGCTTTGATTTGAAGATTGAACTTGCCGCTTTGACGGGCTTGACTTGAAAGTAAAATTGCCGCTTTGACGGGCTTTACTTGAAAGTAAAATTGCCGCTTTGACGGGCTTTGACTTGAATGAAATTGCCGCTTTGACGGACTTTGACTTGAAAGATAAAACTGGAACCACCACTCTGGTGGGTCTTGCTTTTTGTTGAAAATTAGAAACTATCACTCTGATGGGTCTTGCTTATGCTGGGAATTGAAAACCACCACTCTGATGGATCTTGCTCTTGCTGAATTGAAAACCATCACTTTGATGGATCGTGCTCTTGCTGAGTTGAAAACCATCACTCTGATGGGTCTTGTTCTTACTGAATTGAAAACCATCACTCTGATGGGTCTTGCTAAACCATCACTCTGACGGGTCTTGTTCATGCTGAATTAAAAGACCATCACTCTGATGGATCTTGTTTGTACTGGAAATTGAAGATCATCACTCTGATGGATCTTGCTCTGACTGAAAATTAAAAACCATCACTCTGATGGGTCTTGCTAAACCAATCACTCTGACGGGTCTTGTTCATGCTGAATTGAAAGACCATCACTCTGATGGATCTTTCTCTTGCTGAATTGAAAACCATCGCTCTGATGGGTCTTGCTTCTTTACAGAAATGGATTCCCTCGTTCTTCAGGTGGTTGCTTTGACTTTCCAAATTACTCCCTTATACTCCAGGTGGGTGCCTCGATTTCTCAAAACTACTCCCTCATTCTCCAAGTGGGTGCCTCGACTTTCTCTAAACTACTCCCTCATTCTCCAGGTGGGTGCCTCGACTTTCTAAACTACTCCCTCATTCTCCAGGTGGGTGCCTCGACTTTCTAAACTACTCCCTCATTCTCCAGGTGGGTGCCTCGACTTTCTAAACTACTCCCTCATTCTCCAGGTGGGTGCCTCGACTTTCTCTAAACTACTCCCTCATTCT
The DNA here is from genome assembly GCA_037355625.1 of Petunia x hybrida. Taxonomy (NCBI): domain Eukaryota; kingdom Viridiplantae; phylum Streptophyta; class Magnoliopsida; order Solanales; family Solanaceae; genus Petunia; species Petunia x hybrida. The sequence goes on from JBBBVM010000019.1 coordinate 3,301,179, forward strand.
CCATGTGGGTGCCTCGACTTTCTAAACTACTCCCTCATTCTCCAGGTGGGTGCCTCGACTTTCTCTAAACTACTCCCTTATTCTCCAGGTGGGTGCCTCGACTTTCTCTAAACTACTCCCTCATTCTCCAGGTGGGTGCCTCTACTTCTCTAAACTACTCCCTCATTCTCCAGGTGGGTGCCTCGACTTTCTCTAAACTACTCCCTCATTCTCCAGGTGGGTGCCTCGACTTCTCTAAACTACTCCCTCATTCTCCACGAGCTGATGAACTGGTCTGAAGCTCCAACTCATCCGGTGGATCTTTGAAACTTGAAATTGCCGCTCGGGCGGGCTTTAACTTGAAAGTTGAAATTTGCCGATTTGATGGGCTTTGACTTGAAAGCAAAATTGCCGTTTTCACGGGCTTTGACTTGAATGAAATTTCTGAAACTTGAAATTGCCGCTCGGGCGGGCTTTGACTGTTGAAAGCTTGAAATTGCTGCTTGGCAGGCTTTGACTTGAATGAAATTTATGAAACTTGAAATTGCCGCTCGGCGGGCTTTGACTGTTGAAAGCTTGAAATTGCTGCTTGGCAGGCTTTGACTTGAATGAAATTTCTGAAACTTGAAATTGCCGCTCGGGCGGGCTTTGACTGTTGAAAGCTTGAAATTGCTGCTTGGCAGGCTTTGATTTGAAATTTAACTGCATCTTGAAATCTGCATATCCTTTGATGATCTCCTTCATGGTACACTCCTTGGTGTGGCATACTTTGTGTCGATGTGAAACATTGAGCTCCAATTATCAAGGTTGGTCCTGACTTGCTCTAGTACGACGATGAAACTTGTAAACGACCTTTGCAAAACTTTCTATTGCTCGAAAAGAAATTAGAAAATAAGATAAAAGGTGAAGGGAAGAAATTCAAGAGGAGACATTGAATGACATATGTCTCCAGAAAAAAAAAAAAAAAAAAAAAAACTTATCAAAGGTGAAACGACAACCTTTTTAAACATGACATGTATGTGGAATCAACTCTTGACTAGTTCACACGGCCATCCATGACTGTGTACCCAGCTTTCCCAATCTTGTTTGATGGCAAATCTAACGACCCTCATTCGACTAGCAGTGCCCTTTCGGGTTTTCACCGACTAGCCTCTCTCTTTGTTCATTTAACTCACCGTTGTCTTGCAGCGCCCTTTCAGGTTTTCACCGACAAGACTCACTTTTTTTTTCTTTTCATTTCTGTCATTTTTCGCTCTTTCCTCATCGATCTCCTATCTTTCCTTCCTGATCGACCCCATTTTTTCTTTCTTTCTTCAATTTTGGCCTTTATCCTGATTCCCGGGAGAATTTCTCCTTTAATTACCTTGGTGCTCCAAACTCCTAATGCGATTGTCGGCGTAAGAATGTGACTTTACAGCGTGGATCTTATCCCTTGATACCCTACTCGGCTTGACATTCTCAATGATCGGTCAGAAGGGTCTTTATTTGGACTGTAATATTGGATCTGGTTAGGCTATGAAGAGAAGGATACTAAACAAAAACTCAAAACATCTCATGAGACGACTAGAATGAGCACTACAAAATTTGAAATCACCGCTTTTGAAAAATAAACCAAACTTTCCCCAGTTTAGGCAAATTGGGGATTCCTTTTTCTCTTTTTTTTTTCTTTTTTTTTTTTTTTGGTTTGAAGAGCAGTATGAAAGCATCTCATGAAACGACTTGGTAAAATATTACAACCCTTGGAATCATTTCTTTTAAAATAATGACTAACTGAGGCCCCAATTTATTGAAAAATCGAGGAATTATCTTTTGAATTTTCTGATATGCAAACATAAGGGATATTGAGACTTTCCCCCCGAGATGAACACAAAGAAAGCAAAAGGAATTGACTTTCTCCTTTTCTTTTTAAAAATAAACTTAAACTTCTGCCCCAGTTTAGGATAAACTGGGGCGCTTTGAGTTTATTTCCTCGATTTCGAGACTGATATCTCATGAAACATATGAATAGATGGTACAAAAACATAGAAGTTTGTTTTTATTTTATTTTATTTTTTAAAAATAAGATAAAAACAAACTTCTGCCCCAGTTTAGCATACATTGGGGATTTGAATTTCTTTTGACATTGGCCGCAAACTTGGAGACAAGCTTTTGCGTCAACGAGGAATAGGGAAAAAATGAACTTTCCCCTATCATGACCGCACCCGAATGGTTGCCTACGTATCCTTTTGAGAGGAATCAGGTCAGACGTAGCTCTAGCACTGAGGTAGATTTTGTTGTTTCTTTTTCAATTTTTTTTTCTTTTTTTTTTCATTTTTTCTAATTTCAAGCACATTGATTCCAGAGGAGGGTAGGCCAAAGAAAACCAAAACAAGGCTAAAAAAAAAAAAAAAAAGGACTGACAAAAGGATATAGTGTTTGGGTAGAATAAACGAAAGCCGTTCGTCATCCCCACCCGAGAATGCCTCACACAAATAATGGTTCAATCAATTGACCTGGATTGATCCACACGTGTCCTCGACCTCTACTTCGACGATGGTTCTCAAAATTGGTGTTTCAACTTCGGTCGAAGCGACCGTGCACGATCTTGAACTTCTCACCGATCTCCCTTATCAGATAACTACATATTAATTTCCAACTTATTTCGCTCCCTCTTTTGTCTCTCGTTACTACTCAGATAGCTCACAATCTCAGACCACGTGTTTAGATCAAGACGTAAATTCCGCACGCATGTCATGTTATTAAGGCCGACAAAACATAAGACAGAATACTAAGAAAACAAGAGCGAGAAAGAAAATAAGAGAAATAATGTCGAGACGAGAGAAAGATCTCGCTTTTCATTGAATTAAAGATAGAAGGGTTTGAACATCAAAATAAACAAAATAATGCACTTGGGTTACAACCCTTAAATAACCAAGTACACAGAAAGATTAGCAAAACAAGCTACAACATTTCACAGTCACTCAATTGCAAGTCAGGACCAATTCCTGCTTTTCATGCATTGTTGAGCCCTTCACAAGGACGCACCATGCTGATATCAAAGAAATTCCCTGAATCTGGCAACATCTTCTACTTTTCTTCACTTTCTCCAACCCTTATCGGGGTAGACTTCACTCTTGGGGACTGATGAATGACCCGGTAAGATATGGAATTGGCTTCTCAAGAGAGACATGCTCATTTTCTTCATTTCTTCAACCCTTACTCTGTCTACCACCCCTGGCACAATTTCAGGAATACCGTTCACTGTCACTAGCATTTTGTTGGCCCCAACTGACACATCATCAACAGGTACTATCGGCATTGCAGATTCAGCTTTCAAATCTTCTTCACATACCATTCCCACCATATACACATCATCATGGATAGGCAACGAGTTCTGGTTTATATCTGGTGCATCTGAGCCCTAAACTTGAATCTGATCGTTATCAATCAAAGCTTGGATATCCTTCTTGAGGAAATGGCAATCCTCAGTGTCATGCCCCGGTGCACCTGAATGGTAAGCACATCGGCGAGAATAATCAACCTTTCCCGTGGGATGCATATTCCCATAGATCGGCCTCAACATATCCAAAGCCTGCAACTTCTCGAAGACACTAGTGTAAGATTCCCCGATTGGCGTGAGCTTTCTCTTTTTCTCTTCTCGCGCCTTCTTGTATTTGGGTCTTGGGACGAAAGTAGAGGGTCTCCTTGATCGGTATGGAAATTCTGGTGGAGTCCGATATTGATTATGTGGAGCTTGGTGAGTGTGGTATGTGGGCTGTGAGGCTGGCGCGGTCCATTGCGGATATGAAAAATTTGGAGCATATGGTCGCGCTTTTTGGAGTGGAGGAATGGAATGTTTTGTATTTTGTAAAGGGTAGTGTTGCGAATGCTGCTTCTGTTAGGCTCGATGGCGTGAGTGGAGCCGTTTGTACCGTTCCTCATCCTTCCTTCCTGGACCTCGTTCTCTTTCATCTTTCTTCCCAAGACTCTCCGTCCTAACTAAGCCTGTGAATGGTGGAACAGAGACCAGGGGTGAAGCACACCTCTGTTTGGGCGGAGGTGGTGGTGCCGGAGGACACCCTGGGAAGGTTCTCAGAACATCTGTTGTGCTACAGTAGGGAGAGTCGGGAGAATACTGCAGGTCCTCAGTTGTAGGGCCTTGTGCCTGATGTAAGACAGTCGAGGCATGCCCTAGAAGACTAACTGGAACGGTAGAACAAGCTTGTCCCGTGTTCATGGCGATGTACATATCAGCCACCAATTGTTTCAGATTTTTTACCTCTTCAGTCAACCTCTTGTTTTCCAGCACCAGAAGTTCATGGACGCCGATCTCAGAATTTCCCTTATCAAACGACATGGTAATGGGTTCCTTTGATCCTGTTGTGTATGTGTGGAATGATGCCAGAATTCCGTACCAAATCTCCAAATTCCAAAGCTTTGCACAAACAAACCGGGTTAGCACAAAAGAAGCACATATTGCAAGCCTAGGGTTGTTATGCGTCATCCCGAAACGGTTAACGGCGTAAGCCGAGTGTACCGGTCGTAACCCCGAAAGATTACAACGTGCCTTGAGCAAAATCAGAACAAAATTGTAACTCATACATAATCAGCACAAGGACGAACTTGGATGATTAATGTATATTTTTTTTCCTTTCCCATTTTTTTTTTTACTCAACAAACGTAATTTAGACAAACGACACGAGACAAACTCAAAATAAAAGTGCTTGACATGATGCACGAGTCGAAGATATATACAAATTGACACATTGGGCGGGTACACCCATACAGTGAAAATAATGGGACCCGGCATTTTAGCGGAGTCAGATTATTTCACGAGGATCGACACAAAATACAACTTAGCTAATTGCAATTTATCGCATGTACCCTGACTTGACCTTAAACAAAACAAAATAAAGCGGGACCTTAGAATAACATTTTTTTTTAATTTTTTTTATTATTATTTTTTAATGAAAAATTAAGACTCGATCGGAGATTCGAAACGAAACTTAAGAACGGATTAAGAAGCAAACTATTTTTCTTATCCGAAAGGTGACTCCAAAATCGGACATTACAGTAATACAAAGACGGACACAATATTTTTTTGTTTTGTTTTGTTTTTCTTTTGTTTTTGTTCGAAACAAACTCTTTGATCTAATTCGAGAAAGAATCTTTAGAGTATTTACAAAATCTGGCAATTAGGACGACACAAAATATTACACAAATTAGACGCAAAATTGATTTCTAAAATTGGCCATTTTGACGGCGTAAAACCCCGATAAATTAATTTCAAAATATGAACTTGACTCGGACACAAAAGAGTCCCAAAATTTCGCCATTATAACGGCGCAAATTATTTTCTAACACTTGGGGCCCGACCCGGACGTAAAATAAGACTAAAAAAAAATTTGAAAAATTTTCGCCATTATAACGGCGTAAAAGACAACTAAACAAAATATTTCGAGACACGGGACTAAACTCAATAACGTTTTCACTTCTTTTTTTTTTTTTTTTCTTCCCAAAATTTGGCTCTCGCCCCTCAGTGATCGGTCAGCATAACAACCCTTAAACTAGAACAAATGCAACACATTATATGCTCATGATGTGTCTTTTGGGGATGTGGGCCCCATTAAGACACGAGGAAGTCAGCCTAGACAAGTGCGGTACCGGTGTACCGCACCTCACTAAGTCTAATGACATGCAAATAAATCGGCCTAGATAAAATCGCAGGTTCAACTCTAGATGACTCGATGGGTTCATGTTCTATAGTTTCTGGCAATTTGGAAGTGCCTCGGGGGTACCGGTCGACAACGTCTAACGGCCTAACCCAACACACCTCCTCCTAAGAAGGGTTAACTTTCTGTGTCCTGAGACACGACAGAAATTCCAGACGCCGAAGCGAAACTGGCGTGCATGTGTGCAGTGTTCCAGAAGACTCAGAGGTGTACGAGAGAAGACAGTTGTGTATATACAGTTCAAACATATCAAAGCAGTAACATTCAAGGCAACATATACAAACAATATTCAACTGCCGAAAGCGACAAATTTTAAAGCCTGAGACTCTCAGTTTTCACTTTCCTCCCCAGCGGAGTCGCCAAGCTGTCACGACCCTTTTTCCACTTAAAAAGAAAAAACTTATTATTATTTAAAAGGTCTGTGACGGTGTTGATAGGAACACTGCTATTTAGAGATTTCGGAGTCGCCACTTGACAAGTTAAAGGTGTGCCAAGTCACCAAAGTGGTGTACCTAGAACACCTATGACTCGTTTAGTGGTCTGCGTCAGAGTTCCGGGTAAGGATCTCGGTTGACTCGAAGGAAGGTGTTAGGCACCCTCGAGTCCTGTGCCAAGCACAGTTGCCTTTGTTGACGCATTTCGACTCATTTGAAATTGTTTATTATATTTGCCTTGATTTTGTTACGCTTCAATTTATTATTAATTTTGTCCGTTCAAATGGAAACTCAAAATCGAGATATAATCGCGCGGGCACTTCACCCGTTCGAAATCTTCCGACTTAAATCAATTAAATCGCACAGGCACTTCACCCCGTTCGAAATCTCTTGACTTAAATGAGTTCCAATGAACAAAGCATTTGATTTATATTATTTCGGCCTAATTACTTGCCTAAAACTCGTTTGATCCTTGTTGATAGTTATTTTGTTTTCAAGATCAATAAGAAGTTCGCACATAGTTGCCTTCGCTCATTTGCTTTGGTTGCTTCAAGTACAGTTTCATTCTTTGTGTAATCATGCTTGCTTGAATTAATTTTCATACAATTCACTTCACTCATTGGCCCAAACTAATTTGGACAAAGAATCCAACCCTATTTATTGAATTATTTCAGATCTAACCAAGTAATCCACATCTGATTTAACAAAAAACCTAAGCATTCGCCTAACAGTTTCAGCCTTCGGCCAAGCTCGTTAATTTACAGATATTTGCGCAAGTGAGCTATTTTGTCACTTGATTTCAGATTAGTGCTAAGTCAACATGTCATGCTGATTTCTAAATTTCGAAGGGAAGTTTCAATCTCTCTATTTCTCTCACATAATTATGCATCAAAGATTTCAAATTGTCCATTCATCTAAGATTTTACCAAGTTTTACACAAGTAGCTCACAGATTTTCAAGATCTATTCTCATATGTACATGGCTAATAGTTAAACAAGTTATGAAACTATGTACTTCTAGTATATCATACATTAGCTAATATGGCAGAAACATACTTGGAAATAAGTAGAAAAGTGACAAACTTTGGCCTTGATAGGCTGGCCCTTACATTCATGGCCATAAAATGGGCTAAAATTTATACATGATATATAAAGAAAAGTTGGAAGTTTACCTTGCTAGCAAGATTTCCAAACTCAACAATAGTAACTCAACCCAAACAAACAGCAACTCTAACAACCAGCTCCCAGATCCGTGAAACTTCTCAAGACCACCCTTTAAGACTTGAAAAATAAAACCACTTTCTGACTATATTTTTTTTTTTTAGTTTTTCCTCACTAACTCTCGCTTTTTCTTGCTCTTAGATTTTGTGTGTCCTTCTCTTTTTTCCAGATCTGCTTCTCTCGTGTGTGTCTTTTTTTTAGCTCTCAGATCTGATTCTCTTTTTTATAGAGAGTAAGTCTCTTTCCCTCAGATTTTCGTGTGTGTTCTCTGTGTAGTTGGTCCCCTAAAGAGTGAGGGAATGGCCTCTTAAATAGGCCAAAGAAGAAGTGTAAAAGTTGGGTGAAAAGTACACCCATGTGCCTATGTTTTTTACCCTCAGAAAATTACCTTTGGCATGCTAAAACTCTTCCACTAAAACACAAAAAAGGGCAGAAGAAAGCCTATTTTTAAGGCTGCCACCAGTACTTTCTATTTGACTTTTAATTCCCAGTCAGAAACAATCCAAATCAGACCTCTTGCTCTACACGATGAACTACACAAAGCATTTCACTAAGAAAGCCTTTATCAGTACACAAACAAACAAGAACAAATGAACATTTGAACAATGAAACAAGATAGATGTTTGAACACTTGAGGACTTGTACATATTCACACCCAAGCAAACCATCCAGGAAATATACACTAATACTTAGGCAGATTACCACAACCAACTCATGCTAAACAGGATGCAATTCCATTACAAACTTACTCAAACAAAACCAGGGCAAATCGGTCGTGATTTCCACTTGAGCGGATGAACTGAAACAAACCAGTTTCAAACAAATCCGAATATAACGACTTTCAAATAAAAGGCTTAACATGACTAACAAACCCGCTGGACAGTTTTCTTTTACCCTTTACCAACAATTACAAGATTTCTACTGAACAAACAACAAGAACGATCGAACTATTGCCGAAGCATGACTTCAAAACAAAAGGCTAAACCATTTCCATGCGACAAATGAACAATGACAAGAAAAGTTATGTATTCAAACGGGATCGAATAAACCGATATAGATATGATTCTAGACATGCTAACGCTAAACGTAGATACATGCTTCAACTACTAGCAGCCTGATTGAACAAGAAACTAAGACAACAAAAGGGATTTCATTTATTTTTCTCACCCGATGCTAAATTCACCAACACTAAGCCACAGCCTCGCTACGCCACAGCCTCGCTAATGTATCGCCTGAGCACCACCATTGCTTCACTATTGCTTCCCGAGCCATCTCACCACTGCCTCCAAAGCCTCATCCCTGCTCCATCGCAGCGCCCTTTCAACAAAAATCATCGCCACTGCGTCGATGTCTCCACTGCTTCGTTGCCTCGAATCAGCCTTGCCATCAGTTTTGCCAACGCGAATGCTTCACGCTCAGCCAAGCAACACCATAGCAGCGTCACAGTTGCCCTTGTTGCTGCCTCGCCTCGTTATCAACATCACAACCTGCTTCTCGCCATTACGAACATCATCAAAAATAGCTCCCCACATTAACACCGCTACATCACACTCATAGCCACCACTACATCGACACAGCGTCACTGCCTCGCTCCCTCGGATCAACTTCAAACATCATCACCAAATATCGAAACATACTACACTAACTCCATTTGTTTATCACTAAACCAAACAGCCCCGGTTCGTACTTTGAATCTCAATCGCATCCGCCACTATCTTCTTCTAACTGAAACGATCCCATTTGGGGTCGTCTCAGTTAGAAAATGAAAGGAACGGGATAAAGAAAACGAGAAAAATAATCAGAGAAAAGGGTCATGGATGATTTCTTACAGGTGCGAGTCTTCAAACGGAGAAGACAAGGGTCACCGGGAAAGTTTTTTGTCCGTGTTTCGGTCTTGATTCACAATTATTAGTTGAGAATTTTAGAAATCCAAGGGTAGATCGAAGTAGAGGAGGGTGAGGCCCATCTGAAAATGTGTTTAGTTCACGGAAAAGTGGACGGAGGTAGGCGGCGCCACCAGCAGTGGTGGTTCCAGGTGGAGGAGAAGAGGTTGGCAAGGTTTGCCTTATGTCTGATTGTTTGTTTTGGAAAATGGACAAAAATGGCTAATTTTTGCTTATATATCATGGGATGGGCCGGGTTGAGTGGAATTGGGCTAGTGGATTGCACAACTAGGCTGATTCTTCTTTCTGAATTTACAAATGACCACTAAAAGGTCCAAACAAATTAGAGCATATGCAATTAACTAAAATTTAAAACACACAAATTGCAATATTCTCACCATTAAAATATAAAATTATAATTAAACACATAACAAGTATTTTCATTAATTTTTTATATTTTTTTTCATTGAATTTTAGCTAAAATAAAAGACTAAAATTCGGCAAAAACCCTAGAAAGTTAGATCGACTATTTCGAGCTATTTCAAGCTATTTTTTGAATTTTCGTGCCAAAATTGGGTGATTACAGGGATCACTAGTTCCTTTAAAGGGTGGAATAGTGATCTTGACACTGTTCAAGTTTGAGTCTCGAACACCACGAGCCTGTTCGGGATACTCATTTTCTCGATCATCAGCCTCACGCTCAATATTTCTTCCAACATTTGCGCATCGGCCTCGACCTCGGAAATTTCCTCGACCTCGGTGAGCTTGCCTTCGTTGAGCGAATGGCAGCTCACGCTCATATTCGTCCTCGGGAAATTCCTCTTCATCAACCTCCTCGGCAACGGCTCCAAGATCTCTTCGGGCCACTGGAGGTGGTATTCTTTCTCCTCGGGGAATGCCCAAGTTTTGATAAGCAGCTTGGGGATTGCCCAAGTTTTGATAAGCAGCTTGGGGATTGCCCAAGTTAAGTTCTCTTCGAATTGCTTCACTTGTCAACTGATGTTGTCGTACAAGCTCAGCATATATCTCAGGTTTCATCGGAGTGGATTGGCTAGTTCCAGCGCCGGACCCATTCATGGCCACGGACGCGTTTCCCTGCTCGAGGTTAGCTACTCGAGCACTCACTCCTCTTACTTCGGCACTGATGCCTTGTATCGCAGCCATGAGATCGGCTAACGACAACTTGGGCTTCTCAATGCTTTTGCCATCGTTTCCAGCCATGGTACCTGCACAAGTCAAAGATCAAACAAATGTTGGGGTTAGAAATCACCTCACACACTCCCTCACCTTTGATGGGTGGCACTCGGGTCCACTCAATTTATGGGTTCGGTTTTCGATCACTCAAGGACTTGTAACAGTGGCTCGTCTGATTGATCGGTCCTCTAAGATCCTTCAAGTTCGACAATAGTCACTGCCTCTTCGGGAAGAGTGAAGTGATGTTCGACTCGATGGAACAAACGCTTTTTAACTGAGCTCGAGGAGTCAAAAGAAATTTCTACGATAGATGGGACTTCGGTCACCCCTTCGCACGAGTTTCCTATCAGCTCAAAAGAGTTAGTACGACCTCGAGTAGAACAATTACTCAAAAGACCCACCAACCAGAATTTTGACACGAAGGAAAGTGAGAACCTAGGAGAATCTACCCTTTGATTCCCTTTTTGGAATCTTTTTCGAACACACCACTCTTGTCCGTACAAAAGTGGTCCCTCCTTGGTACGGATAGGGTTTTACCTTATCCACTTTCCTTTTTCAGCCGACAATTTTCACCTGGGGTTTTTGATGTTCAAAGTTTTACCCCTTCTTCTTCAATGGAACAGTGACCTTTGCTCCGGCGTACGGACACAACAACTTCGGTTTACTGATCACAATTTCAACAGATCTGGGTCGCCTTTCAACTCCGGTTTCAACGACGGAGGAATTCAAAGTTCTTCGAGCTAAAACCCAGCTCGTCGCGTCGTACACTGTTACGATTGTAACAACTTTCCGGCGTATGGACAACGATTGTAAACTGAGAACTTCGATTTTCAAGCAACAATCAAACCCAAATCACTCAAGAACCACCATTCTTCATCGGTTTCTTCCAAACACAATGGGGTTCGAGTTCAGTCACCAATGAAGCTCAAAACAGTCCAAAATTCACCAAGAAACCCTTGTCACAAAATCAGTACGTCGGGTACTCGTTGGAATCAGGAAACAATGGTGATCAAGAATCAAGGATTGTTTTTCCCAAACAACCTATAATCGAACACAATTTTTGAATTTTTTTATTTTTAACACTTTTTTTTTTTTTTGTAAGATAACAACAGCAACAACTCAAACAGAATCAAGAACACGAAAAGGAAACAAAGACACAAAAACGCACGAAGATAATGAACAGGATTGAGGTTGTAAGAACAAACTCAAGCCGTGCGCTGATACCAAGATGGTGCAATGCAAACCCGAAGGAATTGCTAAGCACAAACGCGGAAGATAAACAAGAAAGACAAAAGATAGAAGCAAGACAAAACTTGCTTCTCTCGAAAGAACAGTGAGGAACCTGTCTCAAAGCTCGATCGAAAGGGATACAAGAATCACCTAAACTATGCAACAATCCTCAAGAGAACATGCCTCTTGCAAACTGAATGATCAAAGAGGAATGTTCAATCGGACTATCCGAAAGCCACAAGTCCATAAAAGCCCTCACCGGGGTTTTGCTCACGACGGAGACAAGAAGAAAGGTGCTCGGCACTTTCATTCAATTCATCAATATTAAAAAACTAACTAGCTTCCTACAATGAAAGGAAACAAGGTTTATATAGGAAATACTAAGGGTAAACTAGTAAAAGGGTCACAGGCGACCAATAGAAATAAACCACGCATGGCTGAATTAAATTGTGTTCGGCAGACCAGAGGCGAAGCCAGGATTTGGAATCTGGGGGTTCTGAATTTTAAGAAAGCCAACGACCTAAAAAGAATAGTATACAATAATAACCGAATGAAAAAACGAGTACTGATATTCAATATATATATATAAGGTAAAGGATAACTTAAACATAAACATATTAATATAACCATTACTATTACAATTGCATTCGACGACTTGTCATGTTTTGAAAGCGATTAATAATCGCATCATTAGAAACATTTTCAAATACTTCATCCTCTATGTAACAAACTAAACAATTATTCAAAAAATCATCACCAATTCTGCTACGTAAGTCATTTTTAATAAACTTCATTGAAGAAAAAGCTCTCTCCACTGTTGCAGTAGCGACAGGTAATATCAAGCTAAGCTTCACAAGCAAGTAAACAAGTCTCCATGTCTTGTGCATTTTTGTTTCAACCAATGTCTTCGAAAGATCTCCAAGTCCTTTCAAGTTAGAAAAAGCATTGTCCACTTCTCGCACATAGTCAATATAGTTGTCAAGCTCAAAACTAAGATCGTCAAGCTTGGAAACAGTAAACTCATTTGGGTAATATGTAGCAAGCTTCAGGATCTTATTTTTATCATAATTTGCAAAAGAATCATCAGGGCTCAAACTAGCCATACCAAGAAGTAAATCAGTATTCACTGCACTAAAACGATTATTAAGCTCCAAAAGTTGCAGATCAATAACACCATAGAAAACTTCTACACGCAAATGATGAGAATATGTAACACTTGAGCTCCTACGCTTTGATGTTCCAAGAATATACTTCTCATCCATAACAGGGATCACAATATCATACTTGTTGCAAAATGAGTCCACATCTTTTACCAAAGACTTCCATTTAGAATCCCTCATTGATCGCAATTGTCTCTTTGTAAAATCAACAAGCTTCATTGCACTTACAATATCCTGATCCTTTTTTTGCAAGGCCATATTCAAATCAAATGTAACATTCAAAACTTGCAACATCAAATGCAATATATACACAAACTCATAAGATTGTATGTCATCCACCAAACTTTTTGCCAATGATTTTTCTTGATAATTTGAACCATTAGTTGCAAGAAATCCAAGTACACGAACAATTGATGAGAATATAGAAATAAAGTTTCGTACTGTCTTACAATGAGATCCCCAACGAGTGTCGCCTGGCCTTTGAAGTCCAAGTTCTTGATTTAATCCAGTTCCAGTAATGACTTCACCAAGTGCTAGTAATTCCACTAATTTTTCAGCTTGATCATCTCGAAGCATCTCCCTGCGCTTAAAAGAACCTCCAACAATATTTAAAACACTAGCAAGAATATCAAAAAAATTATTCACATCATGATGTTTCTTTGCAACAGCTACAAGAGTCAATTGCAATTGATGAGCAAAGCAATGTATACAATATGCCGAAGGAGAATCTTTCAAAATCAACGTTTTAAGACCATTAATTTCTCCTTGCATGTTACTAGCTCCATCATAGCCCTGCCCCCGTATTTGAGATGGACTCAATGAATTGTCTGAAAGCACAGAATAAATTGCTTCTTTCAAAGACTGTGCAGACGTATCTTTAACATGAACAAGACTGAGGAATCGCTCAATAACTTTACCCTCTTTGTTGACATACCGCAAAATAAGGGCCATTTGTTCCTTATGAGAGACATCTTTAGACTCATCAACCAAAATCCCAAAGTAGTCCCCGTTCAAGTCTTCAATAATTGATTTCACTGTTTCTTTTGCGCAAGAATCCACAATGTCTTTTTGGATATCTGGAGAAGTCATGGTATTATTTTTTGGAGCTTTTTCTAATACAACATTTTTTACATCCTCTTTCTTATCTGCATACCACTTTAAGAGATCTAAAAAATGACCTCTTCTTGTAGAAGTTACACTTTCATTGTGACCCCGGAAAGGCATCCCTTCTTTAAGAAGATACCTTATCACATCAACTGAAGCATTCAAGCGAAGTCGATTCTCACTTTTAACTTTCACAGATTGTTTGTTTAAAGAAGTTTGGATAGATTGTGCTTGATTCATTAAATCTAGCATCATCTTGAAACATCGGTTATGAACACTATTCACTTCACCTACATGTCGTTTAAGCCTTTCTAATCCTCTATTCCAAGCTCTAAAACCATCCTCTGTGAAACTTTCACCCACTTTTTTTCCGTATCCTCCAACCTCATTTTTAAATAAGTAACAACATAAGCAAAATGCTGCATCTTTTTTAATGCTATATTCTAACCATTGAGAACATGAACTGTCAAACCATTCAGGATGGAAATAACGCATTTCTCCTCCAAAATTTCTTTTTGGAAAATGAAAATTACGGGGTTGACAGGGTCCTTTTTGTATGTAATATCTCCTCACTCGGTCACGTAGATTATGAGGATATTCTGAAATTTGTTTTCTTTCACCAGGGTCGGATTTAAGAAGATCCAAATTCAACACTTTATCATTGTTCAATACTTGGGAAGAATTAACATTATCATCAATTGGAGATGGAGAACTTGACAAAGGAGAATTAGAAGCAGAACCTGAAGGAGCTTGAACCTTAAAAAATCTCGTGATCATAGCAACTCTCACTAATTGAACCTGAAAATTACAAGACACAAATTATTGTAAGACTTGGAATTTTAAAAAGAATGGGGAAAAACCGCCAAAACAGAGAAGCAAAAGATTACCTTGGATGTGGATTGAAGAACTTGGAAAACTCCAATTTTATTCTCACAATTTTCACTTTATTTGATCAGGAATTGGACTAGGGTTTATAAAAAATAAAAAAGAAGAAAAGAAAGAGCTTGGTTTTCAAAGACCAAAGTGTAAAGCTGTGTTTTTTTAATTGTTTCTAATCTAAGAAAGTAGTTTACTTTTTAATTAAGTTTTATTTATTTTAGAAAACTGATTTGAAGAGGTTTAACTATTTAAAACGCTGATATGGAGGAGTGTAATCGCTGATTTTAAGGAGTGTAAAGCGATTTTAAGGTGTGTAAATCGCTGATTTTAAGGAATTTAAAACGTGGCCTCCTTTAAAAGCCGAAAAAATTGTGCTTTGAGCGGGATTCGAACACTGCCCCTTGAGGCAGCCAAACCCGCTCCGTGCCATCTGAACTATACAACAATTGTGTTAGGGGTTCGCGTTTACTAATACTTATAGATGTTGCACAAAAATATTATTGCATATACAAGATTTACGCAAAAGCTATGGGGTTCGTCCGAACCCCCACGTAGCACTGTGGCTCCGCCCCTGCGGCAGACTTTGACTTCGGTAAGCCTTGGCTTCGGTTCTCGATTTTCTGCTCGAACACACCTGTTGCCTTCGGACGCTCAATTGTCTTCGAGCTCATTGTCCTCGGTCACTTTGCCTTCGGGCTCAAATCTGAAGATAATGCCTTCGATTCTTGAGCTCGGCCACTCAGCTTCGGAGCAATTGTTTTCCTTCGGCCAGGCTAAGTGAACATGCACATCGTGCAGCAGCTTGGCTTGGCTTCTTGTCATCGGTCTCCTCGGTGGATCGATCACTTGATCAGCACGTGTTCGGGCTGCATCAGGGTTGGTCTGGCCACAATGTATAACATTAAAATAACTATGTTGTTTGGTACGAGGATTATAAAAGGTAGGATATTTCATAATTTTGAGATAAGTTTATCTTGGAATTGAAAGTTGTCACCTTACCTATGAGATAAGGTAATGATTTTGGTATAACCTTTACCCCAATTTAGCTGATACTAATTACCAGATAGTATTAGATGAACTTTATCTCAAATCTTATCCCAATCTCTTATACCGAACTACTTACCTTTTTCTGATCTTTATGCTGATCTTTCGAGGGTTGTATCTCTTTCCACGAGTATGGGAATGAGATGAAACTTCATGGAGGTGTGAAAAAATTCAAGAAATCTCTAGGAACAAACGGTACCTCATTTGGAGGTCGCAGTTGAAATTTAAGCCTTTGTATGATTCTCGGGATAAAGGATTCAAGTGCTGAGACATGAGTTTATCTTTTTAAGACATATATAACGGGGTCTTGAGGAAGGACCTCAAGGGCCTGCCTGGACATCTCAGAGGAGCATTCCAGGTATCCATACGAGTCAGGCGACTCTATGGACAACGTGTGGCCAGAGGGCCTACGTTTGGGTCACAACGGGCGGCAGAGGCTTGACGGGAGGAAAGACTAAGCCCCGCGGGCTGTCTTCAGATAAGATAAAGGCCTTTGTGCCGATTGAGTACTCGAAGAGCTTTCGAGAGTCTCGTGTATTGACTTGTGAGCATGGCAGGGGTTCAACCATGCAAGCAAGGGCTCGTTGGCCTAGACGTGCAGTCGTGGGGCGACACTGCACTACTTAGGAGGGAGACATGATGCGAGGGCTACGCTTACCAATGTCAGAAGACATTGGGAAGTATCTGTGGAGACGCACATGATAGGGCCAATGGCTTAAGAGTTGGTCTACTCGGGTGAAGCATAGCCAAGTGTCAGGGTACAAGGCGAGGGCCAAGCTTGAGGATTGCACTGCGCGTGCAGGAGCGACACTTAGTGCTAGGCGAGGGACGGGCAGGTCCTAAGCCAACCCCAGACGTGCGCACACTAAGGTTTCCGCATATGAGATGCGCACAAAGGAGGACCTTCGGGCGACACAGTTGAAGCTAGCCACTGAGGCGAGCTTCTTAGAAACATGAGACAAGGAGCAGGCTGGCTCGTAATCAGGTGGGATTGCGAGCGACGTACGGGCCAATTGTGTACCGCTGTCATTGGGAAGGTGCGACCCATGACAGTGTATATTTGAATTTGGACCAAGGCCATTAGCCAATGGTCAAGATTTGCTATTGAAGTCCAAGTCTTATGGGGCGGGCTGGAAGGACAATGGCTACTGGTCTAATTAGTGAGTGAAGGCTGGTCTCAGGTGTACAACACAAAACATCAAAATAACTAAGTTTACTAGCATTAATTTTACTTTTTTAATTTAGGGATAAAACTTGCGTACATCTTATTCTTTTTAGACTTCATTTATAAAATAATACATAAGTATGTTATTATTTTTTGATGAAGATCATAAAAGGTGCACTCGGTGTGAATAAGGAATGAAAAGTTAATTTCTCATTAACTGTGCAGTAAACGCTCATTGATAATATTAGATTGAATCTTCAATGATCCAAATATGGTTTTTACATATGAAGTACACAATTTTCTTTTTATGTGATCTATTTTCGAGTCCCAAATGACTCAAAACTCAAAAAACCACTAATTTTTCCAAGTCTGCAAGCGAGTCTCAATTGAATCATAGAAAGTCAAATGGACCATAGAAAACCGCAACAGTAGTACATGCTACGATTTACATCCATACTTATCACGTGCTTCTTTACACTAACTTGGAGTAAATGCTATTGCACTATGTAAGACCTCGATAAAGTACAATTGACATGAAATATTTTTTTTAAAAAAAATGAAACTACTGACAATCAATAAATCCAATACAATAATTTAATCAAATTTTATAGACACACTTTAAATTGTTTGGGAGATTGGTAAATGTTGAACAGTAATTACCACAGTACTATTTAGATTTAAAAAAAATTATATTGTTTGAAACAAATCACATTTTTTGAAGAGTTTATATTTTTGGCAATTGGTTGACAAATAAGACCATACATTCTGCATTTGGAATGAAAAAAATTTATTTTTAGAAAACGCAGTCCCTCCCAAAATGAATGTCTGGATTTGACTGGACACAGAATTTAAGAAAATAAGGAAGACTTTTAAATCATGTGATTTAAAATGAAAGGTAAGTATAACGTGGGCCAATATTTTTAAGTCCTGTGGTCCAAAACAAATCTTAGATTTAAAGAGTTGCCATAAAAGGAAGGAGGCACTCATCTTGGGACAAACAAAAAAGAAAAAGTAACACTCATTTTGGAACGGAGGAAATACTATATTAGAACCTGTTTGGCTGGGCTTATAAGCGGTTTGTTTTAAGTGGCTTATAAGTCAAAAAGTGACTTAAGTTAGGAAATCCTAACTTCGCAAAAAGTAGCTTTAAGCTACTTATGGCTTATAAATTCAAAATTTTTTAAGTTACCAAATATATATTAATGTGCTTATAAATTTATCACTTTTAAACTCACCCAAACTTAGTAGCAAAATGGATTGAAAAGTAGTAGGTGGTTGATTCCTTCCACGTGAAAAATAGACGCTAAACGCCACCTACCCCTTATTTAATTTTTTATATTTCATGATACGGCTTAAATAATTCAAGTTACTAAAATTACGAATTTACCCCTATAAACAAGTTATTTTTACTCTCACACCCCGCTCTACTTCTCCTTCATAATCCTCAGAGAGCACAGCTATACTACTGCCAAAGTACTCCATTCATACAAAATACGTACTCAATACGTATACATTTCGTATAAATGGAGTCTTCAGTATTAACATCACCGGCGGCAATTTCTCGTTTAACAGCAACAAGAACTCTTAATAATTGCAATTGTAGTCCTTTAATTTCTCAATTCCACCGCCATTTTACTACTCGTCCGTCAACTCACTTTATTCTACTGAGTCAACTCGCTCGGCTCCGTCTCCGAGCCGCTGTAACTAAAAAACCGGTTCAAGTTTTAAACCGGTTCGGACCGGTTTCGAGAAGTTTAGTAGCAGCGAGTTTGCGCCCGGTTCGGAAGGATTTACGGAGTGTTTCTAGCTCCGCCGCTTCATTTGCAGCTGGCGGTGGTGGAAATGATAGCTACGGTGGTAATGGCGGCGGCGGCGGTGGTAACGGTGACGGTGCGACGGACGGTAGTAAAGAAAATGCTAGTGTTGCTGTTGAAACGAGTGAAGATGTATCCTCCGATGTCATTATCCTTGATGTTAGCGTAAGTTCCCCGGACACTGCTTGAATGCAGAATGCTTTGTGCATCGGAGTGTTTTTTTTTTTTTGCTTCTTTATGGATAATGAAATATCAGTATTAATTTGTGTGTGTACATTTCCAGGGAATGACATGTGGCGGTTGTGCGGCGAGCGTCAAGAGAATTTTAGAAAGTCAAGTAAGTAGTCGAAATAGTTCCGAACTGAACAGTATTTGGAAGTTGAAGTTGTGTTTGGACATGAATGAAAAGTTGAAATTTCGTGAGTGGAAACTTGAAATGCTTCTTAAACATGTTTTTCAAACTTCAAATGCTCTATCTCAAGTTTAACATTGAAATTATGGACAAATTGATAAAGAAACACTTGTTTGGATATAATCTCCAAATATTATCAACATGATTATTAGCTCTCAGTAGCAAAGGGAAAACCGACAAAATACTCTAGTCTTACTTGATCTGGACGGTTTAATGTTTCCAACCATGCGTGGATCCACTTTGTGGACTCAAACTCTACATATATAGTTTAAATTTTTTGAACACACACACAGAGGCACTCTTGCAAATTAAGTCCACATGCTTTGTCACAAAGGAATAGTTGGTGCGGTGGTACTCTGCAACCACTGAGTTAAAAGTTTGAATGTGCCTCTGTTTCCGACCATGTTGAAACATTACTTAATAATCGGATCTTCAGCTGAAGACGTGATTAGCTATCATGAGCCTAGAAATTGATATCTTCATCTAGGGATTCTCTAGTAGTTTAGACTTTAGAGTGGAAAGAAACTATCTCAAGAACTGTTCAATTTTCTATGATTTTTGGCATCCATAAATTGAATAATTTACACAGTTTTCTATGTGGTTAGCTAGTGTTTCTTCTATTAACGTTTTTGATTTTTAGTTTCTTTTATTCTTTGGTAACTTTTCAGTTGACATTATGAATTTCTTCATCGACAGCCACAAGTTTCTTCTGCTACTGTAAATCTTACAACGGAGACAGCAATAGTGTGGCCAGTATCTGATGCAAAGGTTGTACCAGATTGGCAAAAGCAGTTAGGGGAGGCTCTTGCAAAGCATTTGACTACTTGTGGGTTCAAATCTAATGTTCGAGGTTAGCATTTTCTTTGTTTTTAATTTGACTTGCTTCGATAGGACTTTGCATTTTAAAAGTTGTATCATTAGCATTATGATCTGGTTGAAAATCTCCAAATGTGGATTATTCACATAGATAGGACAAGACGAGCTTACAAGAGTAAGAAAGTTCGGACAAAAAGCTCTAACGACGGAGAAGCCAACTAAATGAAAGTTGCTACACTTGCAGAGAGGTTGGTCACATTACGAGGTTTTGCCCTCGAGATACTGGTCAGACAGGCACGCAGCAGCAGGGTACTATGGTTACCGCACCTCCTCCAGCATAGCCAGTTAGAGCTGTTCATATGAGAAAGATGCGCTCAAGCACCCAACCTATACAAGGGGCTTGGGCTCGAAAGCGGGCCTTACGCAATCCTAGCAGACCTTTTTGAGATTCCTTCTTGCATCCCAGTCTAACTCCCCTTTCTGTCTGTCACTGGATCTACACTACTTGACTTGCGACTTTCCCCTGACTAGCATTGGAACTATTGGTGTATATATAAATTTAATTACAATAACCTTCAAATGCCAGACAAGGTGCTATACTTAGGAAATAGAATTCATAAAAGAATTGGTCAGGATTATTATACATCTTTAATGGTTGTGTATATGGACGATCCTTCAAAAGCAGTTGCAAACTTGCTTTTTATCCTTTTGGTGTTCAGTCTTTCTACCATCTCAAAGTCCCTCCAATTTGATACTCTTGATTTTGCGTAGCTTTAGGTCACCGCATAGTTGATTTACAAGAACCTATCTTAATCTCCTGACCATTTTTACAGAAAACGATTCTTGTAGCTGCCTGAAATTGTTTCCATGTTTATTATTCATCTAAGGGAGTGGTAGTTTTACACCACTGATTAAGGTATGAATAAAAAGCACGATAGTAACCCATCCACTGTCCTTTTTTTTTTTGTGTGTGTGTGTGTGTGTGTGTGTGTGTTTCTCAGTGTTGAATGATATTGCTTTTCGTCTTAAGAGTAGGAGTTTTAAGTAAGAATATCTCTCTAGTTTTGTGCTAAATGAAGAAAATAATTTTCTGATTTTGGTCCATTAGCACCTCTTAAATTTCAAGTAGATCAAAGACTGCACTAAACTTGGGGTTTTATTACTTATGTGAAGCTTGGTGGGTAATTGACAGGTGAGAGAGCCACTGAAGGGGATTTTCCATCATGAATTGCAAAAGCTTTCTTGAAATGAACAACCATTGTCCTTGATGGTATGTCCCTGTTATATTGACTAAAACCCTACCACACCTCTTAGTCACTTCTCACTGTCTTTAATGAAAATAGAACATTTTTAGGTCAAAGTATTGATTCCAATTTTGACGGAAAGATCCTTTTCATCTATAGGTGAGAGTTTCAGCGGCTAGTATTGGGGGATTTGTTGAAGGAAGAATTTCTATGATGAGGAGGCTTGTCCATTTTGAGTAGTTGTACTGAGACTATTTTATTAATTTTAGTACTTCATAGGAGCCATCTTTCTGTAAAAGCTCACTTGCAGCATTTCTGGTTGTCAAGACATTAATTTCGGATAGGCCGGCTCTATCCCTCTTTGTACCTTTCCCCCTTAGTATAAAGATAGAGGAAACCTTTTAGCTTCTGCAATCTGATGTTCTGGTGACTTTCTTTTTGTAACTGTTACGACATTCTGTTGTAGCGAGATGTTATAACTTGTGGACTAATTTTTTTTGCTGAAATCCAAAATAGGATTTTCTATTGCGATGATGTAGTGTGTTTTATATTCTCTAGTCGTTGGTAGATATTACTCAAGTTTGGTCAACCTTTTCAGTCTCCCTTCTAATTATATCTTTTTTTTCTGGATATGGACCATTTCAATTCGGATTGTATCACTTTGAGACAACAGATAATATGAAACAGAGAATCTGCACAACAAGCAGATTTAGAAATTCACATGCTTATTTCAGTTGTATCTTGCACATGCTTAACCACTAAGCAAAAAGTAAAAACTTGTGGAATTCATGTAGAACCTTTATCTACCATGCTACTCATGTTATCTTTATCAGTGCATTCCGTTCCTGGCACATTTTTTTATTCTTCATTAAATACAACTGCTTTGTGACTAAGCTTCATCAGTTGATAGCAGATGGGTCAATCTATTCACTAGCCACATCATCAGCTAATAAACTAATTTCAATTTTCAGTCAAACTAATATGTCGCAGGAGAATCTGAACCAAAAAACAAAAGCGATACATTCCACTTTAATACTAGCCTGAATCTTTAATCTCATAAACTATAACTGTGGCGCATATTAATCTTTTAGCACTGATCAGTTTCACGCTTCCATTCCAATTTGTATATCTTTTGCATATCACCTTCTTTGTTTGAAGTGTCTGCCTATATCAGTGTGACATGGTTCTAATTCAATGCAGATTCCAGAGGGGAAAACTTCTTCGATATATTTGAGAAGAAGATGAATGCAAAGCGTATTCAATTGAAAGAAAGTGGTACATGCCTTACTTAAAAGCTCATCTTCCAGCCATTTCCTAAGATTTCACATTTAAGGGACTTACGTTGATCAGAATGTAATAAACCGCAAGATTAATAGCCTAACCTTTTAACAGGTCGTGCGCTTGCCGTCTCGTGGGCTTTATGTGCAGTGTGCCTTGTCGGCCATCTCTCTCATTTCTTTGGAGCTAATGCTTCATGGATCCATGCATTACATTCCACGGGTTTCCATATGACTCTATCTCTGTTTACATTGCTTGTACCTGGTCGACAACTTATTATTGATGGTCTGAAAAGCCTAATTAAAGGATCACCAAACATGAATACTTTAGTTGGTCTTGGGGCCATGTCATCATTTGCTGTGAGCTCAATGGCAGCCTTAATACCAAAACTGGTAACTATTTTCACCAGTATCGGTAATTTTGTTTTGTTGAATAAATGAAATCATCTGAAGACTTGAGACATACACATCATGAAATCAGGTTCAGCAGGTACGGCTTACTTGGCAAAATACTGGAGTATTAAAGTATATCCATTCATCCTGAACCCTTTGACTGTTAAACCCTTTCCAAAATCTTAAATTGCAGCTTATAAAGTTAAACAAACCCCTATAGCTTAATTCTGAACCTAAAGCCACTAACATGCCCATGAAAAAGGAAATGGTAGAAGGTAAGCTGCGCTCTATAAGACCTACTAGTATTGCTTTGTTTCCTGCTTCTGTAACAGATGCATTTTGCTCAAAATAATCTTAGTATTGTTCTGTACTGCCTTCGTGTTTGATTTACCTACTGTATTTTATGTATAACATATGTATATAATAAGGATAAATTCGAGATGGTTAATTTCATCTCTTACTAAGTCAAAGCTGAATGTTACCAGAGTATAAGTTTGAACATAACTGAAAATAGAGCAAGGAGGCTCTGTCTGAACTTAGTTGAAGTGCCTTACTAGTCCAAATATGTTTCGTTGTTTATTGAGGCGCTGCCGTCTGTTTATTTAAAAGATTTTTTCTTCTGATAAAACAGTATAAAAATAGGTGCAAATCAAGGATCTTTAGAAGCGAGCATTCCTCAATTACGTGCATTCAATAATTTATGCGAACAAGAATCCCTTGTATTCTTCAGTTGTAGGCTTTAGGGACTTCTTTGTCAATAAAGAGAGCAATAACTTTCTTGTAGTACAGTATTGCACTGCTTCCGAATCTTCAGGGAGTTTATTGTAAGCTTTGGTTAGTTATACCTGCAGCTAGCATTCATCTCTGACCTTTCCTGTAGGGTTGGAAAACATTCTTCGAGGAGCCTGTTATGTTGATTGCTTTTGTCTTGCTTGGAAGAAATCTTGAGCAGAGAGCTAAAATTAAAGCCACAAGCGATATGACGGGCCTTCTCAATGTCTTGCCATCTAAAGCAAGACTTGTTGTCAGTGGTGATTCAGGGGAATCAAGTTCCACCGTCGAAGTTCCTTCAAACAGTCTGTCTGTCGGAGATCAGATCATAGTATTACCTGGGGTTAGTAAGATGTCCTTTGTCTTCATGATGAATTGCATCTTATTAGGTTTCGCTGGATCTGTTTCCAGTGGAGCTGGAACCTATCTTACTTGAATCAGCTGTGTTGTAAATCTCCCTCTTCTGTTGTCAGCAGGCTTAAATGATGCGCGTTAATTTATCTGTATATATTCTGATCAGAAATAGCACGAATACCAGTTTGAATTTGCTGATTCTGTTCTTTGAAATTCAGGACCGTGTTCCAGCTGATGGAATTGTCAGAGCTGGTAGAAGCACAGTTGATGAATCTAGTTTTACTGGGGAGCCTTTACCTGTCACTAAATTACCTGGGGTAGTCAACCTATCTTCTCATATCACTCACTGCTTTTTTCTTTTAAACTTTTTCTTTATGGTTGGATAGATATCCAGTTTAAATTTCCATCTGGTTTCTCTTCTTCAAATCGTATAATATCATGATATGTTATTCTTATGATGTATGAATTAGGCTGAAGTTGCAGCAGGTAGTATTAACCTTAATGGAACGCTTACTGTTGAAGTGCGACGACCAGGTGGTGAAACTGCAATTGCGGACATTGTCCGATTAGTAGAAGAAGCACAGAGTAGAGAAGCTCCTGTGCAGCGGTTGGCTGACAAGGTTTCCATCTTTAAGCTGTGTTTTCTCCTGATGTACACTATATTTGGCAGTTGGAGGCTTATGTGGTTCACCCAAATGACTGTCTAATATTGTTTGGAAAAGGAATTTGATTTGTATGCTTGTCCTGAAAGCAGATCAATTACTTCTATTTACCAGGTTGCTGGGCATTTTACTTATGGGGTAATGACTCTTTCTGCTGCCACATTTATGTTCTGGAACCTTTTTGGTGCTCGCATGCTGCCTCCCGCTCTTTATCATGGAAGTGTAGTTTCGCTAGCATTGCAGCTCTCATGTACTGTGCTGGTATGTATGTATGTACTCTGAATGTACTGAGTTGGCTTTCAGTCACAAGGTCCAAATTTGACTTCTGCAACATCACCATAAGAAACTTTTTAAAATTTGATTGAATAATCCTTTGTAAAAACTTTTGAACTCTCCCACTGCTGCTGTTCCCATTTTGTTTTATTATGTGAGGATGCTTCTGTCCCATGGTATTATTTCTATCTATTTGTTTTTGCAGTAACTGGCTTCTGGTTTCAGGTTATTGCCTGTCCATGTGCACTTGGTCTTGCCACTCCTACTGCAGTGATGGTAAAGACATATAATTATTATGTAATAATGCCATATTAAATACAGGCATGGTCTAAGACTTAATACACTACTAATGAGTAGACTTTTTCGTGTAAAGGTTGGAACCTCACTTGGTGCCACTAAAGGCTTGCTTTTGCGTGGTGGAAGTGTCCTAGAAAGATTCTCAACAGTGAATACAATTGTTTTTGACAAGACTGGAACACTGACTATTGGTAGACCAACTGTGACCAAAGTCGTCTCTCAAGGTCAAGGCTATCAAGAAGATCCAGATGCAAGGTTTAGTGCAAACTTTAAGTGTATTTATACTACCTTTCTCCTGAAAAGATAGCCGTCTTTCCTGTGTCAGGCGTTCCAAAATGCAAGCCACTTTCTTATTGGGAAATTTTGATCTTCATCAATGAAAAAGAAAGCTTTGATACATTATATATAATTCAAAAATTATATGAAACCCAGTTTTACTCATTAACATAATTTTTAATAAGCTTTTATGTACTTTTTTTTCTTTCATCTTTAAAAACGAGGCCAATATGTTTTCTAATAATGCTAAACACACTATTTAACTTTCGCTTAAATTGAATTTCACTTTAGTTGTCAATCTTTGATAACCGAACTTTGAACCTTGGAAAATGTGTTAAGTTAAAGTGAAATTCTGACACCTTCTAGTGAGAGAAAAAGTGACAATGGTATTTCTTCATTGGAGTGTTACTGAGCCAAGTTCTGTTGCAGACAAGATTCTACTTCACCTGGTCAGTGGTCAGAATTTGATATTCTTAAAGTTGCCGCTGGAGTTGAATCAAATACCAATCACCCTATTGGAAAAGCAATTGTAGAGGCTGCTCAGACTGCAAATTGTCCAAAGTTGAAGGTACTTCTCATGATCAGTGCTCCTTTTTCTGTGTTTATTCCTTTATGAAAAGAATATCCAAATTTATGCATATGCACTTTGCATTTGAGAATCTTAACCTTTTGAATTCCATGACATATAAACAGTAATTGTCCATGTTATCTTCCTCTCATACATGTGGACGGGACGCACACACACACACGGTTTAAGCAATGATCATGTGGTTTTACAGACATTAGTAAATTACTAAATCATCATTTTGCACAATACAACAAACATGTGCTCTCCATGTTGAGATTTTAGAGATTTTATTTTCCTTATCAGATATGTCAAATGAAAGTAAAATACCTTTGTTTTTTTATAAACAAGGTTATAGTTTGCTTGTGGACATGTCTTCTTTGAATATGTCGAATCTGCAACATCATCTATGTTTAAGCTGTGAGATAAACACTTACATTTATTCGCGTACGGTTGCAACATGCTGGTTCTCGCACATCCATGGTTTATTTTCTTCAACCATGGAACCATTTTGTTGGTGGATAGAGGGGGACTCACCGACTCTGAACCACTTTCTGCTGTCATGCCGTGTTACATTATGTGCGCCATCTCATTCAAAAGTTCGAGCTGTTAGAGGATATCTATTAATTAATTTATTTATTGGTTTAGGTCTGCCGTAGAATCCTTCATGTTTATGTGCTGTTTGCTTGGATACCTGACTGTACACTAGCTGGAGCTAAGCTTACAAGCTTGAAACCTTAAATCTGTCTGAATTTTTATTTTCTTGACTTCTATCTGATCACATGCTATTTGTTCTATCTGTACTGGCGAAGATTAAGATACAAAGGAAAACTAACCCCTGACAATTATATAATTGAATTTATGAGTATAGTTGAGCTCATATATTTGTTGTACCTGCTGTCAGTATGAAGCAGTGTGGGTGAATTCCATATTTCTTAAACGTATAAATGCAGGTTTTGGATGGAACATTCACGGAGGAGCCTGGATCTGGTGCTGTAGGTTATATTGATAATCAAAGGGTTTCTGTTGGTACCCTAGAGTGGGTCAAAAGGTAGTTGCTTCTTTTTGCACTTAGTTCGCTATTTCTTTCTGTTAGAAATTTCTTAATACTTCTTATTTTTCAAATACAGTCGTATTTAGATTCTACTTCACATTGTGCAGGCATGGAGTTCTTGAGAATCCGTTCCAAGAATTTGATGACTTTAAGAACCAATCAGTGGTATATGTGGGAGTTGATGGTGCCCTTGCTGGTCTAATTTATGTTGAGGATCAAATCAGAGAAGACGCAAAGCATGTTGTTGAATCTTTGTCGAAACAAGGGATTAGCACTTATTTACTGTCTGGAGACAAAAAGAATGCTGCCGAGTACGTTGCATCTGTTGTTGGCATCCCTAAGGAAAATGTAAGCGGTTTCAACTCTTTTAAAACCGGAATCTCCATCTTAGTTCTGTGACTGTTTTTTATACCTCCCTGTACGTTAACAAGCTGCCTAGTGGAACCTCATGTTTCCTTTGGAATTCCACAAGTAATATAGCTAATGACAGGAAGTGCCTGCTGCACTAAAGAGAATTAGTTTAGATAGTAAAAGCAAAGTAGCTAAAACTAGTAGGAGGAACTGAGGAAGTTTTATGAGCTTTAAAATAATAAGACCTTAACTGTGGTCATCATTGCTCAGAGAATTTGTCTTGTATCATTGTTTGCCTTTCTATGGAGATGAGAAAGAATGGTACAAGTCCATAACTGACAGCTTCACTACACCAATACTTAAGTTACACTCAGATGTGAAAGAGTTAACTCATTAGATTGTTTTGATTATTGTTAGGCACTAATGCAGGTTCTACCTAAGTATGTAAACAACAGAAGCTAAAGACAACGGCAGAAGTGGAATATAATAAAAACTATGGTCCAGATTAACCGTGCTCATTAATCGTTTATCAAAACTTTAAGTTGTTAAACATAAACAGTAGAATTCTCTCATTAGTCTTGCATGTTTGTTGATAAAAAGACAAAAATTTAGGTACTTTGTTTTGTGGTATTCTTGTTTGTTTATTTTGGTCAGGATAAGCACTTCTTTTGGACAGAGGATCAGGATTGCTGGAATTAAAAATTGTTAAACTGCTTTTGATTGTTTTGCTAAAATGCATCATAACAAGTTCTAAATCACTAAATTAGAAAAAGCCAATAAGGTAGATGGTCGGATGCAGGTATTTTATGGAGTCAAACCAGATGAAAAGAGTAAGTTTGTAAGCAGACTACAAAAGGATCAGCAAGTTGTAGCTATGGTAGGCGATGGAATAAATGACGCAGCAGCCTTGGCATCAGCACACGTAGGAGTAGCTATTGGTGGCGGAGTTGGAGCTGCAAGTGATGTGGCTTCTGTCGTACTGATGCACGACCGGTTATCTCAGGTTTTCCTCCTCTCTTTTAGCAACTTGCATACCATTCATGTTCTTTCTTTCTTTTCTTGAACTAGAGTAACCTTGCCTCAAGTTCTGTGTGTGCAGAAACATGGTGTCGTTTATTTTTCCCTAGGTTCACCTTGATATCCATCCATCACACTCCACTTTCACGACACATACTGGGGAATATTGTAACGCTAAGATTCGTGAACACTTGAATTAGGTTAACAGATATAAATAGTCTACAACATTAAATTTTAACTACTAAATGGATTGTTTGGAACAGACCATTACTTTTTCTAAAATATCCATTTGAGCCATGAATTCCATGGCAAAAATCCTATGCTTATATGTTTTCTTTTTTGGGTTAAATATGCTTATATGTTAGTCTGGAGCATCTTGAATAAATTGACTGGTCAGATATGCAACTTATCCTCAAAGGACTACGTGAAGGTGCTGGTCACATACACACATTTATCCTTTTCTCAAGAAGATACACACATTCATCATAGTTGTTGAATTGCGTGACCAAGCTCACCTAAAAGTCCAACTTTTTAGAGAGGGCACACTTTTGGTTTATCATGTCTTCTACATGCCCCATCACGTGCATCTTTTTCATAGGCTAAGCATGTGGATTTTTTTTTTTTGAAAAAATTAAGGGTGGCGATGAAACTTGAACTGAGCATCTCTGCTTACTCAGATACTATGTTGAATTGTATGATCACCTCTTTTGAGCTTATGGTTCTTGATCTTTAGCATGTTGGTAGGGTATTAAGGTTTTGTCGGATGAGGACTTCTGGTTCAATTCATATATATCTGGATTCTGGATGCTAGTATTTCTTTATGATGTTTCATCGTGCATCACCTTTCTGCAGTTGCTCGATGCTCTGGAGCTAAGCAGGCTAACCATGAAGACTGTAAAACAAAATCTTTGGTGGGCGTTTGGATACAACATTGTAAGTTGTATCTGTATCAGCTGTCCATTAAGAAAACAAGAGGTGTTAGCATTACCATTTTAGATAATGAAACTGGTTAAGCTAAATAGATGGTATTGATTTGCTACGTGCAAAGCATTTAGTAAGGACTTAAATGACAATTCTAGATGCTTATTCAAACTTGTGGGATGGGAGAAGACTCTTGCTTCTTTTTTCCTCGTAAGTTGTTCCTCTTGGATGCCTAACCAATCTCTGTTAGTTTTGCTTGGAATCACTGATGAGAATGCTCTGTATTTTTTTCTTTTTTCCTTATCTGCTCTCTCTCTCTCTCTCTCTCTCTCTCTGGTGCATTTATTTTTTCAAGATGACAATCTTGCTGCTGATAATCAGTCTCTAGCGTGGAAGCTGCATCACGTGAAATTGTTATCTTTAATTTAGAGAATATGGGGCCAAGTTTTTATCACATTCACAAGTTGCCCCCCATGATCTTTGCAAGTAAAGAAAAAGGAGGGGAACAAGATCACTGGTCTGTTGCTAGTGAACAAGCACACCAATTCATGGACAAACACTAGAAATTTTTTTTTAAAAAAAACAGAGATGTTTTGAGTTCTGCTTCAACATCAAATTTTCATTTCTTCTGACTTTAATTTCATTATTATGTCTATAAGAACTCATGCGTGTGAGGCTTTGACAAATCTAAGATCCAATTCTGCTCTCTAGAGGACCACTGTCAATCTGTAGGGGTCTTTCCTGATGTTTTGAGCTATTCACACATTTCTTTGTTTCTTCTTCACGTCGTTCTTCTTTATCTTTTCTCAACTACAGGTTGGAATCCCAGTGGCTGCTGGAATCCTGCTGCCAACGACTGGAACCATGCTTACTCCATCAATAGCAGGAGCTCTCATGGGCTTGAGCTCTATTGGTGTGATGACAAACTCATTGTTGCTGAGATTCAAGTTCAAATCAAGGCAGAAGGAAATTCATGGACCATCAGTAATAGTTGATATCCCTTCTGATGCTTCTGATAGCTTGAATCACGGAAAGTTAAGACACCCGTATCCAACCTCCAGATAGTGATCCTCCCAAGCCAAGTCAGTGGTGGATTCTGGCACACTTGTGCCTCTGCTTGAGATACCAATCATTTCAAGGGATTTTAACCATGTAACTGCCGCAGTTTGAAGGGACATGGAGAGGGACAGTAGCCGGTGCTTCAGCTGAAGTTTGCTGACATTCTAATGGATTCCACTCCTGCGGTTTTATTGGAAACGTTTTCTTCATCACGAAGAGCACCACAATAACTATATAGTTGAGTATATAAGTTGCTACACACTGAATCATTCTGTCTAGGGAGTTATATACAGTTTCGTTAGGGGTCCATTTTCAGATAGTGCCAAAAGAATGACATTGGTAGATCCTGATAAATTTGGCACAAAATGTCGTCCACCCGCTGTATTTATTTTGGACTCCGAGATCTACGCCCCCTGTCAAAGGAGGATACAAGAAAGTAACAAAGAATCAAGAGATGAAAGATAACGAGACACAATTGCCATCAGTATAGACTGACAGAAGAAAAGGAAGCGCATGGATGAATCTTTCATGTTCATTTATCCTATTTGGGATTCGTTTCACTAGTAAGTGTAAGAACAATGGTTGGTTAAGTTTTAATTGCCAAACACTGATAGCCATACCAAAGGTTAGTGAATTATAATCTTTTTGTTGATCATTGCTTGCCCTTTATTCTTTCTTTAGCTAATTTCACTTTGGTTACGTCAGTTTGCAATATTTTCAGACTACCTCTGTTTATTTGATTCTATGACGTCCTTTATCTAGCACACTTATAAGTAAATACAACATAGAAGAGCAAAATGATTCACTGGCATTGAGCTTTGAACACATTAGTCATTCCACACGCAAAACCTATAAAAGTTACCCATGTGGTCGAACTTACGGATCAGTAAGAATTACAACGTCATAGATTTGCATGTCTTGGCAATCACTTCATTACCCACGTTCACGGTTCAACTCATCATACCGCGTTAGTACAACAGCGCCAAAACAATATCTTCCAAGCTCTAATACGAGGAGCATCAATGTTCATTTTCCAATATGGAAGACAGCCGTATGGGCGTTTCTGTGCATCCATCAAATTGTGTGGCTCTGATTGGAATACATAACAGCCAAGTCGATCGATAACGAAAATTTTTATCAAAATATCTCGTGTGGACCTTTACAAAAAGGCCAACTCTTACACCATATATGTCATGCCAACCTGCACTAAATGTGAATGAGGTACACTCAAATTGGCAATTCCCCTCCGACTATTCTTTCTCAAGAAAGCATAAAAATAGTTTATGATAAGCTTCTTAATGAACCATGAATCTTTTCTCGCCCTAATATCTCCATGACCAAGAAGATAAACCACACCAGATTCTTTGGCCTTGCGAATGAATGAGAGCTCCTTCTCAAGGGATTGCTCTGCATCAAACACTAACGACTCAGAAGAAGATCCGGGTTTCAGCTCTCCTGAAGTGCTTTCTTCCATAGCTGCCTTTCCTGAGTCCCTAAAATCAGCTAAGAGAGGTATGCCTAGCGAATAAACACTTCCATTTGGAGCTACAAGGACCCTTGAGAAGGCGTGCTCTTCTTCAGAATCTGAACCATCGCCATCACTTTCAAGTGATCGCTCCTGAGCTTCTCTGCGGATGAACTTCTCGAGACTTTCAATGAGCAGCTGCTCAAAAGTGTGGTGATTTTCTTTACGAGCATCTTTGTACCCATATCTGTGGTCCAAATTTTGGAAAGAACAATTAGTGGCCAAGTAACCTTGACAAAGACGCACATCAATTGCTGAAGAGTGCAAATATTACGACCGAAAACAGTTGAATTTATAGGCATCCAGCAAGAAGAGAGATGAAGATAAGCTAGTTATGTAGCAAATATTTGTTTGCAGAATTAACCATCATAAACATAGGTCTAACCATAAAGATTAGAAAAGTTCCAGCTTTCCAATGGTAACCCTGCACAGTAAATATTCATTTAACTCTATCATGTAACAGTCCTAACGAGGTTGGTCTCAAGATTTGGCAAGCGTTTAGGTTTATTCCAGCACTCTTTAGTCACCCCAGTTGTTAGTCTATGAAGTGAAGCTAACAGCACCACAGGGATATTTTGTTTACCTGGCAACACAGCGAAATATGTGATAGCTTCTTGGGCAGACTCGGCGGAACAGGAACCTTTCATTCTGAGGTACAACTGGAACGGGAACATATTTTATACAGACAAAAATGATCATGGAATGCACAGCAGGTAGAGTGGTGAGAAAATGTCCAAATATGGCTGGTACTCCCTTTGCCAGTTCATTATAAAGCAAGCCAATTCCAGGAGCTCTGATAGTTCCAAGGTTGGGCCCCAGTTCCCGCAACAAATCCATAGACATCTTTTTCTTGACTTCAGTTTCATACTTCAGTTTGCTTCCGTAGTTCCAGATGTACATAATCAGAAACAAGACTACAGCAAAGACAAGTATAATCCAACTTCCATCTCCCACACTCCATAAAACAGACGAGAAGAATGTTAACTCCAACCCCAAGAAGATAATGACAAAACTTAGCACAATTAAGATGTTGATCTGCCATATCAGAAGCATAACAATAGTAACCAATACTGTTGTCATCATCATCACTCCAAGCTCCGCAATGCCTGTCAAACAGGGTATGCATCAGAAATCTACAGTGAGCAGCAAAGAAGTTGACAAATTCGAAAGAGAAAAGGATTACCATAAGCATTTCCAATCTCATATATACTCGAGATAGAGCAGACCAACACCAAGGACAACGCCAGAAGAAACCAGTTCATGACTGGAATGTAAATCTGACCCATGAACTTTCGAGATGTATGAACAATTTTCAGGCGAGGAAAGCACCCTAGAGCTATAGATTGCTTAATGCAAGAAAAAGTTGCTGTTGTCATTGCCCTACTGGCAATCAAAGCAGCTATGTTGGCAATCAAGAAGACAGGCCAGAAAGCTTCACCTGCATATAATTGCAGAATTTCACACAATTAATATTTTGTTTGTGTCCTTTTATATTCAAAAGCGTCCCTGTAGTTACTAGGTACACACTATCATGAAACTTATGTTTCCATATAAATTGTTATGACTCCCATTGTTGTTCACATAATTCCTCCACGAGGTGTTCTCAGAGTGAGAGCTACAAGACAAGAAGTTTACTTGGCACAGAAGAGAAGAAAGCTTGTGTTGTGTCAGCATGGTTCTCCATCAGGTAAGCAGCTTGACCAAGGTATCCCAATAGAAGGCATGGCAGCACAAGGAACATAAATGTAAGCTGTAAACAACATTCTATAATCAATAATTTGCCAAATTGGACAGCTTTAGTGATATAAAAGTGAGAGGCGTGGTTATATCCCAAAAATGCAGGATCCATGGAATTACACTAATAAGTAAAGCGCCACCCCCCCCCCCCCCCCCCCACAAACAAAAACAAAAAAAAACACAATCCACTGATGCATACCTGAACTGACCTCACAGAAAAATAGCACAGGTCAGCAAACATTGCCTCAGAACCTGAATATAAGAACTGGTGATCAGCTGTATATCTCAGCAAATAGTTGCCAAACAGACTTTTTTTGGGCAGCCCAAAGCATCCCGCATTCAGACTATGATGGAAAAGTTGAGATTGAAACAAACACAGTATATCCTAGAAACCACAAAGAAGAAACTTGATGCGTTGTATACACTTTATAACCCAAGCGGACTCTTGGAGAAAAAAATATGAAATAATAGCTAGTACAAACTGTCTTTGTCCCGGAGGTACAAGAACATCAAGAAAATACCGTGAGCCAATATCAATGCCAAGGTTAAAGGTTTATGCAATACAATATCCCTGTTCTTGCAAAAGAGAGGTAAAGAGGTTAAATCAATCATGTTGATTGTTGAAAGGGTACTTGTCGTCAAACCCTAATGCATATACTCTAGTCAAACAAATGGAGAGCTATGCCTTAAAACAGAACCACCAATATTAGATAAGTTGAACTAGGACACAAATTAATGGCCCATGCAATAAGTGAACGTGATTCATGTTTTCCTCACATAATCACACTGATTAGAAGACAAAGCTTAATGTTCACAACTGGTTCTGTTGCATATAGAAGCTGACCCAGAGTTTACCCTTTAAAAATAAGTTAAGAGGACAAACAAAAGGCTCTGGATGAGGCCCTTACTTAGAAGGGCTTCACGATCAACCAACTACATGGATGCCATTTTGTCAAAACTATTATGCATGCAGGTTTGGACAAGAAAGGAGAGAAATGACTTGAGAAGGCAACTTTCGTACCCTACAACAGAAATGAGAATACAGCTTCGCTAACAAGCTCATTGAGGTGATCAGAAAGGTAGACAAGGTGAGATTTGATTTAAAAAAACAGATTAGGAAGTGAAATTGTACAGATAACTGTTTCTGATGTAGCATGATGTGCACTAGCAAAACCTTTTGCAAATACATCTATATGAAAAAGAAGCCCAACATTTGAAAAGCAAGCACAACGCAGAGAACAACACTTTAGTTTTTTGGCAATCAAATTACAATGTCAACTATTACATCAATCAGTTCTCAGGTGTCTACCTGTTGCACACAAAATACAGCCACCAAGAGAGTACCAGGCCTTTGTTGAGTTTCGTTTGAAGTAATAGTATATGTGAACAGGATTAAAGGCCCTCCAAACCCGAGAGTCGTACTTAGTAAGGTTGTAGATACCAATGCCACCAAGGGAACAAAACCATATAAACAAAGCAGGGCCAACCACAAGACCCACTTTACTTGTTCCATACTTCTGTACGCTGAAGAGAATTACAAGAAATGCCACTGAGATCATCACTACTTGATCTGCAAAAGCAATAAAGTCTAAGAAACTTCAAACCAAAAGGGCTTAAAGGCACACAATTACATAAGCAGACGGACATTCATTTTCTCAACTGATTTTAGCGAGTTAGAAATATATTGCGGATTTAGTTTTTAGTTTTAGCAGCTTTATCATACTGTGGCGACATTCAGACAACCAAACAACAAATATTTAGAGTAATTGGGCATTAGCAATCCCACATCAAACATCAAAAACACTAGATATGACCACCCAAAAATAAAAGAATAGTAGAAACATCTCAATACATCATCAGATGATATAATTAGGCCTACATTAAGGTAATGATGGAGATAGCACATATTACACAGCAGTCTTCCTTCAGCAATCTTAGTTGTGACATTAATCACGTGAAACTAATATTTACCAATGTAAGTTGGAATATAATCATAAAATCCTTCAATTACTGAGCTAGGTGATGGCAGTGAGGTTTACGGCTTTACGCATTCTATACACTATCAAGGGTATAAAGCAAATATGAATAGCTTATTATCAGCTTGTGTCATCTTTGCAAAGAGAATGCTTACCTTCTCTATATGATTACAATTTCCACAGATGTCCCTGAAGGGATGGTATAGTGGAAATTATGAGCAGGTGTCCCTGAAGGGATGGTATAGTGGAAATTATGAGCAGGCCATTCTTTGAAATACTATTTAGGTTTATGAAGCATGTTTAACTGACAGCGGAATGGATAAATAAATAACAGCACAGGCTGTTTTTTTCATGAGGCGAACAGTATTGCACATACAATATTACCTTGCTGTACCCCGGATACTCCAACTTTTAAGCCACCAACAGCAGACATTACTGCACCAACAATAGTATAAAACTAACATTAAGTACAACAAAGGGAAAAGGAAGGCTAATAAATACAAATAGAGAAGAAAAAGGACCTCAGAGGACCATAATGCCAGTAAAATCTCATTTCTCAAAAACAAGAAATTTTGATAAGTAAAGTGTCCTAGTGATACCTGACATAGCAGGTGTAACAACACCATCAGCGATGACCATTGAAGTGCCAGCAAGAACTAACATCAAAAGAAGCTTTTTCAATGTCAATGAAGCTTCTAGTCTTTCCTTTATTTTTAAAGACCTTTCAAGTTCTGCAGATGGCACCTTTAGTCTAAAGCTTGATATGCGAGTATCTGATGGAAGTTGATCGGGCAGAAGATTAACCTTGGCATGCCTACAAAGCAATGAGTACAAAGCAAAGGTACCACCTGCAGTTATTAACCAACTAATTGTATAAATCAGAAGACACAAGACGTAGCATAATAAACATTGAGCAGCAAGTTTAACTGTCATCATACCTTCACCATCATCATTGGCCCAAAGAACAATGAGGACATATTTAACCAAGGGAATGAGGATTAAGGTATATAAAACCAGGGATAATGCACCAAGAACATCTTCATTGCCTTCGACTGGGGCCTTACTAAACATCACACTAAAGGTATACAAGGGACTTGTTCCCACGTCACCAAAAACAACTCCAAGTGTCTGAAAGGCCAACAGGATTGTCCTACCTGCTGAGACATCCTGCAAATACACGAAAAAATTGGTTAATTTAACATGTCGTACCAAATCAAAAATATACTAAGATGGGTCAATCAGAAGTTAAATAAAACTATCATTCTCTGGAAAGGACCTTTGCCCAAATAAGTTAAAAGAAAATGCAGTGTTGTCAAAGGCTTATTTGAGGCGTGCTTCAGCCCTGAAGATAGGTGCTAAATCAGCTGAGTGTTTGCCTCCATTAGGCAGCACTTTAGTCCAGGCACCAAGCTGCTAAGGCATGAAGCAAATTGCAGGTGAAGTTTCTAACATCAGATACTTAGGTGGTGTTTGCTTTGATATTTTGAGAAGAGTATGCGCAACAAATAAAAATACAAATTGGAGCATACATTTTTTTTTTTTACTTTTCGCAGAAAATGTTTCTCAACCAAACAAAGAAACAAAAAAACTTAAAAATTTAAGTGGCGTTGCTTCAAAATCTTGATGAAGAGTTTATGAGAAAAACAATTCAATTATTTACAAAACTATGTTCAAATAAACACCAAGAAAGACAAGCTTTTACATTTTTTGCAATAATTTGACAATTTGTTATTAGTGCCTGACTTGATGTTTGGTTCAAAGCAGCTTTTGCGAAAAAAATAAAAAAGAAAAGCAAGACTAAGTTTCCGAACTTTTGAAGCTAGCGTCACCTTAGAAGTACATGAAAAATATATCATCTTTCTGATATTTGTAATTAACGCTGACTTGGCCCATCATGACTAGTTGGTATTAGTTCATGTGTGAAGCATTACCATTTCTCTTGTATACGATACTAGCCTGCAGATTCTTAACCCCATTGCCTAGTTTGCTGGCAGCAACATTTTTCTTTTATAAGATTCGCAGGCAGCAACATTGTCAGACTATTCACAGCAAAATGCTGTCTTTCAGCCATTTCTTCTAGCTGGAATGTTTAGTCCTACCACATAGCTTCAAATTTGCTGAATAGACATTTCACGTCTTAATTTTCTTCAGTTATAGCCATGACTTCTAGGCTTCTAGCCTAGTTCAGTCTGGAAATGTTGTCTTCCAAAAGAAGGTAACACAAATTCTTCTGACCGCTACAAAGTTATTTCACAAGTTAAGTCATGGTAAAGGAGCTCTATCAAGCAATGGTAGGATGTGAAAGGGCATTAGCTTGGTCACAAAATGTGAAACTTAAATGGAGATTAAAACAGCACTTAGTGAATGATTCTCATGATTCACTATCACCAAAACAAACAAGATTTTCAATAGATATCATGGAATAAATCAGCATTGGAAAGCTGTAAATTGCAAAAAAAGATTTGTGAGAGGGAGTATAGAAATTCGGTAGCGGAAGAAAATGTCAGCTTACCGGATTTAACTGAAAAAGAAAAGTGCTTCTCTGATTACTAAGAAAAGAGCTAAGTGCAGACCTAGATCCAGTTCAACAACTTCGTCTGTTCTTTCCTTCTTAGTGAAAGGCTTAACAAGCTTGACTGTCATGCTTCTTTCTCTAAAAGCTCGCCTAGCACTTTCTGTCCGTTTCTTTTAAAGTCCTTTTAGGCTTTGGATTATCTACCCTTAGCACAGCAGAAACGCATCAACAAACTCCAGATATCATTTGTTGTTGTTAAGAAAAATAATGCATCAAATGGTGTGGCCTGGTGGTCAATGAAGTGGGTTAAGAACATGAGGGCTCAGGTTCAAGTCCCTAAACACTATTATTGGACAGAGTACCTGTGCTGGTGGGAAGTAGGAGGTCGAGGTGCGGGCAAGCTGGCTCGGATACCACGATTATTAAGAAAACAATCTCAAGGGAGATAGATTCTACGACAAGTTGATCATGTGCAACAATAAAAGTAGCAACAGTAGGTGGCATTAACTACTAGTAGTTAAATTAGTAAGTCTAACTAATGTTTTTCAATTTGCAAAGTATTTCAGATTCATATACCCGATCTCAACTAAACAGAGAGCATTACAACTTTCCAATTGCAAAAATCAAGCACTTTATTTACCAAAAATTCACACCTCAAAGTCGTTCTTATGAGCACCGGGAACATCAAGAGCTTCGACATCAAACGAATCGATACGAGGACCCGTACGGATCAGCTTATGCTCCTCCACATTATTATCCTCCTCATCATCAGAGTACAACCCGTTTCGCGGTGTCGAATCGCCACCGATAGTGCTATCGCGATCGATACTATCAATCTCAGAATCATACTCGTCCTGAAATACCCAGCGTGATTCAATTGAATCAATAGAACTTAATCTCCCATTTTCCCTATCGCTTTCCCTCTCTAATAATCCTCCCTCAGTCATCTCAGTACCAAATCAATCAGCTGTAAGTGAAAATACTCAGTGTACGTATTTGTATACATATGCATTTAAAGACGTTAATTAATGGTGTAGATTAGCAGGTGTATGAATCGAAACCCTAGAAATTTGACAAGGGGTTTGGATTAGATTCGCAGTGATGTGTGCCGTGTGTCTCTGGTTAGCTTTTTTGCTTTTGAATGGATCGAGTCGTATCTATGTGACTTTTGCAAATACTATATGCAATTACACGTCTATCTCATGAATACAATTTGTAGTAAGCCCAATATAATGGGTGCCATTATCGTTCACTAAAGGTGGTTTGATTGAGATAGAGTTTAAGCGGGTATTAACAATGTATGTATTAGTAATATGGGTATTAACAATATGGGGTCGTTTGGTTGGCTATGTATTAAAATAATACCAGCACAAAATCCAGCACTAAGTTAGTACCATGTTTGGTTGGTTAGTTTGGAGAGATTTTAATGTTTGGTATAAAATTAGTGCAACGTTTGGTTGGGTTTTTGTATATTACATTATTAATACTCGCATTATTAATGCGGGAATCTATGTATTATTTTATGCGGGTAGAAGATGGTATTAATAAGGGATTTTTACCCCACATAACCATTCCCAAC
This sequence comes from Petunia x hybrida, assembly GCA_037355625.1. Taxonomy (NCBI): domain Eukaryota; kingdom Viridiplantae; phylum Streptophyta; class Magnoliopsida; order Solanales; family Solanaceae; genus Petunia; species Petunia x hybrida. The sequence goes on from JBBBVM010000019.1 coordinate 3,341,070, forward strand.
CTTTATCCACTTTTTGTAACCATATTTTGTCATTTCTTTCTTTTCCTAGCATATTTATTAAATATAATTTGATAATATAAATATTTAAAAAATATAGGACAAATATATATGTGTATAGAAGGTATATATACAAAATATCAATCTATTATATTTGATATTTTAATTATAAATTAAATTTTAAATATAAATATTGTGGCTATATTATGTTAGTGCTAAATGACTTGTTAATGTGAAATATTGTGGGCTATTTATGTGGAAATCCCTTAATAATGTGGGTATTAATAATGCAGGTATTAAAATTTAAAATGACAAAATTAACCCTCATAATAGTAAGAATATTTTTAAATTATATTTAAGGAATAATAAAATATTTTAAATTATAACATTGTATATTAATTTGTAATATATTAGTGATTCAAGAAATAATCCCTATGTTATAATATATGCATAGCTAATACCTACATTACTAATACCCGCATTATTAATACCCGCATTACTAATACCCTCATTATGAATACACACATTATTAATACACACATTGCTAATACCCGCATTACTAATACGTACATTGTTAATACCCGCATAAACTCTATCTCAACCAAACCACCCGTATGTGTATTAGTAATGTATGTATTAATAATGCGGGTATTAATAATGTGCGTATTAGCAATGTAGTTACTTATTAGCTATGCATATATTAACGTAGGGATTATTTCTTGAATCACTAATATATTACAAATTAATATAGTACAATGTTATAATTTAAAATAGGCAGAATACATAGATGGCCCCTCGAAGTTGGCCCTAATTCCCACTTGAACACTCAAACTTTCCCTATGATCAGTTAGACACTCCTTGTAGTCCCCACCGTGTCTCCTGAGCACCCCCGTCTGTTGCGATCTACGCGTGAAAGCCAAACGCTGTGACGTGTCAAACAGACCAATAACAATTTAACAACTCATCCCCACGTTGGCAAATTAAATACACGTAATATAAAATAAAAAATTAAAATAACTGGCCGTTAAAATAACCCGACCCAGTGTTTTCCCCCCATTTTAACCTAAACCTAAACAAATTTACCTAAACCTAAACAAATTTACCTGTCGCATCCCTTCTTCCACATCTCAAAACCGTAATCGATGATCGGGGTTCCATAGACGGGGGTCCTTTTCAGTCAACATTCTTGAACAACCTAACAGGTAAGAACATTGTGTTTCAATTTAACCTTTGTTTTGTGTTTTCGATTTCGAATTTAATTAAATTATTCAAAAGGTGTTTCTGGTTAAGGGGTTATAGAATATTAGTGGGTCCCACTGTCTGTATAATATTCCTTCTTTTGTGTCTTATTTTACAGCATGGGTCACCTTTACGTGCATTTCCACCATGAGGATCGTGTTACCGAGAAAGAGTATGTGGATGAGTTGGGTGTTATAGTTGATCTTATAGATAAAGATCACTTTTCACTTATGGAATTTTGCCATTATACTAAGTGTTTAGGTTATCTAACAATTTCTGGATTTTACCTAAAAAACCCTAGTGATGGAAAATTAGTTTTAATGGAAAATGATTATCAACTATTAAATGTGGCTGAACATATGAATGATTGGGACCACTTGCATGTGTATGTTGGGCATGTGGTAGAGGAACACATAGTAGTGGTTAGTGAACCCACAGTAGAGGCTAGTGGACCCACTGCTGAGTCTAGTGGGCCCACAATAGTTGGATTTATTGAGGCACCGGCAGGTGACACCAACCAAGACACATTTAATAATAGTCCAAGTGGGGTTGGGTCTAGGGAAAACACATCTTGTGAGGATATAAATACTGAAGAAATAAGTGAAACTGACCATAATGAAACTGATGCAAATGATGAAACTGGAGGACTTGATCAAGCTGATGCAAATGATGAAACTGGAGGACTTGATCAAGCTGATGTAGCTGATGAAACTGGAGGACTTGATCAAGCTGATGTAGCTGATGAAACTGGAGGACTTGATCAAGATGATCTAGCTGCTGAAAGTGGAGGACCTGAACAAGATGATCTAGCTGCTGAAAGTGGAGGACTTGAACAAAATGATCTAGCTGCTGAAACTGGAGGACTTGAACAAGATGAACTAGCTGATGAAACTGGAGGACTTGAACAAGAACTTGAAGCTTCAGATGCATCCTCAGATGAAGGTGGTGGTGATTATGATGAAGAAGACTTCGAGGGGCTGCCAGATGAAGATGACAGTGAGGTTGATGAAGAGTTGAGATTTTTCAGAGATGCTGCTAGAAAAGAGAAGAGAAGAGAGGAACAATCCAGATCTGGGCAGAAGAAACAAAGGAAGAAACCAAACTTTACTGAAGAAGTCATTCTAGGAGAAGCTGGTATTGACAAGGGTTTTGAAGACATGTACAAGAACAAGGCAGCCAAATTTGCTGGGAAATTGGCAGGAGATGAAGAGTACCTTGACAGCTCTGATGATGCAAGTGTAGACAGCACAGAAGAATTGGATCCTTGTGCTGTTCCAGGAGTGGATCTACCAGCTAGGAGGAATAGTTCAAAGGTCAGGTATGATGAAAACTGTAAATATGCAATCTTTGAACTAGGAATGATATTTGACAATGCTGTGAAGTTTAGGGAGGTAGTTGCTGATTATGCTGTCCAAAATAAGGTCAAACTTAAGTTAAGACCTAATGAACAAAAAAGGGTTAGAGTTAAATGTGTAGGAAAAAAGTGTAAGTGGGAAATATATGCTAGTGTTGACAAAGATTGTGGTGATTTTATTGTGAAAAAGTATTTTCCTGTGCATAAATGTCAAACAACAAACAAGAACAAGCTTTGTAACACCAAGTTCATTGCAAGGAAATTGAGGGATAAGATTATTGAACACCCTGAAATTAGGATTGTGAAGTTGCAAGACCATATAAGAAACAAGTGGGGGTTATATGTTGGAAGATCTTTGTGTAGTAGGGCCAAGATGTTGGTCATTAGGCAGTTCATGGGAGATTGGGCTAAATAATTTTCAAGGCTGCTTGATTATGCTGATATAATCAAGAGTACCAATCCTGGAACATCATGTTGGGTTAGAACAGACTCTGAGACAGTCCCTGGGAAACATCTCTTCAAATATTTCTATGTTTGCTTTGATGCATTAAAAAAGGGATGGTTGGAAGGGTGTAGAAGGATTATAGGGTTTGATGGATGTTTCCTCAAGGGTGCATGTAAAGGGGAACTGCTAGTAGCCATTGGAAAGAATGGTAACCAGCAAATGTACCCAATTGCCTGGGCAGTAGTAGACCAAGAAACCATCCATTCATGGGAGTGGTTTATCAAGTTGTTGATAACAGATTTGGACCTAGGTGAAGGAGATGGACTTACTGTGATGTCTGACATGCAAAAGGTACAAACTTTTGTTATCTTGTATTCTATTTTTTTGTTTTACTGTTCCTGCTTGCCTCTGTTTATTAATATTTAATTGATTGCTATTAATTGTTTGTAATTAGGGTCTCCAATCAGTAGTTAGAGATTTGTTACCTAATGCTGAAAGGAGAATGTGTGCAAGGCATATTTGGGCAAATTGGCAAAAAGAGTGGAGGGGAGAGGAAAGGAACCTGCTCATGTAGGTTATGGCAGTTGAGAGGCATTCCATGCTCTCATGCTGTTTGTGCACTTTACCATGTAGGAGAAGAACCTGAAGACCATGTTCTCCACTGGTATAGGAAAGACACTTTCCTGGATGCATATAAGTTTTTCATCCAACCAATACCCAGCATGAATTTATGGCCTGAAAGTTCAAATCCACTAGTGGAGCCTCCTGAAGTTAAGCCTATGCCTGGTAGACCTAAAAGATGTAGGAGAAAAGACAAGGATGAACCTAGGAAGAAGTGGGGCAAACTGTCAAAAAAAGGAGCAAAAATGACATGTTCTATTTGCAAGCAAGCAGGACACAACAAGAGAGCATGTAATTCAAGGGTATGACACTCTTTCTTACTTATGTAAATCTGTTTACTCTTATTTTTATGTATGTACTAATAGGTTGATTTCATTTTGTAGCCAAGTACAAGTCAGCAGACATCTACTCAAGCACCTTCTAGTCAACAACCTTCTACTCAAGCACCTTCTAGTCAACAACCTTCCACTCAAGGATCTAGTGTGGTTAACCCTGCTTCTCTATGTGCTGATTCCTCTAAAGTTAAAAGGGTTAACACAACTGGAAGAGGTAGAGGTACAGGGTTAGGAAGAGGCAGGGGCCAAACTGGTGTTGCTGCTGGAGTTGGAAGAGGTAGGGGCCAAGCTGGTGTTGGTGCTGGAACTGGTAGAGGCAGGGGCCAAGCTGCTAGTGTTGCTGCTGGACTTAGAGTTGACAGGGGCCAAAGTGATGTTGGTGCTGGAACTGGTAGAGGCAGGGGCCAAGCTACTAGTGTTGCTGCTGGAGTTAGAGTGGACAGAGGGCAAGTAGGTGTTGCTTCTGGAATTGGAAGAGGTAGGGGCCAACAAGCTAGTGGTGTTGCTGCTGGATTTAGAGTTGACAGAGGGCAAGTAGGTGTTGCTGCTGGAATTGGAAGAGGTAGGGGCCAACAAGCTAGTGGTGTTGCTGCTGGATTTAGAGTTGACAGAGGGCAAGTAGGTGTTGCTGCTGGAATTGGAAGAGGTAGGGGCCAACAAGCTAGTGGTGTTGCTGCTGGAATTAAGAGACCAAGAGAAGTTGGATTTGGCCTATATACTGACACACGCACTGGCAGACAAGTCATGGATGTATGTAATCTGCTCCTATATCTTGAATTTTTCTTGTTACCATTTACTTGCTTTTCATGATAGAGTATTAATTTCAGCCTGGCAGACCTACACAAAGGGATCTTTCAACTGGGAACTTCAAGGATGCAAGTCAAACTGGTCTTGATCTTGGGTACAAACCAAAGTCTTTGAGGTGGCAAGGAAAAAATGCAGTTACAAGTAACCAACTCCAAAAAATGCAGCAGCAAAAAATAATGAAGTTGAGGACTGCAGCAGCTGGATTGTCTCAAGATATAGGAGGAGGCAGCTAGGACTTGAAGATATATGTTCATTTTGTAAGCAAGGTCATATATGAATGAACATATTTGTATGTAGGACTAAGTTTATTAGGTCATATATTTGAACCAATTCAAGTGTGATTACCACCTTGTTTTGTTCTTTTGGCAGTTATGAATGGGAACATTGTAACCCATTATCTATATTTGTTCTTTTAGCAGTTATCAATAGATTTGTGCTTGTAAATTTAGTGTCATATATGAACCTATTCAGCAGTGTTAAATTTAGTGTCAAAACATTGTGCAACTTTCATTTCATTTCATTTCAAGCACAACATTACATAAAGGCATGCCTTACTATTGTACAATTACTAAGCAAAATGGGAAGCCAATTCATACATCAAAATGGATGGACAATAACTAAGCTATATAGTCAGCCGGTTCCTACATCAAAATGATCCATCTATACCAACAAAACAACTTCAAAAGCCCTTCAAAAACACCTAACAAGTAGTTCCATACAAATCCAAGCTACAACCAATGTTATAACCACAGTTTTGGACTTTCTCTTCATCATCTTCTTCTCTTCATCATGAGCTTTGATTTTCTTCAATAATCCCCAAATAACAACCGTAGCTTGTTCGATAAATTGTTCTTCAAACCACATAAAGAAGTTGCACCCGACCTAAAAGCATAATGTAAAAATGTTAAAATGAAAAAAATTAGATCTTTAAAAATGGCGGATCAAAACAAGCTCAGTAACTTACCCGCCCGTAATGACACCCAAAGAATCTGCGACCTGGGTTAGAATGTGACCATGACACTTGCAATTTAGCAATTCTTCCACAATGACACAAAATTTGGGTAGCCATTGGTTTGTTATTACCACAGTGAGAGGGAGTTACGGGGAGAGAGAAGACAAACAATAAAGAAGGATGAAAGAAGAAGAAATAAAGTTGAAAGAGAGGGAGAGTTACGGGGAGAGAGAAACAATGGAGGAAAAATGGTGAAATGAGGTTCCCAATTAGGTTTTAATGAAGAAGAAAGGAGATGAAAGTAATTTCCCACTGTTTTTACCGTTGGAAGCAGTAAAAATTAACCCAACGTGCTCATCCGAGTTTGTGAGACACGCGTTTTGCCAAGTCAGACGGGGGTGCTCAGGAGACACGGTGGGGACTACAAGGAGTGTCTAACTGATCATAGGGAAAGTTTGAGTGTTCAAGTGGGAATTAAGGCCAACTTCGAGGGGCCATCTATGTATTCTGCCATTTAAAATATTTAGTTACTCGTTAAAGTTAATTTAAAAATATCCTTACTGTTATGAGGGTTAATTTTGTCATTTTAAATTTTAATACATGCATTGCTAATACACACATTACTTATTCCACCTTTTACCCCGCATAAAATAATACATAGATTCCTGCATAACTTATGTGGGTATTAGCTATGCGGAATATACAAAAGCGCAACCAAACGTTGCATTAATTTTATACCATGCATTAAAATTTCTCCAAACCAATCAAACATGGTACTAAATTTATGTGTCTTTTTGTGCGGGTATTATTTTAATACAAAGGCAACCAAACGACCCCTAATAGCTTGTTTGGATGGTTGTTATGTATTTAACTCGTAGTTCAATAAGGATGAAATGTCTATTTTATGTAAATTGATTTGATGTGAGTTATGTATCTTCTTCTCTCTCTTCTTTGTGTTAATTATCTCATATTATCTTTTATCCTATCTTTTTATAAGTTTATTCTTCGTATTACTAGTGGGTGGTAATATGAAATAACATGAAACGACGCAGTTTATCTAAACATTGAATAATATATGCAAACCTCAATTTGGGAGAAAATACTGAACTTACTATGAAGTCTTGTTAGTTCAAGGGCTAGTATACAATACAACTGATTAAAATTGACTTGTTAGTTCAAGGGCTAGTATGTTGTAGACCCATCAAATGGATATGGATAGGAGGACCAAGAGAATAGAAGTAGGTGCTAACATGGATGAGATGAGGAATGTTTACTAGAAATTTAGGTAGGGCTGACAGTGGTACAAAGGACAAAATGGAATTTAGCATATGGGTATGTCACATTGTCTTTTTTATTTTACGTTGTATAGTGTCTTTTCAACCAAAATATAATCGAAAGTAATAGTCTTCAATTTTTTTTCCTTATAGAGTTACCTATTTTATTTATGTAACACTCATAAGTTAATTTTATAGAAAAAATTACTTTATAGGCACATTTTCCTTTTAATTCATGCTTAATGTTGTCAATAAGTCATAGTGCATTTATTCTCTTATATTTTCACCATTGATTTGATTATGCCGAGTGTCTTAATTTGTAAACAATATGTAATCTTAACTTGATCTAAAACTGACACATTGAGCTGCCAACATAGGTAATTCCTAACGAGTTATAAACTTCAATGTGTTGAGATTTCGTGATCTTTCATTCGAAAAATATTATCAGAATGATATTCAAAATCAACTTTAAAGATAATATATGGAAGTATAGACTAACTCTGCGAATTTGTATTTGGTGTGAAGGAAATGTTTTCCATGGAAAATAAGTATGTTTCATGTTTATTGTTGGTGTTTGGTTGCCAAAAAATAAAATAATTTCCTAACCATCTAATAAGGGTAGTGTGAGGATTGTTGGTGAGGTAGGAGTGTGGTAGGAGTAGATAGGAGGTGGTGGGTAGGGGTGGGGTAAGGTAGATATAGGTGTGTGGGGTAGGGTGTTTTGTGGTATGAGAATGAGACGATGTGAAAAACTGTTTTACTTACTTTCACAAGTTTAAATACTTTTCTCCATTTTTAAGGAAAATGAGTTGCTAATGAACAACGTCTTCTAAAACTTTTAAGCCAACCAAACATGAAAAATTGAAAAATATGTTTCGGAAAATATTTTTCTCCATACCAAACACACCCTTACGGGTCGTTTGGTACGGAGACAAATTATGTAGGTGTTAACTAGGGGTGGGCACTAAACCGAAAAAACCGAAATACCGAACCGAACTAATTCGATTTTTCGGGTTCGGTATTTCGGTATTTCGGTTCGGTTCGGTTCTGAAATTTTGAAATTTCGGTTTTTTGGTTCGTTTTTCGGTTTCGGGCAATCCGAAATTTCGGGTCCCGAAAAAACAGAAAAAACCGTTTTTTTTTTTTTTTTTTTTTTTTACACATATGCCATATATTTTTTAAATCTCTAAGTTAGCCATTGTCAGTAAGTAACATGATTCTACATATTGACTGATTTAACTAAAGGTTCTGATATTTTTTATTTTGCAGAATAGAGAGAAAGTATCTAAATGTTTGTTACTCTTTGTAAAAATCATTCAAGCACAATTATCTAAATTGAGACGTTACAAAATTACATCAGTGCCAAGTGACGGAACCAATAATTTTGCTAAGAGTGTTTAAGAATTTTCAAAATTTAATAAATATCAAGTAATACTCATATTTGACTTATATATACAATTATAGTTGTTCAGTATCAACTTTCACTGATTGTAGCTCCGCCATGATAATACCATACTGTACGAAGGGGGTGAATTGTTTCATTTTCTGTAATTAGTCATACTTTTAGTACTAATTTCTTTTAAGCTAAAAGAAATTGAATGAAATGAGAAAGTGAGAAGACCAAATTATGGTGTGGTCGAGGGGACCAAATTATCCTAGTTAGTCATAGGCTATAAATTTTCTTGTTCGGGCTTCTTTTTTTTTGCCATAAACTTTGGTTTAAACCGAAACACCGAAGTACCGAACCGAAGTACCGAACTAAAAAACCGAACCGAACCGAATTATAAAAATTACGGGTTTTTCTATACTTCAAACCGAACCGAAAACCGAAATACCGAACCGAAGTTTCAAAAAACCGAACCGAAATACCGAACGCCCACCCCTACTGTTAACAATACATTTATTAGTTATGTAGGTATTAGCAATGCATATACTAGCTATACATGTATTTGTTGCGTAGGTATCAGTAATGAGTGTATTAGTTATGCAGTTATTAATCATGAAAAAGTTTAGTAATGTTGAGATTGTAATGCAAATATTATTTTTCGTTAAATCATTGATATATTACGAATTAATATACACTGCACAACTAAAAATATCTGTTTATTCTTCATAAAAATATTCGATTATTATGAGGGTCAATTTTATCACTTTATATTTTTAATACATATATTGTTAATACTCACATTATTATCTCGCATCATGTCCCACATAAAATAATATATATATTCACGCATAACTAATACGGGTATTAGTTATGCTGAAATGAAAAAGTGAAACCAAAATTTACACAAAATAATGTTAAGTTTTATGTTGGGATGTAAATTTTAAGTAATGTAGTTTTCAATGAGGGTATTAGTCCTTATTCTTGGCAAACAAAACGACCCCTTAATGTAAAATGTAATATGATAAATGAGGAAAGTAGGTGGGTAGATTTTGGACATACGCATACAAGTTGGGTCAATCTGTCACATGAGGAAACTATAGGAGCACTTTGGTGAAATCAAGAGATCTTTATGGCAAGTAGTACATACATTTGCCTTGAAGAAGGTTCCGGAAACGCTCGAAAACCTATTTCTCTCTCTCAAAATTATTGCTCTGTGCAGAGAAGAGAATGTCGCACTTTGGAAGAACTGGCCCACCAGACATCACCGATACTTACTCTCTTCTCGTCCTCAACATCTCTTTCCGTAAGCATTTTTCCTCTGTTTGCCTTTTTTTAACGTTCCAATTATTCTGATTAAAGGGCAGTCCGGTGCACAAAATATCCCGCGTTTATCGTTCGTTTTGTTATAACAGGTACGACGGCAGATGATCTATACCCGCTTTTCGACAAGTACGGCAAGGTTGTTGATATCTTCATTCCCCGTGACCGAAGGTTATTTTTATTCACCTTTTTAGCTTTTTTAAATATGTGTGTGTGTGCGCGCGTGTTTTTTTTTTTCTGTGTGTGTGTGTGTTTGGGTGTTTTGTGTGTTCTTTTGTGTGTGTGCAGTCTTATTCCTTATAAGATGATGAAGTTTTTTATTTTTTCTCTCGAGAAGGAAAAACATAAAAGTTAACTAATATATGAATGATTAACTAGTTGTAAGGTTATTCATAAAAATAATTGTTAATCAGGCTTCAGTCCGGAACTTGTTAGCTACATAGAATCACATGCTCGATTTAGTACGTGTGTTTTAAGAATTCTGTGTCCAAAAAAGTAATTACAATATTTTATACTATTGGAATTGAGCTTTAAGGTCTTTCAGTAATGAGGTCAACTATTTCTTTGTGTAATCTTATAAATGATAGGGTCAGTAAAACATGTTTGAAGTTGTTTATTCTTAGCCTCTTTTTCACTGGATATAAGATTATGAACAAGCATTAAATTATGGAAATATTACTGTATTTACCTTATGGTGTGACACATTGTGAAGACTACAATAAACTCACAGCAAAAGTATTGCAACTTGTAAGATTTGCATATTGCATTTAAAAAGTTTTGTGGGGCTCGGTATGTATGCACGTCTAGATGTTGCAATTGCAAGCATGGCAGAACATTTTATTGTACCTGAACGCTTATCGGTGTCTCAACTTTCCTTGTCACTGATCTATATTTAGTTTGGTCTTGTAACAGGACTGGTGAGTCACGAGGGTTTGCGTTTGTTCGTTACAAGTATGCAGACGAAGCACAAAAGGCTGTAGATAGGCTGGATGGTAAGCTGCTGCCTTTTTGCTGTTGCATTTTGTGTTTACTGGTAAACTTATTTGTGTTCTGATAATCCTGTGTTGTAAAGCCTATCTGAAACTGATCTTTATGGCTATTCACTATTGTTTAGATTATGAGCCAGCAAACAGTGTTTGTTGGGATAATGTGGATTGTGGGTGGAAACAATGCTGCGAGGGGTGAAGATCGATAATTTTCGAACATGATGGCCGTTTGAGTAAATTAAGAGACAACAGTTAAGATATCCTCAAAAAGTGGAAAACTGAAAGCATTATATATATAGTTATATGTGTGTGAGTTTTTTGGAAAAGGCCCAAGTTGTGTTGGTGGTAGGAAGCAAATCAGTGGATTAGTAGAAAAGCTATAGTTAGAGTTTAGTTGAAAAGCCTGAACAACACATGCCTGTTTAGTTGTAGTTTCAGCTGAAAACCTATAAGTGTGATAATCGAAAGTTTAGGCATGTCTCATCCAACCTGATGCTTCATATCTCTACAGCAAGCGTTCCAAGGTTTGGTGATCATCTCAGGTTCTATTCAGGTTCTTTACAGCTGTTGCAATTAGGCAAAATGTATCTCCGTTGGCTGCATATCATTCTTGCCTACTAACTCCTCAACCTTATTAGCATGTTTAAATTGCACTTTATCTCTTTAAATAGTTTTAAAGGTACATATATTAACAGGGGTTTGAACTGTTTGAACTTCTTGGCAGGAAGAGTGGTTGATGGGCGGGAAATGGCTGTTCAATTTGCCAAATATGGGCCAAATGCAGAACGAATGTGAGTAACTGGAATTTGCAAGTATAGTATACAGTATACACATGCTTCAAATCTTCGTTCGTGCATATTCTCTCCTCTCTCTCTCTCTCTCTCTCTCTCTTTAACGAATCTTTCCTCTTCCTCTGGAGTATTTGATGATTAGCCCTTGATGTCACGGTTATGGACTCTTTTCTTAGTTTCTGTTGTTAAGCCCCTTTTTTATCTCAGTCAGAAAGGGAGGATCATTGAGAAGGTCTCAAGAATCAAAGGAAGCTCAAGAAGCAGGAGCCCTCGTAGAAGGTTATCCGTTTTTACACTTACCTTGCTGTTCTTTGAATATGTTCTGAGTTTATACAGATATTTGCCTTGTTGACTTGTTATTGATCTTGGGTTCATGAATTTGATGGTTTTCACTTTTCACCTTGAACAGCTACCGTGATGACTATCATAGAGATAGAGAATACAGGAAAAGTAGGAGTAGAAGCGTTGATCGCTATGAGCATGATAGGTATAGGCCAAGAGAACGGGATTATCGCCATCGAAGTAGGAGCCGCAGCTTAAGTCCAGACTACGATCGAAACCGTGGCAGGAGACGTGATGAAAAGCACCGCAGGAGGAGTCCATCATTTGACAGGTCCTCACTTGATATATAATGTAGACCTGCATTGTGTTGTCCTGTTTTTGCTTTATATTACGCCATTAACATTAAACTTATTGCAGAGCCGCCCCACCCCGGCGTAGCCCCAGTCCATACAGGAAGGAGTCTCCGCTTAGAAGTTCATCCCCCAAAAAAGGAAGCCCTGAGAGGCGCAGTCCTAATGAACGCTCTCCAACTCCTCGGAGCCAATCCCCTCCAGGTCAAGCAGTGAGTTCGCGAAGCCCTTCTCCTCGTGCTGATGAGGTGATAACCTGATTTTTTTTTTGATTTGATCGATCCCATTGTCCTGTTTAATCTATTTGCTAGGACATTTATGGTTTACTTTTGTGATTTGTAGGTGTGATTTTCTGGTGGTGTAATATGAGTGCAGGCAAATGGAGTGCATCCCTTTAGCTGTCTGACTATGTTAGACCGTGAACTGTGATGCAAATTTTAGGCAGGCTATTAGCTAACATTTGGTAGGACTGGTCTCCTGGTGTTTAATATTGTGTACTCCACACAGTGCTTGCTTGCTATCTTTAAGTTTTTATGTCATGGTCTTGGGTTAGTACTTAAATTATGAGTCGTGATGGTGAAATTAAGTTAAGTGATTATCTCTTATGACACTTTTTGCAATATGCACCTACTGTTGCTTCTCTATTTCCTTCCTCCTGCTGTACACCCACTATAAGACAATGTATGCTCCCTATGGATGTACTAACTTGGTACAAATTCGTGCTGGATTTTATAGTTATGATCGAGAGAAGGTTGGTGAGGTTGATGTCAGACGATGATGGTGATGATGTTGCTGTCATAGTACCCTTAGAGTTAGTTCGTGATATGTGACGAGGTTGATTGCTAGGTGGTGAGGCTGATGTTAGATGATATGTGACGAGGCTGATTGCTAGATGAATATGCTGATTGTCAATGCTGATGGGTAGGAGGTTGATCTGCTGTTGATATTTCCCCATGCCTCGACCAGATCAAGGTTATTACGGATCTTTCTTAGATGTTATTAGAAACCCGTTGATTGTCCCATTTAGTCGAATAGGCTTTAGTTGGGCTTTGGGATAGTTAATGTGTGAGTTAGCTGAAAGTTTTTAGCTGTTTGACATTAGATAAGGTTGGTATAATCCACCAGTGCGTAGGGTCTAGCATATTGCAGGAAAAATCACTGGCGTCTTGTGCATATCTCTGATGTTTGTCATGTGAAGCGTTGATAAAGGGTATGGTTGTTGTAAAAGGTAAATGTGTTGATTTTCGCAATTTTGTTGTTGTGCTATAAGATATGGGTCATAAGAAGTGTGGATTTGTGTGCGCGTGATTGCTGTTGTTGCCGGTTAGACGGTTGTGGTTAGACTGTTCTGCAATTCGAGCTGTCGTTTCCAAGGTTTCATCTGCTTTGCCGTGCTTAATGGATGATGAGAATTTCGTAATTGCTTAAAAGTTTCTGTATGAGATTCTTGTGGAGAAGGTTGTGATCTCCTTCCTCGTCGGTTTCCCTATATTAAACACTCTTTAACTGCAGCAAATTGTATCTCGATTGTGTGAGAAAAGGTTAATGTAGGATAAGATGAAACTGACATGGAAGGACTGATTAATTTTCTAGTCAGGGTTGAACGCAAGGGAAGAGAGATTAATTGTCAATTTATGAATCAATTTATCTTGTATTCTTAATAAGTTATCATAATGCGATCGGAGAGTAGAGATGAAAATGAACTAGAATCATTCGAGATGACTTGAATTCTTCCAGTTAAGCTAATCTTGTTGATAGGATCTAATAGGCACATCACTTAACTTTCGGTTACAAATGGTCAGTCAAAATTTTTTTCCTCCTCTTCTGTCTTCTAATATGATCTATGTTCTACGCTCTCTAGTTTATGCGATACCATATCCCGATTAGGCAGGACGTGTGATCCGTTTAATCGTCTGCCACAATTCGTCAAATCAGCTTGTGGATTCCCAAACTAATAAGGCGGGGTTTCTCGAAGTAAAGACAAGTATAAGCTTCTAAATGATGACTTAAATTAGATTGAATTTTGCTATGCCATCACAATTGAATCCAAATGCCAAATATATCTAAGATTGATCCTGAAACGACAAATGCTTGTTGAATGATATATCTTCGTCTGGGTTTTTACTTGTAACTAAGGAGCAAAGGTTCTTAATCAGGCAGCCACTAAAAGGATGGAATCATCGGGGATTAGTGAGTGGTGCTCATTTCAGTTTCCAAAAAAGGCATTAGATTGAAGTTTATTGCTTCAACCTTAGATGTGCGCCATTCCGTCTCTATTCGACAGCTGCTTAGTGGTACTACTATTATACCACTGAAAGGAAAAGGCAAAACAGACATCGGGCAGAGAAAATTTGCTGGAGAGGAGACGAAAATTAATACGGAGCGAATGGCAATACAATACTTCTATTTCTCAGTACATCTACTATAAAACCAAAATCCATTTTTAATATACAACGAAATCATACAAGATGAGAATAGTTACACTCATTGTAGAAGTCTTCTTACTCAAGGGTAGGTAGGGAACTTTTGCCCCCAAGTGTCTGAATTATGGCCTCAAGAAGTTTGATATCTTTATCTCGCTTAGATATCTCTTCTTGTTTTGCCCGCAGCTCTTCCATGTGCAGCTCAAATACTCCTGGAATGCAGAAGACCATGTAAGGGCAAACTTTATTTTAGAGGACATAACTGGAAATGACACATCGGTTCTTTGATATAAAAACTCTAATGACTGATTGTGTAATAGTAAGACCATTCTTGGATACTGAACTTCAGAAGGAATTTTAATGACGGGAAGCTGCCAAGACTCTTTGATTTCTTAAAATATTCTAGCCCAGCTCAAAGGGACCACTACAAAGGAGGACACTTTTAAGTTGGAAAAGGCATAGAGCCCGTTTGGGTGAGCTTATTATAAGTAGTTTATAAGCCATAAGTTGCTTAAAAGCCACTTTTGAGAAGTTAGGATTTACTAACTTCTCACTTTTGGCTTATTTTAAGCACAAAAGTGCTTATAAGCTCATTGTTATTTACCAAACCAAGCACTCATTAATGAGCTTATAAGCACTTTTGTGCTTTTAAGCTTACCCAAACGGGCTCTAGTCAGGGTATTTTACAGTAAGTCTCCATACTCTCACTTCACTCAATCAGATCAACAGCCTCTTAATTGGAATTGGAAAGTAGCTTGCTTTGTCTGGGTAGTTGTCAAAGATGCTTGCCTAACACAAGACAATATGTAGAGAAGACTGCATTTGTGCTCAAGGTGCTATCGATGTGGAAAGGAATCTGAAAGTAGCAACTATCTATTTATTCACTGAGATTACTAGAGCTCTCTGGAAACTATTCCTGAGTGTCATAGGAATATCTCGGATCATGCCAAAGACTACAGGGGAACTACCTGCATGCTGGAATTTATTTGGTGGACTGGCAGTCAAAAAAGAAGGTGGAAGACCATCCCAAGATGCATTTGGTGGACCATATGGAAGGAAGAAACATCAGATGCTTTTGAGGGAAAATCATAAGGAAGATTTTGTACAGGATGTTGATTCACTGTTATACATCATAGAATCCCAGTAGAATTTGCTAGTAGAAACAGTAAATTTTGGTTTCTCTTGTAAGCTGTAAAGATGGCATAGCACAGCCTTTGTTTAACATATATATAACATTGTTACCATTATTAAAATGACGACCATTCTTGTTTTGGATTCAAAGCATGAAAGAAAAGAACTCTTAAGACAACTGAGCAGAATAACATTCAAGATAAGGCTCTCTTGAAGTATCTATAACTTGAAATTCCATTGTGCCCGCCAAAAGAGATCTATGTTAATTTGCCCTCTATGGACCATCCTCTACACCACAACGGCTGACCCAGGGAGAGAGACAGAGATAGAGATGTGAGGCTAATACATAGTTATTTATGAACATTTCATTCACCGAAGCAAAACTCCATTAAGCAAAAACCTATTTGAACAACATAATTCATGTAGTTCTGTATTAAGTATCGCTGAAGTTTTAAAGGAGTCAGAAACACATACTCGTGGTGTTTTCAAGCTCCCTTGTAACCTCTTGTGCACGTAGTTCAGCAGCCTTCTGAGCTGCCTCAGCCTGTCGTTTCTCAGTCCGTGCATGAGCAGCAGCAGAAATAGCATTATCTAATTCTCGCTCTAAAGTCTGAACTCTTTGTTCGAGAACCTGCAGTCATAGAGTAGTAATTGCTTTCATGTAACAGTGGTTGCGGGCGCATATGAGAAAAATGTTGACCAGGCAGCTACAATATTCTTTACTTGCAAGTATTGTCGAGCAGCACCTTTATCATGATTATCCATAATAAACTAAATCAATCAAGAAGGTAGTAACAGTAAAAGACGAGGACTGAAAAACTGTGTCATAAATGTTAGCAAAGACATCAACGAAACATCACTGCTTAACCTCTAAGCACATAACAAGAATAGACCCTCTTTACAAATAACACCAATGACCAGCCAAAAGAATTTTCAACCCTGTGGAATTATCAGCAACGCCTGAGCTTCTACGAGGTCCAATAAAGCCGGCAAAGATTGTTGCATCCAGAACTCGTGCACACAATTCTTCTAATATAATCTATCAAAATGGTGTACTTAAGGACACTAGTTTCTTTTGTCAGATGGAGGAGGCTCCTACATCTCTTGCAAATGGCCTATTAGGAGGTAGAGACACCAACTTGCTATATCCAATAGATAGAGCCTATTGAGGTCTCCTTCTTTTCTTCAGCCACAATGATCTTCTTCCGGGTTTTCCAAATCAGTTTCATTATATTTCAGTTTCTGGAGAAAACATCAAGAACAAAAGCAGGAAACAACTATACTACTTGCAGGGCAAACGAATGCACCTGTTTTCCCTTTCCTTCTCTGCTTATTTTACCTACTACATTTCTGCACTTCTAGAATCCAACTTTGCTTGAACAAAAATTGTCAACTAAGCGCCTCTTCTGTTGCATCATTTTTCTTCTTATGTTCTTCTCCCTATGATGAAGTTTGCTACTACAGCAGGCTTTTCTGCAAATTCTTGCCTAGATCAAAACCAATCTAAACCCCAGACTCGACTTGTCAGATCATACTGGGTATGTTGTTATTTGTTGTATCAAAACCAATCTAAACTTGTTCCAAATAAGGTTGGAATCTAAGCCTGCTGCATTGCACTCTTTCTCTCTCGTTAGAACTATTGTCGAGGCATCCCAAATTCATTAAATCTAACTAATCTCCATATCAAAATGACCTAATTTAACAACAACATGTTAGCAACCAGGCGCAGTTGATAATAATAGTGTTAACTGTTTCATGAACTTGAACTGATATCCTGGAGATAGAGTGAATCTTCTATTAATTATTTTCATGAAACTTGAACTGATATAAAGTGAATTTTCTGTTCATTTGATAAATTCAAAGTTCTATTAATATGAAATCTATACTGGAAAAGTACTATAGTATCAAACAAGACGTCGATAACTTTCACTAGCGAGAAAGGATTCAATTCGCATTTTGAGTTTCATTAACTAATCAAATTAGAAAACAAATTCAACACATCACATTAAACTAACTGAATACAACTAATTTACAATCTCAGTCGAAAACTCAGCAATTCAAAACATAAACAGGTCATCATATTAATTAAAGCAGTAATTAACTGACCTTAATAGTGCGGGCTTGTTCGGATGTAAGAGAGGCTTTAGCAAAAGTATCATCATCCACGTAAACTGCTTTCTTAACAAGTAACTTTTGAAGTGAATCGAGATTAGAAGACATCTCCGTTAGATTTCCGATTGCAGCGCTCCATCTCTCACTTCCCACTACTACTTTCCCCTTCTCCTCCATCTCTCTCTCTCTCTCTTCCTGGATCCTAGAGAGATTATCACTGTTTACACGTATGTATTTTCCCCTTTGATCCCTTTATTAAATTTTGATTAAAAATTGGCCCCCAAAGACTAATTTTCTTTACATTTACTTCCTTTGTTCCAATTGTTCACATTTTGAAAGTTAAACCTTTTTAATTTTGAGATGAATTGGGAATGGGATATAGAATAATTGAATTTTTAAAATAAATTTTGAATGTTTGAATATATTATATAAAAGTACTTATGAGTTACCTTTTGGGTGAAATAACAAATACTCGTACTAATGAATATCTTTTTTGATACAAAAGATTGAAAAGTGAACGTTTAAGTTAAATAGCAAATATATAAATGATTTTTCTCTCTTAAAAAGAGAGATTTTGTTAATCTATTCCCAATAACTCAGTGATTATTTACTGTAATCATTTGGTAGATTCATTTAACATAAAAAATGATGTCTTAACCCTACAAAATGGCTAAAATATCATTTTTCATTTATCTAATTTTGATAGTAGAGGTAATTCGTTTTGTTTGTATAGGGGATTGAAGATTTCGGGGCCTTTAATTTAGGGGAGTTAGTGGAATGAATAGTAAGTAGTACTCCATTCGTTCCAAAATAGTTGTCATAGTTCGAATGAATAGTAATTTTTAAGTTTTTTGTAACGATGTTTATATATTTGGAAACTAAAAAAAGTACTATAAGTCACAATAATTAATAATTCAAAATATTTAAAAGACATATGAAAATATTACGGTCAAAGTTAAACTCGTTTGACTCTCGAAATCCAAATTATGACAACCATTTTGGAACGGAGGGTATGATTTAAAATAATAAAAGTTAAACTTCAAAGGGAAGGTGGCTGGATCGGCAATGAGCAGTTTTGACGTTAAAAATGATTGAACAATCAACTGTTATTATAGTATAAAGCAACTACTACTCCAAGGACATTTGGTATTATGTGCATGGTCAAAGGGAGATATCAAATGCCTTTTCTCCCCGGCCTACCAAGTAGATATTGAATGGTACAAGACTTTCACTCCATTTCTTAATCCTCACATGGATGCTTTGGCAACTCTTTTATCACTAATAGTAAATGTCCTTACTATGATTGATTTAATAATTAAGCCAGGTTGTTAATCCCATAAATTGGAGAGGAACTTGCTGAATATTACAGTTTGATGCGGTATTTCAAAGAGTAAGCATTATTTTTATGGCACCAGATGCCTCCGGTTCCTTGCTTCATGCCCTCTCTTCCCATCACACTATTTTTGGGAGGCATTTGATTTTTCCCAAACTCTAAAGTTTGTTATGTGCAAAGGTTGTATAATGATGCAGACTCTCTTAGAAGTACCATATAAATTCTTAGTTCGTGGGATAATCAACTTATTTGTGTACAGTCATGGCATATATATAATTGCAATGTTGTACACTGCTTTTCCATTCTCTACTAGTAAATCTAGTCCTAGTAGTTGTTATAAATCGATTGTTTTCGTAAAAATTAGAAAATGGAAGACGAAAATATTCGAGCCCATCGAATTCACAGCGTCTCCTTTGGGAGGAGAAAGTTTAAAATTTTCTTAAGGAAAATCTGAAGGAATGATCCTATATTTATAGCCAACAAATTTTATAAATGAAGAGGAAAAAAATTAATCTGAAGTCGAGCGAGCACGACGGCTTGAAACCTTTTTAAGAGTTAGAATAAGTTCTTTTCTATTTTAACCCAACAAGAATCATTTCCTCTATTTAGTAAGGTCGGTGTACATTTTACCTACTCCAGACTCCATCCGTGGAATATCACTGTGTATGTTGTTGTTTGTTGAAGAGTCCTTTCCTCTATCAAAATGGAAGAAGTTCTTTTTAGGAACTTTTCATTTTTTTCCTGTAAATGTTGATCGTTGATATATTTTGGTTCCTCATGTTTAAATAGTTCACATTGTGTTGATTATATCTATAATCACTTCTTCTTCTCCGTCAAGAATTTTGAGTGAATATATATTGAAGGACTATACGAATTGGAACAACTTAAAATGGTAGAATGAAGATACTTGATTACTAAACAGGTTTAGATAATCTCTTTCTGAGAGCTAATTGCAAAGATAATACAAACTGACCAAATAAGACCTTCTCAAATAGGAACAATCGATTTACAAAACTAGTTATTCATCAAAAAATTTGGGCCAAATACATTGAAAGGCCTTTAAACTTGGCACATTTTGACACTTTTACCTTCCCTTTTCCCAGTTAGGCACTCCAACTCCAATAAAAGTGTGTCTTTTAAGCACAAAATGATGACATGGCACATTATGTGAGTTTCACATATATTGGGCGCGTGAAAGAATGAGAAAGATCTTTTTTTTTTTTTTTTGCTTTTTTTATTTTACTTCACATTTCATTTCCAACACCAAAATAACAATTAACAGCCACCCACATCCAACGTATGACCACCGAACCACCGCCAATCTTTATCCATTTCAGCCATTGTTTATTATATTTCTCCGAGAATCAGTTAGGGACAACTGACCTTCATCACCTCCATCTAGACCTCCTTTTTTTCTCCTCTGTAAAATACTACTCTCTCCGTCCCAATTTATGTGGCACCATTTCCTTTTTTGTTTGTCCCAAAATAAGTGTCACATTTCCTTATTTAATATAACTATTCAATACATCATCTCTATTTTACCCTTTTGGGCCCTACATACTTTTAAACCTACCAACAATTTTTTATCTTCTCTCTCTTACCTTTTCAAAATAAATTGGGACGGAGGGAGTATATCTTTAAAAATAGAGTAAAAGAATCACACTGATCTTCATCTTCTTCCTCGGCATTTTTCATTATCATAGAGGTCAAAATTGAAAGAAAGCCAAAAAGAAGCTAAAACTCAAAGTACCGTGCATACTTCAAGAGCATGTGTCATTATACCATGAGAAAGCAGCTGAGGACGAAGAGATTACTAACGCCATCGATCTGGAAATACATGGCTAGGCTTTAGTTTTTTGTTTCTTTCTAGAATGTCGTTATGTCTCTCTCTCTTCACCATATTCTCTGTAGAAATTTGGGGAAAAATTTGACTGGCGGGAAGGGATGTTGTCCTGGAAACAAAAGAAGAAAGGGCAGGTTTTTAGGGAAGAAGACGATACGGGTAGGGCCCATGGGGGTGGGACATGCTTTAACTTGAAGAAGATAGCGGGGAAGGGGTGTTCTGGAGAAGATGATCGAAGAGAGGGTGAGGCTGCTATTCCTAAATAGCTAGCCACGTGTTATGTTTTGGTTGGTGGATTTTTCCATATTAGGCGTTTATTGCCACGCACTCTATAATTGTAGTGTATGAAAGTGAGTGTTTAAATGACACATTATGAGGCCACTTTAAGTCTTTAAATGTTAAAATGAAACAAGGCTAAGATAAGGTGCCAAAATAAAAAATAGTGCCAAGTGTGAGTGTCTCTTTATGTATTTGGCCAAAAGTTTTTGATAGATGCAAAAAGGATTTATTGAATGTACAAAACTACTGTGGAGGACTATTCATAGTAAATAAGCCACCATATATACATTTGGTTCAGCAGTTTTTATATCCTTAATTCCTTCCTCACTCCAAAGACATATTGAGGGACAACAAATTTAGATTTAAAATAGAATGATCTTAAACTATTCCCCACATTTTCCTAACTTACCTTTAAAACGTGGAATCACAGCAAACATGTAAAAGTTTGTGTTACTAATATTTGCGTTGAGATTGAAATGTGCAGGTTCAAACTAAAGTTTTCTATTATCTCTCGACTCGTATATTATTCACGGTCCACTCTCAGAATTAAAAAGAGAAATCAAGAAAAGAAAGAATAACTATATACTCTCAGTATCTTCTATTGGGTTTTTTGGAATGTGAAGAGTGTGAATGGGAAATGGGTGGAAAGGTGAAAAAGTTTCTTTTAGTAGGGAAATGCATTTTCTCCTACATTGATAGAGGAAAAGGCTTTTGTTGGGTTTAAATAGAGATTTACTTCTCTTAGCTCTTAAAAGGGTTGAGAAGAAGGGAAGCCTCACGTTGTCGTCGTCGCTCATCTCGGCTCCGGTCGATTAACTTAATCTTTTTTTGTCGTCGTCTCGGCTTCGGTCGATTGATTGACTTAATTTTTTTTTGGACCAACAAAAACTAAAAATATTAATTAATTAATAATTTATTATTAATATTTAATATTAAATTTATTTTTGTAACGGAAATCTGAATGATTAGTCAGATTAATTCTTCCTCCACGTTTTTCCATTAATTAATAATTCATTATTACTCCATTCGTTTCAAAAAGGATGAACCTATTTCCTTTTTAGTCTGTTTCAAAAAGAATGAACCTATTGCCTTTTTAGTCTGTTTCAAAAAGAATGACCTCTTTCTAAATTTGGAAAGAAATTTTCACTTTTACTCATCCCTATATGATTTGTAGCCACACAATAAATTTCAAAAGTTTTCCCTTCTTTATTAAACTCCGTGCAAAGTCAAATGAGTTCATCTAAAGTGGAACGGAGGGAGTAACATTTAGTGAATTCAGCCATTAGTGGTAGTGAATTCAACCATTAGTGGTGGTGAATTCAGCCATTAGTGGTTGTGTCTCTTCATATTTTTTTCCTATGGCTATATAAACTGGTCAGTCGTCAATCTTTTAAAACACACACTGAACACAAACAGAATACACAGAACATATCTTACTGCATCCCCTCTCTTTCTGCATACTAAAGTATGTCGTGTGATTTGCTCCGTTCCTTTGTGTTCGCAGTGTTCTACCGTTTGAAGTGCCGCTACGGTAGAATTGTTATCCTGTTCCATCCTGGGAGAAATTAACCCGTGAACCTTGGGCATTGTGAGGGGATTAGATTTCTTAAGGAGACACAAGAAAATTGTGGGCTCAGAATCGTCCCATACAAATTGATTATATACTTCTGTTTTCTGTATTTTCTGATTTATTAACCCAGGAACAACATCTTCTTCATACATAAGTGATCTTGATAAACTTTTAGTACATTTATACATAAAGAGAGTATCATGCAAACTTTCGTACATAAAAATTTATACAGTATTGTAATTATTTGACAGGCCAAACTCACAAGGATTGACTGGCCCATTATAGCAATACTCTTTTCATCCATAGACATTTATCTGTACATAGCACCTTCAAATTACCCCATCCATACATTTTCTCACGACTTGTTCAATCAATAAAACATTCATATATTTGCACAAGACAGCAGGCTTCACTTTTGCTGGACCACATGTATGACTCATCTTACTATAATTTTGCATCCGGTTTTACAATAAGCTAAGCAAAAGAATTAAATTTTCTTTTACCTTCATCCACTGTTCTTACGGTAAAGATAACAAAGTATTAACAAGAGAAGGAAGACATTTCTGGCACTTTGGTAAAGCCAAACATATATTGTACGGTGTTCATCATTAATGTTGGTTTTCTCAAAAGTATAAAGGACATGCTTAGATGAACAAACTGTTCGGTTGTTAACAGATATATCTAGACTGAAGAATAATCATGTGTTTGGAATGATAGGATAATTATTAAGAGGAGAGAGTTCTTTGGTTTGCTTTCTTTCCTTAAGAATGATTAGTAATTATGGGGCAAAAGAAACTTGAAATTTTTATTATATGCTACGTTGATAATTAAAATTTGTTATACTTTCTCTTGATATAAACCGCGCATCGCGAGAGTACTATTTACTAGTTTTTTTTTTTTATGGAAAAAAGTGAACTTGTGAATAAATAAAGGAAAAAAAGAGTGTACGACTCTTTGCGAGATTTAGGCCTTACATCTTATATATAGTTGAGTTGCAATCCAATATTTAATCTCAAACTAACGATAACTTAGCAATAACATTATCTCATTTTCTTGACGTACAAGTTGAAAGCAAATAGGCACGGCAGCCTATTAGGAGCTGGCTACATACGGAGTGTACTCTCCCAGCCTTGGCAACCGAAAGTGACTAATTCAAGAGAAACAGTAGTTGGCAGCTAAATACTTTCCTTTTTTCTCATTGCAAATCAGTTTATGTTTAGTCATTTGAAGTTAGGCACCGAAAAATACATGCTTGTTCTGAGTTCTTTAGTTTTTGTGAAGTAAGCTCATAAAGGCTGAGTTACAAAGACTATGTCATGTATAACATGTATGATCATATAAAAGTGGAAGTTAACAATAGCATGTGACTGTATATAAGGGGTGTATTACGGCATAATGCACAGGGGGAGTTCCCTGCTAGACAACATTAATTTCTCCTTAAGAAACAACAGCTTTGGACACTAAACAGTCACATCATACCAATCAGGCAATCACCCTCCAAAAAATCCAAGTTAAGTACGATAAGATATTTCACTCTGTCAACACACTCAACTGATACAAGTTGTTATAAATTTTACTGCAGCTTTCCAAAGAACAAATTTAAAAACCAAATATTGTCGTCTCTTATTTTCTCTATATATAGGCCAAGACCTTTTGATTATCTGGCATATTATTCTTCCAATCTTTTTTAGATAAGAATGGGGAAGACTACTAGACATGAAGATGCAGAAGTGATGAGAAAAAGAACTCCAAAGGGTCACTTTGTGGTTTACGTGGGGGAAGAACTAAGGAGATTTGTTCTTCACATATCTTACTTGAAGAACCCTTTCTTCCAGAAGCTGCTTGAAGAAGCTGCTCAGGAGTTTGGATTTCAGAGTCCCAAGGGAATCATATTGCCTTGTGATGAATGCACTTTTCAAAAGGTCATTCAGGTCAAGTACCGATCACCAACCATAACTAGAATTCTGAAAGAATTCATATTTCATCTTATTTTATTTTCATTTGGTTCAATACATAACTGTCAGGATTAAGTGTATTTCGAGACTACAGTAGGTGTAATTATCATTAGTAAGTGTTTGGTCTCAAGAAATTGAAATGATATCTATGTTATTACAGTGTTCTAGCTCTTTGAAGTAAATTTTCTTTGGGAAATGACTAAACATGCAAGCCTTCTAGTTTGTTGACGATGGTGACTCTCAGTGTAAGGATAATGGTTAGTGACGGCGCGATTAGGGTTTAACAATGTGCAAGTGATGGTCCAAATACCTACATGGCATTGCTGACTAGTTTAAGTTGTAAAGGCTGATCTGGAAACCAAGTGGCCACGTTGGACTTTCTAGAATTCTCCTTTATTCTTTCATGTGCAATGTATTGTAAATAGTTAGGTAGATATTTTCCTTTAACAACTTTGCCATGTAGGACAAGTTAGTTAGTTAGTTATACTTAGTCAAAGTTGTATATATATCTTAGCTTAACCAGCAAGCTACACAATAACAATTCAATGAAGTAAATTCGAGTTCTGGGAATTTTCTCTCTCTAGGAATTGTTCAATTCCAACATGGTATCAGAGCTTCAAGGCTCCTTTTGATCCATTTTTGGATCATTTTTCTGTGTACAAAACCTGTTTTTTTTCCAGAAGTTTCTGGAAGATTCTATACATTTTTTTTACAGAATTTTCTGAAATTCAATACAGTGTTCCAACAATTCTATACATTTCTTCAGAAACTCCGGTAAATTTCATTCGACTTCACTGCGAATTTCGAATCCACGATGGAAAAGGTTGACAGCAATCACCCTTATTATGTTCATCCTTCAGATTCTCCAGGTACTGCTCTTGTCACACCTTTGTTCGATGGATCTGGGTATGGTGCATGGAAGAAATCTGTATTAGTTGCCCTTTCTGCTAAAAATAAGCTAGGATTTATTGATAATAGCTTACCAAGATCAAGGGACAATGATCCTACCCTAAAACTTTGGATCCGATGTAATGACATGGTTAACGAACTCCCTTTCAAGGGAAATTAAGACTAGTGTGATTCATTCAAACTCTGCTAGAACTGTTTGGAAACAGTTAGAAGACAGGTATGACCAATCTAATTTGGCCCAGTCCTTTGAGCTACAGAAACAATTATTAGAGACTGTTCAGGGTACTAACAGTATTGCGACCTATTTCAATCAAATGAAAAGCATCTGGGATGAAATAGAATTATTTGATGCTAAAGCTGTGTGTGCTTGTGGAGAGTGTGACTGTGGAGCAATTGAGAAAAACACTGCCCTGGAAGAGAGACAGAAGTTGGTGCAATTGCTCATGGGTTTGAATGAGTCATACATCAGTTGCAGGGGAAATATAATGATGATGCATCCTACTCCTAGTGTGGATAGGGCTTACCATCTGCTTTTACAAGAAGAGAGGCAGAGGAGTATCCAGTGTGTTAGCAATCA
The DNA here is from genome assembly GCA_037355625.1 of Petunia x hybrida. Taxonomy (NCBI): domain Eukaryota; kingdom Viridiplantae; phylum Streptophyta; class Magnoliopsida; order Solanales; family Solanaceae; genus Petunia; species Petunia x hybrida. Next base: position 3,367,342 of record JBBBVM010000019.1, read on the forward strand.
TCCCCTTGATTCAAGCTCATTTGCAGCACCTGGTGGGCAGTTTAATCAGTATGCTGGAAGCCCTTACTCTGCACAGGGTAACAGATATGGTCAGGGACAGAGTAGAAATGGAAACAATATTTCTAACAACAACATTTCTGCAAATAAGAGTTCAAACAAAAGTAGGTGGTGGTGTAACTATTGTAAAAAGTCTGGTCACAGTGTGGATTATTGTCTCAAACTGAAAAGGAACCAATCAGGTGGAAGGGAAGGTAATACTTCAGGTAGGTACCCTGGTGGTACACAGGGCAATGCAGTGCTTTCGGGTGACAATTCCAATCAACCACAGAATAGCAACACTGGGCAGAATTTCCCTTTCCATCCAGACCAAATCTCTCAGCTAATGGACATTCTGCAGCAGGTCAAGGTTGGGCAACAGGCTGCTTCAAGTTCTGAATTCAATGTCACTGCCAACTGTGCTGGTAAATTGCCACTTAACCTACCTACTCATTCTCAAACTCACGTTTAGATCCTTGACACTGGTGCCTCTGAGCACATGTGTTTTGACAAGACCATTATGTTTAATATCACTACTCTCCCTAACCCAGTCAATATAAATTTGCCTAACTCCCAGAAGGTGTTAGTTACCAAACTGGTCAGGTTAATATCCACCCTGATCTCACTCTTGATAGAGTATTACTGGTACCTTGTTTCACCTACAACCTTATCTCAGTACAGAAATTGTGTAAACAGTTTAATGTTGCACTTATCTTTTCTGCTACTTCTTGTTGCTTGCAGGGCCTTTCCTTGAGGAGGCCACTGGATCTTGGTGAAACAAAGACTGGGTTGTATCTCCTTCACTCTACTCATGCTCTTCCTGTTGATTCCCTGTATAGAAATAAGACCGAATCAGTATTAGCTACTGCTCCTAGCAGCTCTCATGACTTTCCTCATATTCCTACTTCTACATGTACAACCATATGGCATGTAAGGCTGGGCCACATGCCCTTTACTAGTATGAAATACATTTCTTCATTGCCTGCTAATGCCACTGTTCAGCCTAATTTTCCCTGTGTTGTTTGCCCTTTAGCTAGACAACATAAACTGCCCTTCCCCACCAGCACCAGTAACACTTCACACATTTTTGAGTTGATACATATAGACACCTGGGGTCCATATAGAGTGGCTACCCATGATGGGTTCAAGTATTTCCTCACTATAGTTGATGACTATAGCAGGGGAACCTGGACCTATCTTTTGAGTACCAAGGGCACTGCCTTTACTAAGTTACAATCATTTATTTCTATGGTTGAAAGGCAATTTGCAGTTAAGATAAAGAAAGTCAGATCAGATAATGCATTAGAACTGGGCTCTAGTATAACAGCTATTGCCTACTTCTCTGCAAAGGGTATCATACATCAAACAAGTTGTGTAGGTACCCCCAACAAAATGGGGTTGTTGAGCGCAAACACAAGCACCTTTTGGAGACTTGTAGGGCCTTACTCTTTCACTCTCAGGTCCCTATTTCCTATTGGGGTGAATGCCTCTTGACTGCCACCTTTCTTATTAATAGGTTTACTACCAAACTCCTCCATTATAGATCCCCCTATGAAGTTCTTTTCAACCAGCCACCTGACTATACATTTCTTAGGAGTTTTGGTTGTCTCTGTTTTGCCTCCACTTTGTCACAACACAGGGACAAGCTTGAACCTAGGGCTGTTCCTTGTGTATTCATTGGTTATCCTCATGGCAAGAAAGGGTATAAACTGCTCAATCTACAGACTAAAGACATTTTTATTTCTAGGAATGTTATCTTCCATGAAACTGTTTTTCCTTTCTCTACCCCTGTTCCATCTTCCTCTCCTCCAGTTACTTCTACTGACCCTGTGTATGTTGACCCTATATTACCAACTCCTACTAGCCCTCCAGCCTCTCCTATTGCCCCACATTCCACCATCACTACCCCTACTGTGGATCCATCCCCTGTTGATTTACAACCTGCTCTCCGGAGGTCACTTAGACAAACTAAAACTCCTAGCTATTTAGGAGATTTCATTTGCAGTGCTCTCCACCTCACCAATGTCTCTTCTTCCTGTTTCCTTGCTCCTATTTCTCCTGCCCAGTTTCCCTCCTATGCTCTATCTGTCTCTAACCAGCAGCTACTCTCTACTTTACCTCACATTCAAGAACCTACATCTTACACCCAGGCAGCTATGCACCCAGGTTGGCAGGAGGCAATGAATAAAGAGCTTGATGCTCTTAAGGCTAATGACACTTGGGAGGTGGTGCCACTTCCTGTTGGCAAAAAGGCTCTCCCTTCTAAATGGGTTTATAAGGTCAAACTTAAATCTGATGGGACTATTGAAAGGCTCAAGGCTCGGCTGGTTATTCGTGGCGACACTCAAAGGGAGGGTATTGATTTTACGGAGACATTCTCTCCGGTGGTCAAAATGACCACCATCAGATGTATTCTTGCTCTTGCAGTCAAAAGAGGCTGGGGTCTGTATCAATTGGACGTCAATAACGCTTTCCTACATGGGGATCTACACGAAGAGGTGTACATGAAATTTCCTGCTGGTCTGTCTTCCCCAGCACCTAACCTAGTTTGTCGACTCAGAAAATCTTTATATGGGTTGCGCCAGGCTTCACGCCAGTGGTACGCTCGGTTGACTGCTGCCCTTAACTTCAAAGGGTTCACCCATTCCCTAAATGACTACTCCCTTTTTTACAAGACATCTGGTGACTCTATTTCTCTAGTGGCGGTTTATGTTGACGACATCCTTTTGACCGGCAATAATGTGCAAGAGTTACATGATCTTAAAGCATTTTTGGACATGGAATTTAAGATAAAAGACTTAGGCAACTTAGCTTATTTTTTGGGCATGGAGGTGCTTCGTGAACCCCAAGGGCTTATCCTGTGTCAGCGCAAGTTTGCTCTTGATCTTCTTGCTGATTTTGACTGCCTTGCTTTGACTCCCGTTTCTTCTCCTTTGGATCCGTCATTCAAGCTTCAGGCAGGGGTTGGTTTACCTCTTCCAGATCCATCTGCTTATCGCCGTCTGCTGGGTAAACTTAATTTTTTAACTCATACACGGCCTGATCTTTCCTTTGCCGTTCAACATCTTAGCCAGTACATGCAAGATCCTCGCGAACCTCACATGACCGCTGCCATCCACTGTCTTCGGTACTTGCTTAAAGATCCGGGTTTGGGGTTGTTCATGTCTGCTTCCCCTTCCTTGGAGCTTCTTGCCTTTTGTGACTCCGACTGGGGTTCCTGCCTTGACTCTCGCAGATCCATCAGCGGCTTCTTCATTACACTTGGTGGGTCCCCTGTTTCGTGGAAATCCAAGAAACAACCCTCCGTTTCTTTGTCTTCCGCCGAAGCAGAGTATAGATCCATGCGCCGTGTGGTCGCCGAACTCACCTGGCTTGTTCGTCTGCTCAGTGATCTTTCATTTTCCCCAGATCTCCCTGTTCCTCTTCATTCTGACAGCCAAGCTGCGATCCATATCGCCAAAAACCCTGTTTTTCATGAGCGGACCAAGCACGTGGAACTTGATTGTCATTTTGTTCGACAACAGTTCCAGGCTGGTTTGATTTCCTTGACATTTGTTCCGTCTCACCGTCAACTCGCCGATATTTTTACTAAGCCCTTGCCTGGCCCTCTTCATCATGATCTTCTGGGCAAGTTGGGGGTTCGATCCTCCCCCTCCAACTTGAGGGGGGGTGTTGACGATGGTGACTCTCAGTGTAAGGATAATGGTTAGTGACGGCGCGATTAGGGTTTAACAATGTGCAAGTGATGGTCCAAATACCTACATGGCATTGCTGACTAGTTTAAGTTGTAAAGGCTGATCTGGAAACCAGGTGGCCACGTTGGACTTTCTAGAATTCTCCTTTATTCTTTCATGTGCAATGTATTGTAAATAGTTAGGTAGATATTTTCCTTTAACAACTTTGCCATGTAGGACAAGTTAGTTAGTTAGTTATACTTAGTCAAAGTTGTATATATATCTTAGCTTAACCAGCAAGCTACACAATAACAATTCAATGAAGTAAATTCGAGTTCTGGGAATTTTCTCTCTCTAGGAATTGTTCAATTCCAACAAGTTTCTTTCTCTCTATGGACCGATAAGATCTTGTGAAATCTTTTATTTGTGTTTCTGTCCTTTTACTAAATTGGAAAAATAATTTAAGTATTATACATACACTAATAAATAAATATAATTGTACACATTTATTGGCACAATTTTACGTACATAACGTCATTGTATAAAATTGAAACAATTTCGATTGGATCTTGTATTTGCATCTTACTCTGCATTTTTAAGAGAAAACCCTTTCAAAGCTTGACAAAAGTTACTTCATGCATGGAAATAACGGTTAACTGATTTTGTTGCCTCTTGTAATATTGTTTTTAGTTTTATGTCAAATTTCTTAAAAGTTCTCTGTTTTTGTGTTAAAATTGCAGAAAAATGACACCATAAGGGTGATCTTAAAGTTTCTGTCCAGCTAAATAAAATCTTAAAAAATATCATTTGTAATTCATTGGACGCACACGTTTTAATGATATCTATTACACATTTGACATAAATAGTTGAAGTCATGCGTAATAGACAACGCATTATATTATCTTCACTATATGTAATTTAAGAAACGTCCATAACTCCTGCCTTGTTAGCAAAACAACATTTATGCCTGATGGACATCTTTGGGTGGCGCCAAACGTTCAAGACCACCCCTCATAAAGATTTTTTTTTTTTCGTAAATCACCTTGCTTTTACATGTAAAAGATCTAAAAATTACATTTAAGAGATTTATACTAAATGTTCTCTTCCTAAAAAGGATATGAGCTAAAGGAAATCAAGACTTGAATTACAAAGTTATACGAAGTGAGAAGTTGTAAACAGGGCTTCAAAAGATACGCATAGCATCGAGCTTTCTTGACGGGAGTGCTAGTAGTATTTTCTACTCCGTTCAATCAAATTTATGTGATAATATTTTTTTATTAGTCTATTATAAATAAAATGACATTTTTTTTAAATTTGGAAATAATTTAATTTCAAAATTATTTATTTTCTTACCAAAATAATTAATAGTTTCACAAATGAAATATTTATTTTATTTTATACAACAAATTTCAAAAGTTTTTTTTTAAAAGAAATTCAGTGTCCATTCAAAGAATAGGATTCATGGAGGGATCATACCATTTAAATTACTAAATTAACTACGAAAATTAAGCAGCGATAGTTTAATAGAACCTAATGGTTGAACCAAACATCTTCAAGCAATCACTCAGTTCTAGTAATTAGCAATTCACACGGCAAACGATTCCTTAGTTTTTTTCCTTATTCACATAAAGAAACAGAAAAAGAAAATAAATACTCCTAGGTGTCATTTGGTAGCAAATGAGTTATGCCGGGATTAACGGATTATTAATCCCACCTCCCTTGTGGGATTACTAGTCTCATCTTTTTAGTACAGAATTGGTACTAATGCTAACCAATCCCACCAACCAAACATGAGATAACTATAGTCCCAAATTTAATCTCAAAATTGTTAATCAAATTTCTCAATCAAACGATCCCTAGCATTTTACGAACAAGATGGAGACGTAGGACATTTTTACCTTTTACAGCTGAAGCAATTAGCCCAAGGCTCAAAGCAAAAGTTCCATGCAAATTTGAGTAGCGCTCAACTACTTGAAGAACATTTAAGATTGAAATGTACTTAGAATGCACGGGTAAACATCACATAGTCTAAAATTTGCTCGAAAAGCTTCATTTTTCAATGCGTTATTTGTACTTGGCTAATTTTTCTTCTAACAAGATAATAGTTTCGAAAAGTTTAGTAAAAACTTCAAAAACATTGATTAATAACTGCTAGTCAAGTGAGTATGGTAGTGATAGAAATCAAATTAAAATAAGAGTGCTTAATTAGCCGCCCACAAATTTTAGTTGATCCACTAAGCATGCTTCCTAGACCTAAACTTAGGTCAAAATAAAAACCAATGAGTCATCACCACAAAAACATTAAACTAATCTTGTAACTACAATTATTAATCCCTCTTGTCATCAATTAGTTTAATATAACAATAATAAACTATTAGAATAATTACAGTTTAAGCAAAGCAGTAGAAGACGGAATCAGAAAGCAAGTACCACTACTAACCGACACGTGGCCTCTCTCACATATTAAATTATAAACAGCCATTAATCTCAACACCGACACGTGTCAGTTGTCTTACGTGGACCAATCGGGTCAATGAAACGGATCGTATCCCGACCCTGTTCTCTCGTCCACCAATTTTCTGATACCCACTCTCAAAACAATGCGACCTCATAATTTGATCCGAGTTGCCACGTGGACATCCCACGCCTGACACTTGTTCATAAAATAATAATAAAATATTAAAATATTCCTGCAATTATTTTTTTTTTCAAAGCTTTGTTCTTTGTATTTCTTTCTCTCTCTATAATCTTTCTATCCCTTTTTCTCTCTCTCTCTCTCTCTCTCTCTATCTAGAACCTCCCAGATTTGTGTTTTTAAGCACTAAATTAGGGTTTTACTGCCGTTTAAGTAGTGATTCTCCGGCGAAGTTGTTGACTTTCCGGCGAGTTATCGAGTTTTTCGGTGAGTTTTCCGGCAGGATATTGTTATTTGCTCAGTTAAGTGTATCGGCTTTTTACTGCATGAACTTTAACTGTAAGAGTTTTCAGCTTCTGAACTGATTGAAGGTTAAAAAATAATTACTGCTTCAAGGCTGTAAATTCTAAAAAATTTTACTGGACCATTACAGTAATTAATTGAAGCTTTGAGAGACTTATTCAATATTGTGTATTATTGAAAAATTAGGACGAATGAAAATGATTTAGTACTTGAATTGATACTAATGCTTTTTATTTTCCTAATTTTGATTTGGCTGATTGGTGAACGGAGATAAAAGGAAGAAATTGGGATTTGAATATGAATTTTGATCAGTGTGTTGCATATGGTTTGAGTGCTGGTTGAACAATTCAAAGGAATGTCAGATTTGCAGTTATATGACGTAAGTTTTTCTGCTTTCTGATAGGATTTATGGTATTCCGTTTCAGATTATGTGACATCATTTTCTTATTAATCTCTTTAAAAAGAATGACAACTTTTTAAAGTTAGTAACAATTTAACTTCAAACTTATTACTTTACCCTTAATGAAATGATTTTGTAGCGACACAAATATTTATGGCTTATTTTAAAGCACAAGTCTCAAAAGTTCATTTCTTTTTTAAACTCTGTGTTGGTTCAAATTTTGCCACATAAAGTGGAACGGAGGGAGTACTTGATGCTAATTCTCACGTGTTCTTTATGCTGCTGCTTACTGACTAGCAAGCGAGTACATTGAATTTGCCTTCATTTGGTGTGCTGCAGAGATTAATTTCGTTTCGGTCTATATATGCTTCCTTTGATGATAAATGATTTGGGAAATGGATAAGTTGGATACTTTGAACCCCATTGAATGTGATTAAGATGTTACATAGTTGGCCTTCTTTTGAATTTAATCCAGCTAAATGTTGTTTTAATAGAGGAAAATAGAGGTATTTGGATCAAATGTTGTACATGACATTCAATTTTTCATTACCATTTTCATAATTTAGTAGAGTGTGCCACCACCAACTAAGCCAGCCTTGGCTGCCTAAAAGTCCAAAAATTTGATACTCATGGGTTTACTGGGCCAGAGTCAGAGGTGGCTCTAGGATTTCAAGATGATGGGTTCACCATGGTCAGACAGAGTTATAACATCCCAAGAGAAGTCCAGGAACAACTTTCATCGAATATTTATATTGTATATATAGGTCAAATATCATTTTATATGATGATATAATTACGGAAAATTATTATATGGCACTTAAATGAGGATCGATCCTACTATCGAGTGTAAGTGATCCATCGCTTGACCAAGTGAAACATTTAAACTTTTAGAGTATGGGTTCCGAACATCATGTTAGACATATTTTGAGAAATATGTACATAATATATCTAGTTTTGTGGGGAGACCATGGGGTCACGTGAACCATAATTTATGAGTTAGATCCACCCTTGGCCAGAGTTGGGGTACATGAAAATCAGAATATAAAAATGAGGAGATGGAAAGCCATTCTATGTGTGGATTGGTTAAAAGAACAGCATCTGATGTAACACTCTTTCAAATAAGTTATTTGCTTCTTTTTGTTGGGATAGGCCATAAATCCGTGGAACATATCTCAGTTTTGGAAATTAATTACTTTTCACCTACTTGATTATAGAGTCATAAAATGAAGATATAACAAAGACAAAGTCTTCTTTTGTCCCCTGATCACCTGCAAATATGTGAGGTTGGCATAATTTGTGTATGCAAGCAAACATGTATTAATTTTTTAAATGAACAATAAGGAACATATGCCACGGGAGATCCCTGCAAATGCTGTTGGTTTCCCGCCTGAACTTCTGGATGAGATATATATATGAATGTTTCAGGGTAAAGGTCGTGGAGATGCACCCCAAAAGAATTTCCAAAGAGGAAAATTGTTAGCCGACAGTGAAAAATGTGGAACTTCAACTGTTTTTTTTTCTTTTCTTTTTTTTTCTTTTAAGTAAGATGGCGCAGTATGAAGTATTTTGTTTATGTTATATTTTATTTTGACTGGTCGAATATGTAACATGCTCTTGAGACAAAGGTACAGGTAGGATGACTGATGTGAAGGAATTATGTAAATTTTTTACTAAGAAGGATTCATTAGATCTCTGTCCATAGCATATGAGTGTGGGTAATACACTGTATTGAAGGGAACCAAGGAAAGCTTATGAACGGGCTCTATCTATCAAACCCTAGATGTTGTTGAAAAGTATATGAAAACCAAAAGAAAAAAAGTATCATAAATCGTACATAGGTTGGGTATGTGCATAACTGCAAAGTTGTTCCTGTCCTACTTATAAGACAGACTGTAAGAGCTATACCACTAAATAAATTAGAGTTTCCGATTCTTCTTATTGACATATTAACTATAGGAAGTAAGAGAAGTCCTAAAATAATTAGGAAACAAGCACCTGAGGATCAACAAACTGGTAAGATAACACTAGTAAGGAAAATAACCATACATCATCAGATATTCGTAGCATGAACAGTATTTATCAAAAACTAAACTGCAACATTAAGAGTTACTTCTGTTCCTATCAGTTCTTGCTTCATATATTGATTTCTTCTGTTAGTCTTACTATGACCATGGAGCTAATTTTGCTACCCTTTCAAATAGTTACACCGTCAATCATATGAGAATGCAGCATCATCTTCTTCGTTGTCCTCGATTTGCTATATTTTACAAAAGTGGTACCACAAATTTGTCGAACGATGTGGTCCTCGTTTTCCTCAGCTGATCTGCTCCCTTTATCAATTGTCTTTCATGCTTCATGAGTAGCTTAGATTCTTTTTCCTCGACAAGAATTAGTTAGATCACAGTTAACAGAGGTTATTTCTTCTAGACAAATTTACCCCTACTCTTATAAAATAAAAAAGTTACCCCTTAATTATAAGTTATACCAATAGTGTGATTCCTGTTCCTGGTGGAATGCGCATAAGTGGCTTGGACACCACTATTATATTAAAGTTTGTTATCTCAGTAAGCTGCCTTTGCTACTTTTGTAACACCAATTTTTTGTCAATTTAGTGAATCTTAGCTAGTTTCTTTGGTGGTTGAGTTTCTATCTGTATCTGTGGAAGAGCAAAGAGCATATTAATTTTACCTGTGCTTTGTCATTTTCTCATATCAAAAAGCTGAACTTGTAGTTTTGACTTGCTCATTTTATGGAAGTATTATCTGCAGCTCTAAAATTCTGTAACTGTTGTTGCAGCTTGAAGATATAGCTTGGGATGAGTTCTGTCACAATGATGATCATATAGTTCCTCATCCTAGTGGTGGGCGCTCCAATGAACCACTCTCCCAGAATGATAGCCGTAAGAAACCTCGGCATGAGATGAGTAGTTTGACAAGCAACATAGGTGATCAATCTACTGGTAAATATGCTAATCAGCAAAAGGAGCAAATACTTCCTCTATTGAGTAATAGAAACCCCAAAATGCTGGAAAAGGAATCATGGGCAGATGCATCTGATGGTGCATCCCCTTCTACACGTGAAAAAGACAAAATCGAAGAAGTTTCAAGTTTACCATCTGAAAATACCAGGACATCCAGTCGTTGCATTGAAAATAATAAAACAGACTCCATTGAGAGCGAGGTTTGTCCTAATGATCGCACTATGGATGATAAGAATGCTGCTACGGGGGGAAACTCATATAGCTATCCACTTGGCCCCATTTCTCAGGCTGATGAGGATCTCAGCTTTTTTGACAATAGTTGTGAGGATAAAGACTCAAATGATCTCTTATATTACAGCTGGCCTGAGATTGAGAATTTTGAGGATGTTGACAGGATGTTCAGGTAACTGCTTTCTTCATTTCAGTCAATTGTCCTTTTTTTTTTGGGTTGGGGGGGGGGGGGGGGGGGGGAGATTTTGAAATGCGAAATTTTACAGTTCTCTGATTAAGAATACTGACAATTGTAATGAAATTCAGGAGTTGTGATTCAACATTTGGATTTGGACCTGGTAATGAAGATGACCTAGGTTGGCTTTCATCATCGGAAGTTATTGATGGATCTGGAGATGGATTGACCTCGGGTTTTAAGTTTCCATGTCCAGCATCCAGTGTGCTGGGAAGTACGAGTCAGGAAACTTTGATGCCAAAGGAAATAGATATTTCAACTTATAATTCTGCCACTGAAAATCAATCTCTTGGCTATAATGGTAGTTCGTGGTCCTCAGAGAAAAATGAATCTGTAAATCTGAGTCATTTGTCCTTTTTAAATGGATCAAGTAATTCAGAGTGTACGTTAGTACCTGACGAGAAGGTAACGTTTTTCTCTGTCTGTATACCATTTTTTTCTTTTCAGAATCAGATCATGCATCAGCTTACCTCTAAGGTGGTTGTTTTGAAGAAGGCTGAGTTACATGGTGATGGAGTCCAGGCCGCGATTGCATCTAGCAACCAACCAAGAATCAGCAATAATGTAGTGGTGAGCAAAGATTGATGGTTCGTTCCAATTTAGGTGTATTCTTCCCCGTCGAGTTTTAGTGTGAGGATGTAGGAACAATTCCTGATTTTCTGGATGATAATGTCTTTGGATACCTTCAGCTAACTTATTACATGCATTACCTTGATGTGACCAATAATTCCTCCTATTTTTAATTTTCTTAAGGTGTCTTCTTTCCAGAATAGTGTGCAAAGGAAATACTCGAAGCACCAGAATCGATCTGAGGGTAAAAGAAAATGCGGTCATCTAGAAAATGTTGATTCATTCAATTACACTGATTGCCATCCAGAAGAGAGAAAGCATCCTTCTGGTGCCGCAAGAACTCAAGTGAATTTCACATCTACAGGTGTCCCGCTGCAAAAGCAAACTCATATGCCTGATTTTGGCTACTTGGGGGGTAGCTTTCCATATGTGCATTCCAATTACAGTCTTTCAGATCAGAGTGCTCTCCATCCAGCTCTACCAATTATAAAATCTGAAAATTATGGTCTCGTGTCTCTTTCCCCCAAGGACTCCTATGCATCAAATCAAGTACAGGCCATGGAGGGTTCCCCTGATCCTTCTTTTCAAGTGGCTGCTATGACAAGAAATGGAAAGGTGGAGAAATTGTTCCACCATTCTGGAATTAAGGTTGAAAAACCTCGTGATGATGAAGGGGTTAGCATGCAGATTCCAGAAGAATTAGGATCTTCAGCTGTACAGGAGTGCTCTTCTATGAGTTCTGGGTTGGATGAAATTTCAGAAGAAGCAGCTAGTTTTCATCAGCTTCAACGTGTCATGGAACAGGTAGGCAGTCCCAATATGACTTTACTGTGTGTTTTGATCTTCTTCTTCTTTGATTATGAATAGTTTTAAAGTATAAGCTGTAAAGAAATACTCCCTCCGTCCCAAATTAGTTGTCGCTTTAGGAAAAATAGTGTGTCCCAAATTAGTTGACACTTTAGTATTTCAAGATAAAAATTGTTAGTCTTTTCCAACTATACCCTTAATAATTTAAAAAAATTCTCAACAAAATTTAATAGTCAAACATTAAATAGGGGTAACATAGTAAAATACACACTCTATTTAATGATTTTCTTAATGGACGTGAAGAAGCTAAAAGCGACAACTAATTTGGGACGGAGGGAGTAATTCAACTTTGCATGTCTGACATACTCTTATATGCGTGGGTTTTCAAAGTTATACCTGTATTTGAAATTGACTTCTTAGTATTCACATCTTTGTAAATTTGACAATGCTGAACATTCTTGGTTTAGTTGGACATTAGGACAAAACTATGTATAAGGGATAGCTTGTACCGGTTGGCTCGGAGTGCTGAACAAAGGCATAGACATGCTAATCTGAATAATGGCTCTGGAGATGATGGAGGTACCAGCGCACCACTGATTAGTGAGGGAACAAACAAGTATGAATCCTCTCTCAACATCTACATTTATATGCATTTGCTCTGAGTAGCTCATTTTCTTGACTCTCTCATATTACTTCCCTATACTTCAACCTTTCTGTTAATTAATCATCTGGTATTAGTACACTAGCTGAATGTTTGTTTAATTTTGGCATCATGATTTAGCTTGGCTTTTTGCTTAGTTCAACAATGGCATGGTTGGTGAGTGGTTGAAACTAACCAAACTTCAAGTAGTTGCATCCTTAATTCAAGTCTAGTATTTCTGTGCAGGTGTTTGTCCATTGAGTTATATTTGCTACAAAAGTGCTTGTCTATACAAGTTTATTCATTGAGATTTGCCATTGGCCAGGGTGAGGTTAATAGTATGGAGGGGAAATGTACTAGCTCTGCACATCTTTCTTTCTTTCTTTTTTTTTTTTTAAAAAAAAAACTGTACTAGTTCTTCGCATAGAAGATCAAGAATTAAAGTCAAAGAAAACAACTGAAAAGGTAAGTTTGAGTGACCCCTTGTGGTTTCCAAGCACAGCTTCGGTGGACTTAGGCAGATGGGGTCCTCCAAATTCCAATGTCCTCCTGCTCTCTTCCTAAAATGAGCGGAAGCAGGATTTTCTGTGCTAGAAATTAAGTAGAGAGATTGGGTTTATTATAGCAGATGTAATTGAATCAGTACTTCAAAATTGTACAGGAAGAAAGTGATACTGGAGCAGATAATTATATTTATAATTATATTTTCTGAACAGCCTTAACTATCTACTTCAATAGCTGTGATATGACATTCTTCTTTAAATGCTCCAATTTGGTGCTAACAATAAGATCTTTAAACTCTAAAACTTCTACCTAAGCCCTGAAAGGTGACGAGTCTGGACTTGGTTCACATATTTAACAGCAGAAGTGAGGATTTCAATCACCAAAAGAGTTCGCATATTCAATATATCAACTATACAATATAAATGTGGTACATGAAGTTATATATCAATAATATTGATAGTTATAATTCCCTATATCAACTGTAAATGCGCTCATAAACTCACCTAAAAAAAGTTGATAAATGGCAACGCAACGAGGTGAAGGTTACATTGGATGAGTTTTATGCATGACTTGTGTCTCAGGATGATACTGCAGGATCGTATTCTTTCTGCCAATCTATGTTGGTTGTAATGCTATTTAGTAAGTAATGCTTAATGCGGTGTATTTCAGGTGCACAGCATATATGGACATCGAAACAGACACAAACCCTATAGATCGATCTATTGCACATTTGCTGTTCCACAGGCCTTCAGATTCATCTGTAACCCCTGCCCGTGATTCCTTGACTTTGAAGTCTCCTTCGATGGTAAACTTTGCTTATTTCCAACATTTGCGTTTAACTGTCTGCTAGATCAAGACTTATCCTGAGAAGAATCAATGTGCAGATTCAAGGGTCTTCGTCTAGCGAGCCAGTGACGGGTGAGAACTTGATTTCTCATGGAGAAACTGCACCCCAAGAAGATGGAAAATAAATAATTAAGACACAAAGGGGGCTGTCTACTTTCAATCGTTGTGGGAGATCACGTACAGAAAATATCAGATCTCGTACGAGGAACCTTATGCTTTCAACGTTTTATTAGGGACCGGTTTCTGGTCCATGTTAGACCATATCCTTGTATGATACTAGTTCACAATCAAGTTATTTTAGTTTAACCTCTATTACAGTTCTGGTGACTGTTTGTAAACTCCCCCACACTCGCATGCACAAACAACCTTTCCTGTGTATATATAGATTGGACAAACTGACTCTTTTTTGTTGTCTGCAAGTAGAAGCAGCGAAAAAAGTTCGATCAACTGCTATTTACAAGTTTTGAAGTATAGCCTATGACCTGTTCGTTTCGTTTTTCTTTTCTTATTTTCTTCCATATGATCTCTAAGAAGGTCAGATAGACTGACGACTTTTTAACTTGGAAGGAGGGGAAAAATACTTCGTTACTTAATCCAAAACAACAGCTGCTCATACATTTTTGTTAACAAAAGCTGACTGTTGAGACGTAGCTCCATGAGAAGAGGGATTGGCTGGGCAAGGGGGCCAAAGAAAGGCACCCATAGCAAACTTTCGCTTGTTAACCAAATCCCCATCAGCAGGTAAGCCATATTCAGCAAGAAGCCTGTCAATCCTCCACTCGGGCATGCGTTGATAGTCCTCCTTGGTGTATCTTGGGTAGTGCAGAGGCATTTGAAAGTAGCTAACACCACTCTTTTTCTTGCTATCCATCACGTTTTATCTCACTTGTAAACGCTGGAATTATGACGTAGAGTTGCCTGATTTCTGCTAAATGTGAAAGTAATGTTATATAAGCATGTCAAATATCACAAGGATGGAATGATGTACCTTCTCACGTAATCCACTAATTGGTACCTCGTGTGTTTCTAGTCATGTACATGCGCTAGTATGTGCCCCTGCGGGAGAGAGGAGTAAAGGCAAAAATTCGTGGGGTAGCCTATTTCACAGCTCAGCCAACTACTTTATAAAAAGTTTTGCAAACATAAAATTAATATTACATGTCAAATTTGAGGTTGTGGCCGATTTCAGATCACATTACGTATTTATAGTAGATCAATAATGTATAACATATATTTTTAACTACATTAGTATAATATTTTGACACTTTCAGTTGTTACTAAATCACATAAATTACTGTTGTTTGGGGTAAACATCCCTGTCCATCGTATTTCCTTTTTTTTTTTTTTTTTTTTTTTGAATTACTAATTTACTATTAGTACTATGTACTAGAGTATAATATTACGTTATGGGCGATCCAATGGGGCAATTAGTCAAAGGTTAGGTACCTATCAATGTGAATGCATTGACTAGCTGACCGCTGCCTCTATTATCAAAAAAAAAAAAAACAAAAAAAACAAAACAGTTGTTAGAGTCTAAATAATCATCTAGTCCACGATCTAGTACATTATTTAAAAATTAAAAACAAAAATAAAGCCCCAGCCCAATTCGTTAAACCCAAGGAACCTTGCCGGCGCCGGCAAGTAATCTGAATCGGAGTCGAGAATTTGGCTTGTTCTCTGTTTATGTAAAATAATATAATTAGGTAATGCAAATAAGGTGAAAATGGAGAGAGTGTGGAGTAAGCTTCGAAATTTGGATGCTTACCCTAAAATTAATGAGGATTTTTACAATCGTACCCTTTCCGGCGGTATTATTACCCTCGCTGCCTCCTTAATTATGCTCGTTCTCTTCGTTAACGAGCTAGGTACGTATTTCTCATCTCTACAGTTTGTATTTTGAATTGATTGATTTATTGGAATGACAAATAGAAATGGAGTGGATACATGTGATCTATGTATATATATGCGATCCCAATAAGTTAGGGTTCGAGGCGTTGTTGATTGATTAATTCGTTGTTTCAAGTCTTATTTCCAATTATTTAGGTTCACAATTTCATATTTATTGGAATTTCGTGATTTTCAACACACATATGTATAAGGGCAGCCTGGTGCCCAAAGCATCCCGTGATCATGCAGAGGTGTATTGTAGGCAGCCTACTTTGATGCAAATATCAGATTCCACATACATATCTGTGCTTTGTGATAAAAAAAACACTTAGTTCATTTGAACAATTTGAACTTATACTCCATATGCCTTTGTCTGAGAACCAAGGCTATTGTGGATAAACGAGAGGGAACTGTTGCCTATTCTTAGTCCTCACTGTACCTCTCATAGACAGGTAAGGTTGATTTAGTTTAATATAAATACGATGCCGTGTGAGATTGTTATTGAATGATATTACATCATTATTGAGGTTGAGAATTAAATAGGAGATTGGATCTCGTAATCAAGTGTGCATCATTTATGCATTTTTGTTGGTGGTGATTGATCTCAATGAGATTGATGGATTATATTTTCTCCCAAGCTCTTATAGATGCTGATATATACATGTAAGTTAAAGAGTCTGTGTTTTGGTGCAAGGAGGATGGAGAAATTTTCAATCGCCTGTTATTACACCACAGTTTTACTACCAGCTTGGGGTGGTGTTTTCTCTATTTGATATTCATTGGGTAGTCCTGAAGCCAGTGTTAGTAACTATTGGAGGGTAAGGAGGATTTTGAGCGAGATCAAAGAGCACCATGAAAGCTTTCTGTTATGCTGCTCTTGGACGATTCGGAATGAGAGACGTAGGAGGACGGTTCAATGTGAAGAGTTCTTTTATATTGTTGGCGTAAATAAAGAATTCCTTTTCTAAGAAACATTAGGTGATTCCACTATACGTGAAATATTTTTTCTGCTGGTGGATGGGTTGTGAGTGCGGTAAAGATCTGAGTAAGATTTGAGACCTATTTCAGCATGTGCATGCTGGGTATTATGGAACGAAAGGAATCAGAGATGTTTGGAGGGAAAAGTTATAGCTGTACATACATTAAAGTACAGGTTTTTATGTTGTTGGCATATAGTGCCAGTTAGAAGATGTATTTGTGGAAAATAGCATGATAGGTTTTCATTAGCTCATTAAAACATTGAATTTTGTCTATGAGGACCCCATTTATGTAATTCTCAATTCCCACTTAGTGCTTTGTAATTTATGTAAAAGCAAGTCATAATACGGCTTGCTTGTAAAAATAAGAAAAAAGAACGAGAGGCCTACGCTTATGAATGTGCATGTTTGATGAACGGCTTGTTGGGCAATGATGAAGTATATTCATGTTCTAAGAGATGAAGATGATTGGAAGGAAGGGATATTTTCCATGAAAAGAAATGTTAATTCTCAAGGATTTATGGATTGTATTCTCGAGGTTTTAGGATTACCACTACTTACTCAGCTTAAAGCTCAAGACCTTAATGAGTTTAGCATTAGAGTTAGGACTTAACAGCCATCTCATGTTCTAGATACATGGAGAGCAGCTTTCGATAACTCCACATGCAGATATTCTTTTCATTATATTTTTTGTTGGACATTTCACTTTTGGGGTGCTATTGCGGACTAAACATGCAACTTATCATGATGGACGTTTGTAGGATTTAGTAATTACAGAGTTCAGAATATTTGCAAAGTTTAGGTGTTATTGCTCCTATTGGAAGAAGCATTCCATTTGCATTTACTGTTGCTTCATATGCCTAAGTGTGTAACTTGTAGCTCTTCCGTATGAATTATAACAGCTTTTCTTATAATTATTTCTTCATATAATGTTTGAATTTTTTTCCTGGTTGAAAAAACTGTATTTTTTTAAAAAAATACTTGCAAAGCTTTATAGTTTGTTCTTGAATTTATATACTTGAAGATCATTAGCTACAAATTAAAGCTTGAACACGCGCCGCTTCACATTATTTCATTTTTGCCCCTCTCACATTATATATTTCTGTGATAACCAGAATTTCTTATTCATTTATCTTTGTCCGCTTGTTGAGTTGCAGGGTTATATATCCAGAGTTTTACTGAAACAAAGCTCGTAGTAGATACTTCAAGGGGAGGAAAATTACATATAAATGTAAAGTTCATTGCCTTCTGAAGATGTCAATTAGATCTTCATATTATATGACTCTGAAATGATTTTTATCTGTGTTTTTCAAGATTTTATGCATCTGTTACCAATCCCTAAAAAAAAGGAGAGATTTTATGCTTCTATGAGAATATTGCTTTCTATCTTTTGGCAAACATAATGTCTAGAAGTGTCTTTCCTGACCAGTATAGTTTTGTAATTTGCTTTCTCTGTGGCTCTAGATGCAGACTTATGATGTTTTTTGTTCTTCAAGCAGTTTGATGTCACTTTTCCAGCAATTCCATGTTCGCTGCTAAGCCTTGATGCAAGGGATATCAGTGGAGAAGAACATTATGACATAGTATGCAATCCACATAATCTTACATTTTTTTTCTTGCATTAAATTGTTCTTAAAAACTCCTTTTTTTTTTCTTCACTTCAAAACTTGCAGCGACATGACATATTCAAAAAGAGGATTGACTCCCATGGTAATGTTATTGAAGTAAGACAAGATGGAATTGGTGCTCCTAAGGTTTGTTGGTGATTGATACTATAAGTTTTGCAGTATTCCTTTGCCTGTTTATTTACTTATTTAAATGTGAAGGCTCATGCTTTCATGTTACACAATATTTCTCTGATTATTAGTTCATACGATTCTGCTGTCGGCTTCTGGATATAATAGACTTTGCTTCATTACAATTTGGTCAGCTATCTTAACGCTTTAGAGAAAATTGATGCCTCAGTATGTGTTACTCGCATAATTGCATCTAATGTCCTTCCATGGCTTTTTTAGAAAAGGGCAAATATGCTGTATAGCCTGGTGATATAGATAGCCTATGATATCTCTTTCTTTTCGTTTTCTTGTTTAGATTTGCTATTTGCTCATAATTCACTAACCTTATTGTGTTCTCTCTCTCTCTCTGATTTCAATATAGATTGAGAGGCCTTTACAGAGACATGGTGGCAGACTTGACCACAACGAAACATACTGTGGTTCATGCTTTGGTGCAGAAACGGTACTTTTCAACCTCAAATAGGCTTCTCTATTATTTGATTCAATTAGCTTAGGTGGTTGTTGGTTTTCAATGTTATATTTCGTAGTTCATGGAAATGTACATTCCCTGGTGAACATGAAATTTCATGATGACAAGGGGGTCGGATCATAGTGGAAAGGGCTATCCACCCCAACTATGAGGTTTGGCGTTTTAGAGTCCCTATGGGAGCAAAGGCTGGAACCACTATTTGGCTTCCGGCATGGAGGTCTAGGGGAGGTCTGGGTGATGCTTTTAACCATATAAAAAAACATGAAAATTTCGTGTTTTACTTTGAATTGGTTACAACTTTAGAACATTGAACTAGTGATATAGGATAAGTTGTTTTACTATTGTCATCACCATTGCCTATCGCCACGTCTCTGTCAAAGCTTGTTCAAAGGACAGAAATCAGTGATACCTAATTTTTTGTCAAAAATGAAAGGGTAGCCGAAGGCATGAGGGGTGACTGAATCGCCCACTGTAAGAGTGAAGTGGTTTTTGTACGTCCTCTAAAGTAGCTCTGTAGATCTTTCTGAATCAATTGGTTTCTTGCTAAATGAATATTGTTGCTTCTTTTGTCTTCTCTTCTCTGGAAGCAACGCTCTTGCTGCTGGTTGGTGTTTGGACTCTTGTTTTAACTGACAGATTACCAAGTTATCTCCTGTTAGAACACGGTGCCAAAAACTACGTGCCATAATTCTTACATCTGTGTCTCCGATGTCTGCAGGCGGATGATGATTGTTGTAATTCATGTGAAGAAGTTCGGGAAGCATATCGAAAGAGGGGCTGGGCGATTACAAATACAGACTTAATCGATCAGGTTTACATTCATGTTCAAGTCATACATGCACTTAATTAATCCAGATTTAATCGATCAGGAGAAGTTGGAGACTGTTTAAGTAAAATAGTGAAAGAGAGTGCACAGTATAAGACAATATAGTGTGAAGGTAGAAGTATTTGTTTCACATGGTTTAAGGGTTAACAAAATTGAAAGCAGCACTTGCTAATAGTGGTGAGGTATGTATTCCTCGCAGCAGTATATATATTGACTTAGAATCAATGTTATTTATGCACTTGACTGTTTAGCGGCCATACCTCTTATTACTGTGCCATTACTGATTCGATATTTTAACTTGTAGTGTAAAAGGGAAGGTTTTGTCCAAAAGGTTAAAGATGAAGAAGGTGAAGGATGTAACATCCATGGATCTCTAGAGGTCAATAAAGTGGCTGGGAATTTTCACTTTTCTGCTGGCAAAAGCTTTCACCAGTCAACCTTTCAACTCTTCGAATTGATTGCCTTACAATCAGATAATTATAATGTAAGATGACTTCTAATTCGGAAATATCTCACTCTTTTCCTCCTTTGAACTTAAAATCTAGACCCAGATTTAGTGGGTTTGCTTTTTCAGAGGAAAGGTTACAAGCATTCAATTGCTTTGTGGTATCGTTTAAATTACTTAGCAACATAAAGTGTTAAATCTTTTCTTTAATATTTTGTAATGTTGGCCAACATTCATCAACATCTGTTTTATGCCATGCAGATAAGTCATAGGATAAATAAGCTAGCTTTTGGAGACTCTATTCCTGGAGTTGTAAATCCTCTTGATGGGTAATTTCCTTAATCTGCGGACTCTATTCTGTATTGCCTAGTGCTCCTGACGACTAATCAGGATGAACTTGCAGTTACCTGGCTATTCTGAAGTTTAACATACATTTTTCCAACTTATATGTCAAGCTTAATTACACATTCCAGTTAGCGATTAGAAGAGGGAAACCTTTCAGCTTACATTGAATGTTCATGTAAATACTATTCGGCATATTTGTCTTGCTATTCTTGCCGAAGAATTACATTTATCATATTTTGTATACGTGTATCGCATGTCCTCCCTCCCCTTTCCCACCCACTCCTTGTGGGAAAAATGGAGAACATAGTATTTCCTTTCTTACTTTATATTCCAATTTCACATTGCTTAAGAAATTTTGGTTCTGCTGCTTTTTAGGGTTCAATGGACGCAGGATGCACAGCATGGAGTGTATCAATACTTCCTCAAAGTTAGTATTTGATATGTCATTCTTCCTTTATGTTCTCCTCTTAATACATGTACATATGATGTTGGACAAACTAGCACGAGGCAGAGAAGGATGAAGAAAATTAACCATTAAAAAAAAGGGGAAAAAGACTTCAACCATTCTCAAAAAAGGAGGGCTGGGGAGGGGTTGGGAGTTGGCGGGGCACCTAGTATAGAGACTGTAAATATCAAGCTTCTATGAAGCCAAGACCTTCCTTAAGTGTAGGTAAAGCTGCGGTACGGCTGAGAAATATGTAAGCTGTGCTGGGGTTGAGTAATTTCTCTTCGAATGATCCTCGGGGTTAACGTGTCGCACAAGCCTTAGTTTAAGCCTAACGACTGCACTGTAAATATATGCTAATTGCATTGTCGTTACGATGTTAAATTACAGTACGCTGGTTAACACCTTTCAAGTCAATTTTTTTTTTTTTTTTCTGAAGTATCAAATTATATCAACCAAAACAAAAGGGCAAGTAAAGAACATATAAAAGGAGACGTAAACCCTGCTAGTCAATCTTAGTTGATTGTTCAGAAATAAAAGTTTCTAAAGAAAAATCAGGTGAAATTGAGGAAGTAGAATTAAATAGATTTCACTTGCACGCTTTGAGGTCTATAGTGTTATCTTGCCAGCAGTTGGCAAGCATTACATTGAAGAAGACTAAATGTTGAATCGTTCCACAAAAGTACAAAGACCAAAGCTGCATGCACAACAGATGAATATCTTTACCTGTACTTCTGACTTAGGTGGCGTTAATTGGCGAGAATCAAACTCTGTTTCAAAGTTGAAATAAAAATCTGCTCAATGCGTCTGCTGGTGTTTCAGGTGGTCCCTACAATATATAAAGGTGTTCGAGGTCGTACTATTGATTCAAATCAGGTATTTTGTAGACAATTTTTTAGATGAATCTTCTTTTTGGTAGTTGATCCTTCTTGTAATATGAAAGGACATTGGTAATGTATAGTTCTCAGCAACGGAGCATTTCAAGAGTTCAGAAATGGGTCTTTTCCAATCAGTTCCTGGAGTTTACTTCTTTTATGACCTCTCTCCAATCAAGGTAAAATCTTCCGCATCTTTTTTTCCTCCTATATTCCTCTTTATTTTAATTCATAGAAATAAGGTCCAGTAGTGAAGAATTTAAATATGATTGCAAGGAGGGCTCCCTCCTTTATTGTATCCATTGGATATCGCAATTTGATAATAATCATAATCATGAACTTGCAAGCATGAAGATGAGAACTTCCCATGAGACTACTAGATATTTGAAAAATGGTTCATCACTGCCAATATAGTACAGTATGGGATGTGTAATTAGCCCCCCCCCCCACCCCCCCACAAAAAAAAAAGGTAAAATTTTGCAGTGGAGCAAAGGTACATTATTCTTCCAATTTCGTTATTTGTTGCAGGTGACTTTTGCAGAGGAGCATGTTTCATTCCTTCATTTTCTCACCAGTGTTTGTGCAATTATTGGAGGTAACTCATTGTCCAATATAGTATACAACTGGACTTTTCATATTCATGTTACTAGCGGTTGTTGAATATCTCTCATGCAAATTCAATGAGTTTCATGAGGGAGGTAGAATATGAAATTCTTAATTTAATGCCCCCGTGAAAAATAAGGGGAAATGATACAATTGGAAGATCTCTTTTGTGCTGCTAAAGAGAGAATTTCCCCTCCCAAATTGAAATCAGGAATTTTTTCAAGCACCAGATATCTGTTTTCTGATCATTGGGAAATCATGCTTGATTTGCATTGAGCTTGAAAGAGCTACATGGCCTGCATAGTTGTTTTTTTTAAAGCAAAATGTACGATAAACCTTTACCCAACGACGTTCTTCAAATTCTTGCTTCCCATTTCCCTTCAAATCAACCGTGCTTTAATTTGTTATTCTGGTCAATCTTGCGGTGTACTTTTATTTCTAAATCTCTCTGCTTGTGTAATTTCTTTGCTTCTCAATTTTAGAATATTACAGCCAATATGATACTTACAGCATCGCACTGATCCTTTAATTCAGGTGTCTTCACAGTTGCTGGCATAGTAGATGCATTTATTTACCATGGTCAAAAGGCCATAAAGAAGAAAGTGGAACTCGGGAAGTTTGGGTAACGACACTATTGCAAGCTAGAGCTTCCTCATCCTTGACTTCAAGCGCAGCTTCTGCATAGTATTGGATGCTTGTTCATTTCTCCCCGTCCTCTTGGCCCTTCTGATTGATACGGTTGGTAATTTATTATGTGTAAGCCTTCCGACAAAAAATGGAAGTCATATGCATCAGGTCTATCGAGTAAAATTGCGTTCAGAAGGGCAAAATTCCACAAGTGCAGAATATGGCTAACTTCTGTAATTCCTGGAGCAGTTCATTCTCATTTTGCTTCATCTTTCACCCGTAAGATTATATGATCTTGGGTTTTGTTAAAATGATAGATTGTTTGATTTCATGAGCTTTTTCTGTAGCTGGAATTGAATGTCACATGCGTGTAATTTTTGTGTTGCAACTTACAAGTTGACTCATGCCAATAGACTAACACATGGATTGTATACTTTCACATGTCAAAACATGAGCCTGAATGTTTGCATTCGGCTCATTGATTCGCTCAGCAAAATGAGTTCCTTTCAGTTTTGTACTTTCATGAATATCTGCTATAGTCCAATCAGCAGCTTGATTGCATTCTTTGAGCACCTGTAATAACTTTTCAACCTGCACACTCGATAAAGAAGAGGAGATAATAACTAGTTAGAGGCAAGATAGGGGTCTACATAAAGGATTGAATAGATATGTGAGGGCCAACTCAAGGAATTCATGCATGATTAACAATGGAAGATTCAGAGTAGTGAGACTACCCATGGCAATGCGATCTTTGTGTGATATTGTCAATGATGTGATTTAAAGTGTGATGTACTACATAATGTAAAAATTCGTCCAAAATAGTTTTACAATAATTTTCTTCTCATGATCTGGTTTATTTGGGAGTAAACGCCAAACCACAACCCACCATCCCCGTCCCTAACAAAACAAAACCAGAAGAAAAGGACGGTTAGAAAATGTTGCTGCCCAGGATCGAACTGGGGACCTTCAGTGTGTAAGACTGACGTGATAACCACTACACCACAGCAACTCTTGTATACGTGATCCGAGGTCTTTCTATTAACCTAGCGTTTGGACATAGTTTTTGGGCAGTTTTTGGGGCCATTTTTTGGGATTTCCCAAAAATTCCAACCAATTTTTTGAGAAATCTCCTCACAAACTTCAAATTTTATTCCAAATAAAATATATGTCCAAACAAAATTTTAATTGCCAAGTTCCAAATCTCAAATCCCAAATCATGTCCAAACGGGAGATAAATTACTAGTATTTGAAAAGAATTTTCCGTACATTCTTGACGACTTTTTCTTATCGGAAAACTTTGAATCCATTAGAGGAGAACGGCACAAAAAATCCATTGCGTTTTCATTGTTAATCCGAGAACAGACTTTTGATGTTTGTATTTATCTAATCTTATTTTACTTTATTGCTCGTCTTTTTTTGTAATGAGTCTTAGCATTGATTCAAATATTACTACAGAAAAAGAAAACAGCAAAGAATGATTCAGTAGCTTCGAGACATATAGGAATATACTCATACTACGAATACTTAATGAATTGATGGCTTCCACATCTACTAATCAGTAGTTCGGATCAACAACTGTTACGACCTTTTGTCTTTGGGGACATATATTGGAAGGGCCAGTAACAATTTACAGGTAATTGTTTCAAAAATCTCAACCCTGAGATGATCATATATATTCTCTGTTTCATTACACTTTACAAGTAACACCAAAAAAAGTTCTAGCTTAGATTTTAAAAATTCAAGCGGACGTTTCAACGCAAACACACTATCTTCACATTGTTACTTGAAGTAAACAGAGTTATGGAAATGACTACATTGGCCAGTCAGAGAACCCGCAGCCGATAATCCTCTGATTGCAACATGAGAATAAGAAGTTTAAACAGTATGTCTTGCTTTACACTGACGAGCCTTGTTATCATTAAATTTCCCAATCTCCACTCGATATAGATGCTTAGTTGACGACTCTGCTACCAGATTTCCAAAAACACTCTTTCACTTGAGGGAACATCAACAAATCTACCCAAGTTCAAAGCTGTTTAGTCAGCAGTGAAACCAAAGCAGCAATTTTGCACCTTACAGCATACTTGGCTTGAGGATTGGAAGCGGGTTGGTGTATGATGTATCGAGGCTTTCAAATTTTTTCTCACAACAAAAGAGAGTAAACAGAGATCCTGCTCCTTCATTCAACTTCTGAGGGGGTTGAAAAGTCAGCTCAGCCTCGTGCAGCTTACTATCCCATGCAAGCATAATGATTTTTCATTCTTCCAATTTCGGTTCCCTCTGCTATTGGCCATCACACCTGTCACCTCAACTACAGAAAGTGTTAGGATAATCAAAAGATGCAACCAGCACTAATTATTCGCTAATAACTTCAAGTAATTAACAACTTAACAATTCGTTTTACTTGCCTGGAGAGGCAGAAACATGGAATTGCGTCAACACTCTTCGAAATTAACTCAAAAAACCAATTGCTTCAACTCTTTTCTTCTTTTCTCTTCCGGGCAAGATATTCATGATACTCTTCCAGCTCTTTCTCCATTTTCTCAACAAATTCACTTGTATGCTCCAATGACTGTTCATATCTATATTTTTCCAAGGCCTGAAGTTTTACGAAGCCAACAGGGTAAAATGTCTATTGAATAAAAAAACTTTTTCATTTTCCTACAGACTGATTCAAGTATGACATCACAAAAAGAAATGCATAAATCACCTTATCTTTAGATAGAGTATCTGGAGGAGACATAACATCCGGTTGAACATAATTCTTTCCGCGGTAGAAAATTATGGTATTATTTGGTTTAATGTCAATAACAATGCCTTTACTCAACCGAGTCAGCTCTGCAGCATATTCATGAATCTGTCCAGGCTTGCAAGGCTTGCATACAACCTTAACTGTTTCATGTTTTTTCCAATGAAGATGCATATTCAAAACGACACCTCCAAATACTCCCCGTCTTCCAACTGGTACATAATTTTTCTTTTTCTCACCAGTGCGCTTTAAGTAAAACTTCTCTTCTTCAGTTAAAATTTCAGGATCATGCGGTTCATCTGGAGCTTTATGCACCTCATATTTTCGCAGTGTCTCAATCAACCAAGCTTCCTTTCGTTTTGCCTACAAAACATGTGCAATAACCAATATAAAAGAGTTAGATTCATCACTCTTCTTCCTTTTTTTTTTTTTTTTTTTAAGAACATTTCCGTTACTTTCCTCTCTGCTCTCTCTCCTAGAATGAACTCCCTCATCCAAGTTGTTCAAGAAACGAGAAGCCAATAGGAAAAAGTAACACAGCATAAAACCTAAGATTCTGAGAATGGAATCTATTCACATGAATAAATTGTGATAACAGAGGACCATTCAAATGCTTGGCAATTTAACCTGGAATTAATATATACAGGCAAAATATACATATCTTATATATGGATATTGTCACCATTTAAGGCCCTGACCTTCTCAAGTTTGTATCTGATCCTAACTTCAGGATTCGGAGATCTCATTTTCTTCTTTGCCTTCAGTCTATAAAATCTGAGTTCATTCAGTTTTGCTTTTTTAGACATTTTAAAATTCTTCACCACACGCCTTGCCTTTGTCTGACCGTCATTTTTCCCGATTTCTGGACCAAATTTAAATCTGACCACGTCTTTCCCTGCACTCAGCTCTATCGATGGACTTGAGAACCGTCTCGCATGGAGCCATTTCAAAACAATGTCACCAGACCCGGAAGCTAATGAACTTGGCAATAGCAAGGCATTCATTGCAGGATCTTGGCAGGGTAATGTAGGAATTAATCTCATGTGGTGATAGTTTGTGGATATTGAGGAGTTGACATGACTAAGAAAATGCATAAAGGAAGCCGCTTTTGGTACAGTTGGTCCAGAATAACTAAACATAAGTGGAGATTCCCTGCACAAAACAAAAACCAATCAGTAATAGTAACTAACAAAATGCTTAGAAAACAAAAGCTGGCAAAAAATGTAAGAGTAAACAACGACATCAACATACTCAGGGATATTCCATAAGTGGAGTCTGGGGAAGTTGAGGTGTACACAGACCTTACCCCTACCGAGAGGTTGTTTCCGACAGACCCTTTACCTCAAGAAAATCATTTTTGAAAACAGGTTTGAAAAAAGAAAAAAAAAAAAAAAGCTAAGAAAGATAATTTTCATTAATTCGTAACAACCTATAGTACAGGCCAAAGATTAAACTTTTACAACTATGCCTTAATTAGGAACCAGATGGGACGACTATATGAATCCTCACTGACCATGTTACTTTTATTACCTTAAATACATTAAACAGAAATGATAAAAATCTTAAATTGACACGTAACCCCTTCCTCCACCCCCCGCTTTCTACAGAGCAAAAATGATCAAGGGCGCCAATAATTTTTGAACCCGAGGAAAGAAAGTGAATGTAAAATGTGTACCTTGAGACGACATTAATGTTTGAATGGTTGAAAATAAAGATGAAACGCTTGAGACAAGAGTTTCTGATGCGATTGTTTAGTGCAAACATGATATTCACGGCGGCGATTTCTGGTTGCTCAGCCGCTCTCAGCTGCTCTGAAATTTTTACCCGCCAAACGCACGAACCCGCTCCAAATAACAATGGGTCTCTTCCAAGTTGTAGAATTTTCACCCACAGGCCACTTTTGTACTGGTATTTAGTTTGAAGCCACTTTTTTTATTGGTCTTACATGAGACCAATAAATCTTTGTGGGCTGAAGTTCAAACCTTGTGGGTTGAACTTCATGTCTAAATTATGAAGTTTCAACTTCAATCTATAAGGGCTGAACATTAAGGTATAGATGCGTAAACTTCAATCCTTATGGGCTCAAGTTGAACTTCAATCCTTGTGGTGGCTTGAAGTTGAACTTCAATCCAAAAGAATTGAAGTTCCAAAAAATGGTCTCTCATGTAAACCCAATAAAAAAAGCAGCCTCAAACCAAAGACCACTGACAAATGTGACCTTTGGTGCACTTCGCCCAATTTAAGGGGAAGTGCACAAATAGCCTATTTTGAGCATGTCATTTAGGTTTTAGCAAATATGTAAGACTATTTAATTTTTAGCCACTGGCATGAACTTTAATCCTTTAGTTCTTAACTTCAGACCTTCAGAGTTAAAGTTTAGTACTGAAGGTCTGAAGTGCAACTTCAAATATGATACAACATCAAACATGGGTATAACAACTTCAAACCTGAACGTTTCATGTTAGAAATATGCAGCTTCTAACTTCGAACTGTCATGTTTGAAGTTGGGGCATAACAAGAGCTTATTTAACAAGGGAATAGGGCAAAGACCCGAAATAGATTATATCTACAAAAAGAAACTTTTCTATTTTAAAACCTAAATGGGGATGACGAAACTAGTTGCTGAACTAAATTTTTACAAATTTAAACTTGGGTACAGTGCTAATCGACCAATAGCTGTATTTGCAATGTTTTAGACGAATAGTCATAGCCACTTATATTTTAGGAAAAATCATGACTTCTGGTTTAAAATTTCAAATCAAAATAATGGAGTTTGAGAATTTTTAGTAATGGTGTTGACGCATTATGGACGCAAATAAAACTTTTATAATATTAAGGATTCATACAATCAACCTCACCAAGTTTTGGATTGAGTGCAGCAGTTTAAATTAGGTCGTGTACATCACGCCCTTTCCCAGACTCGTGTTTGTACACAGAGCTGTTTTTTTTTTTTGTTGATAATCATGAAAGAAGACATAATTAGCGTGGCTAACTATAGTAGGAACAAAGAAGCCAAGTACGTACAATTCAACTCCAACTGCGCGCAAAAGATAAATTAAACCACCTAAGCTAGCAGAACCTCATATGTCTAGTGCTCTGTCGTAAAGTATGTAATACGACGAGAATTCTGTTGACGCATGCTGCATGGCGTATTATTGAAACATTAATGCAATGGGTTAAATGATTGTTGTTCTGAATAATCTAGGCAGCAAACTTGAGGTTGTAAATATCGTAGGAGTATCATAGATAAAATTTCCTCTAATATTACATGGTACATTGCAAACATTATTTGTATGAAAGACCTTTTCCTTATCGAGAGGGAGTTGCGGCAGACATGGAATCATCAGTCATAGATTGATCAACTGACAATGAAAGATCATCATCATCTTCAGAGTCAACTACACCATTAATATTCTCCACCTCCCTCACCACTTCACTCATCTCCGGCCGTTTCTCAGGCGACCTGTCGCAACACCTTATGGCAATTTGCAGCAATCGTAGCATCCCTGGATTGGCATTTCTCTGAACAGCTAATTCAGTATCGAAAATCTCGGCCGTCCATTCTTCTCTGACGGCTCTATGAACCCAACTGCATAGATCAGCACCTGTAACTCCCGTCGGAGCAGAATGTGAAGAAATTCGACCTGTTACAATATGTACATAATTTTTTATGTCAGTTACAATTCGACTCATAAGTGGGCTTGAGTCTGAAATTGTGGTGGTCCTTATGCATTAATTACTTCGTGCTCCGATTTGATAATCGATATGTTACATTTTATATGACACTTGTGTAGAATGACATTGTACTATATGTCTATATGTGAAAAAATTATTTACTGCTCATTTTACATTAGAGATATATTTTATAGCCACAACATATCATGACAGGTTTATGTTCACGAGTACTTCTATAAGTTTTTTTTTTCTCTTAAACTTCGTACTAGTTAAATACTGTAAGAAACGACGAGACTAGTTACTTTGTTTTAGGAGTATTTCAATTTACGTATTGTATGTATACACATTAATTTGAGATTAAAAAAGAGAAATCCTTGTGAAGCAGTGTTGTCACACCTCTATTACTGACCTGTTAACAATTCAAGAAACAGGCAGCCCAAGCTCCAGATATCAGATTTTCTAGACACTTTCTTGGAAGCTAGATACTCAGGTGATCGGTAGGAGACCATACGTTGAGTAGCGATGGGGAGTGCAATGAGGGAAGTGAGGCCATAATCAGAGACACGAACGTCCTCGTTTTCGTCTAGTAAAACGTTGGTGGATTTTAGGTTGCCATGGGGAACAACTACGGTGGCGGCTTTGACTTGGGAGGAGCTGCTGCAGTTGAGGTGTAGATGTTCTAATGCTTTAGCGACACCACGAGCAACTGATAATCTTGAGTTCCATCGAAATGGAATCCTATCTTTCGTTCCTTTTCCTCCTATTAATTATATATACATGCAACAGAAAAATTTATGTACGTTATACATGCAACAACATTTGTTGTAAAAGTAACTAAGTAAAAGTAAGCTAGAGTAAATTTAACATACCATGAATGCGGTTGTATAAGCTTCCATTGGGTGCAAATTTCAAAAGGACCAGCTTCTCATCTTTAGTGTTGTAATAACCAAGTAAAGGCAACAAATTTGGATGTTTTTGATCAGCAATAGCTCTTACTTGTCTCACAAATTCTTCGTTTGTCAATGGTTTCAAATCCCTTAAGCGTTTCACCACAACAGTTGGTCCATCTACCAACATAGCCTTATAGCAATTCCCAAAATTTCCTTTTCCTAAACCTTCAGCTGATGCTCTCAATAAATCATCAAGTTCAAATTTTATTTCACTGCCTAAGAATATCAATTTTCCTTTCTCTAATTCTACTTCTGATCCCACACTTATTGATACACCACTTCTAGTTTCTGTAGCCGTTGTCGCCGTCTCCATTTTGCTAGTCTCCATTCTTTCTATTTCCATTAGTCTCATATTCTTATTCGTCAGCATTTTCTTGAGTTTCTTGGATTTCTTGAAGTAGTAAAGGAAAAGAAACAAAAGTACAACCATGCCCACAACATTAAAAACTACCAAAATAGGAATCCACAAGGAGGATGGCTTAGTCTTATTGTCATCATTATGTGAATCGCCACTTGGATTGGGAGCAGATGTATCCTTAATATTCTTGATGGGGCAGGATGTGTTAGAATTTAAAGGAGGACCACATAAATCTTGGTTACCTAAGTACGAGGATTTTCCCAGCTTTTGAAGAGGTATTGTGTGTGGAATTTCTCCTGAAAGATTGTTGTCAGAAACATTGAGAACTTTCAATGTTGATTGATTAAAAGCAGGAACAGGACCTTCCAAATTGTTGCCCTGTAGCTGCAATGACTCTAACAAATTAAGTGTTAAAAGAGAAGGTGAAATTTCTCCATCAAATTTGTTACCCGATAAATCAATGTTCCTCAGATTTTGATTTTTGGAGAAATCCATCATGTTCCCTGAAATGAAATTGTTCTTGAAACTAAGTGTTTGTAACTGAGTGAGATTGACAAGTGCATCAGGCTTGAGATTTCCAGTTAGGCCAAGATTTTCTAGCACAAGTCCAGTTACTCTACCATTGACACAACTAATACCATACCAATTTGGAGTATTGTTCAAGTAACACATGAGTTTGGTCCAACTATTTTTGAGTATACTAGGATTGTTGAAATCAGCTTGGATTGCCAAAAGTGCGTCTCTCTCTGAGCCATTAAAACCTACAGGAGAACCATCTTGGAGTATGGCCAATGTGCATTTTACCATGAAAAGAAATACAAGAAAATACTTGAAGATATTAGAAGAACCCATTATTTTTGCTTGTCTAAGGGAAAGACTAATTGGTACAAATAGAAATCTTTGCATTATTACAGAAGAAATAATTAAGCTAATAATGGGGATGGCGCTGACAGCTATGGTGTTAATTTCATTGTTGAGAGAAGAAAACAAGGGCGATTGTAACGAGAAATTGGTAGTTATCTCAGAGGGAAATTTTAATGAAATCACATTAAAGAAAATATATGGTACTGCATATTTTAGTAGTTAACTTTAGTACTGAAGCAATTGGCTATAACTATAACCTTTGTTTATGCAGTATTAATGATAACTTTTCTAGTTATAACTAATATCCACCGTCGATGTAAGAAATTTTACACAATCAGGTTACATTTACGTGTTAAGTAATTTGACCAATTTTTAGAATTTCAAATCACACTTGGAGTTGTTACCTAATAGTGAAATTTTTTCTTTACAAGTTGTTTTGTCTTGTTTGTCAACTGCAATAGCAAGGAGACACAAGTAAACAGGAGAAAGTATATACTATAGGATGTTCTATGAGATGTCCAAAATTCACCAAGTAATTATCGAGTAATTCTTAATTCAGAACATGAGGAACGTCGCACTTGTTCAGTATCGAAGCACCAGATGTCTCACACAAGTCAAATCTTCATTCGAGTTTTCGACAGTCGTGTGGATCATGTTTCCCCTCTAGCCAGCCATAAAGCCTAAAAGTAGTACTTAGTTGAATCAAGAAACAATAGTTAGAGCTTATGGTCGATTTTATAAAATAACAGCTTTAAAACGTTGCAAGATCGCATGCACAGTCATGAGAGAGTAGCTAGTCGTGCCAGCTTAGAGTTAAATCATTTTTAATGCTCACTCGTGTAAGTAAAAGTCAATTAGTTGGGTCCATCTAATTAAGGCTTGTCCATTCGGAATTGAAATTAAAGCCACCCAGTCCAATTGTCACTATATATTTATCAAACTTTCCTTCTAAGATAAACCATCATAGTGCTGGGAACAATTTTCCTCTAAACTAGTTCACCATGAATGTGCTTTCCTCCACTCCCAAGTCTGCCTACTAATTAATTAATACTATGTGATACTATTGGCTGATTTCTCTAGCTTGGTACTCTTGTAGCGTCCTCTTAGATAAAAGTCCAAAGTTTTTCCTATTTTCCAAAATTCGCAGTGCACATACAATATATTCCTTCACTTCCAGGATTATTTCAATCCTCATGGCATTCTTTTTTGCTACTCATGCTAGTACGAATTAGTCGGGCTCCAATATGGGTACTGAATACGGGTGGGAAACAAAAAAAAAATAAAGATATACAGATTGGGGAGCAATAAGCAACAACTAATTCACTAATTGGGAGATGCTTTTAATTATTTCTTTGGTGGATAACACACTTTCACAATTTGACTTTGCAGCTTGCGCTGACTGAAAGGAACTAAATACAAGAGTAGAATATCACTTTTTGTAGCAACCTAAAAGGGTACGATCTGCATCAGTTGATAGCAGAGCAAACTTTACGAATTTCACCATTAGTCCCAGTCTTAACTTCAATATTGCTCATTTTAACCATGGACCGACCAAATTCCACGCCAAATGTCAATCCAAGCAATCCCCTCACACCTAAAAATCTTTGTACAAAGGTCTTAGTGGAAGCATCAGTCCACAGCTTCTGGTCTGATTCAAGAATTCCACGACCACTCCTCAAGTTGGCGAAATACGAGTTGTCGAAGTTGTTTACACTTCCAGTGTCTAGTGCCACACGCTTTGAACCGTCCCCATTTTGTGGACATAATGCTCTAAGCTGAGGAAGGAAGGTTGCATCTATTGAAGGGTCAGGGCCACCATTGGTGAAATTGTATAGTCTGTAGCGGAAGAATTGGCATGCTGAGGTTCCAATTGTGTGCCCGCCTGTAGCCACACAAATTAAGCATTAATGTTAGTAGTTGTAGCTTAACGTATGGTCAGTACTAGTTATTTACAAGAATAATTAAGTCGACAATGTTATGTTACTTACCAACAAGGGTGACAAGATCTTGAGTGTTAAGATTCTTTGCAGTAAACTTTTGAATTTGAGAAGCAACAGACTCCGTAAATCCTGGGAGGTTAGCCGTATCAGATGCCAAAGAAACTCGCCCATCTCTACGTCCAGTGGGCACACCCCAAGTCAATCCCCTAGTCTGCATCAGCAGGTGTTACATTTAGTATATTACTCCATATTGTAAACAAGTTTTACATTGGTAGTGTGTTTGGTACTTGCATGGGACCAATTTAAGTCTATATTATTCATCTTTGAAGTTACTAATTAATGTTAGAACATAAAAGTTAAACGTGAATAACATGAAACGTAAAATGATAGTACAAGGGAGAGATATTATTACGTACCACAGTCACGGAATCACGAGCAGCAAGAGCAAGAATGTCTGCACAGGAAACAATCCCAGGACAAACAGCTTCAATTTGCTTCTTAGCATCATCAATAACTTCGTATCCTCTCAATAAGCTATTTGGTGGAGCTGTTTTCTCAGTGCCTGCACCATCAATCAGGATTGAACCGTCACAACCTTGTACAAAACAATCATGGAAGTGCATTCTCAGTAATCCTGGTGCCACCGTTGGATCAGACTGAAAATGAGATCTCACTGCTGATTGAACAATGGATTCGGCTCTTGGGCACGAAGTGGAATAAAATCCAACACGAGTACCTTGGCCTAATACCATTGTCACATCTATGGCTAGCACGAGAATAGCCATAAGCATGACCATCTTGTTAAGTGAATTATAACACTTCATGGTATTATATTTATAATATACTTATACTACTATTAATGAATTCTTGGAGTTGAGTTGATTGATTAATGATTGAAATTCTATAGGAAACCTGGACATATTTATAGGCAGAAGAAATAATGAAGGATAGCTAAAGTATTGCCTTGAGTAAGAGACTATCAGTAAGCAAAGCCGGCTACAAGCTGAAAATGTCTATGGCCTACGCGTTTATTTTTTTCCTCTCCTATATTAATTATGAGGAGAGTGGATGATCAAGAATTCAACGTTTGTTTGGGTCCATGAGTTGGCATGCAATTAACTAGCAACCTTGATTCTGTCTTGTCTTTTTAATCAGTTATTAAGTTTAATTTGTAATATGATGAAGAATTAATTCATGACTTGCCTATGGTTAAATTGTATGTATAAAAGGGTAATTGTTTTTATTTTTTTAATAGTCAACACTTGTCAAGACATGATTAGTTGCATGATTTATATGGTTCCATTTAATCCATCTTCGGTTTATCTTTTGTTTTTAATTTTCTAGAGTTAAGAGAAAACAAGAAAAAGTAAAAAGAGTTGTTAATATTGTCATTGCAAGTTCCAGTGCATGCTGAACTTTTTGTTGAAGAAGGAATTTGTATGGCGTGTGGCTGTCAAAAATGATTAGTTAATACGTATGCACAATGTTGACTAAGAAAAAGGTAGGGTAGTACGAGAAATATGAGACCGACTCCAAAAAGAGAATTAAGGCATTATTTGAAGGAGCACCAGTAGTGGATAAAATAAGAGCTTTGAAATAGAGGAATATCGGGGTTTTCACACCAACTTTTCCATTTCATGCATTAAAGTCCCAAAGATCTGGTCATGACTTATGGCTACTTGGCTAGATGTTGGTATTGGTACTGCAAATAGATAAAATCCAAGGTAGTAACAGATAAATGACAGTTGTTATTGTAAAGAGCAAGAGATTTCCTGTTAGGGTGGGCGTTCGGTATTTCCATTCGATTTTTTGAAATTTCGGTTCGGCACTTCAGTTTTCGGTTCGATTTGAAGTGTAGAAAAACCCGTAATTTTTATACTTCGATTCGGTTCGGTTTTTTAGTTCGGTACTTCGATTCGGTACATCAGTGTTTCGTTTTAGACCAAAATTTATGGCAAAAAAAAAAAAAACCCCCCGAACAAGAAAATTTATAGCCTATGACTAACTAGGATAATTTGGTCCCCTCGACCATACCATAATTTGGTCCTCTCACTTTCTCATTTCTTTCACTTTCTTTTAACTTAAACGAAATTAGTACTAAAAGTATGACTAATTACAGGAAATGAAACTATTCGCCCCCTTCATAAAGTCTGGTATTATTATGACGGAGCTACAATCAATGAAAATTGATACTGGAAAACTATAATTGTATATATAAGTTAAATAAGAATATTACTTGATATTTATTAAATCTTGAAAATTCTTAAACACTCTTAGCAAAATTATTGGTTTTGTCACTTGGCATTGATGTAATTTTCTAACGTCTTAATTTAGATAATTGTGTTATGAATGATTTTTACATTGGGACATTTCATATACCAGCCTAAGTATATTACAGCAGAAATGAAACTTGAGGATATAAATTATTTTAGGCGAATTCAAACTTGTTTGACAACTAAAACTTTAACGTTGATCATGACAATACCAGACATTTTGAAGGAAAAATAAGAAACTCTATTAATTCCTCTTTCTCAAATCAAGCATGTCGTGCACTTTTGGTCTCGCACCTTTTGCAAACTATAATTTCGTTTGCAATGGTATAGATTGAGCACATTAAACTTTCAGACTTAGAGATTGTGCGGTTCTAATCAATCCATTAACAGACTTTATGTAACCTGGCTATGGTTTACTATATTGCAAAAAGTAACGAATATTTAGGTATTTTCTCTATTCTGCAAAAGAAAAAATAGCAGAACCTTTAGTTAAATCAGTCAATATGTAGAATAATATTACTCACTGACAATGAGTAATTTAGGGATTTAGGAAATATATGGCATATTTTTTTTAAAAAAAAAAAAAAAACTTCGATTTTTTTGGGTCCCGAAATTCCGGGCCGGATGCCCCGAAACCGAAGTTTCAATATTTCTTGGACCGAACCCGAAATACCGAATTAGTTCGGTTCGATTCGATTTTTTCGATTTAGTGTCCACCCCTATTTCCTGCTATTAACAAATCGATCACGTCACTTTACTACGTACATCCATTCACTATAGATGGAAAAAAAGATCGATTCTTCTAAGGAACATGCAGAAGAATATTTATCTGCGTATTCATTCTTTTTCACCTCTTCAGTTTTCAACATTTTAGAGTGTATTTAGTACGTATGATTCTTCCAAGGAACATACAGGATAATATTTATCTGCGACACATTCTTTTTTACCTCTTCATTTTCAACCTTTTACAGTGTAAAATATTTTCCATTCTGTTAATGTTTTATTGATGAGCGGGAAATAGTTTCAAAAATATATAATAATAATAATAATAATAATAATAATAATAATAATAGCAAAGTGTAGGAGCATTTTAATAGTTACTATTATTGAATGAATATTAATAGTAATGTCTAAGTGTTAGCGAATATAAGTAGTACTTATGCATATGAAGTTAAAACTTATGATAATTGTAAGAAAATTTCGCCCATGATCCTTAATGATCATACCTTGGATTTCAAATCCCAAGTTTATCTATGAAGAGCCGGTTTGATTTGAGTTATCATAATCTAATATTATTGACCAATTTGAGCGTATATGCTGAAATTTTTTCATTATTATAGCGGATCTCCAAAAAAAAAAAAAAAAGGACTTTCTATTCAAAAACAATATATACTCCGACTTTCTTATGATCGAATTTTAGCTCGAAAATAAAAACTAATGTACATCGGTACAGACTTTTTTATAGAGATCTGCGCCCTCCTTTTGATGGAAAGTCATTTATTGACGAGAGTAACATTGAAAAAAATTTATAAACAAATCTTAATTTCCTAAAGAGTCAATTATATATATACTTGACCTAAAAAATCAAATAAAATAGATTAGAAAGAGTAAGTGATATTTATCTTTCTTAGTTTTAGCTGACAAAGTTATATCTAACACATAAGCGGGTGAGAAAATAACAAATAGTAATTGATTAATCGAGATAATACAAGCTAACTCCGGCACTACAAACAAACATATACTCTATATATTTGCCCGTGGGGATGATTAAATAATCTTAGTCAGGAAAAAGAACAGTTAGAGTGAGACCTTAATTATGACTAATAAAGACTTTGCTGTTATTGACAGATTTTTATGCAAGCACAGGGCCGTTTATCTCGTCACTAGTTTAGAAATATTTAGAATCTATTTAAACTGTGTCATGATCATTGATAAAGACACATAATTATATTTGGATTTACCAATGGGATAATTGACGAGATATTGATGTGATGTTTGATATATGGTAGTAGTAGTTCTGTAGCAGAGCTACAAAGTCAAGCAATTACTCCTAGCAATTAGCATCCATGCAATAATAAGGAATATTCGGCCTGTATAAGTGATTACACAAACTATACTTTTTGCTAGTTAATTGTTTGTTTTGTCTAGCTAGTGTGCGGAAATTTAAGAACTATGAAAAGAAATTGGTTGCTTACTGTACCATTGGATTCTTGTGTCTATGATTTGGATTAAATTCAGATGACCACCTTATCTGTTACTCCGTATTTGACAACTTTAGAATGAAGAAAGGAAAATGAATAGTACTGTTTGTATCTTAATATCATCCAAGTTAATGATGGAAATAATTCATCTCGATATGTTCTGATCACCATTATATTGTTAATGCAATATGTATGGGATAAAGACTAGCTGGACCTTGACAAGTGACACGTGTCATCCACGTGGCATGAGCTGACATGTCACCGGACAGACATTCACCGAACAGACGTTCTCCGGACAGACATTTCCCACGGGCAGACCCGAGGAAGTTACCGGATTTATCAACAATCAGCGTAATTTGAACAAGCGGTTGTCAGCAGTATTGGATGCGATCATTCATCAAACGGTCACCCAGCGGTTACAACCTTTCAGGATAAGATGCCCAGCGGTTATTCATCTGAACGGCTCCGTGCCCAACGGCTACTACATCAACAGGCGCCATCCAAAGCCTATAAATAGCATTTGTTTTAGCCGATTGTAACAACTTTTACTTCCTGCATACTTGATCAATAAAAATACTCTTGCTCTTTCAATTATCAAAATACTTCCAGTGTTCTTATCTTAATCATTGTCTCAACAACTGAGTCATCCAACGCGGTGATTATCAATTATCAAGGAATACGATACGTTTACTCTTCCTTACTTACATTTACGCTTTACTTTTAATGCTCTACATTAGTGTTATCTTATTTATGGTATAGATCTTTAATCTCAACTATTGATCGTGACTCCGCAAATATAAATTTAATTGTTAATTGGCCTAAAATCGGATTTAGGTTAAACAATTTGGCGACCACAGTGGGAGCCGGTCAATAGCTTTCGTAGGTTAAAAGTTCTACTTTTTGATATTATATTTATCTCTGTTTACTCCTTGCTTCGTAACTAACATGGCGGATAACAATCCCCAACAAACCGTTATAGGCGGACAACAGGTAAACGCCCCTTCCCATAGATCTAACGATGACGTGCAACCAGTACACAATTTGGTTCCCAATTACTCCTCCGATCATTCGTCTGATGGGCGGCAACAGTCGACCCAAGGACCGGTCAGGCAGAATCGGCGGGGGCGCTCTCAGAGCCATACTCCACCAGGGAGACGACGACATAGGAGTCTCTCCCCTGACCAAGGGAACCTGCACAGAACTTTCCATGATTTTATGCAGCAGCAGACGGAAATAAACCGAGGAATCAACGAAGCACTAAATTCTCTCCGGGCAAGCAATCCTTTAACTGCAAGGGTCAATACCCCATCTTCCCACACTTCAAGGCGAGAAGAAGAGCGCAACAACGGTAGCGGCGCCGCAGACCCAGCCAACCAAAATCCAAATGCGGAATCTGCAACACCTACAGATATGAGCCTTGTCGTGGAAACTCTCACCAAGCAGTTCAAGGAGAGCCAGGAAGAGCTCCAAAAAGCTCTCCACGAGAGGATCGACCAGATCCCAGGCGCCCCGCCTACGCTGAAGAAAGTTGATGTTCAGCGCTATTCGCAACGGCCCTGGAAGAAGGAAGCGGCCCCAAAAGCGATACCTAAGACGTTCAAAATGCCAAATATTCCAAGGTATCGCGGAACATCTGTTCCCAACGATCACCTCATGATGTTCAGCAATTTCATAAAGGCCAGTGATCTCACCGATGAGGAAATCGAGTCTGTGCAACTGAAGAAGTTCGTAGAAACCCTGGCAGACGGAGCCCTACGATGGTATTCAATGCTGCCACCAAACTCTATTGGATCCTTCGCAGAAATGGCTGAACTGTTCGTGAAGGCTCACACGGGTGCCCAGAAGACGGAAACCCGAGTAGAAGACATCTTTGAAATCAAGCAAAGACCCGACGAATCACTTCGCAAGTATGTGGATCGGTTCCAGAGAGAACGTATGATGCTCCCCAAAGTACCGGACAGATGGGCAGCGATCGCGTTCACCAACAGCTTGGACGTCAGGAGTTCGGAGGCCACGCGAAGGCTCTACGAGTCTCTTCGCGAGTTCCCAACAGCCAGTTGGTCAGACGTCTACAATCGTTACAACTCTAAGGTACGTATCGATGAGCATAAACTGATCGGAGCAGGTGCTCGGGGAAGGTCTCAAACTCGCAGCAGCGGGTCCGGAGGAAAAGCGGAAACGGAGAGGTCAGGCGCACGGTATGAGCCATACCCCGACCAATCGCGTAACAGTATCAAAGGGCGCAACCGCAACAGCAACGGCAACAGAGGGCTGTCCCGAGGAGAAAATTCCCAGTCTGTCAGCCTGCCAAGCTTGCCAAGCTTCAATGTCGAAATAGTGGAGGTCGTGGCAGTGCTAAAAAATATGGGAGAAAAAGTCAGGTGGCCAAAAGACATGAAGACTGACCCCAGCAAACGAAACCAAGACGTATACTGCGAATTCCACCGTGACCATGGGCACACTACCGAAGACTGCAAAGCCTTGAGGTACGAAATTGCTCATTTGTTGAAACAGGGATTCTTGAAGGAATTCCTGACAGAGAAAGGGAAGCAGACTCACGCAAAAGCTCAGCAAAACAAACCTGGTCCACCACGAGCATCCTCTCCGAAACGAACGGTCAACGTTATTTCGGGTGGAATCGAGGTAGATTCGGTTACCTTTACAGCAAAAAAGTACGCAAAGGTGTCCATTACCAATAACAAGCGACCTTGGTCGGAAGCGGTAATCACCTTTGAGGAGTCCGACACTGACGGACTGCAGTTTCCGCATGCTGATGCGTTAGTCATAACGTTACGAGTGGCGGAGTTCGACGTGAAGAGAGTGCTCGTGCGGGCAGCTCCGCGAATATTATCCAGGCACGGGTTGTAACTGAGACACAACTATCAGATAAGATTGTGCCGATCTCTCGGGTTATTTCCGGCTTCAACAATTCAAGCGAAAAGACTCTCGGGGAGATCACTTTGCCCACTCTAGCCGAGGGGGTAGTAAAGGAAACGACCTTCCATGTTGTCGACGCGGATCTGGCCTACAACATCATTTTGGGCAGACCTTGGATCCACGACATGCAGGCTGTCCCTTCTACCTACCATCAAGTTGTGAAGTTCCCATCCGAATGGGGAGTACGAGAAGTCCGAGGGGAACAACGCACTGCACGAGATTGTTACTCAGTAGCCCTCAAACTACCTGAGGAGAGCAAATAGCAATTACAGCACCCGGGACCGGATGCTGCACCTGAAGAAGCTAAGTACGATGTCCCGGAGTTCATCACCAAAATGGACGAGAAAGAAAATCACATGCCAACAGTAGAAGCCCTGGAACCCGAAGAACTGTTCGCCGATATGCCAGAACGAAAGGTGTACTTGGGGACCGAATTGAGCGAACGCCTGCGGGAAGATATCCTGCGGTTCCTCAAGGAACGGCATACAACATTCGCCTGGTCCCATGCAGATATGACAGGTATTTCCCCTGATATCATTACTCACAGGTTGCACGTCGATCCGTACCACCGCCCGATGAAACAGAAGACGCGCCAGCAAGGAGCTTTTCGGAATCAGATAATCAATGACGAGGTCGACCGGCTGTTGAAAATCGGCTCAGTACGTGAAGTCAAATATCCAGACTGGCTGGCAAATGTGGTTGTCGTGCCTAAAAAGAACGGCAAGTGGCGAGTCTGCATTGACTTCACAGATCTGAACAAAGCCTGTCCGAAGGACTCTTATCCTCTTCCCAGGATAGACCAACTGATCGATGCAACAGCTGGACACGAGGTGTTAACTTTCCTCGATGCATACTCCGGATACAACCAGATCCTGATGGACCCTGAGGACCAGGAAAAGACAGCAGTCATAACCTGTCGAGGTACGTACTGCTATAAAGTTATGCCATTTGGATTAAAAAATGCAGGTGCAACCTACCAGCGTCTGGTCAATCGAATGTTCCATGATCACATCGGAAAGACCATGGAAGTATACATTGACGACATGCTGATAAAATCCAAACGGGCAGAAGACCATCCGGCTCATCTGAAAGAGGCTTTCCGAATTCTGGATCAGTACAACATGAAATTGAATCCGGAGAAATGCGCTTTCGGAGTCGGATCGGGAAAATTTCTGGGGTTCATTGTTTCTCAGCGAGGCATTGAAGTCAATCCCGCTCAGATCAAGGCCATTGAATCAATCCCAGATGTACTTCGCGACAAGAAAGAAGTCATGAGACTAACGGGCAGAGTAGCGGCTCTACGGAGATTTATCTCCCGATCATCCGATCGTTGCAAAAGTTTCTTCGATGTCTTGAAGCAAAATAAGGAGTTCGAATGGACTCCCGAATGTCAGCAGGCATTGAGAGATCTAAAGAAATATCTATCCAATCCTCCACTACTTACTACACCTGTGGAAGGCGAGTAGCTGCTAATCTACCTGGCCGTCTCCGAATCATCGGTAAGCGCAGTACTAGTACGGGAAGAAAAAGGTAAACAACTTCCTATCTACTATGTTAGCAAAGCTTTAATTGATGCTGAAACTCGCTATCAACCTTTAGAAAAATTAGCATTAGCTCTAGTAACTGCTGCCCGAAAATTACGCCCCTACTTTCAAAGTCATTCTATA
The DNA here is from genome assembly GCA_037355625.1 of Petunia x hybrida. Classification (NCBI taxonomy): domain Eukaryota; kingdom Viridiplantae; phylum Streptophyta; class Magnoliopsida; order Solanales; family Solanaceae; genus Petunia; species Petunia x hybrida. Next base: position 3,410,112 of record JBBBVM010000019.1, read on the forward strand.
GTCGTAGTTACTACTTTTCCTTTGCAAAATGTCCTGCATAAGCCAGAATTCTCAGGAAGGTTGGTAAAATGGGCTATAGAATTATCCGAATTCGATATTACTTACCAGCCCAGAGTAGCAATAAAATCGCAAGTCTTAGCAGACTTCAGTGTGAATGTATATCCTGAAGCAGAGAAGGAGGCCATTCTCTGTGCCGGACAGGCTCCGGGTACATGGGTCCTCCACACAGACGGCTCTTCAAACGTGAAAGGATCAGGACTTGGGCTGGTCCTCGTTGCCCCATCCGGAGAGACGGTAAGGCAAGCTATAAAATGCCCCTTTATTACTAACAATGAGGCCGAATATGAGGCCATTATTGCAGGGTTAGAATTGGCGCGAAGCTATGGGGCAACCATAGTCAAACTGAAAAGCGATTCCCAGTTGGTGATCAATTAGATCAATGGGGGTTTCGTTGCACGAGAACCCAGGATGTTGGCATACCTCGGCCGAGTGAAGGAACTCCTGGCGCAGTTCGACAACTGGGAAGCAATTCAAATTCCACGAGAAGAGAATCACGAAGCTGATGCTCTTTCGAACATGGGATCCGTCGCGGAGATGGGGGCGACTAGCTCTTCAGCTATTGTTCAACTTCTCTATACAACCATGGACAGAGATTGGAGGAATGAGATAACAAATTATCTCGTCCACGGGACTCTCCCTGCAGATGCGAAGGCTGCCCGTAAACTACGAATAAAGGCAGCTCGGTACACCATCCTCAATGGTGAGTTGTACCGCAGAATGTTCGCAGGACCTCTCGCAAAGTGCCTTGGGCCAAATCAGACTAATTATGTGATGAGAGAGGTACACGAAGGCTGTTGCAGAAATCACTCCGGTGGAAAGGCGTTGACTCGAAAGCTGATACGCGCAGGTTACTATTGGGATAAAATGGAGAATGATGCAAATGAATTTGTCAAGAAATGTGACAAGTGCCAGAGATTTGCCCACCTCCTCCATCAGCCAGCCGAGCCGTTGCATTCGATAATTTCCCCGTGGCCCTTCATGAAGTGGGGAATAGACATCGTTGGTCCTATTCCTACGGCACCAAGGGGAATGCGCTTCTTGCTGATCATCACCGATTATTTCACAAAGTGGGTTGAGGCGGCAGCATACTCAAAGATACGGCAAACAGAAGTCATCGACTTTCTTTGGCGCTTTGTCATTTGTCGCTTTGGAGCACCCAAGGAAATAGTCATGGACAACGGTCCGCAGTTCGTCGGCCAGAAAGTGACTAGGTTCCTCGACGATTTACACATTAAGAGAATCACCTCTTCTCCTTATCACCCTGTTGCCAACGGGCAGGCCGAATCTACCAACAAGATCATCGTTGAATCTCTTAAAAAGCGCCTCGAGCAGGCGAATGGATGTTGGGTTGAAGAACTGCCCGGAGTATTGTGGGCTTATCGCACCACAGTAAAAATGAGTACCGGTGAAACTCCCTACTCTCTAGTATATGGCGCAGACGCTCTGATTCCCGTAGAGATAGGGGATCCCAGTCTGCGATATGCGCATGCCACTGAAGAGTCAAACTCAATCAATCTATCCGAAGAGTTGGATCTCCTCGAAGAGCGCAGAGAACTGGCCCTCGTACGAGTGGTGGCGCAAAAAGAACGAGTCGAGAAGTACTACAATCGGGGACTGCGCGTACGGAGCTTCCAAGTCGGGGACTTTGTACTTAGAAAAGTTTCCCAGAGCACACAAGAGACGAATTCGGGGAAGCTTGGCCCTAACTTGGAAGGACCTTACAAAGTGATCGCTTCAGCCGGCAAGGGGTCTTATCGCTTGGCACGGCCAGACGGTTCAATCGTCCCGAACAGCTGGAATGTAGTGCATCTCAAAAGGTATCACTTCTAAACGACTGGGACGGTTAGTCATTCTACACTTACCTTTTCTATCTTTACATAGAAGTACTTCCTTTTACCCTTGCATAAGAGTTTGTTACTTCTGTCCGTACATACAAGCCTTTACTTTTGCGCTTATATAGCAATGTTTACTTTTGTCTTTACACAAAAGTTCTTCCTTTTGTTATATATTCTTCCTAAATGGTACTAACGGCCTGAACAAGGCCAGGTCCGTTTAGCTCAACTGGCAGAGCTCGAAGTTCTTCAACTTCGCGGCTGTAGGTTCAAATCCCACAACGGACACACTCCTCGTTTGGTTATATGTGTTCAATAAACAGCTCACCGAAAACTCTTTTCATATTGTCACTTTACGTGTTCCAACATGAAAACAAGGGGGGTGGAGAGGGCCCCATAGGCCAGAAAAGACCTTCGTACAGGCAAAAGACCTTCGTACAGGCAAAAGACCTTCATACAGGCAGAAGACCTTACTTAAAGGCAGCAAATTTTTTAATTTGCTTGGTAGGACTTCCACGGCAAATAAGAGAAGTCATTCACAAAATAAAACCCTCATGTGACAAGGCTTCCACGAAAATAAGAGGAGTCGTTCACAAAGCCAAACAACTCGGCCAGAGTTCTAAACGACCACGGTTCGGTCAAGTTACCTACAACTTGCGACCCTCGTTTAGTAAAGGGGTAAGTTCAACACATTTGGGAGGACTCAAGAAAGTACGAACTTAATAAAGTTTGGAAAGCAGTTCCCCGTCATAAGGCATGAAAGCCGCAAGTATATGCATACAGAAGGATCAAAAATTCAAACTAAACATAGTCACTGAAGGGGTCTAAAATTGCATGTATACATTAAACTGTGAATTAATAAAGTGCCAAGAATGGCTGACAGAAGTTCGCAGAGTGTATAAAAGGCCAAACGTACCGGCCAAGGATCAGACAGTCTCTAGTAGACTTCTGTCCATCCAACAGGTAAGTCCGGCTCTCGCCGGACAGAACAAAAATATATCAGCTCAGAAAAGACAACATCAATTTGAAGGGCCATGACCGGGACTCAACGCACCAGCTCCGCTAGTCCCATCGTCACTCCCTGATTCTTCATCTTCTTCATCATCATCACCGCCGCTCGACTCTTCAGGAGAGAGACCCAATGCTTGTTGTACTCGTCGAACAGCACTCTTGGTCGCCTGCAGCATCTCGTCGACATCAACCTGCCCAGACCGGATTTGCATTAACAATGTGCGCTTGGCCTCAAGGGCAGCAAGCTTGGCCTTAATTTCTGATTGATCTCGCAAGTTCGCAAGATCCTTAGTCAATGTGGTCTGAACACAAATTAACTGGGTAACCTGATCTTTGGCGGCTTGGAGATCAGAACGGGCTTTGGCCGACTCTTCATTTGCCCTTTGCAGGTTCAGCTCAAGAGTTGCACGTTCGACACGAGCATCGTTCAAACTATCATGGCATTCCTCAAGGAGCCTCTCCAAACCCCGAACAGAGCGTGCGAACCCCTCTTTCTCTTCAGAAAGACGGTCCTTTTCCCTGGTAAGAGCGTCGATCTGCTCAACGCGGTTGTTGTTAACATCCGTTAACCGATTAACTTCCCTACCAAGGAAACCACACTGCTCGATCAAGGTTTTGTTATCCTTCAGAGCCTCGAGCAGCTCTCTCTTCACCTCTACAACTTGATTGGCATTATTCAGCCGGGAGCGGAACATGATTTCAGCGGCCAGCATGCTTGACTGAAACATAAAGCAGGTCATGATTAAAAATCCTGGGTTAGCAATTACTTCTAAATAACAAAGCGGGAAAAGCTTACCCGGGCAGAATCGGAGGCAATTTGGAAAGCCAGCTCCTCGTCGGTTAAGTCTCTTAGCACCCACTCTTCTCGAGGTCCGAGGAGCGAGGAAACTGCTTTCACCAAGCTACGCGGCCTGGCCACCAAGTTGACCTCAGGGGCAAGTCTCAGGGTATGTTTCCTCTCACAAAGCTTGAGCTCCCTCGCCTGTTCAGAGGGGTAGGTCGGCCCAAACTTGTAGCGAACCCCTTTGATGTCGCTTAGCTCCGTCTGCCCCGCAATAGCTGACCGCCAAACAAGCCTTGAGGACGAAAGGTTAGAATCACCTTCCGCCTCCGGGTCTATAGTCTCACATTCGCGAAGGAAGACCGGATTGGCTCCCTCAGAAGCCACATTTTCAAAGTCCTCAAAACGAAAAACTCGAGGACCCTGGCTATCTTCTTGGGAGGCTTCCTCCCTGGACTCTCCCCCGGCTTCTTCTCTTCTTGCTCCCTCTCCTTCTTTTTCTCCTTTTTCTTCACCAACCTTCCTTTTGCCCTTGTCCGCACGAGAAGGACCTGCCTTCTCCCCGTCACCAACTCGGGGACTCCTTGGCGGGGGTCGAACGGCCTCCTCCTCGGCCCTTCTCTCATCACTGCGGAGGTAAGGTCTCCGCCTAAGAGGAACATCTGCCTCTGTTTCAGTATCCGACAGGTGTATAACCTCTTGGGGCAGACCCTCTCCCCGTATGGACTCGGGGACTTCAGCGGCGACTCCGGTATCTGCTTCCATGGGCTCTGGGGCACTTGCCCTAGCTGAAGGATCGCCACCAGCCGACAAGGTCTGTCCAGCAGCGGCGGAAGCCTTACGGGCAGACTTCTTCCGCGTTCCACCCTGGCCATGGCTTTTCCTCTTCCTCTTCAAGGGGCTCAACTCCTCGGACAGAAGCGCTTCGCCTCCCTCCCTGCTACGCAGGGCGCCGGCCGAAGCCAATATAGCCTCAGCGTCAGCAAGGGGGTCGGCAACAGGTTCAGCAGGTATGTCCTGAGGAGGAGCAGGGAAAAAGTTTCCTGAAGTACCCAAACCTGCAACAAAGATAAAACGGTCAGTCACAAGAAGAGTCCGAGAAGAAAAGGCTAACAAAAGGATGGGGATATCCTCACCATGGTGTTTTACGGTCAGACCCTTATGAGAAGCAAAGTGTGACCACTCTCTCTTCTCTGGTTCGAAGTTCGCCAAAATCGGCTCAACCCACGCCCTCAGTTCATCTTTAGTTATGAACCTGTCGTAGGGTTGCTTGGCCGCTGCACGAAGAGATTTCGACGAAAGTTAGAAACAGAAGGAAAGTCGAAATACATACACAAAAACTCGGGGACTTACGTGTTTTGTTCCAGACTTCTGGAAGGTGCGCCTTGTCGTCAAACGTCAAAGCTGAGGAGCGCACAAATAGGTACCGGTGCACCCAACCTCGGTCACTGGTATTCTCAGAGCTGCGCACCAAGCCCTTTTGTCCGCGCATCCTAACATTCACATAGCCGTCCTTAAAAATCTGGACGATGTACAGAGAAATGAAATGCTTATACTCGAAGGATTGGTCAGTCTCAGCCACGAACCAGTCTAAGAGTGTGACTATCCTGTACACACTAGGGCTCAATTGCCCCGGGCAGAGAAGATATTCTCTGCAAAGCCTCTCCAGCACCGGATGCAGAGGCAGCCTACACCCCACCGTAAAGGGGTAAGTGCCCATGGCTGTCCACCCAGGTCTATAGGAGGTGATGTTCTCCCCGCCAGCAACTGGAAGTAAAGGGATTTCATCATCCCAGTCACAATCTATCCTCACACGAGGGATCACTTCCGTCGTGATCCCTGACTTAAACCTGTATGCTGGCCAGTTGCGCGTGTCGCCTTCCCTATTATGGAAGGACTTCACGTTGCAATCTGCCTCAAGCTCGCCCCACTTTTTAGGGATTATCTCGGCGGCAGTAGCCTGAGAAGCCCGCGGCCTAGGAGTGGCCGTCGAACTACCAGCAGCGTCGAAATTTAGATTCCTTCTGGATCTTGAAGACATATTTTCAGAAGAAGAATGGAATTGCCAAGGAAAATTCAAAAGCTGGTTCAAGGGTTTTCTTTCAAAGAGCAATACAGAAGAAATAAGAGTAGGTAAAAGGTTTCTCGTCCAGTGAGTTCCTATTTATAGGAGTCCTGGTACAAATCCCCAACTTCCCTCGAAGACACGTGGAGGATATCAAGTAATCCACACTCAGACCTGGCCGTCGATGAAGGGAGTAGGGTTAATCAATGCTTTGTAGCATTATCATTACCCGGGAAAGCTGCAGTCACTTCGTAATCAGCAAGCGACGTGCGCACGTGGAAAGGGACGGTTAAAATCATTGCTTCTTACCCTCGGGGAACGCAGTAGTCATTTCCGTGTAAACTGCAGTACCACAGACGTGCAGGTTACAGTTACTTTTTCAGGCGGCGCATTTAATGTGCACGTCATAGAGGCTTATCATCAATCGGATCAGAGTCGCACATCATCAGGATTGCGTCATCTGAAGGTGAAAAGTTTATAAGGGTTTCCCGCCAAATCAAAAAATTCTTATCCACTCCTCGGACAGATACTCTGCCCGAGAAGTGCGGGGACTATCTGTATTGGATAAAGACTGACTGGACCTTGACAAGTGACACGTGTCATCCACGTGGCATGAGCTGACATGTCACCGGACAGACATTCACCGAACAGACGTTCTCCGGACAGACATTTCCCACGGGCAGACCCGAGGAAGTTACCGGATTTATCAACAGTCAGCGTAATTTGAACAAGCGGTTGTCAGCAGTATTGGATGCGATCATTCATCAAACGGTCACCCAGCAGTTACAACCTTTCAGGATAAGATGCCCAGCGGTTATTCATCTGAACGGCTCCGTGCCCAATGGCTACTACATCAACAGGCGCCATCCAAAGCCTATAAATAGCATTTGTTTTAGCCGATTGTAACAACTTTTACTTCCTGCATACTTGATCAATAAAAATACTCTTGCTCTTTCAATTATCAAAATACTTCCAGTGTTCTTATCTTAATCATTGTCTCAACAACTGAGTCATCCAACACGGTGATTATCAATTATCAAGGAATACGATACGTTTACTCTTCCTTACTTACATTTACGCTTTACTTTTAATGCTCTACATTAGTGTTATCTTATTTATGGTATAGATCTTTAATCTCAACTATTGATCGTGACTCCGCAAATATAAATTTAATTGTTAATTGGCCTAAAATCGAATTTAGGTTAAACACAATATGCCAACTATAGGATGATAGAAAAAAATAGCAGAAATTCAAGAAGAATAAAATGGCGCTACATAGAATCTAGTGCTTCGCAACAAATAAATCTATCATTTTCAACATGAAGTATAATATAAGTTTACTAAAACTATAAATAAAAGATGAAAAATAATATTAAAAATTTAGTTAGTTTAATATTAGCATGTACAATGGAATTGCAGCCATGTTTCTTCTCCCATATTTGACAATAAAAAGATAGATCCAAAATATTAATGAATTCAAATAAGAAAAAAAAATATTTTCAATAAATTACACATGAAATACGAAAAGATCCTGGTGGCAGCGAATAACTCTCACTCTCATCAATCAAAACTGGTCGGGGGAGTAACAGTAGCAAATACTCCCTCCTTTTCAAAAACTGTTTCATTTTTTCAAAGTCAATTTGACTAATCTTTTAAACTAAATTAGACTATATTAAATTAATATTTTCAAATAAAAATTTGCATATTCAAAAATTATACGAAAAGTACTATAACATGCAACTCTTCGCATATCAATATGATGAAAAGAATCATCTTAAATTGTTGGTCAAAGTTCATCCATTTTGACTCTCGAAAAGTAAAAAGGTTCATCCATTCTGAAACAGAGGGAGCAGTAGAGTGTAGACTAGTTCGGGGAATAATTAAGACACGCCATACTTTAGTTGTGCATCTCATTATCCATACTGTAACTCGTTTTTAATTATAAATTATAATCCTTCCACGTCACACTATACAGTTTCAATTACATTTAATATCTTTTATTTTTCTTCAATTCAAGTTTTTGTGTAATTGTACTACTTCATTATTTACTTGTTTAAAAAAAGCAAGTGGTGTACACAATGTTTCTAGGTACATACCACGATGGAAATTCGTAATATCGAGAAGGACAAACAAACAATCAAACAAACAGACAAATTAAATGGATAGCTCAAATTGTGAGTTGATATAACAGCCTCTTAAATTGGTTTTAGATGCATGGCTTTTTCTGAAAAGTCGTCCCTAATGGTGAACATGCACATATATCCTTATTTAAGTTGTCATCTTCAGCTGTATGAGTTAGGTGAAGAAATAACGCGGTTCTGCTTGAAATAGTTGAACTTGAACACCCAATGGATTTGCATGAATTTGAAACGATCAATTTTTTGCCAATGTATATGATTGTCAGCGTTGAACCGAATGAATGCTAGATTTTTCTTTTTGAGCGTTAAAAACTTACCCATGTCAATTGAGTGTATATACCAGGTCAATAGGTGTATGTTATATATTTACGAATACAATTTTCTCACTTAAACATAATTAAATATATATTTTCATTCATTGAATCATTTATGACTTGTTAGTTTGATTAGATATAAACATTTAATGCAGGTAAGTTTTTACCGTATTTGGCTAGGACTTAATTAATTTAGATTTTCATTGTACAGCTCGTATCGGAGTAGAATTAATTTTCAAATTTAAATTCTCTATTCTCACATTCTATTAGGGAGCCTGGTCTTGATTCTTGTGTGTGGTATTCATTTTCGAACCCAATACCTTTAATTAAATGAGAATGACCTCATCTACCTCGCCACATTTTTTAAAAATGGAAAGATAGATTCACCAGACAGGTCCTCGTCTCCTACCACAAGAAGCTTCCAATGTAGCGTATGGTTATACTAAAAGTAGTGATCCCAAGACCACAAATTAACATTAGTGGAGGTTCTTAGTAATTAATAGCAACAGCAGTGTATGCAGATTTTATGCCAATGAATGCTGTCATAAGCATATTGAAGTTTAGAAATATATTTTATCCGGTGATGGAAGACTTTATAAATGAGTCAAAAATATATGTGTAGCTATAAATCATTTTTTAAGGATAAAAATTTATAGAAAGTTTGATTTAAATTATTTTCAAATTTAAAAATATGTCATAATTTTTATATGGATTAATAAGAAAATTGTGTCACACTTTTAAAGTGGAGTAACTATTATTTGATAAAACATACCTACACTGAATGTTTACACACCTAATTATATGAACTTATTATAGTTGTAAAGCGATTTAATGAAATGAACACGTATATTGATAACTATGCTAGTAAAAAAGTGTATTCACAAACAAATGACGTGTATTTGTTTGTTGAATGTAAATATTTAGTACGGGTAAATTTTAACCTATCTTTCTCCATCAATTTTAGTGCTCGATACGTGATTACTCGTACTTTAAAAGTAAACTTTTCTAAATATGTATTACTTCGGTCCTATTGTAGTTGTTGCTTCAACTCAAATTTTTTCATAGTAGTTGTGACTTTAGAAATTCAAGATTAATTTATTAATTTTTTTCAACTATACTCTTAATAAATAAATAAGAACTAATTATTTTTAATATTGCTCGATTCTAAAGAAGCATTTAATAGGAATAACTTAATAAAACACGTAATTGATTTTTTACTTGGCGTGAAAAGCTTAAAACTACAATAAAAATGCGATGGATAAAGTACTACTATATTTTGATTAATAAATTGCAAATAAATAATAAATTAAACATTTAATATTCCCATGTAATGAAAATCCTACCCAATATACTTGTAGTCACCATTTATCCTAAAATTAAGTACCTGAACTCTTTAATATAGTAGACACAAAACGTTATATTTGTCGGATTCTTATGATATAAGCGGTCGTTTATGTTAATTAAAAGCTTTCATCAACTATTTCGAATTTTTAATTTCATACATATACACTTATTTGAACTCATCGCACCCATTAGTTATTTTGATTTTTTTACCATTAAATTGTGTGACTGATGGTAAGAAACCTATTAGAGCTCATGCACTTATTCCATCCTTATTCTTCTTTACTGAAGAAGCCAGAGTAAGTACATATACCAGTGGAAGACTTCCACTTTAGTAGCAATATAAATATTCCCAAAAAAAAAATAAATAAAAAAAAAAGTACATATACTAGTGGAAGACTTCTGAAAGTCTTTCATATAATGCCAACTTAAGAAGTTGAATATATAGTCATATACCCACTCCATTTATGAGTTATATTCCATTTGTTTGCTTTCTCCCTGTTTCTTTTTTCTTTTAATGTTTATATTTAGCGAAGGTGCGCGCATAGTGTTGTTTTACCTAAATTAATTTTTAATGGATACGCATTACCTTTGCTAAGTAATTTACTTATATTTCTTATGAAATTTTTGTGGTTGCACACAATATTAATTTAGCGTGAGCGCGAGGCGAGACATTTTATAGGGAGCGAGGTGTAACCCCACAAATCTCTAATATTTAATATTTTATATATTAATATTATTGATATAAATATTTTAAAAAACATAACTCATATAAAAAGGGGAAAACTGCATAGAAATCTTAGATAATTTAAAATTTATGTAAGTCTAATAGTAAATATTACGTGGAGCTAAGAAATAAAAAATTGATAATTTAATTAGCAAGTTGAGTGCAGGCTTTAAATAGAGGATTTATTGAGAAATAATTTTTAAATTGGAATTTTTTTTAGCATTTGCACCCCAAAACTGGCCCGACGCCTAATCATAAGCCAAAATTATGGGCTTACGCCTTTCAAAATCTATATCCCCGACGGAAGTCCCGGTGCGCTTTTGATACGCCTCGCGTCGAGCACTTGCCCCAGAAAATGCCTTTTGAAACAATTGCACATACACCTAGACTTCTTTTCGTTGATTAATGTCATATTGTAAATACACACGCACACTGTGTAATTAGTATAGAACTTAGGGATATACTTGTAATTAGACAACTATGTTCTCTATTGTATTTTGTGTTCGATCCATTAGTTACTTAGTGAGCAAGGTCAGAATTCAACACTTGTATAAATATCACTTCATTGAATGAGAAAAAAGTGAAAATTTTTCATCTAAATTGTGTGTTGATTGTTTTCGACTTGACATGGTATCAGAGCCACCGTGTCGATCCATTGGAAAGTGAAAATTATCCTCAAATCTGTGAAGTAATGGCAGCTCCATCCGCTGGCGTTGTTGCCGGAGCTGAACGAACTGTTGTTGTTGACGGTGCTGCCGTACGGAACACAATTTCTTCGTACGACATCACGTCCAACGACAACTTAGGTACGATAATCACCCAGGTCCAAGTGACCGGTGAAAACTATGATGAATGGGCAAGGTCTATGTGTACGGCCTTGCATGCTTAGAAGAAATTCTGATTTATTGATGGATCCATTGTGAAACTTGATGAGGATTCGGTGGATTTAGATGATTGGTGGAAAATAAACTCAATGTTGGTTTCATGGATCTGGAAGTACTATTAAACTCACCCTCTAAATCACCATATCACATATGAATGTGGCCAAGAATATTTTAGATAGTATCTATCAGCGATTCTCGGTCTAAAACAGACCAACAATCCATGAGTTGAAAGATGCACTGGCCGGGTATAAGAAAAATGATTTGTCTATTGATCCACGGTCAATCCTACACCTTAAATGGTGAGAGGCGGTCGTCAAAGTATAATACCCGATGTGAGTCGGGGTCGATTTCCCAAGGGAACTAGCTTGTCAAGTAAGAGAGTTGCAAGTAGAAATTCGAATGAAGTTTAATGTTGAGTCCTAGAAATGGGGTTGTTTTAAAGTAACGCTACAATTAACTACAAGGCATACAATTAAGCAAGTAAATTGATTAGATATTATGAGACTCGGGGTGTAAACAACTAATAGTGATTTCCAACCAACGGGTATTTTCACTTCACTTTCTCAACACAAATATAATTATGGTCGAGTCTTCCTATTGTGATCTCTAGAATCCTTCCGGCCTAGAAGAGATCTTTCACAACCCGCTCGTCAAAGCCTTAGTTGAATGTTCGAGGCACTACTCCAAGACCCAAGGAAAGGATACCTCTTCCGAGCGTAACTCCTTTTAGATGGGTTAGTCTATATGAATAGCCTATCAACCCAAATCCTCGCCAATTCCACTATTCTACACTAATTAATATCTTCTGAGTCTTTAACTAGCAATGTAGACAAGAAATACTAAATGTCAATGATTTTGGAATTTTGATGTTGTTGTAATGGGGAGTTGGAAAATTGATATTTATGTTATAGTTAGTGAAATGGAACAACACCCATTGATTTTCGATTACTATAATATATTTACACCCCTAGTTATGAATTTAGCTACTCATAACTAAGGTTTGAATCAAAGCAATCAAAATGTAGTAAAATGATGAAATGATTTCAAACATAGATATTGGATTGATATATGAATTAAGATTCGAAGATGCAAGTTTAAAAGCTTACAAAATGATGTTAAGACCTCATCTTGGCTCCCAAAATCGCCTCTAAGGAGTAGTAGAAATGTAGAATAAAAGTTAGTTCCAAAAATCCTAGCTTCTTCTATTTATACCAATCTAGGATTTAATTACAAATTTGCCATGGGCGGGGCGCCCAAATCTTGAGGAGGGGCGCCTCCCCTGTGGCTGCCAAATGGTTACTTGTTGAACCCCAAAAATTACCCCTAAAGGGATAAATTTCGGAATATCGACAGAATGGACTAACTCTTTTGGAGTTTTTGGAGTCGCCACCCAATTTAAGAAAAACAAGGAACCAAATTAACAAATGCGTGCAAAAACTCCGTTTTTATAAAAAAGACGGTCTTTCTTTCAGAGATTCTAAAGGTAAGAGGTTTTATTAATTTCGGAAGAAGGTTTTTAAGGCACTTCCGAAATTCCGTAAAATACGGTTAATCCGACAGGTTTCAAAATATTTACAAGTGTGCTTCTTTCAAAAAGAATTATTTAAAATAGTAATAATAATAATAATAAAAATAATTAATTGAATAAAAATTTATTTGCAAAATATTCTTTTACTTGCACGCATTTGCTAAGACGGCCCCAATTTGCAATAAATTAAATAACGACTTCCCAATAAAAGGCAATAAACATAAAGTAAAGCGACATACCAAGCAATCAAATATTATTGATATATAAATATTTTACGCATTTTATTTACATAAATATTTCTAAGGAAAGTAAAGCAAATGTTAAAGATAAAACCCGAGAAAATGATCAACTCGCGGGAGCCTTGGATTTCTAAAATTCATAAGTCTTATTTCCGAATGCTCGGGTCCGAATTCAATCCCCAAATGCCTTCGATGCAACGGATTATTCACATTCGTGAGTTAGCCAAACTCGTCCATAAATTATTCGTGCCTAAATATACCTCGCAAAACAAACAAGTAAAATTGGATTAGTACGATAATAAGGTATAATATTTAAGGAAATAAAATAAAAATAATAAAGTAATAATAATGATAATGATAATAATATAATATATAATAATAATAATAATAAAGGGGTTGTTTTTTGCAAAATTTAGGGTCAGGTTTGTATGGCGCGTCGAATAGGAGATCGGGATTTGGTACGGCTGCAAACACGGAGCCGATCGTGTTGCCACGCCAAGTACCAAACCCACCACTCTATTCGATTTGTTTTGCCTCAAATGCATACAATCATCATCGCCTTTTACTTTAGGGACACGGGAACAGGACGGTTCAAGTGTAGTATCAAGTTCAAAATCCGTCAATTTATTGTCCGTCAATTCCTTGCGTATGCCTCAATACATGTATGTATTTTTTCATTTGCCCGTGTAGCATTTGTTCAAATCAGTTCAATACTCCATAATGGATAAAATTAATCCAAAATAGATCCCTGCACTCAGAAAATCCAGTCAATGCACACAGTAGTCCAATCATGTAAACGGGTCAAATGGCATAACAAAGCCAATGAGTCAAAGCTTCCCACGAAATAGCCCAATCACAGTAAGCGGATCAACTGCCTAACAAAAGTAATGTAAACGAGTCAATTGTAACACAACAAACAACAAAATGGAACCATCCAACTTGCTGCAATTAAGAAACAAACAGGTGAAGCTGCATATGCAGATATCAAAATCAAAACAATCAAAAACCAGAACCAAACCAAAACAACAACAATGCGATAATCAGTTAACTAACAGGACTAAGAGATCAGCAAGAACACCATCAATCAAAACTTGTTCAAACTCCGATGAACTACACAGTGGAAACATGGTGAAAGAGGAGCGACTTCCGGTGGCAAATACACCGGTGTCACTGCGACCCTTTCTCTTTCCCGTTTCAGTCAAGAATCGACCAAATAAACAGAGTAAAAACACCAGCCAATGAACCAACGTGGGCCAACACCAGCAGGACTTTTCTATAACCGAACAGAGAAACAAAGAGAGAGTCACCTGAGGTCGATTTTCCGGCTTAAGCAACAAGGGTTACAGTAAACAGAACGGCAGCAACACAAAGAAGAGGAACGACACCCAAATCATGGCGTCACTACCACTCTCCCTTCTCCTAATACCAGTCAGGAACTAACGCAACAAAAATCCAGAAACTCGCTTGAATCCCGATCCCACTGTTTCCCTTTTCTTTTTCAGTTTTCTTTTTCAGCTCTGTGGGTATACGAATTCTTGAAATTGATCAACAATAGAAATAAAAGATTATTTATAAGGCTCCCATTATAGCTAAATTATATTGCTTATAATAACAAGAAATGAAAATTAAAGGATCTAAAAAAAGAATAAGCGGGGTTCTTGGAAGAGTTTTGGATCTAGTAAAATGGTGGAACGATGAACAAGAACAAGAGAGTGATTAGTGAGGGAGAGTGACAACGCTCAACAGACACCTCGGTTTGAGGTATGAATGGTCATCGCAATACAATTTACCCAACTAGGAGTCGGGGTCAAATCCACAAGGAACAAAGTGATACGATCAAAGTAGTGGAGGAACTAAACCTATTTGACAAAGCCAAACTAGGATAACGAGGTGATGGAACGATATTAACAACTACAAACTACACTAGGAAAGCAAGTAAATGTGATCTATGGCCTTCTCACAACCAAGGAATTCAAGTTTTGAGCCTAGGATACAATTATAGCACGGGGTTTATATATTATGGCCGAGTCGTTCTAATGTAATCCCTAGAATCCTTCCGGCCTAGAAGGGATTTACCTCAACGGCGCTCGTCAAAGCCATGGTTGAGCTTATAAAGCACTACCCATTACCCGAGGAAAGAAGACCTCTTCCGAGCGTAACTTCTTTTAGATGAGTTAGTCTATGAAATAGCCTATCAACCCAAATCCTCGCTAGCTTCACTATTCTACGCTAACTAATCTCTCCCGAGTCTTTAATTAGCAAAGTAGACGGGCAACTCAAGTGTCGCGAGCACAAGAGTCAAGCAATCAAAACAATGGAAGCTAGATAATCAAAACCCAACAATATAAATTCCTAGTCATGACTCATTCATATATTCATGTCCAAATCATATCAATTAATAACACAAATAGCCATGAAATATATTCACAAAATCAATTCTTCAATAACATCAACAACACCCAATATATTCAATACAAAACATGAAAGTAAAGAAAGGAGCACTAATGGTTGAGAATTTCTCAATGGGTTGCTCCAAATCTTCACCCTCTTGGTGTTCTTGTTGATGGATCCTTGCTCCAAGATTGGAAAACTGGCCAAAAGATGAGCCCTAAGTCGTGCAAGGGCTGAATATATGTTCCCCATTTAGGCTGTTGTGAAATTACAACACTGTCCACTGCAGTCCAGGCGCGCATCTTCGCTATCGCGCTACTATGGGCGCTATCGCGCTACAGTGCTTCTTCCTTCTGCGTGATCGCGAGTGTACTTGCGCTTTCGCGTTGGATTCTTTTCTACTCTTCGCGATCGCGTCATACTGGGCGCCTTCGCGATGACTTGAGCAGATCTCTTCGCTATCGCGTGAAACCTTCGCGATCGCGAAGAACAACTTTCCAGGCAGAAACAGAAACTTCACAGATTGCCTTGTTTTGACTTGTTTTCATCTATTCATCACTACAGCTTCAATATCCTGTAATATGCAACTAAAACATGATAAGTGCGCGTATTATATCAATAATGCACAACAAAAGCTCAAGTAATTCGAAGGTAATATGTGGCATTTTGCCCACACATCACACCCCCAAACTTAAACTATTGCTTGTCCTCAAGCAAAGCACACTTCAATAAAAACCAAGTTACAATTTATCTATTCATGCATTTTTCATTAAAGCCACAACAAGCCAAAACTCGATTCAAGTTCAACAACTAATGACATTGGTTGGTGCCAACAATTAAGCCAAACCATGTGAGCATCACTTTCATATACAAAACATCAAAGAAGGCAAACATGCCATGACACAAGACTTTCAAGGTTTGCCTCTTCGTCACAAGAGTTCACCTCTTTGCTTGCTCACCTCAATTGAAAAGTGAAACACAAATCCTCAACTCAACTTCACAAGCGCCCTCACCACTCAAGAGAATATCCCAACCATAAAAATGCAATGATAACACAAATGGGATTAATGATAGGAAGAATTCGCTCACTCTCTCAAAAGAAGTTCATCATGCACACTAAAGATCCATAGGCTTGCCCTTCGTGTACCTCTCCACTAATGTAGGAATGCTTGATCCGAAATCAATTAGGACTTGTTAGGGTTGTAATGTAGGCTTTTGGTCAAAGGTGGGGTAAAATATGGGCAAATAGTGACTACACACCTCCTTGAGCACTACACCGTACAAAAATTAAGGCACACTTCATTTTTCTTGCACTTACACCTTGCTAAATCGAGGTTTATACACTAATTTTTTCCCTCTTTATTCATCAATTCTCTTTTTCTTCTTTTTCTTTCTTTTCTTTCACTTGCTTCTTTTTGTTTCTTTTCACTTTTTCACTTTTTTTTTATTCAACTCACTTTTGTTGCTCTTTCTTTTCATTTATTCATTAACTTCCACACTTTCACCATAACTCGTGTCACCCCCAAACTTAGGCTTTTGCTAAGTTGCACGTCTTTCAATGCACTCAAGGAGGTAGGGCCAAAAGAGAGGGTTAGTGCTTTAAGCACTTAGAATTGGTCCGGGTTAATAATGTGGTTGCCAAAGAAAAGGATATTAAGCTCAAAGGGGTTGACTAAGGATATAATGCAAGGGTAGGCTTTTTAGATTACTGAGCGGGCCAAAGAAAGCCTAAAATCATTTTTCAAGTCAAGCATCACCTAGGATTTCGCCTCGAAACACACTTAGGGCAAGTTCTAGATCAAGAAGCACACACATGAACACACCAAAACCTCACCACACATGGCACATGTAAAGCAAGGAAGACGAGTATATTCAAGTCCCAATCAAAGGTAATTAAGCATCCAAAGTTTACTCATAGCCTAATGAGAGCTAAATAGTGACATAAGAGCCAAAAGTTGAACTTAAAGATCATAGCACAATCCACCAACTAAATTTTTCGATTCATTTTTCAAAACAAGCTCACATCATAAGGATTAAATAATGGTGGAACCAAACATGCCAAAAGTTGCCAAGGAGCAAAAATTCACAACTAATCATCATTATTTACATCTAACTACTAAACTAATACTAGAGATGCCCGGTTCAACACAATTACTTCCTTGGAAAAGAACCATGGCAAAGAAAAACCAAGGAGGTTATTTCAAAAATTTTGTGCAACATGGTATTTACAATGAAAATGGTTGTTCGGACCCAAATGAGGCTTTCGCACCAACATGGGATGCCTACGTATCACCCGGGAGTGAATCAGATAAAGAAAATGTAGCATCCCAAGCGTAGTTCATGGGAGTACCATGTGTTTTTGTTTTAAACTAACTAACTACTACTGCATACGAACAAGCTATTAACACAATACTATAATAATTACTAATACTAAGTATACACAAGCTATTAACACAATAGTTATACTAATATTAAAGAAAAATGATCATCCACAAAAAATTTCACAATTTGCTCAAAAACAGGGACACGATGAGAGAGATATGTCATAAACATCAAGCACATGAGCAACAAACTAACTACACACAGAATACAAATGCACCCCCAAACTTAAATTATGCATTGTCCTCAGTGCAACTAACAATGTAATGCAAAGGGTGTAAGGAACTCCCTGACTATTGCCACATAAATTGGGACGGAGGGAGTAATATTGATAATAATAATAATAATAATAATATAATATATAATAATAATAATAATAATA
Organism: Petunia x hybrida; assembly: GCA_037355625.1. Lineage (NCBI taxonomy): Eukaryota > Viridiplantae > Streptophyta > Magnoliopsida > Solanales > Solanaceae > Petunia > Petunia x hybrida. Next base: position 3,428,184 of record JBBBVM010000019.1, read on the forward strand.
ATAAAGGGGTTGTTTTTTTGCAAAATTTAGGCTCAGGTTTGTATGGCGCGTCAAATAGAAGATCGGGATTTGGTACGGCTGCAAACACGGAGCCGGTCGTATTGCCACGCCAAGTACCAAACCCACCACTCTATTCGATTTGTTTTGCCTCAAATGCATACAATCATCATCGCCTTTTGCTTTAGGGACACGGGAACGGGACGGTTCAAGTGTAGTATCAAGTTCAAAATCCGTCAATTTATTGTCCGTCAATTCCTTGCGTAGGCCTCAATACATGTATGTATTTTTTCATTTGCCCGTGTAGCATTTGTTCAAATCAGTTCAATACTCCATAATGGATAAAATTAATCCAAAATGGATCCCTGCACTCAGAAAATCCAGTCAATGCACACAGTAGTCCAATCATGTAAACGGGTCAAATGGCATAACAAAGCCAATGAGTCAAAGCTTCCCACGAAATAGCCCAATCACAGTAAGCGGATCAACTGCCTAACAAAAGTAATGTAAACGAGTCAATTGTAACACAGCAAACAACAAAATGGAACCATCCAACTTGCTGCAATTAAGAAACAAACAGGTGAAGCTGCATATGCAGATATCAAAATCAAAACAATCAAAAACCAGAACCAAACCAAAACAACAACAATGCGATAATCAGTTAACCAACAGGACTAAGAGATCAGCAAGAACACCATCAATCACAACCTGTTCAAACTCCGATGAACTACACAATAGAAACATGGTGAAAGAGGAGCGACTTCCGGTGGCAAATACACCGGTGTCACTGCGACCCTTTCTCTTTCCCGTTTCAGTCAAGAATCGACCAAATAAACAGAGTAAAATCTACAAGTAACACCAGCCAATGAACCAACGTGGGCCAACACCAGCAGGTCTTTTTTATAACCGAACAGAGAAACAAAGAGAGAGTCACCGGAGGTCGATTTTCCGGCTTAAGCAACAAGGGTTACAGTAAACAGAACGGCAGCAACACAAAGAAGAGGAGCGACACCCAAATCATGGCGTCACTACCACTCTCCCTTCTCCTAATACAACAAAAATCCAGAAACTCGCTTGAATCCCGATCCCACTGTTTTCCTTTTCTTTTTCAGTTTTCTTTTTCAGATCTGTGGGTATACGAATTCTTGAAATTGATCAACAATAAAAATAAAAGATTATTTATAAGGCTCCCATTATAGCTAAATTATATTGCTTATAATAACAAGAAATGAAAATTAAAGGATCTAAAAAAGGAATAAGCGGGGTTCTTGGAAGAGTTTTGGATCTGAAAAAATGGTGGAATGATGAACAAGAACGGGAGAGTGATTAATGAGGGAGGGTGATGGGGTTTCGGTGTATGGATCTATGTGTAGATGTTAAAAAAAGAAGGAGATCAGTGGTGTCTGCGTATTTTATGTAGCTGTGTATTGGGTGAGGACTGTTTTCCTTTTGTGTAAGTGAGAGTTTTGTAAGGAAGATGAAGTGGAGAGGGTCGATGGGAGGGATGATGATGAATAATAATTAGTGTAATGTGAGGGTGGGGGTCCAAAATGAGTGGGGGTGTGAGAGGCTAGGGTTATAGATAAGGATATATATATATATATATATATATATATATATATATTGGTAGAGGATTTGTACAAATAGGCTAATGCTTTGGGGGGTGAGCGGATTTGGCCTCCATTTACAATTAATTAAAATTTTAAAACAAAGTAAATGGGTTGCACGGGTGGGTTAAAATTGGAGGGATTTCGCAAATTTAGCACATTCTGTGACATTTCAATTGATCCTCTTTTATTATCATTATTTTATTTAATTTTCAAATTAAACGTAAATTATAAAAATATTGCCATAATTTAATAATTTTGAAAAAATTCGGGACAAAATTGGGTGTCAACATTACTCACTGCTTCTCAGAAGGAGGGGCGCCTCCATTTGAGAGAGTGGCGCCTCCTAGCTCCCCACACTTGATTCTTTCTTTCATCAGTGGGGGAGGGGTGCCCATAACTTTAGGAGAGGCGCCTCCCCTGTAGCTTCCATATGCTGCTCAGGAGGAGGGGCGCCTCTAATTGAGGGAGGGGCACCTCCCAGCTTCCCACACTTGACTCTTTCTTCCATCAGTGGGGGCGGGGCATCCAGAACTTTGGGAAGGGCACCTCCTCTGACACTTCTTGTAAGTTATGTATTTTGGTTCTCATTTTGCTCTTTAGATTCACTTTCCAATCAACGACTCGTGTGAAATTGTCATAACCTGAAACTAAGCAATTCACGGCATCAATAGCACACAATATTGCTTTTGGATTCAAAAATAAAAGCTTAAAGTAGTCTTTAAGTTGGTAAAATACCCACTTATCAGCTATAGCGACTTATTACAGGAAGTTGACAATGTGTTAGGATGAACACGAAAACTATGAACATTCCGACATGTTCATGTGGGAAGTGTACATGTAATCTTTCAGTTGAATTGGAGAAGAAGAGAAAATGCATATTCTTCTTATAGGTTTAGATGAAATCTTTATGGGACTGCCCATTCCAATTTTTTGGCACAAGATTCGTTGTCAACATTGAACAAAGTCTATCAAAAGTTGGTGCAAGATTAGAGGGTGAAATGAGTACAGGAGAAATAGGGGGAGGCAGTGGCATTTGCACTCATAAATCAACACCCCTAGAAAAGTATTGACAATAGGGAGTGTCATTTGTGTGATCATGTTAGACACACTCCAGATTGCTGGTATGAGGTCATAGGGTATCCAGAGTGGTGGAATCACCCACTTAAGCAAGGATATCAACAACTATGGAATCTGTCTGGTGGTCATGGTAGAGGAAGGAATGAAAATGAAGGGGGTGGTCGTAGTCATGGACAACAGCCACCAAAGCAGAATGAATTGTATGTTGGACGAGGACGTGATGGCAATCTAGCTTATGCGACACTAGCTGAGTCTGAAAGTGTGGAATCTGGATATGATGGTGTGCTCGAACAATCAAATTTCCTCGTTTTGAGCAATGAGCAATGACAAATGTTGATTGGCTTAGTGAACAAAGAGAAACGGGAATCGAGTGAACCAACCATTGTTAAGCTAATTCAATTTTTGTGGATAATTGATATGGGGTCGACGAATTATATGACCGGAAAGTTGAATGTTTTGGGAGGCCTGCAGGAAAATTCCAAGGTGTCCGGTAAGTCTGCCAAACGGAAGCAACACTATGGCTACCCAGGAAGGATCAATTAAATTTAATGAGGAGGTGAATCTCCAAGGAGATCTATATGTGCCCGGAATGACATGCAGACTTGATTTCAGTATCTCAGTTGATTGATCAATTTGATTGTAACGTAAAATTTACTAATAATTTTTTTATTATACAGGACTAGGCTACGGGGACGCTGATTGGGTGCTGGTGAACGAATGGATGAGCTCTACTATTTCTGGACCGTACCTTGAGTGAAGGGAATGAAAGTTGATGTGATGTGTTTTTGGCATCAAAGGCTAGGGCACCATTCGATTCGAGCAACCAAATCTCTTCAGTTCTAGAAGCTAGGAATGTGTAAAGTAATTTGAATGAAAAAACATGTAATGTATACCATCGGGAAAAACATATAAGAAATGTATTTTCGTTGAGTAATAGTAAAATTGGCAAACCTTTTGATTTAATTCATTGTGATTTGTGGGGTCCTTATAATAGAATTAAATTTTCATGTGGCACTTCTTATATTTTTTTTTATACTGTTGTTGATGATTGTTCACAGATGGCATGAGTATTATTGTTAGTTGATACGAAAGACGTTAGCAAGATATTGAAAAATTTCTTCGCATTGGTGGAACGACAATTTAATAAATAAATTAAGAGTTTTCGAAGTGATAATAGAATGGAATTTGTATGTTTGAAAGACTATTTTCTTAAACAAGGAATCCTCTTCCCAACATTGTGTGTCGGGACACCACAACAAAATAGTGGGGTTGAACTAAAACATCGTCATATCTTGAATGTAGCAAGACCACTTTGATTTCAAGCTAACGTATCGATTGAGTTTAGGAGAGAGTGTGTCTTGGCGGTGTGTTACTTGATTAATCGGACACCATCTCAGATTTTGAATGGGCAGACTTAGTATGATATCCTAATGGGCGTGACACCGAATTATGGTCACTTAAGAGTGTTCGGATGCTTGTGTTATACCTGTAACCAAGGACGAACAAGTGATAAATTTGAAATTAGAAGTCATCGATATGTATTTTTAAGTTATACGAATGAGAAAAAGGTGTGGAAGCTACACTATTTGGATACTAATATGTTTTTAGTAGCAAGATATGTTACTTTCCATGAGAACGAGTTTTTGTTTGCACCAAAGGACGGTATGAAAGAGAGTTCAAATCCTAATATCGTGCCAGTGGACGGAGTGGGGAAAGAAGAGAACAATATCAAAGTGAATTGTAAATATACACACCATACCATGTAATTAGCATAGAACTTAGAAATATACTTGTAATTGAATAATTAAGTTTTCTTTTATATTTTGGGCTTGGCCCATTAGTTATTGAGTGACCAAAGCTAGGGTAGATTTCTAACACTTGTAGAAATACTCCTTCATTGAATAAGAAAATGTGAGAAATTTTCCCTCAAATGGTGTGTAATACATTTCCAGCTTGACATTGATCTTTTACTTCGATTCTCCAGCTGAGGAATTGGCCAATAGAAATTTGCATGTACCACTCACATGCCCAATAAGAGTATTTTTCAATAAGCACAACACATCTAGTCTGGTGGTTGATTGAAATAACTGGTGGTTGATTGAAATAAGGAATGTTATTTCATTATAATTGAAAGAGATTAATTATTTGGCATTATCAATTAGCCCGACTACTCCAAATACTTGATCTTGGCCATATTGGGAAGTCCCATCCCCCACGTCCTCAATTTTAAAGAATCTATAGCGTTTTTACATTTTTTTTTAGTGCGACTCAATCTTATTTTTTTCTCTTTTGTTCCCGAAATGCATATTAGCGATATTTCTATAACATTACTCCATTATTTTGTAAATTATTAATGGAGTAGCTGTTGTTGGTTTGTGAACAAGTTGCGAGGATTATAATCTCGTCATTATAATACATAGATTAAAAAGTGACGGAATGTTATTTCATTATAATCAAAGTTTCCCAATGTGAAACGAATTATAAGGTGGTGATCATCTGAATCAGACTCTCTTTCAATTCCTTATATACATAACATTAATCTACAGTAGGCATCCCAGTTTTCTCAATTTTAATTAATTTGCTGGTTGTCAACATTAGACAAAAACAAACGACTTGTAAGAAAGTTCTTAAATCATTAGCCACAATACATTGCACCGTAGATTGATGACTTATTGGGTGATTACCCGTCACCATTGAAGAAATTACTTTGACTTGGGAGCTCAGTTACAAAATTGCCACTATACAATTGGATAACTATTATAGTCTGTCATGATCAGTAGACAAATTAAATAATAATTTGGTAATCCATGAGAAATATAAACAAAGAGAAAATCAGCTGTTGTGGAATATAATTTTACGTTGTTCATTAGTTCTCATGCAAAAACAAAATTAAATTAGAACGGTTAGTCGTCTATTATGGTTGACGAAAAGTTTTGAAGTTCATAGCTCATGCAAGAACAAAATTAGGTTGGTTAATTAGTCTATCATTCTAAAAAAAATAAATATTTGTGTTCTCTAGAATTATAAACCACACCCTTAGTGTCATGATCATGAGTTCATGGCACGATAAAAGTTTCAATAAGAATGAGAAAATCATTATGCTCGTCGCTCGATCATGTAGAAGGATACTGATATTATTGATACTATAGTGCTACTACATATTAGTCTATGTCCTAAAACTTTATTCGTATTTACATTGCATAAGTTAAATCAGAATTTTGGTCAAATAATGTACTAAGAATCTAATAATTTTTTTTTTTTTGTAATTTTACACTTTTAGATCCTTTGCGCGATAGTATTGCTAGTATACTTTATTACTGCTGTCAGTTCATCCTACATCTGTGAAAATTAATCTTAAAACTGTCTTCGTTTTCAAAATTCTATTTGACTTGTTTAAAGTTAAAATCGGAAGTATAGGACGTAAGTAACGACGAATTGACACACTTGTCTATTTTACACCATTTTCAGTTATGGTTTAAAATTTTGTATACGATTCAATCATTGAAAATGTGATTGAAAGTAATTCTATTTAATAGTACGTAATAGCATTTGTATCCTGGAATACATGGTAAGTAATGAACATATATATTATAACAAATTAAAATTCATTAGCATATAACTTAATAAGTTCTTCAGCAATATTACCAACACCACTTTCCAGAGTGGGTCTTTAATGGTACTGGAAAGTTAGGCCAGAACTGTTGAGATGTTATGTATCCACTGTTTTAAAATATAGTAAATAACATAACGAAAAGTTCTGAATTCAAGGAAAAAAGATGCATATAGTGAATTGTCGTGTATGTGTCATCTACGACCAAAAAAAAGTTGTAAATATATTAAGCTCTATCTATATGAACTTATGGAGTATAAAGGTAATACCTCTGAATACCGCCTTCAATTTCTTGGATATCACTTCACGTTTCTTCTCATACCTACCTAAGTCAAGATTTTACATTATTCAGTTAACCATTCTTTGTCGCACATACACAAATTCAAAGTTAACATAAAAGGTCCCACCAAACTAAAAATAGCACTAACTAAAAAAAATGATAGGACGGTGAGGAACATTTCTTTCTTAATACGAACAGCACCATGCATGGGATGTAATTAACTCATTGTATGCTTTTGAAAATGGAGAATACTTTTCATTTTTACTTTCTTGATATTAAGACAGAGAAAAGTAATGAATAATATTCTTGAATGGAATTACGCTTTTATAGCTAGGTTCTGCTTATAATTTTTGAGCTTATTTGTGTTCCCAAGTGTTGGGCTTTTAATATGCCCAACATCACATTTATACCTATGTGTGATTTGAAGTAACTACTACTATACTATAATTCCCATGTTATAATTTTCAAATCCCTTCAACCGTATGAAACCTATCCAAAAGGAACCTGATGTACCACTTGGATAATATTATCCTAGTATAGCCAAACAAAGTGAATAACAACCCCTTGCAGTTTCATGATTTCAGAGAGCCTAAAATAGAAAATGATTCTTAAGATTATTAGAGGGCTAGCTTCCAAGAAATTAAACAATTTTCCCGTTCGAATAGTAATACAAATTTCATCAAGCTGTAAATGTAATTCCTCAAGAGACAAAAAAGGATAACTGCATCTAAAAAATTCAGGCTGCTAGTTGTAATTGCATCCCCAAGAAAAGAAACCAAAAAAAATGAAGGAAAGAAAACTTCTATGTAGACCATAGCAATTCTAGAAGTCGGCAACCCTTGCTTAATTACTTAGGCAGCCAGATTAACTTCGATTCATTTCCAAAGCCTATAAATATGTAAAGTTTTCTAGTAATTTTCCAACCTTAAGCACCACAAAATTAAGCTAGAAGTAAAAATAATTTACGTACTTGAAGGCCGTAGTTAAATTGAAACACTATTATGAGTAATAGTGCCTCAAGCAAATTACTAGCCATGATTATGGTTATAGTCATGCTAGCCATGGTTATGACCATGGTACAAGGCCAAGGTACCCGTGTTGGATTTTATTCTAGTACGTGTCCTAGAGTCGAATCCATTGTACAATCAACGGTGAAGACTCATTTTCAGTCTGATCCAACGGTAGCACCAGGATTGCTGAGAATGCATTTTCATGATTGTTTTGTTCAAGGTTGTGATGGTTCTATCCTCATTGATGGTTCAGACACTGAGAAAACTGCACCCCCGAATATCAACTTGAATGGTTACGACGTTATTGATGATGCTAAGAGCCAACTTGAAGCTGTTTGTCCTGGAGTTGTCTCATGTGCTGACATTCTTGCTCTTGCAGCCCGCGATGTTGTTGCCTTGGTAAACTATTTTTCCAACTCTAGCTTTCTGGTCCTTTCCATCTACAATACTTACAAACTTGAGTAACGATTGTGAATTATTACCATTAACTAGCAAAGTCATACACCTAAAGAGTGCCTCATCTCCATGACTATGTTAAATCATGAGAATAAGGCCTCCAACAAACACTAATTACATAGCTTTTGAATTAAAGAACTACACCTATGTGCCCTGTTGAAGCTCTTCAGCATGTCCACTCTTTCTCTAGTGTCCCTCTGAATCTGTCCTATTACAAACTTGCTAGTACTATTTTACTATGGTAATGTTGGATTGTTGAATAATGCTTGATGCAGACCAATGGAGCTAGCTGGGCTGTACCTATGGGACGTAGAGATGGGCGAGTATCATCAGCATCTGATGTTAATAATCTTCCAAGTCCTTTTGATTCCGTTGATGTTCAAAAGCAGAAGTTTGCTGCCAAGGGTCTCAGCACTCAAGATCTTGTCACTCTTGTTGGTAAGCAAAACGTTTCTCCATTAGTAGTTCCCAAATTCGTAAGCGTATTTTTTTCTTGAAAGTATCACAAATGAAAATTATTCATGCATAATTCAAATATATACTTGTCAAATATCAAAAGTAGCAACTAAGCATATGCTTCCTCAGTCTGGATTTTTTATATGACTTTCGCCATGTTAGGAAAAAGACTGGTTCAATTGTACTGGAATGTGTTTCGTGTATCCCATTAATCAACATTGCTACATAGTAAAAAGAAATAGGCTCGAGATTATAGTGTAGATAGAAAGTAAAAGCTCATATATTACTTCGGATGGCTGGAAAAGTATAACCCTCTACCAGACAATTTGTTCTTAAATCCAATAGTGCCTTAAATTTAGTCATGTTAATGCACATGAGAATGTGAAAACTAACTAGTGGTTTCTAAATACAGAATACACCAATTTTTTTGGATGGGGGTAAAAAGAAAATAGCGTCAAACAAATTGAAACGGATGAAACATTTCGAGCAAAATAACTAAGTATGCGTGCATTTTGTGTGGGCAGGGGCACACACTATTGGAACGGCATCTTGCAGAGCCTTCATAAACAGGCTATACAATTTCACCTCCACTGGTGCCGACCCTTCCATAGATCCAGCCTTTCTTCCTCAGCTTCAATCACTGTGCCCGCCAAATGGAGATCACTCGAAGCGAGTGGCACTAGACAATGGTAGCGAAAAGACTTTCGACTCCTCATTTTTCACAAACCTGAGGAATGGTCGTGGAATTCTGGAATCAGACCAGTTGCTGTGGGCCGATGATTCAACCAAGACTCTTGTCCAAAGGTTTTTAGGTGTAAGAGGATTGCTTGGATTGACATTCAGCGTGGAATTTGGCAACTCCATGGTTAAAATGAGTAACATTGGCGTCAAAACTGGAACTGATGGTGAAATTCGAAAAGTTTGCACTGCCTTCAACTGATGGCACTACCTCAGGAAAACAATATAGTTACGGATAGAGAACTAAGTGATCACTGGTGTCTAGTAGTCAAAGTTGTCATTTATTAGCTCATGCTCTGTCCCTAGTATGTATACTGAAGTTGATTTAAATCTTTAACATGACGTTACAAAAGAATTATGCTAATTAAAATGATTTATGACCAACATAAAAAACAAGATGGTTAAAACTACTAGTACTATCTATTCAACAATTTGAATCTGTTGAAACAAGTCAATTTTTTGTCACGGTAAATGATGAAACAGTAGCAGCCTCTACATAGCTACAAAAATATAAACAAGGTATACCCAAAGAAAATTATACTAAGAGGCAAATATTTTTGAAAGAATTTTACAAACACCTCACCCCATATAGAAAGAAGTCTCGGTAATTCAAAGAAAATTTTGTGAGCAAGCCAATCTAGCACGGAAAATCATACCCAAGCCATTTCCGGTCAAATTACATAATCGGGACACACATTCATAGAATCAGCCTATTTGTGCAAATCACTCAATTAATTAAAAAATTTGCATCAAGTAGACACTTCTGGCGCTGTTGTAACATTATTGTCCCCATAAAAACTCTTTGTGTTTTAGCCCCAATTGCCGGGGGATCTGCTGCCTGATTTTAGTTCAAACGTTCCTAACGACCGTCAAGCCGCCATAGATTTTTACCCTAAAGTCTGGAAGTGAGGGATAAAAATATAAAAGTTCTCTTATTAAGAAAAAATAGGGGGTAAGTGCACGAAAGGCCACTTTTGCCACTGGTCTTTGGGCACAGGCCACTAATACTAAAATATTTAGTTTGTGGCCACTTTCGCTTAAAAGATAGAACTTCAGTCCAGGGCCCGGATTGAAGTTCAGTCTTTAAAGATATAACTTCAGTGCAGGGCCATATAGATTGAAGTTCACTCCTTAAAGATATAACTGCAGTCCAAGGCCATGTTGACTGAATTTCAGTCCTTAAAGATAAAAATTTAGTCCAGGGCCATATGGATTGAAGTTCACTCTTTAAAGATAGAGCTTCAGTCCAGGGCCATATTGACTGAATTTCAATCCTTAAAGATAGAACTTCAGTCCAAGGCCATATGGATTGAAGTTCAGTCTTTAAAGATAGAACTTCAGTCCAGGGCCATATTGACTGAAGTTCAGTCCTTAAAGATGGAACTTAAGTCCAGGGCCATATGTCTTTAAAGATAGAACTTCAGTCCAGGGCCCTATGGACAGAACTTCAGTCAATGATCAGAACTTAAGTCAATGCTTATTTAGTAAAGGCCCAAAAGTGGCCTCTAGTGTAAAACCAAAGAAAATAGTGGCCTCAAACTAAATACCAGTATTAAAAGTGGCCGCTGGGCGAAATTTTTACAAAAAAGAGAATAGTGCCACAATAGTAAGATTTTCACCCACATGCCACTTTTATCACTGGTATTTAATTTGAAGCCACCTTTTTTATTGGTCTTACATGAAAGGCCATTTTTTGGAAATTCAATCTTTATGGGCTAAGTTCAAACCTTGTAGGTTGAACTTCATGCCTAAATTATGAAGTTTCAACTTCAATCTGTAAGGGCTGAACTTTTAGGTATAGATGTGTAAACTTCAACCCTTCTGGGCTGAAGTTGAACTTCAATCCTTGTGGTGAGCTGAAGTTGAACTTCAATCCTTGTGGGCTGAACTTGTGCGAAGTTCAGACCTAAAGAATTGAAGTTCCAAAAAGTTGCCTCTTATGTAAAACTAATAAAAAAGTGACCTCAAACCAAAGACCACTACCAAAAATGGCCTTTGGTGCACCTCGCCCGTCACAATATCCTACTCTCATAAATTTGGCTCATTTGCAGAAATATTACAACATAAGGAATGGTTTGCTTTTTTGCCCTCACATAATAGTAGTTTGCAAAAATATTCTTCACTAACTTTAATGAATAAATTACGGAAGGAAATACTCATATGAATTTTATGGTGCTGAGTCAACACTTGCCTTTGACCCCTTTTCTTAGGCAAGTGATAAGCAACACTTGCCCCTTAAAGCCCATTGAATATTTTGTTCTCTCTCAGCACTTGGTCGTAAGTACTGCCTAAAAGACAACATTATCCTTTGACTCATCTTTCTTAGGCGAATTTGCAAAAATATACCAACATAAGCAATGTCTTGTCTTTTTGCCAGCGCTAACAGATATTTTACAAAAATGCCCCCGTTAATGTTTCATGAAAAAAATTCGAACGAAAACATCTCTGTCAAGTTTTTAGGTCGGGGGCAAGATTTGCCTTTATATCTCTCTGCTTTTCAACACTTATCCCTTCAAGTATTGGCAAATGACAATACTTGCCGCACTTGGTCGTAAGACTTGCCTTTGACCCCTCTCTATTTGCCAACACTTACCCTTAAAGTATTGGCAAAAGGCAACACTTGCCGCACTTGATCGTAAGTCTTGGCAATTGGCAAAACTTGCCCCTTCCAGCCTTTTCATGCATTCTCTCTGTATAACTTGAAGTATTGGCAAAACAGTACTTGCCATTGAAGTTTTGGCAATTGCCAAGACTTACAAAGTTTTTGCCTCGAAGTCTTGACTCCGAATGAAAAAGGGTATTTTGCTTAAACATTTTTTAGAGTATGGAAGGCACGCAGTGAAATTCTTTGTCTTTCTTAAGCAACACTTTACCCTTGAATCTCATGTCTCATAGAAATAAGTATTGTTTAAGCAGCACTTACCCTTTTATATCTCTTTCTGCATTCTTTTAAATAACTTGGCCTAAATTGATAACTTGGAATGTAGGCAAAGACAATAGGTATTTAGCTAAAATATTATTAAACGAGTGCAAGACTCTTAAAACCATAGTTATGGAAAAAGGTTAATTTCAAAGAGTACAGGGGTCAAACAACTGTAATAAGCACATCCCCCCACACTATTAAGGTTGTTCAACTTACTTGAGTTCTGTCAGCAACGTTGATAGCTCCGCCCCATAACTTGTCTTCAAATCTCAAATATCCACCTCAAAATCCTTAACCCCACTCTGTTTCTCTTTTCCTTCTCCGAAAATCCTTTTTTTTTTCTTTCTAATTCATCAATGTCTTCAATGGCTCTTTCACAATCTATCTTTTCCACTCTCACTTCTCAAAGAGTCTTTGATAATGCTTCCCTTCATTTACCAAGCTCAATGCTCAAACAATCTCTTGTTGTTTCCGGATCGACCCGTTTCAAGAAGACCCGGAATAGTCTCATCGCTAACTGTGCTTCTCAAGATAATGATACCCCAATTGAATTGAGTATGCATTTACTCTATTTATTATTTCTTTTTATACTGTCTTGTTTTAGCTCATGTTGAGACCCCACTTGTGGGATCATACTGGGTATGTTGTTGTTGTTAATTTAGCTCATTCCAATGTTTGGATTCTTGATTTGTTTTATAGGGTACCCAGCATTTCCTACTGTGATGGATATTAATCAAATTCGCGAGATTTTGCCTCATCGGTATGTATTTGTTATAAAAATGTGTTCTTTTTGATACATTAGTGGCCTCAATGACAAATTATTTAGTATCGGAATGAAATGGACACGAATAGATATGTAGGAATTATATAATGACCATAACTAGTTTGGGTTTCGTTAATGTGATGGGATTATTGATGAGGTTCCGTTGTTTCAGTTTTCCGTTTCTTCTAGTGGATAGAGTGGTTGAATACAATCCGGGAGTGTCAGCTGTGGCTATCAAGAATGTGACCATTAATGATAACTTCTTTCCTGGGCATTTCCCTGAGAGGCCAATTATGCCTGGTGTTCTCATGGTTGAGGTATGTTTATGAATTATACAACGCACCATTAAATGTGCACTTGCATTAGTTAAAGATTCGACCTTTTTTGCTTGCTTCATGTAGAATGTGGCATATGTTAGAGATCCTCTTCTCAACACTGTTAGATTGGATGAATTTTGTTCTTATTACCTATTTCAGGTTTCAATGTCAATGCTAATGTAACTGATTACTGTTCTGAACGTTTCCATAGAGTATGTCGATTCATGTTATTGTCAACTAGATAGGTGAAGTCCTTAACTTCATGTGGTGTGTTTTTCGCTATTCCTTGGAAGAGTGCTTCTATTCAGTCATGCAAGTATATGAGATAATTAACTCTTCCAGAAATTTTTTTACAGTTGATTACGAGTGTATCGCAATTCAGAAGAAAAAAAAGGAGAGGATCTTTTGGGTAAATTTATTCAAGAAGTGGGACCGACGGGCCGACTTGGGCTTAGTCGCAAATTTTGAACATTTTCATTAAATTGGAATTTTCTTTGATCTCTTAGGTACCAGTTAAAGATTTTAAATCAGTAGGACTTGGTGCTCTGTAAGTGAACTTTTTTGCTCATGAATAATGAATCTCTTACTGACATTTTTACTATGACCAAATAGTTCAGTTAGGAAGAATCTCCTGTCATTTCTGTGAAATTGGAACTCGAGTGAAAATCTTTTCAGTATAAATACTATAAATTTATTGGGGAAGCTCTTAAAAATTCACATACTATGTCCTTCACCTCAACCTTTTAGCATTTCCCTTTTTTCTCTTTCTTTCTGTTGTGAACATATAGAGCTCGATCCAGCAAACAGTTGATCATCGTCAGTTCTGTATTTGAGTCTAGTTTTGAAACAAAGTCATTCTTCTTTTTCTTGGCACCCATTCCAAAATCTGGAAGATGGTTATCCACTGTTAAAACTTAAAAGTAACCATATTTATACTAGTTCAAAACTAGATCATTTGGTAGTATACCACAACTATTGCAATCCTTCTTTGGAGACTTCCTCTAGTGGAGCTTCTTGGATCTAATGTCATGATTAGATGGAAGATTATGGTTGATAAAAATAGCAATGTGCAGGCTGTTTTGAAAATTGAACACTTTATTCCTCTCATCAAAATAACAGTAATGCAGCTTCTGGGTAATTTTTTGGGACATTTTTATAGTTTTTCATTATAGAAGTTCAAGTGGAGTGAATATAAGTGAAAATGCCATAGCAGGACTCGAAAGTTATTAGTAAAAACATGCATGGAGGATAACCTCGAGGGCCTCTGAGAATGCTAAATGACATTGATCACCACTACGGCTGTAATCATCCGGGCTTTACTTGCACCTATTCTGTATGACACTAGGGAAGTCCAAATTTCCAGCCTTTTCAGATTTTTTCCTAATACGTCAGTCGATCCGCGATCCTTAAGCACTAGATTATCAGGTATACTAAAAACAGGCAGAACAACAAGGTATTTTTTTGGTTGACTTTCTAAAGGAGTTCTATATTTTTGTTTAACACGAAAAGGAATGGTAATAATTCACGAGGAAACGGAAGGAAGATAATTGGTTGTCTAGGTAGGGTGAGTTTGTTTTTCCCTTTTCTTCTCTTTTTAAGTTATTTAGATGAACAAGTAGTCTAATACTTGACTTCATTGGTCATCATACCTTTGCATTCATTGGTTATCGTACCTTTGGTGATGCAAGATTTTAAAGCTGATTATTTGTTTTTCCTTTTCTTTTCTTTTCAAGTTATTTAGATGAACAAGTTGTCTAAAACTTGACTTCATTGGTTATCTTACCTTTGGTGATGCAAGATTTTAATGTTGTCAAATTCTGATAGCTGTGTAATTCTGTCAACTCAGGCAATGGCTCAAGTTGGTGGTTTGGTTATGTTACAACCTGAAGTGGGAGGCTCCAGGGAGAACTTTTTCTTTGCTGGAATAGACAAAGTGAGGTTCAGGAAGCCAGTGATCGCTGGGGATACTTTAGTAATGAGAATGACACTGACCAAGCTGCAAAAACGGTTTGGAATAGCAAAGATGGAAGGAAAGGCATATGTAGGGGGGGAGGTCGTTTGCGAGGGTGAGTTTTTGATGGCTATGGGCAGTGAGTAATGCTGTGCAGCTATGATCAGGAGAACCTCTCTCTCATTAGTGTTAAACTAGGGAATCGCATAAATTTCTTTTTTATCTGAAGAGTAGTTGCACTCTATGAGCTTTGGGTTTCTTTCTTTGCCAAAGCTATATCAAAATGGTATGTTAGCTTCCGGATGAATGTGAATTCTCTTATCAAGGCAATGGTCCTTGCAGCCATTGATATGAATACTGATTTGTTTGTGCGATTATTTTAGTCTTATAATCCAGAAAGCAGCACATCACGGATGGTTGAATTATGTGATTGTGAAGGTTTGTGCAGCATTCTGATTAAATCATCATATTTTACTGCAAATTTTGCTCGTTCCTGAGCTAGGTTCGTCTGATAAGTCGTGATTCTTGAATCATTAAATTTGGAATTTGTACTACCATATTGCTGTGTCTTCATTGTTACAATTTATATACTGTCCCAGTTGGGGCCAGAGTAAACAAAAATCTTTTCTTGAAGTAGACATTTTGTAAGATGATTAACTATCTCAAGGGAAGAATTTGAATATTCTCAAGGGGAAAGCATGAAGTGACAAATCCATGCTTTGGTTTCTTTCTACTTCCAGTGACTCTTTACTACCACAATGTGGTACCTTAAGACAGCCACCAGTGACTCTTTACAATTAAATGTTTAATGTGATATCACTTACAAACCAAGAGCTCCAAGGGGTGTTTTCCCTTGGCCAGCCTCAAAGTAGAAAATTAACATGGCTAACATAGCAAGTCTAGCATGCTTGATCTCAGCAACCTTTAGTCTCTCAAGCTTCTCTGTGTCAGGGATGTAAACACCATCCTGGATTTTACCAGCTAAGCCCAAGGGGTCAAAGAATTTGCCTCCAGGGTAACCCTGTTCACCGGTGGCGTTGACAAAGTTCTCAGCAGTCTTGGACCATGGAGTAGCCCATTCTACAGATTGAGATTCAGGGTTGAAGAAGTCCACCCACCGTTTGCTCTCAACCCACCCCATGAGGAGAAGCTGAGTGCCAAGAAGTGAGCCAAAAGAGAAAGGTGCAATAGCACCAGGGTCAGCACCAGCCTCAAACCATGGAATGCCACTCCAGGCTTGACCAACAAAGATGCCCAGTACTGCAGCCATTGCCCATCTTCCATGAATGAGCTCTGCTTCTCTGTACCATTTCAAGAATGCTGGGTCCTTGCCTAGACCAAGTGGGTCAAAACCATAGTCACCAGGGAGCCTGTAAATTCAAATAAAAGTAAGCCTATGCAAAAGAATGAAACAAGTGATGGAGATGGGAGAACAGAGACAGATTTAAAGTGGGCTCAGCAGGTTCAACTGAACAAGTGTTCTTTGCTTGAACCATGTATACATATGATTACACCATTATGAATCTCGTATTTTTTGTTCTAGAGTTGCCTCTAGCAAACATAAGTTGAGGGTAGGAGAGATAAAATAAACTTACGAGCCATCTAGCCATTCGGGGTCGACCAAATTGCCACCACCTTTAACAAAAGGAATCCATGATTTCTTGGTAGCAGCAGCCACCACAATGAACCTCTTGGGAGTGGCAGCACCACCGACTCTGGCGGCAAGGGGAGCACCCAACAAGGCCTGACTTTTCTTGCCACCAGTCAAGAAAGAGGAGCTCAAGCCATTGAGCACTGCAGCAGATGTGGTGGCCATGTTATGGGGTTTGTATGCGTAGAATAGACTGGTAGTGATAAGCTGCTAAGCAATGTTGTTTCTTGTGTCTCTTCTTTGAATGGAGAAGTGAGGTTCCTGGTTATATGGGGTATGAGATCAAAAGGGCAGGTTATGAGGAGCCAAGTAGGATAAATGAAATCTATGATCTCCTAGTGGATAGATTTCTGACCAATAAGGTGTTGAGCTCCATCTCTATCTCCCTTAGTTGTACAATCCACGTGGACACTTTCTTCTCCTTTAGTTTTGATTCTTTGTCTTAGTTGCTATTCTCTGTGGTATGTGCCTTTGAAATGCTCAAACAAAAAATTCTCTTGGTCTTGTTAAGATCTAATTTTGTGGCAACAATTGTCGCTCAGAAGTTGTGCTGATTAGAAAATATTGAACACCATAGCTTTTACTTAGTTATTTGAAGCTAACATGCGGTTGCTTATGGTTATTTATTACTAGTACTTGAAATTTTTTAATAACAACCATATTTTATAATTAGTATCTCCAAACTAAAAATATTACTCATGACAAATCTTTGCATATGCAACCCATGAACTTATGAGCTAAGACGTTTTAAGCAAACTCAAGTAAACACTAAAAAATTTGAAGTGCCTATCTTTCATCCGAATATTATGTTTTCCGTAGAGATAAGTATTCGACAACAATAATATTTACTATCAACTTAATTTCTTTCTGTTTCCGTTCGATGAAAAATATCTATTTTGGGGTCCGAAAAATCTAGATTCACCAGGAAGTATCATATGCAATAAAGTGTTTCTATCAAAGGCAACTCTATTTTCACTATAGAACTCGAAACATTTGATTAAAATCGGAGGGGCGGCTTTAGGCTATTTGACATTTTCTAAGGAAGCCCAAGGCTATTTCCCGGGTAAAACCAGAAACAGAAAGTAACGATCATCACCTGTCCCAAGAAAAGACACAGAAACACCTCTATCCACTAAAACAACTCTTGTTCACTAAATAATCTTAATTGTTCGAGCATTTCTTGTCATAGTAATGGCTGATCCCCTGTGCAAGTTCTTTGATGCTCGCACTACAACAGGTTCCCAATTCTTTACCACCTACTTTTCTACTCAAAAGCCCTTCATTTTATTCCCAGTTGTTTCCCTTCACAATCCAACTATAGTCAGAAGGAGAAGAAAAAGAAAGCCACTTCACATTGCTTTTTGCTCCACATCCACTTCTCCAAATCTTGATGTTATCTCCACTCATGGTATGCTTATTCTTATACATTCTTTGATGAAGATTAGTTCTTTGTATTCTTTTCTTCTGTGTTTAATTTGGGATTTTGATGTTTTGTTGTGGAAGAGCATTCTGATGGGAGTCTACTGTTTCGGTTCGGGGACCCAAGTGAGGTTGCAAAAGAGGATGAATTGGAGGAACCCCAATTGAGTGTTGATGAGTTGGAAAGGGATAGTGAGGATGAATTTAGTGTGGTGACAGTCTTCGATGGCGATAATGAGAGAGAAGTCATTGTCAAGAAAATAGAAGCTAGGGGTCAGGCTGTGACTGTGGCCACTGATACTGAAAACTCTGATTCAATAGTAACTAACAATGGAAGGAGTGATTTTGCAGAATTAAAGGCTGGGTTGAGTGAAAAAATTCTGGAAGATTCCGGGGATGGCATTGATTCGATTTTACTGACAGAAATTCAAGATTCTGTAGCTGAAGTTAATATTGAGAATGATGGACATGTGGAGGAGATTTTGGAAAAGGAAGATGATAGTGAAGCTTCAGTTTCACCACCAGAAAATTCTTTTCCTTCTTTGGAAGTTGAAGAAGAAACTAAGGATCAATCAAGTGAGGAATCATTTGAACAATTAGATGATGACATATTACCTCCTTTAGGATCAGCTGCAGCAATGCCTGAATATTCTGACTCAGTAAGCACTCAGGAAATTGAAGAAGCGGAGGGAGAAGGTTCAAGTCAATCGATGGAGAATGGTGGAGACAAGGATCAACACGATGATTCAATTCACTTGATGGAAAATGGTGCTGCTTCAACTGAAGTTCAGGCAGTGGACAATGATAGTGAAATTACCCTTTCTGCTTCAGCTGAAGTTCAGGCAGTGGACGATGATAGAATTATCCTTGCTGCTTCAACTGAAGTTCAGGCAGTGGACAATGATGGTGAAATTACCCTTGCTGCTTCATCTGAAGTTCAGGCAGTGGCCAATGATACTGAAACTATCCAACAGATAGAAGCAATATCTGAAAACGTTGATCCTACAACGGAAGAGTCCGCTGAGAGTGTTCGCGAGGAAAATAGTCTGGGGAATACTGAAAATGTTGTTGATGAAATTAGTCCAGAGAATATTGATATTAGGAATTTGTCTATGGATGCTGAATACCAGAGTACCCAAGTCCTTAATATCGACAATGATGATCAAATCGAGCTGATTAGTTTGCCTGCATATACTGTGGATCAGCCTTCCCAAAATGGCACCTTCAAGGATAGTGGTGAAACTAATGAGACTGAAGTAATGCCTCTGTCTCCTAAGCTGGAGGCTGAACCAATTCTCGATGAGGAAATCGATCAAAACATAAGATTGGAGTCTAATGAAGGTGAAAGTCCATTACCGGTGAGTTCCATCCACCTATCAATAAAGTTTGATGTGGTAAATTATAAGTATGTGGATTATAGGGCTTTGCTCACTCCTCTTCATGTATAAGGTAATCTTATCGTGAATCACATGAAGGCACCCAAACTGATTAGTCAGGATTCATGGTTAATAATGGCTGTCAAATGTTATTAGGGTAATGTTGTGATTGTCTATTAGAGATGGTATTCCTTATAGAGTGGTGCATATTGTGCAATATGTGGCTATTACCAAATCTAGAGTAGCGTATAAGTTATACATTCTTATTTATTCTAGTTATGGATGTAATATGCTACTTGCAGGATTACGGTCTGAGTTTACCTACCCTAAGGCTGATCCTCAAGCTCAACTAAATATGGTTATGCAGCGTAGGCTGAGAACTTTATAATTCCCCCAGCATGATGATGTTTAAGAATCACTAAGTGTAATTTCATCCCGGCTTTTCTTTTAACCTTTCAAGATCGGAGCTCTCGTAGTTAATAAGCGTACACCTCATTTTTATCGCAACAGAATACTGGATGAGATGGAAGTACTCCTGTTTTTAGCACATATTTTGTATTCGAAAGCTTTCATATACACCTCTTCATATTTTTACTCGCTTGAATGTTTATTTGAGAGCAAATTGAACTAGTTCTTCCAGCACACTGCAGGTATAATTTATTCTCTTCCATACTTTTCTCAGCCAGATGAAAATCTGCCTAACTTATCCCTGGAAGTAGAAAGAAAAGAAGAAGTAGAAAACAGTGGGATCATGGAAGTGTCTGATCATGAAGTGGTTGAGGATAAATCTTCAGAAGTCTTAGACGGCAGGTATCTTGCTAAAATCTTGGACCCTCCTGATTTCAACATTACTGTGTTTTTTTTCCTTTTTCCGGACATAACATGTATGCATATTCTAAATTCTGTGGATGCATATGTTGCTAAAATCGTTTAAGATGGTGACACTAGATTTATTTTGTTTACATTTTATCAAAATCCCTTTAGTACTATACTGCTGTGCTATTCTAGTGAGCATAGATATTAAATCCCTTAACAAATAGTTTATTTTTGTCGCCCCACTTCCCGCACCGCCAACCCCCAAAACAAAATTGCCCTATTCTTACACTTAGAGGTTGAGGGGTCAATAATCAATATCTTAAAAGATTAGCTAGCTAATGTTCTTACATTTACTTTGGAAGAGTAGTAATGCATCTAATATCCAATAATCTCTCATTTTCAACAGCGAGGAACCTACACAGGCAGAATTAATTCTGTCTTCTGGTGCTACTTTGCTGCAACATCCATCCAAGGTATTTCAGATATATGCCTTTCTTATACTGTTCAACTTTTGAAGTTAAAGGCGACCAGTTTGTCATGAGATTGCTTTGAGTCTGTGCTATATTTACTGTTAAGATGCACACAGAAGTAGTTCAGCTAATAATTTTTTTTTTTCAAACAAAGTTAATGTCTATTCATTAAAATTTGAATTTAGAAAGATGTCAGAAGATATTGGTTATAATTTTCTTCTAGCCAATAAAACATCATGATTTATGGGTAAGTAATTCAAAAATAATAAATAAACCAGGCATTGACAGGTGGTCATGAAGCATATTTTGTTGCTGGTGGGAGGTGGCTAGGGGTAGCTGATGGAGTTGGTCGCTGGTCATTGGAAGGTATTGCTGACTCTGTTTTCTATCATACACGACACCTGTACTGCCTCGAGTTTCAGTCTGGAAGTCATGAATTAACTTCGAGGGACTTTAAAAAATTTAGAGGCACCATGTATATTTTCCTACTCATTGATGTTCAAGTCCCGAAGAAAATTTAGTAAATGTCGATTTAAGAGACAGTTCCTTTGTTACTCAGGGAGTGATCCAGGAGTATATGCCCATGAACTCATGCAAAATAGTGAATCCATTGTTTCTCAGTGCGACAAGGAA
The DNA here is from genome assembly GCA_037355625.1 of Petunia x hybrida. Taxonomy (NCBI): domain Eukaryota; kingdom Viridiplantae; phylum Streptophyta; class Magnoliopsida; order Solanales; family Solanaceae; genus Petunia; species Petunia x hybrida. Next base: position 3,449,737 of record JBBBVM010000019.1, read on the forward strand.
TTAATTAACGACCCTGCGCAAGTCCTTAGTCTGAGCGTCTCAAAAACAGATACTCCTGGATCTTCAACAGCTTTGATAGCTCATTTTGATGGAAAGGTATGTTCATTGCCCAATTAATTGGTCTGTCTTCTGCTACACAACACTGACAATTTATGGTACCTTCCTGACAACAAAAAGATGCACCCACAGCTGGCACACACCTATCTATTTCTATCATCATAATGGGTTGACATATAACAGAATAGAGCTGAAATCTTGATTTGAGCTCTTTATCATATTATGTTCTTTGCTTTCACTTGCATTCATTGTCATTTGTGATCTACAAGTTACAAGATGATAGCTACAGACATACCAGCTTCTTGAGACTTGATTTAAACACTTAGTTGCCTCCAAGTTCTCATCCTCCGAACCCGGTGTGACTAACAATAAAATATAGTTATAGTTCAGCCTGACCAAAAAATAAAAAATTCAACGAAAGTAAAACCTCCAGTTTAACATTATGCAGTAGCAGTCAGCCTCTTAATTAACTTGCTGATGGTTTTCTTCAGAAAGATATCATGAGCATACATGCACTAATTAGCAAAATAAGAGTATGAAGTGAGACCTTTGCTAAGGATAATGATTGCTTACATGTTACTGGAATAGTCTTCAAGTGCGTCAGAGTGTTTATATGTCAGGAAAAATCATGGCAAGTATTTACTAGTGCTAACTCATGAACCTGTTTTGAAGTGATATTTATTGTTAACAGGCTCTTCATGTGGCTAATATTGGGGACTCTGGATTTGTCATAGTAAGGAATGACAGTGTTTATGGGAAGTCATCGCCAATGCTCCATGAATTCAATTTGCCCATACAAATTGAAAAAGGTGATGATCCATCTCAACTTCTGGAGGTATGTGTGTGCACATGTTAAGGCCATCCGTATCTGAGATATGTCCATGCTTGTATCCAAAATTACTTCATTTCTTGTATGTTACACTTTATGCTTCAGGAATACAATATAGAGTTAGATGAGGGGGACATCATTGTCACTGCAACCGATGCACTTTTTGACAACTTGTATGATCAAGAAATAGTGTCAATCGTCTCAAGGTCATTGCAAGCCAACAAAAGTCCTCAGGTGCCAATGATATTTTGTTTATATTGTCTTGTTTTCCCTTCTAAGTGGTACTTGTGTTTTCAGATTTTTGGGTGTTAAATGAATGGGAGAACTTGTCCTTAGAGCAATAATGCAGTTTCAGATTCGATAGAGTCAAGTTGGTTAGTGGCCCTCTATTTACATAGTGAAGGAACGAAGCCTCTAGCTCGAAGGCTTGTCGTATGTCTATTTTTCCATTTATAAAAAGTAACATGAGTCTACGATCCTCAGCCTATAGTAAATGATGAGAGGGTATAGTTCTGTTTTCAGTGCAGAGGAACGGTAGTTGGCTGTCGGAGCTTGGGGGTTCCGCTTAAAGCTTCCCAAATCTTGTGACTTCTTTGTTGGCTAGAGGGAAATGCATTGTTAGAACTAGGTTGCATCTTAAGACTAAGCTCTAGATTCGGGGGTTTCAAGCAATAGCCAAACACTAGGAAAATATCATTCTTTTTTACTGGAAAAGATAGTTTTATTTTCTATTAAATTGTGTACCAAGTGCTTCAGGTTTGGGTACTTTCTTTCACAGCATCTGACAAGCACTGACCTGCAAACATGCAGATATTTAGCAGATTCACCTCCAAGATCCATAATTACATTGCTAGAATGGATTGCAAGTCTTTTTACTTGGTCTTTATTTCTTTCTTGTTTAGGAAATTGCGGAGATTTTGGCAACTAGGGTGCTAGAAGCTGGTAGTTCTACTTCTGGGAGAAGTCCGTTTGCTGATGCAGCCCAAGCAGCCGGATATGTTGGGTATACTGGTGGCAAGCGCGACGATGTGGCTGTCATTGTATCAGTAGTTCAAAAGGAATCCATGTAAAATGCGGACTAGTATCACAATTTAATTCAATATTCTCATCCACTTTGTAAAAAGTTTCTTGAGGCCTCAAAGTGAGTGACTATTACGTCTATTGCTGATAGAGTTCACTCCTTGAAATTTCTGGCTAATTCATACATCTGATTGAATGAACTCATGAATTCTTTAGCATGCCTACACCATGACTGCTCACATTGATTAAAATCATTTACCTGTTATCAACTGTATTCGAAAAAAAATGAAAACGTAAATTTAATGTACAACACGTAAAACAAAAATTTCGAGCCCACAGGATTCACGGTGTATCCTTATGAAATTTTATCCCGTCATAGTATTCAAGGTATTGGATTAATTCCTCTCAGGATATAACGGAGTATACCTTTGTTGGAATAGTGGTACTTCAAATTCCGGCAAAACTTCGGAGCAAATCACACAAATATTGACTCTTGTTTAAGAACAATGCTGAAAAGGGGGCAGAGAGATTTTCAAATTGATCGGCGAAGGTGACTGTTACGAAAATGAGGGGGCGGGGGGGGGGGTGGTTAAAATAAAGGAAAAAAATTTATCTATTAAATCATTTGATTGAATCCAAAAACACCAATGACAACAGCGAGGGCTTGCCTTTTTCTCAACTATGCATTTATACAAACCCAACAAATAATTTTCACCTTCCTATGTGGGATTACGTCCCTTTCATTTTCCATTCACACCATCAAAAAACACAACATTACGTACTCCAGGATTGCCCTTCGAGAAAACGTTCAGTATTTTGTTCTCATCTGTCAATGATTTAAAGCTGAATTACCTGATATTTTTGTTAGTTGAGATGTAGCAAATTGCTGATGAAAATAGTAGAAGTGCACAACTGATACTAAAATGAATGTCATAAGTTGCGGTTGTGAAAGATCACTATATTTAAAAGGACATGCCAAAGCCTGTGGCGCTTGTTATATGTCGGAACAAATAAGTATTGAAGTAAATTCAAATTTGCATTCCACATATCAAAAGATAAAGTAACACCAAAGTTCGGATGAAGAAAAAAAAGAGAGCTTTACAGAAGTAGCCGCGTAATAAGCATAGATTATACACATATTTTGCACAAAACATGTATGAAATATGCACGAAATATACAAAAAATGACTATTCTTGTTTAGGTGATATGTCCATTGTTTAGTCAGTGTGAACTATTCAAAAAAAAAAATCTAATGTTAACTTGTTCATTACATAGAAATGTTTAAGAGAAAGTTCTCCAGGATCAGTGCTATAAGCAACAAAAATTGCAGACATACATAATCCTCATCATGCTTCAAGCTTGATAATTAACATGGAGTAGATAGAAGCCCAAATTTGATGTAGTATTGCTTCGACTCTCCATTTGTTCTCCACCCTCTGCACTATTAACGGGACCCAACATTAAGAAATTCATATTCAAATTTTAGTTAGTTAAGATGATAAAATGGGGAAGAAATATAAAGGAACAGACCTCGGGTGCAAAACTTCTTCTTTAGTTGTTACTATCATGTCCCTTTGTCTAAAGAGAAAAATCAAGGGACATACCAGATAATACAATATAAATATGAGCTAGAATGGATGAATTTGACAGGAAAAAACCAAAGTTTACATAAGCTAGAAAGCATAAAGATCAGAGAAACAAGGGACACTAAAGCAGTCCAGTGGTTATAGAAATTAAGCCACGTATATATTAGGTTATATTCAGCTCTGTAATGACTAAAATGTCATCATTATTTATATAATAGTCAAGTACACGGTCGAAACATTTTACTTTACACCATTTCATATAATAAAAGTTTAAAATTAATTTTTGATACTTTATTTGTTGAGGAGACAAATAAATAAATATATGGTATTTCTAAAAGTTTAAATTTTTTGATGAGTTTGTCGTACAATTTAACATGATATAAGAGCAGACAGAGATCATGGGTTCAAATCTCACCTCCACCATTGAAACAAAAAAATAAATTTAACATGTTTGACCCATGAAAGAAAATGAATCGGGTACGCACATAAAAGACTAAAATGAATAAAGGTTGCTCTCAATAAGAATTTAAGCTATTATATGAGATGGCCACACAATTTAACATTATTTCTTTAGGCTCATAATTTGATCTTCTATTAATTCACTTGTATAGTAATAGCATCATTTGTACTAAAGAGATGTAAATTTCCTTTTCAAAATTTTAAAGTTTTTATTTTGTTTTTTCAAATTTTTTGGGAGTAGAAGCTTATGTAATATTTTAGAACTTTGAATTAAACAATTCAAACTTTATATATGTTCGTAAGAGTATGTATAATCAAAGACAAGATAGAGTATTGAAGTAAATGGCTAACATTTGTGTAGACAAATTTTTTAATAATATAAATAAATAGAAACTTTAGTTGTCTAACTCTTAAATCATCCATGTTTACCATTTAACGTGAGAATTTACAAAATAGAAGTGAAATGTAATCAATTAATTGGAATAAAAACACCCCACTATTACAATTGGTGAAGGTGTGGTTCCACTTCCATCAATGCCCATCTTCAAACAAGTTTATAACCCATGACAGCGGTTAGTTTGAAGTATGTAATGGATAATGCTACATCACGCCCTAGTGTTACATGAAGATAGGTCTGAGACTCTGAGAGCACTACAAGAAAAGGGTAATTTGTGGAGTTTTTTTTATGGGGTTTTAGTAACTTGTGCAAACTGTATTAAATTAAGATGGTTTTTTTAAAGGGTGAAAATCATTTGCACCCTCAACTTTGCTCTAAAAATTAAGTTTATGCTTCATATTTATATTACGATATAATTTTTTAACCATAATGTTCTACCTATAATTTAAAAATTATATATTTTATTATAGTAATTTAATTTCATTAATATTATAAAGAGTATAATATTTCACGAATTAATTATAAAATATAATGTTATGTTTAATTAGTATTGTGCAATATATGCGTACCTATGAGTCAACATACATAATGAATCTCTCGCTATCTTTTTCTCTTTATTTATGTGCATGTATATTTATTTAAATTTTATTTTTTATTTTATTCTCAATTTTGAAAATAGATTGCGAGTTTTAATTATCATAATTAAAATTATAATTTGAAATTTAACAACAACAACATACTCAGTGTATCCCATAAGTGGGATCTGGAGAGGATGAGATGTACGCAGACCTTACCCCCACCAAGGTAGAGAGGCTGCTTCCGGCTAGGAAAGAAACATATAAGAAAATACACTGAAAAATCAAGCCATAGATATCATGCTAAATTAAATGTGAAACTATTGCATATCCAACAAACACAAAATAATAGTAGATATAGAGTCGAAAAGCAAAATGCAAATCTATAATTAGAAATTTATTTAAGTATAAATATATGATATTTTGAATTTGTTGTAAAATATATAGTTATTTTACTATCTTTTTTTCATGTATTGCATGCATAAGTACACGATTATCAATTCACTTCATTTTATTTTCAATTATGTGATAAACTAAATTTGAGTTTGATTTCTATAAAAAATTGTTGATATAAACAAATTATTTTTAGTCTAACTTTTTGTATATGTTTAATTTATCATGTCATTACTGACGTGATTAACATATATGTGCACTAACTATTACTTACTGTATTTTTATTTTGAAAGTAATATTTATTTATTTATTTTATAGGTTAGTTCATAATAAATAAATAAATTATTATATTAAAAAAGAAAAAGAAAAGTTTGATAATCAAGAGGGTGAAGTAGGTATTTTAAAAAAATTATTTGAGAAAAAAAGGGAGAATGATAATTGTTCATAGTGAGGGTAACTTGATTTTTAGAGCAAAATTGGGTGATACAAGTGATTTTCACCCTTCTTTTAAATGATACAAATTAATAACTAAAGTTATGGATCCATAAACCTAAAAATAAGGCATGGTATATTTATCCCTTTCCCATTTTTTTCCTTAAACTTTCCTCCCTAAACCTTTCATTCTCGATCTCTCCCCACTCTTCGGCGCAATTGATGTGCTCTTCACTGGTAAATTATTTTCCTTTGACTGCTAATTTATTTTTGCCCTTAATATGTATTGATTTCTTCAGTTTCAGTAGGTGTTTGAGACAATTTGTCGAGTACTGATTAGGTATTTGAGAAAATTTGTGTATTACTTCAATTTTCAATAGTTATTAGCGAAAATTTTCTCTTTCTTGGTGGTCGGTAAGAATTAAGAACTGTACTTTCAACTGTGTCGCTGAGAGATGCTGAAATTTCTCATACTAATTTGTTTTCCTGAACCTTTGGTTTGGATTTTGGTGTTTCAATTCTCATTGTAGGACCGTGCAAAATTCTCTACTCAACTCAGAAGGAAAGGTAGCGTTGTATTCCTCTTTAGTTTGTTTGGTTACTTAACGAAGTGCACCTCATTGAGTATACTTGGCCACCCAACATACAACATACAACTGGATGACATAACTAATCTGTATTAAATTTGTGTAATTTTATGTCTGCCAAAATGAATATTCATTAAGCTCCGTTTGGACATAATTTGAAATTTGGAAAATTGAAAAATTGGGTTCAACCAGTTTTTGGGAACACCCCCCAAAAACTATGAACAAACGCTAGCTAAATGTATTTTTAGAACTACAATGCAGTTTTATGTGATTTGGGGTCCATGACACGAGCAACAGTGGAGGGCAAATATTTCACTTTAAAAGACACATGCTGCCCTATTTTGAAAATCGTAATAATATAACTACTTCTTAAATAGGAGGGTCAATAGAAATAAATTCGGACAAATATCCAGTTACAAGTATCACCTCTTTGGAGGTTGACATTTACGATCTTGGATGTGATTTAAAGCAGGTTAGCCAAGTACAATCACTCACGGATGCTAAAATGCCAAATATGGATGGTTCAGTTGACCGTTTACTGGGCTCAATAGGAGTAATGTTTTGGTAGTATACACAACAAAGGTAAATATGTGCACAACCGCAATTTTTTTTGACTGTTTTTACCAAAAGTGAAATTAGATTATCTTTAGATTTTGTCATTTTTTGCCAAGTGTTTGAACTTGTCGATACTCTTAAGTAATTGTAGAAGCTATAGAAACTTAGTTGTCGATATACTTTGTCCCGAAAATATAATTACATACCTTAACTTTGCGGGAGATCTAAGACTCCCCTTAACAAAATCAGAGTGATATTATCCTTTTCACCTTTTTTTTACAATATTTATCAATATATTACATTTTCTTTTTATATTCATTTAGTATTTCTTGTTTCCTCCTTCTCCACTCAACTCCACCTCCCTACAGCTCAATCAACATCTTCCATTTTCATCAACACACATAATTATCTACATCACCCCTGAAGCAAAAAATAAAGAGAAAGTGAAACTTGTATAGGAAAAAGGCTAGAAATAAGGAGCAGAGAAAGGAAAGTTGAAATTGTGAAACTTGACCTAAGCTCAATTTTACAAGGTATTACTTCTGCTAATCAATCCCCCATCACCGAATCAACAAACTCAAATTCCAGTACTATAAATATACAAAACGACGACACATGAGACATCACCCTTTTCATCATTTGTGCCAAGAATTGAATCGAGCTTCTTCAAATCATAATCCGAGTATTCAAACTCCTCGGGCTTAAAATCAAAAATGCCGCAGTCGAATTCAAAGGCGAATATTTCATGAAGAAATTTTGTTTAAATAATTAAATTAAAGGAGAAAAGATTGAGAAAATTAAACATTTGGAGAAGATTCAGGAGGCTTTGATAGAAGCCATTGATGATGACGACATGGGAGCAGGGTGGGCGGGGGTTAATGGCGGGGGAGGGGCTGGTTGTGAGGAAAGCTAGGTTAAAGGGGAAAGTGGAGAAGATATATGAGTACTTGAAAATTAAAGGAGTTAGTTTGCGCAAGGATATTCTTGTCACGACCCTTTTTTACTCACAAAAGAAAAACTATTTTAGTTTTTAAAAAAAGAAAAAAAAAAGGTGACTAGGTGTTTATAGGTACACAAATATTTAAGAGATATCCGGAGTCGCCACTTGACAAGTTAAAGGTGTGCCAAGTCACCAAAGTGGTGTACCTAGAACACCTATGACTCGTTTAGTGGTCTGCGTCAGAGGTCCGGGTAAGGATCTCGGTTGACTCGAGGGAAGGTGTTAGGCACCCTCGAGCCCTGTGCCAAACACAGTTGCTTTTGTTGACGCATTTCGACTCTTTTGAAATAGTCTATTATATTTGCCTTGATTTTGTTACGCTTCAATTTATTATTAAATTTTTACCGTTTGACAATTGAAAACTCCAATCGAATATAATCGCGCGAGAACTTCACTCGTTCGAAATCTTTCGACTTAAGGTACTTCACCCGTTCGAAATCTCTTGACTTAAATGAGTTTCAAATGAACAGTTAGTACTAATATTTATTTAAACTTGATTCTTGTCTAATCATATTATTGTGAGAATTAAGATGTAATATGTTGTAGCCCTTTTTTAAATAATTGTTTGAAACCCATTAACCGATTTCCGATTTGTTCAAGACGAACAAGCCGTCTCCCTTTCTCATTTTTTTGAAATTTGTAGCTTGTGGCCCAGTTTGCTCTCAGTTTTCAAATCTGACTAATTTTATACAACATCTTCACATTTATCCCACTTTCTAGATCTAGTTTTAACAAAGGTTAGCTGCTTGCATTGGATTTAATTCCTAGAATATGCCTAACGTTTCCACATTTATCACTTTATATTTAGACATGACAGATTTTATACTTTGATAAAGGTCAATCTTGAAGCATATTATGAAAATGAAGATCCCATCTTAAGATTACATTAACTATTCTTGAGGAAAAAAACGTAACAGTGGCCTTAAGACTTCAAGTTTCCTGCCTTCCCTTTGCCTTTAAGGGCTTTAAGCTTAATGAAATAGCCTACTTACCTTTACATTTCCACAAGTCTCATTTTATCCATATGAAAACAGAAAGTAGCGAACAAAATGAAAGAGAACTTCATATCATAATCATTCCTCGAACATGTTGTCTTTACATGGACAAAAATTAAATAATACATGTAAAGCAAGGTCAAGAAAATAAATACCTAAATAGCAAGGAAACCCTTTGAGGAATAACAATGCAACGACAATTTAGCAATGAACCAACCCAGTCCAACAAGCAGCAGCAACGAACCAGAAAGTAGCTACGGACAGACCCTTTTGAAAACTCTAAAACTCACTTGACTCTCTATTTTTCTCACTTCTTTTCTCTAGTATTTTTTTTCTTGCCTAACTCTACTATTTTTCTAGCACTTTCAGATCTGATTTTTTCCTAAGATAAAAGGAGTATTTCAGATGTCTTCTCTAATTTTCCGGCCTTGACCTCTAAAGAGAGTCCAAATGCTCTCTTTAAATAGAGCAACAAAGGAGAGTTAAAGGACAAAGGTCACATGTGACCCATTAGCTTTTTCAGAACAAAGTACAAGCACCCATGTGCCAAAGTATACTTTCCAGCAAAAGAATATACAATAACTAAGACCATTTAATGCAAGTTACCATTTTTATGTTAGGGTCTCACCAACCAAAAAGTAAAGCTGAAAACATACTATTTTTGGCTTTTACTTTTGTCCCACTATTTGACCTCTTCTCCCTATCTTTCTACTTTTTATCTTTCCACTTTTTCTTTTCTTCTATATTTTTTTTTTTTTTACTTTTTCAGCTTTTAATCTAATGGGCCAAGTCCATAACAAAACTCTAACTAGACCCTCTATTGTTAACTTTAACTTCCTAATTTCTAACTCAACAAAGTCAAATCCCAGGCTCTTAAATTCTGCTATTCAAAATAAATCAGAGCAAATAATAAAATAAAATAAAAAACCTCAGCTAAACCATTTTCACACATACATGAAAGCAAGAATACAAATTGCTCAAGAATAAACTCTATGCCTTCATGAACTTCTCACATGTTCAAAACATATACACTCTCTGATATTTGGAAGTATAATTAATCAACTAACTAAGTATGCAAATTATAGGAAAGCAGGATTAAACAATTCTCATGCTCAATGGTGAAACAATGGAAGAAACAAACCTCATGTTTAATACTTAAACCAAGAACTGGATACACACTTTTCTGGACAAAATTCCTACTGCTCATACAACTCTCCCACTTAATTAACACTAAACATCTCGACTTACTTAAACCGGGAGAGAATCATTCAATGACCAAATACATACTTGAAAACCAAAGGGCAGTCATGGAGTATTCAAAAGTGAGTTCAACCAACAGTGAGTATCATGGATTCAAAGGCATAAACAGAACACACATTCATTAATACTACCCTAGACATGATTTTCCTTGTTAATCACCTAATTAACTAAGATTAAAGAAACAATGTGGAAAAATGGAAATGAGTATTTTTCCTCTAATCCGTTTGACTCGAACCAAACAATACTAAGTCCAAGCGTCATTACCATCACTGTCTTGCTTCCATCGCCACTGTGTTATTATTGCCTCGCCGCTAATGCCTTGTATGCGAGCACGAACAGCCCCCTCACATTATCATCATTACCATTTTTCCAACAACCCAAACACCATCGCACCCACAGTCCCATACCAAATCGCCACAACCTCATCATTATCAGAAACAAAACAAAAAGAAAACAATAAGAAGAAGAAGAACGAAACAGAAACGGGAAAAGAAAAACGGGGCACGGGATGGGGTTTTTTGGGAAATGGGGTATGGGAAGAGATAGATAAGGGTGAGGGGAAGAGAAGGAAACAAAAACTTACCGGAAAAAATGGAGGTTGGCCGGAGTTGAATTTTGGCCGAATTTCGAAATCCGATCTACGCCAAACCGTTGCGAATTTGAAGAAGATAGTTACGGAAATGGAATCAGGAGGCCGAAAGGAGTCGGATGGCATAACTTTCTAAATTTTCCGGCCACCGGAGGTGGTGGCCGGCGGCGGCCGATCGGTGGAAGAATGACGGGGCAACGGTGGCTGGCAAGTTTCCGGTGTGAGGTCAAAAAAGGGCCAGCATCTGGCCAAGTCATTGAGACTTCAAGGTGTGTGAAGTGAAATGAGGGGAAAAGTTGGTTCTTATACCTGAAAGGGATGGGAAAAGATGGCCGTTGGATCAAAAATATCCAACGGCTGAGATGAGATCGAGCAAATGGAGGTCTGGGCCGGGTCAAGACATGAGATTGGGCTTGGTTGATTTTTACTTTTAATTTACAAAGGGCCATTAAAAGGTCCAAATTGTATAAAAGATACACAATTAACTAGAACTAAAACTACACAAATTACAAAATAACCACAATTAAAATGTAAAATCACAATTAAACACATAACAAGTACTTTTTGTAAATTTTCTAATTATTGTTATCCTTTAAATGACAAATTTTAGCTAAAATAAAGGACTAAAATTCGACGAAAATCCTAGAAAGTTAGCTCGCCTATTATGAGCTATTTCAAACTATTTTTGAATTGTCGTGCCAAAATTAGGTGATTACAGCTGCCCCTCTTTGTTCGAGAACATCGAAGAGTTTTCGGACAAAGATATAATCACAACTAATTTTGGCTTTTGGTTCTAGCCAAGAGCATGCAAAATGGTGACCGTACCTTGAATTTCGGTTCGAACCAGATCAAGACTACCTACATATCCCCGGACTAAGGAATCAGGTCAGTGTAGTTCCTCACGTGCGGCAGATGGGACTACCGCATTCAGACACTAAGACTCTTCTAGACTCTCTAAGCTAACGCTAAACATTTTCTAGACACACTAAATTAAACACCTGACACTTCTAGACTAACCGGGATTGACTCGACGCTCCTAGACTTACCCGGACTGACACAAGACACTTTGACACACTAGAGTTGTTGCTGCTGGTCACTGTTGCTAGTTGTTGGCTAGCTGGCTGGTGGTCATTGCTTTACAAGGGTAAAATGAAACTGCAACATTGAAATGTAAAATTACAATTCCTAAGCTAAACTTCTTCATGCTTCCCAAGCTGATAAACTGGTCCGAAGCTCCCACTACCAAAGTAGGTCTTGAAAACTTAAAATTGTCGCTTGGGCGGGCTTTTGACTTGAAAGTTGAAATTGCCGCTCGGGCGGGCTTTGACTTGAAAATTGAAATTGCCGCTTTGACGGGCTTTGACTTGAAAGTTGAAATTGCCGCTTTGACGGGCTTTGACTTGAAAGTTGAAATTGCCGCTTTGACGGGCTTTGACTTGAAAAATTGAAATTGCCGCTCGGGCGGGCTTTGACTTGAAAGTTGAAATTGCCGCTTTGACGGGCTTTGACTTGAAAGTTGAAATTGCCGCTTTGACGGGCTTTGACTTAAACTTGAAACTGCCGCTTTGACGGGCTTTGACTTGAAAATTGAAATTGCCGCTTTGACGGGCTTTGACTTGAAAAATTGAAATTGCCGCTCGGGCGGGCTTTGACTTGAAAGTTGAAATTGCCGCTCGGGCGGGCTTTGACTTGAAAGTTGAAATTGCCGCTATGACGGGCTTTGAAATTGAAAATTGAAATTGCCGCTCGGGCGGGCTTTGACTTGAAAGTAGAAATTGCCGCTTGGGCGGGCTTTGAAATTGAAAATTGAAATTGCCGCTCGGGCGGGCTTTGACTTGAAAGTAGAAATTGCCGCTTGGGCGGGCTTTGACTTGAAAATTGAAATTGCCGCTTTGACGGGCTTTGACTTAAAAAATTGAAATTGCCGCTCGGGCGGGCTTTGACTTGAAAGTTGAAATTGCCGCTATGACGGGCTTTGAAATTGAAAATTGAAATTGCCGCTCGGGCGGGCTTTGACTTGAAAGTACATAAGAGTCCTAATATTAACAAACCCCTCAATACTATAAATGGCCCCCAAATCTTTTTTTTTTCATGAAAAAAATGGATTTTTATACTCTATACCCATGAATTTTAAAATATTTACAAGTCATACCTATTAAAATTACACTATCTATAAAACTAAAAGTATTTACCCAATATATATTTGTTATGCCTTATAGGTGTATACATTTAAGGTATACTGTATAAATTATGGTATAAAAGTCTAGAGAGTCATTTATTACTGTATATCTTTGTTATACCTTATGTGTGTATACATTTATGGAATACTGCATAAACTATGGTATACAAGTCTGGATAGATAGAATATGTAAATAGTTTAGTGAGTATGTCGGGTAATATTTGAAAGTAGTGGGTAAATATTTCATCGGTTTATAAAACGAGACAAATTGAATAGCTTTGGAGATTTTTCTTTCTAAAAAAAAAAAAAAATCAGTCATTAAAGTCAAATCTATTATCACACACACAGAGACATTTTAAATTTAAAAATTTCAATTCTACAGCCAAAATTCAGAAATTTAAGAAGAGCATGGTGATAGAACCATGGCTTATCGTCTGGAGTGACTGCCAGTTGGCAAATGTAGCGTGTGTCCTTTTCTGAAGTTTCAGGCTCAGGTCTGGTCTGGCCGGGTTGAGATCCCATCCATTACACTTTTGTTCAATTTTGTTCAATACACCTTTAAATTTTTGCCACATATCAACTATCTAATTTAATAGCTATTACTTATTTATTGACTTTACACACCAACACACCATTCTTGTTTAAGCTACATTCTCTACATCTAATAAAGAGTATTACCTCAAAACTTCTATTGTTAATGATAATAGAACATAGAATTTTTCAAAAGAAAGCAACAATTATTTAAGAAGAACTGTGAAGCTTCTTTAAAATAAAAATAAAAATGAAAAAAATAACATAAAAACAAATAGAAAGAAAGAAACAGCAAACTAAACTGCTATTTCGCTAGAAATTCCTAGCTTTTGTTTTACCCATCAACGGACTGTATAAGAAAAGGTCTTAATGTCTTTTTTTGTGAACAAAAGTTCAGTTAGAGTATAATTTCGGACTCTTTCATTCACATTTATGGCAAATATAATTATGTGTTTGTGCCCTAAAAAGAATTGCTATTGATACCTCTTGCAAAATGCCTTATAGCAGTCAGTTGTGGAGACCTTATTCTCTAGGACTGAGGTTTCTCAAAGGTGGAAATAGGCTGAGAGTAAGTTGGTCTACACTTTACATTTAGGAAGGAGAGAGTTTGAGGCTAGAAAGAAAAATTTGCATTAGATTAAAGTAATTGACATGTGGCAAAAATTTAAAGGTGTATTGAACAAAATTGAACAAAAGTGTAATGGATGGGATCTCAACCCGGTCTGGCCTGGCCAGTTTTTTGAAATTAGAATTCAAACTTTCCGCCGCATAATACTAATATGACAACATATTAGGAAAATCCAAAAAACGCTCCTACTTTAAAGGATTAAAAATCAATTTGTTTTCGCACCATCCATGTTTTAATTTTAAATTCTGTAGAAACAGAAATAGTGATTGTTTGTCATCAATTCAGGCATAAAGTCTCTCATGATTCTCACTTTCAAATGTTTTAAGTTGAACATGCTTCATCATGATTCGATTTTCATGCCTAGGACTTTTGATTGGTCTTTTTGAGGAGACATGACAAAAGAAGCCATTGGACGTCTCAAATATTTTTTCTCTTCATGTTCCCTCCATTTGTAAAATGATTGATATAATTTGATTTCGAACGGATAAGAATAAAATGAAGATTTTTTGAATTTGATTTTTAATATAAGTCATAAATATTCATGTGATCAAAAATTATTTTATTGAGGATAAAGTGAAAAATTTAAATTTAAATTATTTTTAAACTTAGTACTGTGTCAAATTTTTCGGAACAAACTAATAATAAAATTGTCATCCTTTTAGAATGGATGAAGTAATAAATTACATATGATATAATTTGATTTCGAACGGATAAGAATAAAATGAAGATTTTTTGAATTTGATTTTTAATATAAGTCATAAATATTCATGTGATCAAAAATTATTTTATTGAGGATAAAGTGAAAAATTTAAATTTAAATTATTTTTAAACTTAGTACTGTGTCAAATTTTTCGGAACAAACTAATAATAAAATTGTCATCCTTTTAGAATGGATGAAGTAATAAATTACATATCTCCAAATTTTCTGTTCTCTATTACGCATAAATTAGGGTGATTTTTTATTGTACAAAACATTCTTACTTCTCAATTTTAAAAGATTTGAAAAACTAAGCAGAATCCTGTCCAGTGTAAACTTCATAAATGAAACGAATATAAAAACAACACAAAAAAGGGGGAAAAAGAGAAGATGTATATTCCTACCACAAGAAGACACATTATTTTGGGATTGTCCACCACGTGTCCTTCTATATTCACACATAACCCGACCCAATCCTTTAACCCGTACCCGCCCCATTCTCTTTTTATTTATACCCTCATTAACAACTCCGAAAAAAGAGTACAAAACTTTCTCAATTTCCTTATCACCTTTTTTCACACTCAAAAAATGGCTTCCAAGATAAATTCATTTGCACTTTTTAGCCTTATTTCAATGTGGGTTTTTACATTTAGCCTAGTAGAATCAGCACACCACACAGCACCTGCACCAGCAGTAGACTGTAACAACCTAGTACTAAACTTAGCTGACTGTTTGTCTTACGTTACAAATGGTAGTACTGTTAAGAAACCTGAGGGTACTTGTTGTTCTGGCTTAAAAATGGTTTTAAAAACCAACTCTGAATGTCTTTGTGAAGGGTTCAAAAATAGTGCTCAGTTGGGTGTTGTACTTAATGTTACTAAAGCTATGGAACTTCCTGCTGCTTGTCATGTCTCTGCTCCTGATGTTAGTAACTGTGGATGTAAGTTTAAGCAAATTATTAAACTTAGATTTTTGTAATGTTTGGTTTTATTGTATGTAGTTGTAGTTATTTTACTAATGTTTTTGTTTTGTTTTTGTGCAGTGAGTGGTGGTACTGGTGCTGCTCCTGGTATGTACAGATCTGACATTAATTAGTTTTCTTAATTCCTTTTTCATGTGGGTTTGACTGTGGTCTTGTTGTTCACATGACATTTTTTATAAGCATTTTGTAGACATTGCAACAACAACCATAGCCTTGTTATCCCACAAGTGACGTCCGAGAATATTTGTAGTACACTAGGAAGAGAAAAAAAAGTTAATCTGAAAAGTACTAAAATTCCTAGATCTTGACCTCTTGTTGAAATGTTGAATACTATGCAATCTGACCCCCCCAACAACCCCCACATAAAAGAAGGAGAAAAAGACCTCAATTTTTTGGAGATGTGGATGGATAAAGATTAGGAAATAAGACATTCCTATCTAAAAATATTTGATGTCTTTTTATTTTCGTGTTTTATTGTACTTCACGTGTTGTGGCCATTGTGGAGATGAGGACTCTTTTAAAAAAAAAAAAAAAATCATTATAATAGTCCACTTAATTGAACATATGTCTTACAGTAATACTTATTTGATTGACCCACTCTTTTGGCTTGAGTAACATTAGATGCTAATGATTTTTTCTTCGATTACTACATTAAAAAAAAGGCTATGTAAAAGAACTTGAACAACTGAGGTAGTACATTTTAGTTCTATGACATGTATGGGTTCATTTCAACTTTTAAGATTATTCTACAAGGTGGGCTGTTACTTAGTATAGGAGTTTAAATGAGTTGATCTGAATCTGCCGCTCGTTTCCTTGTGATTCTGTTAGTGTAGGAGTAAGCGCTATTCTAATTATTCCGTAGTCTTTAATATGGTAAAGAAATTTATATGATATGCTTAATAGACTAGTGGACTTGAATCCATGAGAATGCTGCATATCTTATCTAGAAAGATCAAATGGATTTTGTTTGATATATTGATGAAATAGGTTCGCATATTGTATCAACTTAAGAATAGTATGATGTTTGGATTTTAATCTTTATCTATTACTGCAGCTCTTTCTCCAATAGCTGTATCACCAACCATAGCTGTTGCTCCGACCACTGCTGAAGGAGCGAGTGAGGTTGCTCCTGCACCAGCTCCAGGAAGCTCCGATTCTACTACACTTGGTCTATCCGTTGGACAATTGGTCGTGACCTTTGCGGCTGCAGTTTTTTGTTGGTTCTAAGCATATTTTAGGGCCATGTTTTTGTTTTGGTTCTAGGCACATTTGGGATCGTGAGCAGCCAGAGATCTTGTTATGATGTTTTGTTATTAGACTTTACTCGTGGATGTACTCCTATTCTATACTAGATGTAGGTAATTTATGGTACCTGCGTAAATAGGATGACACTGCAGTGTCACTTGTTTTGTTATATGAGATTCTTATTTGGGGGATCTCTTTATCTTATTAGTTCTTCCATTTGGTTCTTCAGTATTATACTTGATGTTGGTATTCTTCCCTTTGCTTTTGACAATCTTTTCTGGATGGTCGGTTGACTGTAGCAATGTGTATGGTGAAAGTTTATTGTTACTTTTATTGTGTGGGTTTCGCATGCTTTTGTGGACACTCTTTCAGCTTGCTTTTTCATGTATCAGTGAAAGACAAAAGTCCCTTACTTTTCTTGTGGACATTTTCAAGCTTTTATGGTCTGGCCCATGAAGTTTGGTATTTTCAGGATGCCTTTTTTATGTATTTGAACCTGGGCAGTTGGCAGTTCAAAAGGGACCAAGGTCAAGTGAAGAGAATCTGTATTTGTTTGCAGGACTACCATAGTGCCAAGGCCCAAGAACACCCACCATAACTTTTAGTCAAAATGCTCCAGGCCCAACTACAAACTCTATAAGCATAGTCAGTGGTTAAAATTGGCATGTATTGTACATTTAGAAGTGAGAGTAAGTGGTTAAAGACAAACTTGCTAGAGGTGTCATTTACTCAGCTTATTGGTTAAAGATATGGCACAGGATAGTGAGAGTGGAAGTATTCCCAGTAAAGCCAATAAAATCTATTAAACGGCCAAGCTTTGCATGGACGAAATGGACACTCTAGTTAGTAGTTAAGTTTAAATACTCCATCAGACAAGTGATGTGCTCTTAACTTATTGCTAGTTAATTAACATAAACACAAAACACTGATCCAAGATAGTATGATAAGTAATGATGGGACTTTTAATAGAGCATAGGCCAACCTGCCGTAACATAATACAAAGAGATTTTTTCACTCTATACTCGTGAAATTTAAAATATTTACAAGTCATACCCATTAAAAATTATATTACCCATAAAACTAAAAGTATTTATCCAACCTACCCATTTATTATTGTATACCTTTTTTATGCCTTATAGGTATATACCTTCAAGGTATGCTGCATAAATTATGGTATAAAGGTTTGGAAGGCCATTTATTATTGTATACCTTTGTTATATCTTATATGTATATACCTTTATGGTATACTGCATAAACTATGGTATACAAGTCTGGATAGGTAGAGTTGGTAAATAATTTAGTGGGTATGTCATGTAATATTTGAAAATAGTGGGTAGTTGCTATAATTATTTTAGGTTTTGTGGGTATTTTTGTAAGTGTCCCTAATACAAATGCTATGCCAAAAACTACAAAATTATATAAAATATCAAATATTAACAACCCATCCACTAATCCAGCACCGCAGGATACAGTTCATATTTGATAGTTGGTTGCACATACAAACTGGTGACTGTTTAGGAGGCGAGGTGGACAAGTAGTGTTTTGTTATAATTCATGTACCAATGGCAATTAGAAACTAAATACTTGATATATGAAGTATGGAATGGAAAGAGACTTATCTATAAATACATCCAAAATTTTGAATAAGTCTTCTCTTATATAACCTTTAAGATGTTTTTTTAACCTTGGAAAAAATAGGAAACATTATAAGTTAAAGGTCAGGTCATGCTAGAAATAAAAACAAAATCCAAAGAAAGAGGCTCAAGTTTTATATAGGCCAAAGATATCAGCATCTGTACTGGCATTGTTCACGTGATGAGATTTTTAACAATTTTCCACAGCAGCTCGGGGACCATACGATTTAAACAGTCTACCTAAATAGAAAGAAAATACAAAAACACTTTTGAGGTTTCTTCTTTGAAACACATAAATAAGTCTCTCTTGCTCATGCATTCATCAAATCAAACAATATTGCTAGGCCACTTTTAGGTATGCACTTCTGTTCTTGTTCTTCAACAATAACTAATTAGGGCCAAAATTCAGCTCTTTTCACTTTCGATATGCTTTCCAACACACCAACTGGTGACACATGTCCCATCACAGTTACCCTTTTGCTATCCAAGTCTATGCTGAAAGATGTTACCCCTGCTAAATTCATAAACTCAAAGTCAAACTATACCCTTTAAAATATTGTAATAATTATAAAAGGCAAAAGTAGTAATCATGAAACCTTTATCTTTTGACTAAATACAATGTAGTATTGTCATTATTGGACATGGTATGTAGAAAATTCTTGAAATAATTGTGATGGCATGCAAGGTGCAACTATTCAATGATATATATAGTCTTCTGCATCAAGTTGAAGCCATTTAAGAACATTCATTAGCTCGTGATCTTTTTTGGTGACATCATTAATCATTATCTCCACTTACAGTAGCAAATTTATGAAGTTTAATTTCCTCCCACACACACACAAATTTTGACTTAATAATCTTCTTCCTTTTTGCACCCATTCTACATGATAGAAGGTGTTCGCCAATTTTTTTTTTCCCTAACATCTTCCTCCTCTGCCAAGTTAATTAAAAATAATACTATAGTAGTAAATAATAATTCTCTCTAAACTTCTCTAGATGGAAACTGCAGTGCTACATATAACAAAATTCTCTCATCAAGTTCTTGTTTGATTGTCCACTATAAGAACACCAAAATATTGCCTTTTTTTTTTTTTTTTTTTTTTTGCAGTATGTAGTAGTACGTACCTTCCATTTTGGAGAGATGTTTCTTCACTTTACCAGCACAGCCTTGACAATGCAGAGAGACTCTCATCACAACAACCTGCATATATGTCATAGATTATGTAACTGCATTATTATTTTTCCAAATGAATTAAGTATACAATGATTCTAGTAGCATTAAAAAATGTCACCTGGAATGCATTATCTGATGAGGGTAGTGAAGGAACAATTTGTGAACCATTTTCTTGATCTTTCTTAGAAATTGTCAAAACAGGAATAGCAGAATCAGTAGCAGCACCATTTCTTGATCTCTTACTACTAATAATAGGCATAGAACCAAGTCTACGAGGTACATTCCCTAACCTAGTACTACTTTTGGAGTAGTTGATTAATTTTGTATGTTCCTCCACCAACATCCTACGTCGTGCCGCTGGTACAACAACCGATGATCTTGAATCACAGCTCATGCACATTACTGCAGTTGCCACTTCAGCCTGGCACATAAATCCTCTCATATTCTTCCTACTTCCTAATTTCTTGTAGTTCATTTTATAGCTTCTGTATGAATGTGTTGTTGTATATTTCCTTTGTGCTGATAGGGGGGAGGGGGGTGGAGAAGAAGTAGGGACAAAGTTTTGAGGTTGTTTGTGAAGGATATGGTATATAAATGGACAAATGAAGTGAAGAGAGAGGGGAGGTAATTAGGAGAGGGAATGCTTCTCTTTATGACTCGGCAACCAGTGGGGTTTGGTAATTAGGAGAATGCTTGTCTTAAATTTTATATACATATATATATATGTTTACGGTATATATATCTTTTACCTATCCTGTTAAGTTGAATTTAGGATACATTCTGAGAAAATCAAACTTCCATCGAAGAGAAGCAAATGAATGGCTTTCATAAAAATTCTCGTAGAATCGAGAATGAAGTTTTCATTTTGTACATGCCAGATCATGAATTAGTAACTGCTTCCAATTTCAAAAAAAAAAAATCTCAATTGTGTCGAACTTTCCATTTTTGGAATAGTTACGAAATCTCCATGAATAGGATCAACCCTTATTCCATGGTATTTACATGAGGTTCCTCGTGAAGACTACAAAAATTATATGTAGTAAACTCTTAATTGCAAGTCTAATATGACAATAGATGACACTTAACTTATGACACTAGTAGTGTATTCTAATTTTTTTTTTAATATTGCGGTGTATGTATAACTTAAATCCTTGTATGATTAGTACACTTAAGTCACGTCTAAATTTAAGAGAAAAAAGGTAAGGTGTCTCAAACATTAATTCTTCAGCCAATAATTGTAGCCCTGAAAGAGACTCATGAAAGGTTGTGTCTACTCTTTTTTGTGAAGTATTTAAAACAACTTTATCAATTTTAGCATTATGATTCATAAAAAAGATAGGAGGAATATATAATAAGCTTTGAATTTGGATGGTCAACTGAATCAGATATGAACTGAAAAGTATCAGTTTGAGTAGTAGTACAATTTAATGAATCCGTAAGGTCAAGATTTTGAGGCAAATAGAGTACAACAAAGTGTACAGAATTTGAACTTTTTCTTGTTGCTGTCCTGAATGAGCAAAAGTTTTCAAAGTTAGAGATTGAAATTTGTTTGGATTCTTGTGAAATGGAGCCTCAGAATAGTAGATACAAGTACAAAATATCATCTCAACCAGTTCAAGATTTCAAGATTCCCCTATCTTGCGCTAAGTTGTTTTGATTCTTTTGGCCTTTTCTGTGTACTGAAACTTTTTGTCAAATATATCCGAGTCCTTATGAATTCATTAATTTTCTATGAAATGTAGATAGGAATGATGCCTGAAAATAGGGTGTAACTAAACGAATTAATTTGTTTCTTCTTTAAAAGAAAATCGGGTAGAGTTTTAGTCTAAGAATGAATATTTAATATCACATTACATACTCTTGGTTACATTAATATTCTTTGTAAAACCGAACACACTCACACGAGAAAAATAATATTTGGGTGAAAACTCTTGCTTTCATTAATGAGGGAAGTCCCCTATTTATACAAAAGAAACCTAGAGAACCTAACCCTAAACCTAACTTAGGGACCAAGTAAACCTAACGGGCTTGACCCATTATACAATTTACATAACTAATCTATTTACAATAATCTATTTACATTTACAATACCCCCCTCAAGTTGGAGCGTGAGGGTTCCTTACGCCCAACTTGTTAAGGAAGAATTCGAACTGGGTGAGTCCCAGCGCCTTCGTAAAAATATCAGCAAGTTGCGTGGTCGTAGGCACATAGCTGGGACGAATGACTCCTCCGATGATTTCATTCCGAACAAAATGACAGTCGACTTCGATATGTTTAGTGCGTTCGTGAAAGACTGGATTCCGAGCAATATGTAACGCAGCTTGACTGTCACACTTCAAATTCATCGGAGAATCGTGATCAATTCCAAGATTCCATAAAATCCCTTTCAACCACTTCAATTCACACACAGTCATCGCCATCGATCTATATTCTGCCTCAGCGGAGGACCTCGACACGATCTGTTGCTTCTTCGTTCTCCAAGATATCGGTGAGTCCCCTAACGACACATACCAACCTGTTAACGATCGACGTGTCAACGGACAGCCTGCCCAATCAGAGTCACACCACCCGTGCAATCTCAGATCACACTGAGAATGAAATACAATGCCTTGTCCCGGACAGCCTTTCAAATATCGAACAACCCTGAGTGCCGCTTCCATATGCTCAATACGGGGACTCTGCATGAATTGCGACAACACATGCACACTATAGGACAAATCCGGTCGTGTAAAACACAAGTAAATCAATCTTCCAACCAGTCGCCGATAACGTTCAGGATCTTTGATAAAACGACCAGACGCAAGTGCCAAGCGATGGTTTTGTTCTATCGGCGTACCAACCGGTTTTGGCCCCAACAGGCCTGTTTCCGATATGATATCCAATGCATACTTCCTCTGACACAGGAAGATTCCTTTCGGAGCCCTTGCCACTTCAACTCCCAAGAAGTATTTCAAGGCGCCTAAATCCTTCATATGGAAACATTTCGAGAGATATAACTTAAAAATTCGAATTGCCTTCGAATCATTACCAGATATAATCAGATCATCCACATAAACAAGCACATTTAAATGCACATTTCCCTTCTTCATCGTAAACAATGAGTAATCCGAATACGATTGTCGAAACCCATATTGCTTAAGTGCAGCAGACAACTTCGCAAACCAACATCGGGGAGCTTGTTTTAAACCATACAATGATTTTCGAAGGCGACACACAGCGCCTCTCCCCGTCATGCGATGTCCCGGAGGCAATTTCATATATACTTCCTCGTGAAGATCACTATGTAAAAATGCATTGTGCACATCCATCTGATGCAATTCCCAATTTTTGGCAGCTGCTACGGCCAGAAAAACTCGGACTGTCACCATCTTTGCAACCGGTGCAAACGTCTCCGTATAATCAACCCCTTCGGTTTGATGATTTCCAAAAATCACCAACCTTGCTTTGTACCTTTCAATAGTTCCATCCGAGTTGTACTTTATCTTGTACACCCATCGACATCCGAGGGCCTTCTTCCCGGTAGGCAAGGGAACTATCTCCCAGGTTCTGTTCGCTTCCGATGCCTTCAATTCTTCCCCCATGACTGTCCTCCATTTGTCACTTTTTACCGCCTCCGAATAGGAGGTAGGCTCATGTCCTTGCGTTATAGCTGCAAGAAAACTCACATGTTTCGAAGAGAAATTATCACAATTGACATAGTGTGCTAGAGGATAGGGCTTACCAGAGGGTTGTTGAGAAACAGATGAACAAGCAGACTTTCGAACGCAGGACGATACCCGGTGACTCATCTTTTGGACCGTATTAGTAACAAAGTCTCTCAGCAAGATATTCTCTTTCTTAGTTCGTTTTTCCCGACCCAACTCTTCGGGTTCAACGTCGGGGACAACCGCAGGTTCAGCATCCGGAGTCACCTCTTCGGGTTCACTCACCGGAGTTACGACTTCGGGTTCAACACTCACCGGAGTCACGACTTCGGGTTCAACACCCCCCCTTCCTTGCACACTCTCCTCTGCCTCCTCCAATGCAACGGTGACAGAAGTCGTATCTTGTGTCCGTTTTTCGGCATCAGTCTCCTTGGAGGCGAATGGAAATTCCTTTTCGTAAAACACCACATCCCTCGAGAACACAAACTCCTTTGTCTCCAAATCATACATTTTCCATGCTTTCTTCCCATTTGGATAACCCAAAAACACACATCGACGACTCCTACTTTCAAACTTGTCACTTGTTCGTCCTTGATTGCGAGCATAACATAAGCAACCGAACACCCTCAAATGATCATAATTCGGTGTCACACCCATCAAGATATCGTAAGGTGTCTTCCCATTCAACAACTTAGTGGGTGTCCGGTTAATCAAATAACATGCCGTCATCACACATTCTCCCCAGAAGTCAATTGGTAAATTAGCTTGAAAACGCAGCGCCCGTGCCACGTTTAAGATATGTCTATGTTTCCGTTCAACTCTACCGTTTTGCTGGGGTGTCCCCACACACGAAGTTTGGAACAAGATCCCTTGTTCGAGAAAATACCCTTTCAGACTTACAAATTCGGTTCCATTATCACTCCGAACGCACTTAACCCGTTTATTGAATTGTCTCTCCACCATTGCAAAGAAACCCTTCAATTTTTGTCCGACCTCTTTCTTATCAATTAACAGGAAAACCCATACTCCTCGTGAACAATCATCAACAACAGTCAAAAAATATGATGCACCACACGAAGACTCAGTTTTATAAGGACCCCACAAGTCACAATGAACTAAATCAAAAGGTTCAGCAGCCTTATTATTACTCGAAGGAAATACATTTTTAGTTTGTTTTGCCCTAAGGCATACATCACATGCTTTTTCTTCTAAGCTACCTTTCCCACTATCTTCTACGACTGAAAGAGATTTCATTACTTGCATCGAAGGATGCAACCTTTGATGCCATAAGTCCACCACATCGACCTTCACAGCTTTCACCACGGGTATCGTCCGAAAGTAGTAGAGTCCGTTCTTTTGTTCACCCGCTCCAATCAACTTCCCCGTAGCCCGGTCCTGCATAACACACAAATCATTAGTGAAATTTACATTGCAACCAACTTGATTAATTAATTGAGACACAGAAATCAAGTTGCAAGTCATTTCGGGCACATATAACACTCCGTGAAGAACCATGTCTTCGTTAAATCTGATGGATCCTTCCTGAGTCGCCATCGTACTGCTTCCG
Organism: Petunia x hybrida; assembly: GCA_037355625.1. NCBI lineage: Eukaryota > Viridiplantae > Streptophyta > Magnoliopsida > Solanales > Solanaceae > Petunia > Petunia x hybrida. The sequence goes on from JBBBVM010000019.1 coordinate 3,474,752, forward strand.
TTCGGTAGACCTACCGGACACTTTGGTATTGTTCGTAAATTCTCCAAAATACTTATCTGACCGGTCATGTGATTTGACGCCCCCGTGTCAATAATCCATGAAGGATGAGTTTTCTTACCGATCGAAGGTTCACTTGTGCTTGCCTTTTCCTTTTTTCCATGAAGGATGAGTCAATAATCCATGAAGGATGAGTTTTAGCCTGTCCGGGCACACTCATGTGTCCGTTTTCTCCATTCTCGAGCTCAGCTTGAGCAGCATTTGCTCGATTATTGCCACGTCCCCGACCAGCATTTGAACCAAACTGTTGATGTCCACGACCTCTTCCACCTTTGTTGCCTTCAGCTTTTCCTCTACCACGTCCTCCATTCGAAGTGCCTTGCTTCGGATAATGCACCCACCCCTCCGGATAGCCAATGACTTCATAGCAGCGTTCCGGAGGATGTCCTCCTCGATCACACAAGTGACACTCCTTATAGCCTGTCTTCGGCGGCTGTGATCGTTGTGCAGCAAACGCCGTTACCTCCCCTCGTTCTTCCTGAATTCGTGCCATCCCTTTGACCCGTTCATCTTGGATTACCTTTTGGTAGACTTGATTCATCGATGGCAACGGCTCCTGAGCCAAGAGATTGGAACGGACAGTTCCATAAAGGCTTTCATCCAGGCCCATAAGGAATAAGTGAACCCTATCTTCTTCCCTTTTTTTCTCCAGTGCAACCGTTAGATTGCACGTGCAGTTTCCACACGAGCAAGTTGGGAACTTATCACAATTTCCTAGTTCTTCCCACAACATAGTCAGTTTTCCATAGTAAGCAGCAACAGTTAATCCCTTTTGCTTACAACCGGCCAAAGCCGCTTTTAATTCCTGAATCCGAGGTCCGTTTCCCACGGAGAAACGTTCTCGAATACTCTCCCACAGATCTTTCGCTACTTCCATGTGCGATATGGTGGTCCGAAGAGTAGGCTCGATCGAATTCCTAATCCACGACACCAGAAGAGAATTGATAGTCCACCAATCCTCATAATCGATCGACTTTTCATCGGGCATCTTGATCGATCCGTCAACAAAACCAAACTTCTTCCTTGCACGCAGCGCCGTTCTAACCGACCGCGCCCATTCCTCATAGTTTTCACTGGTCAACTGGACCTGTGTGATAATCAAACCAGGATTATCATTCGAAGTAATATCGTACGGCGAGATTGTCTTCCGTACGGCTGCAACATCACCTTTTGGAGCCTCCATTACTTTTCTACTTGAAGAGTTTCACGATGGCTCTGATACCATGTAAAACCGAACACACTCGCACGAGAGAAATAATATTTGGGTGAAAACTCTTGCTTTCATTGATGAGGGAAGTCCCCTATTTATACAAAAGAAACCTAGAGAACCTAACCCTAAACCTAACTTAGGGACCAAGTAAACCTAACGGGCTTGACCTATTATACAATTTACATAACTAATCTATTTACAATAATCTATTTACATTTACAATATTCTTTTTTTTTTCCACCTGATATTCGACAGTCGTATTGAAGCCTCGGCTAACTCAATACAAGATTTTTCTTTTTTCCATTTCCGACTCAAATTCAAAGTCCTCTGATTCAAAGTCAGGAAGAATCCTATCAATCGGTGGTAGCTGCATTAATATTTCATATGATTATGCATTGCCATGTGAAGCTCTGTTTCACCCTCTTAATTCATTGATGTGCCTTTGGTAGTTTTAACACCTTCTTAGGACCACTCTCATCTCAAGTACTAAACCTTCCCCTTCCTTAAACGGCAACAAATGCTAAAATATTGCACCTAGCTAACCCTTTTAATGTAGAACCACCTACATTCTTTTCTTTTTTTCTTAGTAATATTTGGAACATTTTCGTAGTAGTACCTCTTCAAATCTACTTTAATTTGTTCTAATCTATGTAAAGAATTAAAAGCACTTTTACAAGTAGGAAATGTTAAAAACACGTCTCAAAATTTTGATTCCGCAACTGTTGCACACTATTTTTGGAGTTCTGGTAGCTCTTTACTATTAAGGCTGCTGCACAACAGTTCTAGGAAATGCTCAATTGAGCACCAAATACATACGCATGTATTTATTAGCCGATACCTAACATTACTGCAACTTGCTTCTATCAAATTAGCACATCACTTTCCTTGTTTAGTTAGGAGTTATATTAGTGTTGCAGTATCCCAAAGTCAGATGAAGATGAAGTCAGAAAACGAGTTCCTTAGGCTTTGGGTGGTCCTAGAGAAAGATGAAAATTATATGTGAAAACAACTCATGCCTAAAAATTCATAAACATTTATTGGTTGGTTTAAGATTAATAGACACATCATTTTCCTTTCAGATACTGCAAACCCACAAAAAAAAACTGACATTGGTCAGCGGAAAGATCACTCTCAAACTGATCTAAGCAAGAAATTATATACAGATGTACATGGAAAAATTCAACTTGCTAAATATACAAATGAAGTTTAATAGATCCATAATCTTATTCCTTTCCATCTTCCAGCCAGCCACAAGTGTATTCTATCTTCAAAATATAAGTAATTTTTGAACTTCTTCCTTCTTCTTTTTCCTTAGTATTCTTGTTTTGAATGAAATAAAGAGCAAAATCTACAGTTTTGCCTTCATTTTCAGCTATTCGACACCAAAAATCTACAGTTTCATCTTCATTAATCAGCTCAGCAATTTGCACTTGGCCAATATGGCGCTAATCAATCATAGCATGGAGTTCTTAAACAGCACGAGTCAACTAGAGACCATACAATTTCATATGTGCAGTGTCTTCTGTTGACACAGTTTGACAGATGTCGATATACATGAAATTACAAAGAAAATTGTCAGAAGGCAGATTCCGGTTAGAGGTCATACACGCTGAGGTCTCAGAGCGCGATGTCACCAAAATAAGCAGTTATGCTCTTCAGCTTGCCATGAAGCATATTCTCTTCAATCTGCACAAGGAAGCCACCTCTAGTGAAACTGCTTAACATCCCATGCTAGCACAGCAAAGAGAATATTACCTCAACTTTCAAAGGTGGAGAAGATAGCCAAGAGAGCTCTTCAACTTGTAGTAAGTCCACATTACGTGGCAAGTACATAATGACATTTGGCGATATACTTTGAGCAACTTGGAACAATGAATAACTGCACAAAATTCAAAAAGTCTCATCAACAAAACAGATGCTGAACCTAATAGACAGAAAGAAGGTGCATTTGGGCTATAGATACCATGCTCGGAACATAATGATTAAAATACTCACATTATTGACTAAACTAGAAAACACAAAAGTTGATTTATTAAATCAGGGGCACAAAATGAGACTTGGATTAATTATCTACCTCATTTGCATACATCTGAAAATATTTATATAGAAAGAAAGCCTGGCAATCAAAAGTTAGGTAAGTTAACGATATCTGACCTTTCAACTATACCACCAATTTTGGCATATTTATTCTACGGAAAAGTTCTTGAGGTAATTTAAGAGTAAAACTAAGGGGAAAAGACATGAAAACCTGAAAAAAGAGTTGAAGTGCCAACTATACAATTGATCTTCCGTGACACCAAAAGCCAATGAATGGAAGATTTTTCTTGACATAGCGAAAAGAGAGTAGATGATGCTAGATTTAAATGCAACTTAAAGTAATTACGATATAGCAAACACCGCACTGATATAGAAACAAGCATTGAGCCAAGCACAGAAACATACCCATCTTTTGGCTGCAGTAAGTCAAGAGTAAAAGTTTCGCTCGCCATGTATGCTGGACCACCCCATGGTGGTGAAAGAAATACTATGTCCCCCTAGTAAAGAGAAGATGGCAACATTTAGGAAGATAAACTGCAAAGAAAATTGAGAGAATGGCAGATATTGAGTGATACCCTCGGGAGGGCAGTATATTTCAGTCATCCTGAACTTTATCAACCTGCAACAGCTTCATTTTGTATTTTGTGGGAAATCTAATAAGTATCCATAACTTCGCTGAGAACATATCGATTGGTCAAAGTACACAAACACAAAATCATTGATCCAATATGCAGCTACCCAACCCTACAAGATGCTTTAGTTTCATGCTACTCAAATGTAAGTGGAACAATAGCATAGCAAGAAGTAGAATCTATCAACAGGTAGTTTAGAATCCTCTCACAGTTCAATACTTTGAGGAGCAAACTGACGCTCTTGAGTAAAGGTCAGAATTCTGCATTCAAAAGTCTTAGCAGCTACTTATGAAACGGAATGCTATTTATCCTCAAAGCCTACGTGCATTTATAAGTTTTAGCAGCTACTTAACAAGTGGCAAATCATTTTATGTAACTTAAGGCAGCTTCAGAAACAAATAAGCAGATGTTGTCAATACTCCATTGATACGCTCCTTAAAGAGACAGAACCATAAGCAGATATGAGGAGATATATCTGGAATCCTGAACCATATCTCATAACATGGAAACAACAACAGACTTAACCTCACTAGACAAAAGTCACAAAACAGGATGCAGTGTCATCCATTTTCAAAAGCCATATGGTGCCAATGGCTGTAAACCATTAAGGTGCTTCACAAGGCAGTTTGCCAGACATAAGTTGCTTTTGTAAATCTGGCTGAGGATATAGATTCAAAGCTTTAACATAACAAAATACAAACTTATAATACCAGAAATCACATTTTCGTTGATCTGGCCCATGTTTACCATAATTATTAGTAAGTGCCATATTTGGACCCTCACGACAAAAGGATGCTGTAATTAAACTGCCAAATACAAACAACAGTTACTTGGATCTCTAAATCAATGGCTCCAAAAGTCAGTAGCGCATCATATTTATGATGACCAAAGAAAACTCTTTATTTAACTAAACACCAATAAGAAAGGGTGGGAGGATGTACCTTCAAGTATGGGGCCAGCTGAAAAAAGTCTCCAACAATGAAATCAATGCGCTCTTCAACACCATATATCTTTGCATTTTCAAAAGCCAATGCAACCTTTCTAGGGTCAATATCGATTGCAATAACATGATGACACCTATATATGAGACCATGGACATCAGAAAAGAAAAATGACAAGTTTTTTGTTGACCCATGCAGAAAATGCACAATTTTATGCTCCATCCTCCATTTGAATAACATTATAGATGAGGTTTTGCATACAAGTTTGGCATACAAAATATTCATGGCACTCTCTTCAATTTCACATGAAAAAGAGGAGGTTTCTTCATCTTGATCCAATGAAAAACTAACAGCTTAAAGCATGCAAGGCAAAATAGGCAAAATCCAACAGCAAGGCAATACATAAGGGAGATAATTTGTGGTGATTGCGGTTGCTGGGTCTTGCAACATGTTCCTGCATGAAGTTGGACACTGGGCTGAGAAACCCATTGTAATGCCGGAGTCATGAAGGTGTAAGTGGATGGGGCCTCAATGTGGCAAGAAAAGTAGGAAGGATGATAGTAGCAGAGTTCCTTTTGGGATTCAACGCTCAGAATTCGAAGTAATCAATCTACTATTTGAATTCTTAAGGAAAGAAATATATCCGAGGTTATGCAATATTTTTACAATTTAAGGACAGCTTTTGCACATGACACTGCCCATCCCTAAGTAAATAGAGTAAGAGAAAATCGTTCCTTTGCTCCTCTTAAACGATACGACAACATATACAAAGCTTAGAAAGTCAGAAGATAGTGATGCATTCAAGAGGATGTTTTGCAGGACTCGGCTGATGCAGGTAGCTCATAGAGAGCAAGTACACTACACTTGGGAACCATCATCATATCTACATCTCCGCAAGACCGCAAGGATCTTATTGGGTGTATTTGAGTTAAAATTGTAGCAAATGAATTATCTGAAAACAACTAAGCAAGTAATAACAAAAACGACCAATGACATCTTTAACAACCTCCCTTCCACACACTAGTCTAGGTTAGTGTTTCTTCCTGATTTTACTAATTCTTTGATACCATCGAGAAATCTGACTAACACAAAATGTCAACACCTAAACCTATCATCTCACAGTATTTCACATGTCAACAAGATTAACTCCTTTTCTTGACTAAGCTTTAATGTAGGGAATCTTTTACATAGAAAAAGCTTGTAACTACAGCATACACACGTCCGTTATGAACAATTCGAATTGTGTCTTCAATAGTTAACTTCAACAGGCAATGCATAAGGATAACTTTTATGTTCTATGTATTTGAGGCAGAGCTAAAGCAAGACCCCCACCCCCTCTCCTCCCCCCCCCCCCCCAACACACACCACACACAAAGGGACTAAGCAAGAATTCAGTACATACACAGCAGCAAATTGAATAGCATTGCCACCAACACCAGTGAAAGCATCAATGACCACACCGCCGCCACAACGAGCAGCATGGCCTGCAGCAATCAGCTCAGGTGTAACAGAAAACCAGCCCTCTTCATCCAATTGAATGCCTTGATCATATCTTAAAAAAAGATCATATCTTTGCACCCAATACTTCCTTACTAGTCGGCTCACTCCTTCTTCTTTAGCTACTACAGATTTTTTATTTCTCCGTTTTGCTTTAAACTTTACTGAGAAAAAAAAAACAAGATTCTCAAGAAATTATACAATGGATTAAAAGAAGCTATTTTTAAAAATTAGGGGTATACAATATAATTGTAGATTTAGTATGCAAATGGGGTTACCTTTTCTTTTGAAGAAACTGGGTTTTCGTTTTGCAGGAGAGCCACAGCGTTTGAGTAGCTCTGCAACTTCAGTCATCACATTTTCCATTTTGTGGTGTCTAGGGAAATCATCAAAGTTTAAAGTTTTATTATCTGGGGTGAAAATTACGAAAGAATTTGAACCGGGTGTTCATGGGTAGGTAGTTCGAGTTTTAACTTATTTTTGTAGTATATTGGTTAATAGTATATAATTATGGTAAATAATTGCTATACCGGTATATTGGTTAACGGTTCAGTGGTTAACGGTTCGTAACCGATATTACTTATACTACCGAAATAATGCACAAATTTTTTATGACGTATTATTGTACCACTACATAGGATCTTACAAGCAACTACCAACTAGTACGTGACAATAAAAAATATAAGCTCATATTAAAGCACAAAAATCTACTTATATTGTCCACATGGACAAATCTTCAATGCCTAAGGTCATTAATTTTTACCATCATTGGCATTCTTTGGTAATTTTCACAAATGGTCATACAACTATGGATTTTTTACATCGAAGTTACACAACTTTGTTTACTTACCTAAAAATCACACTATTATTACCTTCATAACCAAATGGTCACAATAGCCGGAAAGTGTTACTTCCGGGAGGATTTTTCTATTTTTTATTCTATTTTTACCTTTTTCACCTTTTTGAAATAAATAACTATTGAAAAAAATAAACAAATGTAGATTCACCAATACACTCTTGTCTAGATTAACTTTTTTTTCTTCACTTCTTTATATAATTTATGAAGATAAATTTTAAAACCCAAAAAATACTGTGTTTTCAAGAGAAGAGGTAAATTTGAATTTTCAAATGAATCAAAATAAATATCATAACCAATTATTTTTTTTAGGTTGTTATTTTAGGGATTGATTTCCTTAAAAATATATCTTTTCTTAAGCATGACTTATATATACATGATCCTTTTGCTTTTTTTAATTATTTGAAAGAAAACAAATTTAGTGTACAAGCACTAAGTCAATTGTCATGCTTACTTATATAAAATGGCCTAAAAATAAACTGTACATGTGACTTTTGAAAATGAATCACATTGATAAAAAAATTACACTGACATTTTATTTTATTAATTTTAAGATTTAGATTTTCCACTTCTCTTAGAAAGGGAAGAATTTAGAGGTTCTTATCATCATATTGCTTTGTATATATATATATATATATATATATATATATATATATATATATATATATATATATATATATATATATATGTTAAAAATTTTTTTCTAAAATCTATCATGATAAAGTAAAAAATTAACCAAGAGCCTATTGGTAAATATTTATTTGTTTGTTTTTGCTAATGGTTATTTGTGCAAACAAAAGGAAAAATAGTAAAAAAAATTTAAAGAAAAATATAGAAAGTCCACCGGAAGTTGTATTTTCCAGCTATTGTGACTATATGGTTATGAATGTAATAGTAGTGTGACTTTTCGGCAAGTAAACAAAGTTGTGTTACTTTAATACAAAAAAACTCATAATTGTGTGACCATTTGTGAAAATTACCCTAGCATTCTTCAACCATTGATTCAATCAAAGCTGGTCCCTCAACAGTGGACAGATTCTACTCTCCTACTAAGCTTATTTATGCTTATGCAATGCAAAATTAACTCATATATGAGACAATTAAACTCTTAAACCATGTGAGAGGTCTTCACTACCTCCGCATTGGCTATACTAAAGTAGTAATACATCGTGATGTCAACGCTGCCAGCATATTGGTTGATGAGGGTTCCACAGAAAAAGTTGCAGATTTTGGACTTGTATTGGTCGATTTCTGTTCGATCACAAGAGAGACGGATTTGGTTACATGACAAGGCATTAATTGATTTCGAAGACGTGATCGGAAAGAAGCAGCTTCGTTTGACTGTGTGATCGATTATGCGATGTTGTGATCGGATAATTTCGAGGACAATATTCTAATGGATAACTTAGCTGATCCTCATCTCAAGAATATCGGAACAGATTTAGCGGATTTGGCGGAAGTGGATGAAAACAGGCAACCGCTAAAAAAGAGACGTGAAGAAGTGAAGTTCTGCTAGGGTTAGGAATTCTTGTCATTTTCAACCTATAAATAGGATCTCATTCCTTCATTTGAAGGCACGTTCATCTGAACAACATTACTCTTATTCTTCAAGCTACACACTTTATCTCCATTTTGTAGTATTTTCTCATCACACCACAGCTTACCGTCATTGTCATAGCAACCTTTGTATTAAATTAGTCGTGGCTTGGTTCAAACGTGGAAGAAGATTCATCTCTTTTATTGAAGCACCATCCCCCGGTTCTTCAATACAATAAGCTTTTATCGCTTTATTTATTTATCTGCTCATTTATCGTTGCTTGTTTCGTTACTTGCTTATTACTTACGTTATTTGTAACTTTGGCTCACTATATTCGATCTCGTTAATTTATTTATTCTGATCACATAAGAAAATTTATCGTTCAACTTGCTCGTTAATACTGTCCGCATCAAGTAAACTGTTAGCATTGCCTTGCGATCGCATTATTTGACTGGATACATTTCTATCGATCATATTTAGTCGTCATCGTATTTAGCTCTGTCATCGAATCTGATTAGAGTTAAATATTCGGCCTTGAACGAAGTCAAACTCATAACTTGTCTTGGATAAGAAATTCGATCGAAACCACGTCATCGTAAATTACTAGTTAATCATTTGTTTATCTGCTCATATTTGCCGTTGAGTTGTTTATTCGAATTTGACATCGTATTTGCATCTTTGAAACCTACATTCATATTGTCTTCGAATTAAGGTTCTGAAAATCAATTGTTTGTCAACGTAAATTGCCTGTCAACCGATCGAATTGAGATATAAAACGGTCGCCTTAGACTCAACTAAATATAAATTTAATTGTAAAACCTGATACATTTTTAGGAAATACAGGACTGTCTAAAGCAGGGCTTGAGCTTGATCAAACCCATGTTAGCACAGCTGTGAAAGAAAGTTTAGACTACCTAGATCCTGACTACTCTATAAAAGGCAACAACTTCCATCAAAATCTAATGTTTATTCCACCATTTAAAAAAGTTAATATATTAATAATAAATAAAATAAAATAAAATAAGATATCTTCCGTATCGATTTCTTATCGGTATTAGAAATTAATATCATTACCGAACCGATATACCGATACTGTTATGCTTATCAATAGCAGTAGCAGTTCAATTATTTGTACTGATTTGATTTTTTTTAAGAATATAAAAGTGTAATTAATTATCAATGCACCTGAGATATCATAACTTTTTACTTTGGAAAATGGTCAAAATTGCTCTCACAAAAAATTTCACCATGTGCTTAAAAATTGACTAGTTTTGAGAGTTTGTCCCTCGTTTTTCATGGTTAAGTAAAAAATAGTCTCTATTTCATTTCGTAGACAACAGTTTAAGTTAGTTAAGAGAATGTAGGAAGGGTATGTGATGTTTAGGCTACACTTTAATTATCTGAGAAATTGGGGAAGGAGGTGAAAGTAAATACTGCCTAGTAGCTAATAATTTAAAGCAATTAGATAGGAAAATGTGGAAGAGTTAAAAGACAAATGTTGCCTAAGCTACACTTCAATAGTATTTAGGAGATTGGGGAAGGGGTGAGGACAAGTGTTGTCCAGTAAATACTTTAACACAATTAGCTAGGAGAATGTGGAACGGGGCGGGGGAAAGTGCCACAGGCAGTACCTTTAGATGGAGAAAGAGGATGACGAAGATACGACACGTCATTTATAAAATTTATAGAGTGATATCTGTCCAAAATTTATTCATTAATTCAAATAGAGGTTGTTTTTGGTAAACTAGTATTATGTAGGTAAACTAGACGTTTGATGTATGATGTTTGGCATTTTATGCCTATATTTCCTTAATATTTCCGCATGTTTGAGCTTGTTTTGCACTCGTTTGATAGTTTATGAATGTGGTTTTACACTAATTTGATGTTGTGTGTGTGTAGGTTGTTACGCAATGGATTTGGAGCTTTTAGGAGCTTGATTGAGCAAGGAATGATTGGAAGTTGATTGAGGATTGGATTGAGCACACGAGAGCACGACACGAGCAAGATTTCGGACAAAGGAAAAAGGCAAAATGGCTGGGCGCTTTGGGGCACGCGGGGCGCCCGTTATAGCGCCCAGTGCCCCAACGCTTTTACCCACGCGGGGCATGCTAAAAGCGCCCAAAGTTGGGCGTGTTCTGTCTTTCCCAGCGCGTTCCGAGGGGGCGCCCGTAATAGCGCCCCTTGTGCGCGTTTTTACGTCCTATTTCGTCTAGGATTGGGTCTAACTTATTACTAGGTGTTTGTAAACTCTATAAATACTCTTTTACTTAGTTTTTCATGGGAGTTGAGACCTTTGGAGCAAGTTTTGGAGGAGAGGGGAGGAGCCCTAGATGTCTTCTAAACAAGTTCTTTCTCTCTTTCTCTTATTCTTCTCTTTAATTCTATAGTTTGTTTGTTCTAGGGTTAGAGTAAATACATGAAGGTTGATGTTTGAAAGTTGATTTCTATATATTGATTTACCATTATGGATTGTTTATTCTTTCTTGATCATAATTGTTTGATTATTGAGGCCTGATAATTGAACACTATCTATGGTTTTTAGATTGAACTCGAAAGAGGGAATTTAATTACGTAATAAGAAAGAATAGGACTAGTTTGTGAACCCGGGCATCGGGGAACCAATTTGTGAGTAGGATAGACATATACTTGCTCGCCTAGTTTAACTCATTACAGAATTCGTTAATGCGTGCACGTGATTCAACCCATAGACATATAGGGATTGGAGTAGCCTGCATAGACCGTGAAGAATCGAAAAGTTTTCATGGGTACATTTAACCTGTAGTTAGCAATCTAGGAAATCAAGAAGTAGAATCAACTGGAAAACTCAACTGAATTGTTCGTAACTCTGACCCAGGACCGTCATCTTTTATTGATAACAACGTAGAATTTGCTCTGTTACTTGATTTCAATTACTTATTTTTATTACTGCATTTAGTTAGTAAATTCTCAACCATTGGAAAAAGATCCCTCAATAGTTCTTAGGAAATTGTTTGCTAGAATTCAGTCTGAATAGTCCTCGTGGGAACGATACTCTACTTATCACTTTATTACTTGTCGACCACGTATACTTGCGTGTGCGTTGGGAGCAACAAGTTTTTGGCGCCGTTGCCGGGGACTAAATTGACTGTTTTCTTTTTGAACAATTTATTATTTTCTATTCAGGTTTAATTTTTTTAATTTTATTTTTAGTTTATTATTGTATTACTAGTTTACATGGCATCTTTTAATGAAAGTGGGTTGAATGATGGTTGCTCAAATTTTATTGATTCTTGTCTACTTTGTGGAGGACGTCACTTTTGGAAAAATTGCCCGAGTCTTCCAACCCTGTAAGACTGGTTATGTGAATTTTCTACCACCTTTGATTGGAATTTTTGTAAATTGTGTGGTGGTCGGTGGAATGATTGTCCTAAGTGTCATGCTCCTTCCCCCAATAATTTTGGTGATGCTTCTAATGATGTTTGTGAGTTTGACAGGAGCGATAAAGTGCAGGTTGTTAGCGAAACTTGGCTAATGGAGCAAGCCAAACTCTTAGAAGCTTATGGGGATTTCAGGAGTGAACTTGCAAATATGACGAGGCAATTTATAGAAGAGAGGGTTGTGCTCAAGCAAGAGATCGACGAATTTGGCTTGACTATTCACGACTTGGAGGAGAATTTGAGTGATATGGTTGAGGTTTCTAATGCCCAATTATCAGTTGTCGTGAATAGTAGATTTGAGATAGAAGAGCTTAGAAGCCAATTTGAGGAGCAAAAAGTGGAATTCCTACCATTCGACCCAATAGCAATTGATGATGCCAAGGTTGAGGAAATCACATTAGAGTCAAGTGAGGAAATAGAAAACATCATATTTGAGGACTCTAGTGTTTGTGCAAGTGAGGGTGTAAAAAGTAATGCAACTTTAGAATTGAAGCGCATTGGACCTCATTCCAATCAATTTTCAACATTGTGTTTGGATGGTGACATGAAAATTGAGCCACCCGAGCCTATGAAGAAACAAAAGGAGGAGGAACAAGGTGCCTATATTTTAGAGTTTGTGATGCCGAGGAGACAAAACGACATCCCTCATTTAAAGGCTAAGAAGTGCAAAATGCGGCATTGTTTACTTGGTTCTTTTGTATTTTTGCCACCACCCCAATACCATAGTCGTAAGCTTGAGGCAAAGTTGGGGATTCAATTCATTAGTTCAAGGTGGAGACAAAAGTGATGAAGTTTTTTTCGTCGTGCCACGACGTTAACTAAGGCGCTTCTTGGGAGGCAACCCAATTTGCTTGTTTTACTTCTATTTATTTTTATTAGTATTTTTATGGTTGTATATTACTTTGGGTGATTCTTTGGATTGCAGGTTCATGTAATGTAGAGGCTAAGTGTGGGGTGTCCTCACCCTTGCCCAATATTGATGACCTGATGAGGGAAGTCTGAGTACCTCATACGATATGGAAGCTTGGAGGATGCTAGCACCAAGGACTAGAATCTTCAGGGAAGTTTGCTTTACCTTGCACTTTCTTATTTTTAGCACTGAGGACAGTGCTTAGTTTAAGTGTGGGGTGGGGAACTACCCTTTATCTATTTTTGAGGTTAGGGATGCATGTACCGTTAGGATTTTTCTTTGTCACTTGACTTTGTTTTGATTTGTTTCTTGCTTTAATATATGAAAAAAAAATTAGAAAACCAATAAAAAATTCCAAAAAGATTTTCCTTTTAGTTTTTTTTAGTGGTACATGTCATCCGCCCCATGGTTTTTCTTATGGCCGCGGTTCTTTTCCACGGGAAGGCCTTTGAACCGGGTAGTTTTTTATTTTTAGGATTAGGATAGTTAGTTGTAGATGACCCTAGACGAAGGAATATGTGGAATGCTAGGTGCCTTTGATGTGTTTGATACCGGTGGACTTGGACTTGATTGCATGTGCTATTTGTGGTGTCCTTGGGTTTTAATTTGATGCATGCCTAGGAAAAACATGGAACGACCTCCTTGAGATGCTTGAGTCCGCTTGCTTGACTTGATTGTGAACCTTTGTGCATGAGTGCTTAAATTTCTACAAGTTGCACTCTAGATGCTTGATTGAGAGTTGTTGATGGAACCTTTTTGTGTGGATCGTGTGCAATGTGTGTTGTGAGGCATATTCTTGTTTAATCCATGTTGCATATTAATGTCTAGAACTTGCCCCGTGTGTGTGCAAAGCGAAATCCTCGGTTTACTCTAGTTGGGAGATGATACAAGGCCTTCTTTTGATTTGCCTACCCTTACACATATACCTTGAAAAAAATTGCTGTTGTGATTTCTTTGACCCTTTTTGTTGGCACCCACACCCCGAGCCTACCCATTTGTTCTAAATTGTCTCTTTTGGCCCTTTACTCCTTAAGCACTTTAGTTGATATTGTGTAGTTGATTGGAGTTGTGGTTGGAATTGGGAGGTTTTTGAGTGGAGCTAATGAAGGGGAATAATTGAAAATTTGTGAAGTAGTGAAAGGCATTGGCAAGGTTGATGAAATTGAAATAAGAAAAGCAAAAAAAAAGAGCAAAGTTGAAAAAAAAATTGTGGAAAAAGAAATAAAGAGAAAAAGATATACATTCCTTGCTAGCGTGTGCTTAAAAGAAAAAATTGCTACTTGTTGAGAAGGTGTATGTGTAGAAGTTTGATTTGGGTGGCTTGATGAGATTGATGATTAATTTAAATTGTGATGTATTAAAGTGCTTAGGGAGGTAGTCACTATTACCATATGTATCCTACCCGCCCCTTACCCTACATTCCGACCTTTTTAAAGTCCTAGTTAATCCCGATTGGAGCGAGCTTATATTAGTGGAGTCCTACACTACGGGCAAGCCTATGGTACATTGCGTGTGACGTGTGAGATTTTCATGAGAGTGAGTGAGTTCATTGGTTATTGCCCCATTCTATGCGTGATATTTATTGTTGTGTGGGATATTTGGGGGGCACTCTTTTGCTTCATATTGGTGAGGGCACGTGGTTTGCATGAAATAGGTGAAGTTGGTGGCTTCTTGGTTGAGTAGATAGGTGTGATTTTGTGGGAGCATGGTTGCATTAAGTTGAGTTTGTGCACTTGAGCTATTTTGGGGTGGTTGTTCTTATATTTTTGATGTTGTTAGTTTGTTGGCATGTTGTGGATCCATAGTAGTCATGTGTGCATTGGTTCAATGGTTGGTATCAACCATAGTCAGAGGCAGACCTGTTTTACCTAGGTTGGGAAGTGAGATGTGACTTGCTCGAGGGCGAGCAAAGGTTCAAGTGTGGGGTGGTGATGTTTGGCATTTTATGCATATATTTCCTTAATATTTCCGCATGTTTGAGCTTGTTTTGCACTCGTTTGATAGTTTATGAATGTGGTTTTACACTAATTTGATGTCGTGCGTGTGTAGGTTGTTACGCAATGGATTTGGAGCTTTTAGGAGCTTGATTGAGCAAGAAATGATTGGAAGTTGATTGAGGATTGGATTGAGCACACGAGAGCACGACACGAGCAAGATTTCGGACCAAGAAAAAAGGCAAAATGGCTGGGCGCTTTGGGGCACGCGGGGCGCCCGTTATAGCGCCCAGTGCCCCAGCGCTTTTACCCACGCGGGGCATGCTAAAAGCGCCCAAAGTTGGGTGTGTTCTGTCTTTCCCAGCGCGTTCCGAGGCGCGGGGCGCCCGTTATAGCGCCGCTTGTGCGCGTTTTTACGTCCTATTTCGTCTAGGATTGGGTCTAACTTATTACTAGGTGTTTGTAAACTCTATAAATACTCTTTTACTTAGTTTTTCATGGGAGTTGAGACCTTTGGAGCATGTTTTGGAGGAGAGGGGAGGAGCCCTAGATGTCTTCTACACAAGTTCTTTCTCTCTTTCTCTTATTCTTCTCTTTAATTCTATAGTTTGTTTGTTCTAGGGTTAGAGTAAATACATGAAGGTTGATGTTTGAAAGTTGATTTCTATATATTGATTTACCATTATGGATTGTTTATTCTTTATTGATCATAATTGTTTGATTATTGAGGCCTGATAATTGAACACTATCTATGGTTTTTAGATTGAACTCGAAAGAGGGAATTTAATTACGTAATAAGAAAGAATAGGACTAGTTTGTGAACCCGGGCATCGGGGAACCAATTTGTGAGTAGGATAGACATATACTTGCTCGCCTAGTTTAACTCATTACAGAATTCGTTAATGCGTGCACGTGATTCAACCCATAGACATATAGGGATTGGAGTAGCCTGCATAGACCGTGAAGAATCGAAAGGTTTTCATGGGTACATTTAACCTGTAGTTAGCAATCTAGGAAATCAAGAAGTAGAATCAACTGGAAAACTCAACTGGATTGTTCGGAATTCTGACCCAGGACCGTCATCTTTTATTGATAACAACGTAGAATTTGCTCTGTTACTTGATTTCAATTACTTGTTTTTATTACTGCATTTAGTTAGTAAATTCTCAACCATTAGAAAAAGATCCCTGAATAGTTCTTAGGAAATTGTTTGCTAGAATTCAGTCTGAATAGTCCTCGTGGGAACGATACTCTACTTATCACTTTATTACTTGTCGACCACGTATACTTGCGTGTGCGTTGGGAGCAACAATGTATGTGCACAGCACAGGCCCAACACGTAATTCAATATCCTTTTATATATTAAGAAAATTAGGTGAATGAAATAAAAAAATTATGAATTACATATTGTTAATTAGAAACAACATTATATTAGATCAAACATATAGACATTTTTTGAAGCTAATAAGACACCAATTTTCATGATGAATTGCAAGAGGGAAGATATAAACTAAAAATGTAACCACTTCGAAAAGAAATCTCTTGAAAACAAAGAGTTTTGCTTACAAATAGTTCATAATTCTTAAAAAATGTCCACAGTTAATGAATATGTTCTCCATTGAAGTAACCACCTCATCACGAGCCGGACATGGGACACATCACCTCTACCCAAAATGAGAGAATCTTGAGACCAACTAGTTGAGCAAATAAGCTCCATTTAGGTTACCTTACAGTACAAACTCTTACCGTTATCGGCTTGTCGCTTCAAATCGGTACCTCTAAAAAAGAATGGTAAGATCATCACAGTTTCACAACATTGCACGAATCAAAAAGAGAACTACAAAAAGCACAAACAAATCAGAGAAATAATTCTTCACAAAAAGTACCATCCTTGAAAAATCTGATTGTGTAAATCCTTCACAAAGAGTTGAAATCTGATATCGATTTGATTATGTCCATTGCATGTACATGTGATTAAGACTCTATATAGCATTTTCAGACTAACCATAATTCCACAACATGAAAGGGCAGTACCATCCTTGACAAATGGTAACAAACATAGAAGACAATACATCACCTCCCAGGATTATGTAAAAATAAGCTAATACTATTTCATTTCTCTGTGCTCTTTTTTTTTTTTTTTGGTTGCACTTACAAAATCAAACCCAAGCATGTGATTTAATTGCTCATTTCCTACTTTCATCATATGCCACATAACCAACCAATGTATCATGTCACTATCACTATCAGTTTACACCATCTATGAACAAAAGAAATCATATAGTTCAACTAAGCGCCAAATATAGTACTACAAAGATTTGCACTGTTGGAAACATCTGCTACTTTGTATTCTTCCTGGCCTTCATCAAGAGAGGTTCTTGGTCCTATTCTGAGAGGAGAAGAGAAATTTAAACATTCTTGAATAGAAAAATTAACTAATATAAATCTCACCACAAGAATTTAAAAATACCATGATGTATGAACATAATTAGTGAGACATAGAGAAAGCATATACAAAATCCAAAGATTGACGCAAACAAACTACTCTAGAGTCCAAACCTAAGCATCGAGTTACTCTCATTAGGGAAGAGAGACTGATGTTTGGTTATATTTGCCTATCTTACCTTAATATTTCCTCGCATTTTGATACGTTATTCGCCCATTATACGGAATAAGTGTGTTTCTTGTACTCGCTTATTGTGTTTGTGATTTTAGGAATGGTTTGGATGAATTTGAGGTAAGAACAATCAAATTGGAGCAAAATACGTTGAAAACCAAGGCTTGGATTAAACTGATGCATTGGAAGCTATTTTGAAAGCAAGCTTGGAATTTGGAAGTTGTCATGAGAGCAAAGCTTCAGAGATAGCTTTGAATTGGGGAGCTATACTGGGTGGGGCTTCAAAGAAAGCTTTGAGTCTGACGTGAATTAAGTTTTCCCAACTAGTTTAGGCTTTGGTTTAATTTATCCTAGCACTTTGTAAACGCTATAAAAGCTTATTATTTCGTGAATATTAAGGGGAGGTCAGTTTTGGAGCAGAGTTTTGTCAGAGAACACATTGAACCAAGTGTTTAATTCCTTTACTAAATCTATTGCAATACTTCATATTTCTTCCATGAATTGTTGTGTTGTTATTATGAATATGCGTAGCTAAACATACCGTTCTAGTGTTAGAGCAAATACATGAAGGTTGATGTTTGAAAGTTGATTTGTACCTATTGGTTTACCATTACAGATTGTTTATTCTTTCTTGAGTCTAATTGTTTGGTTATTGAGGCCTGATAATTGAACACTGTCTACGGTTTATAAGTTGAACTCGACAGAGGGAACTTGTGAATGCACATAAGAAAGAATAAGGCTTGATTGTGAACCTGGGCATCAGGGAATCGATTGCGGGTAGGATAGACATATACCTATTCGCCTTGCTTAGCTAAATACAGAGTTCTTTAATGCATGCATGTGATTTAATTCCATAGACATATAGGCGTTTGAGTAGCTTGCATAGAATCGTGAAGAATCGACAGGTTTTCTCGAATATACTTAACCTGTTAGTTAGCAATCTAGGAAATCGAGAAGTAGAATCAACTGGAAAACTCAACTGGATTGTTTATCGCTCTGACTCTGGACCGTTTCTTTCTTATTGATAACAACTTACGAATTACTCTAGAATACTTGATCTCAGTTACTTGCTTTTAATTATTATTTACTTAGATAGTAAATTACACACCATCATCAAAAAAGATCACTGAATAGTTTTTAGGAAATTGTTTGCTAGGATTCATTCTGAATAGTAGTCCTCGTGGGAACGATACTCAACTTATCAATTTATTACTTGTCGACCACGCATACTTGCGTGTGTATTTGGGAGCAACAGAGACCAATGTCATTAAATACACTTTTTATTTTAATTGTTACTTAAATTGTATTGTGTTGCCTTTGGACAACCTTATACAAGTGTATAGCGTCTGCAAGTCATTTTCCTTTAGTATTATGTGTCATTATTGAATGACATAGTCATCAGAAATGCAGTTCACAAAACATTCAAAATAGTGCATCTTACCAATATTCTGGTATATTGAAGGAAGCTGAAAGAATAGAGAGAGCTTAATTTTAACAACATGAATGTAAATTAGAATTCACCTCTTCAAACAGTGAAGTTTCAGCCAAATAGAAATTTATAATCTAATAGACATCACATATAAGTAAAATCAATTGTACTTTATCAAGAATTACTCATTAATCAACAAACAATAGTTGTTTCCCTACCTTTGAAGCAAGAAAGATTATTTTCTCCAATGAAGGTTATTCAGTATCAACCAGTCCACATGGTCACAGAGAAAGAAATAGAGAAACAACTGACTCTAATTATTAGTCGCCTATCAAGGGACAACTACAGTTTGTTGCTTCTTTACATTTTAAAAATTTATATAAAAACCAACGATCTAATAGACTTCGTCAAAAGTTTCAAAGTTATAGCACTAATACTTAAAAATGATTCCAACCTAAGAGATATAAAATACACGCCTAAAACACAATTCCGGATTTAATTCAAGATTATAAATATTCAAATTACTATCAGAGAACTGAGCTTAGGGTGATTTTTATTTACTTGTTAGCTCACAATCGGAAACCAGTAAATCAGTGAAATTCTCCAATAAATTACAGACCAGTGATTTCATCATATAGATAAAGCTTCTACTTCCAAAAGATTGCATTTAGAGCAATAGTAGGAAATGTTGAAATCGGTTTTGAAGAAAGAAAATACCTTGGTATCCCACATCGGTTGGAGCAAGAAATTGTTCCTTGTTTTTTTACTATATAAGGAGGCTTTGCTCCTTTAGTAAAAGTATCCCAAAAATTCCTTCTTTTATTTTTTTATACTATTTGAGAGATCTAGAGTTATTTCTCTTGGTGATCTTTCTGGAGATAGTATAGTTAGAAAGTGAGGGTGTGAAAAATATTGTATGGTGTAACAATTTTCATATAGTGAATATTTTTCTGAGGTGTCCGTGGTTTTTCTCCAATTTGGGAGTTTTCCACGTTAAATCTTTGTGTCATTATTCTCTTTAAATTTCTCTGTTATTTTCTGTTTGAAAGCGGTCCGGAGGGGAGGGAAAAATTATCTATTTTTCCCAACAAGTGGTATCAGAGCCAAGGTTCTGTCTGAGTATGCTCTGTGGTTGCAGCTTAGTCTGATCTTCCACATCAGAAAAGAATTACTTTGGTTATTTTGAAACTTTGGGTTCTGTCTGAGTATGCTTTGTGGTTGCAGCTTAGTCTGATCTTCCACATCAGAAAAGAATTACTTTGGTTATTTTGAAACTTTGGGTTATTTTCAAGCAGAAGTTTTGTCTAGGTGGAGTAGTAGGCAGAGTCAGATTCTGGTGGAGTTTTGTTATTCTGGTGGAGTAACAGGTAGAGTTTGATTTCGGTGGAGCCTGCTATTCTGGTGGAGTTGCTTTGGGGTACTTGCAAAAGTACTAATAAGCAAGATGGGGACAAGGTTTGAGAAGTTTGGTTAGAGAATGAGTTTTGGAGCTGGTTGTGTGAGAAAGTAAAAGTTAAAGCTGATGAAAATTATCCGCAGTGGGGATGTAGCTTTGAGACTTTTGCGGTTCTCTGTTAACGAAGGTAGAGATCAAAAGAGGTTTAAGATTTAAGATTGGAATCTTTGGAGACCGAGAATTTTGATTTAATGTCCGGTAAACTCGGACAAGGGAAGATTGCTGAAACGGTGGAGCTGATTCGGCTAGAGCTCTAACGTTTGTTGCTGCCAATGGATCTCCTGTGGCAAAGGAGATGATGAGTTCTCTCTAGAATTGAGAGATGTGTGTCCTTTTGGCATGATTGCTACGTATTGAGATGCCATGGAAGAGGACGGATTATTGGTAGCGGGTCCACAAATTTGCACATGGGCATTGGTTGACAAGTGATGCAAGATGTGTGGTGGAAAGTATGTCGATGGCTAATGAACTCTCAGGAAGTCAACAAGAGAGTTGCACCATAAGTTATTAGCAGGATTTTTTCGACATGTGCCGAAAATGAAATTCTTGAAATTGAGAGAGATTTCAAGTGAAAATTCCTGGATTGGTGAAATTCAATCTAGGTGGATGTACTCTTTATGGTGGAGTATGATAATTCTTGATATGAGAATTATGATTGTCGGTAGCAGACAATGTGAAGGTTGCAGCTGCGCATGGTTTGGCCATGTTTTGAGTCAGGTGGAAAACTGATTTTGCTATGTGTTGCTGGAAAACTGTAAGGGCCAACGGATTGTTTTCTTCTTCAAAAGGTGGAGATTTGTTGAAATCGGTTTTGAAGAAAGAAAATACATTGGTATCCCACATCGGTTGGAGCAAGAAATTGCTCCTTGTTTTTTTACTATATAAGGAGGCTTTGCTCCTTTAGTAAAAGTATCTCAAAAATTCCTTCTTTTATTTTTTTATACTATTTGAGAGATCTAGAGTTATTTCTCTTGGTGATCTTTCTGGAGATAGTATAGTTAGAAAGTGAGGGTGTGAAAAATATTGTATGGTGTAACAATTTCCATATAGTGAATATTTTTCTGGGGTGTCCGTGGTTTTTCTCCAATTTGGGAGTTTTCCACGTTAAATCTTTGTGTCATTATTCTCTTTAAATTTCTCTGTTATTTTCTGTTTGAAAGCGGTCCGGAGAGGAGGGAAAAATTATCTATTTTTCCCAACAGGAAAGCAACAGGACAAGTCCCAAATGAAGGTATTTTCATCAGCATCAAGTAAAAAGAAAATTGAAAGAAGTTCATAAGTTTTTGATATAAGTTCCATGCAAAACAAACAAAATAGGGCATAGAGGAATGCAAAGATGTATAATTTTATCCCCAAGATTTGAAAAAAATATAGAATATAGAATCAATGCTGAAGACCCTTAACGCTACCTTGACTAAGGTTGTTGTGATTGCCTCAAAAGAAACTGGCTTCACAAGCAGTAATAGATGGAGAAGGAACAAACTTTCTCATGTTTATTCGTCGCATTTCTTTAGATTAAATGGAGACTAATATCAGTTATTTTTAACAATAAAAATATACTCCATAAAAGAACAAACAAAGAAAAATGCAGAAGAGGCATTTTTCTACTTAGGAAGGCCAATCGAGTGAAGCTCTTTTTTTTTTCAGGTTGTGTCGTGAAGTAAAATTATGTTCTCCACGAAACATGATTAATATTAACTTGAATTAGTGAACCATTTGCTTTCCCCAATACACTCAATTCACGTGGTAACGTCTCACTAACTGAGCATGCAGAACTTCCAACAGCTCATGAATTTTATTGGAAAACATGTTGATACCAGTGGCTTTAAAACCCAAAAAAAAGAGCAAGAACATCTTCTTTCCTAGATTTCCTTGTTGAAAAAAAAATGACACAAATTATAACACCACATACAATGGAAGCATTGGTTTATCAGTACAAAAGATATATACTTGGTTAAAGGCACAACATTTAATCATTCTTTTATACCTACGAGTAACCTAAGTCTTTATGAAGCTATTACCAAAATTATGAACCAAACGGGAGCAAGAAAAGGAGACAAACATATTAACAATTTGTTATGTTCTCGGGATCGGGTCACGGGACGGTGAAGATAGCAGAACTCATCAAAAGGACCTTCAACTTTAGGCTCATTAAAGAGAGCTCTCACCTTATACTCGTTAAAGGGAGCTTTGATCTTAGAGTTCATTAAGAGAGAACTCTGATCTCTTGTTTCTTTTATTGAATTATGACTTAGGTTTTAATCGACTTAGGTTTTATTCATCTAATATGAATAAAGAGTTACATCTAATAAGATGACGTAACCCTTAAGAAACTAGAAACCCTAAAGAATATTTTAGAATAATAAAAAATCCTAATACTTAAATAACTAGAAAACATAAATCCTATTCTAGAATAATGATAATATTATTATTATTAATAATAATAATCTAAAAGCCCTAGACCTACGCACGTAACATTACTCCGCTCCTAAAAAACGAGCTTGTCCTCAAGCTCGAAATTGGATAACACTGACGAAAGCTATCCACATCCTCTCCTTCGCTTCACACTTGTATTGGTCTCAATGTCTTCCAAGAATTCCTCCATGACAAAAACCCTAGCTCCCATTATAGCCGCCACTCTTTCTTGCTGCCAGATTGGTTTAATTTTATCGTCCATCGTGTTAGGCTCTGATACCAATTTGTTATGTTCCCAAGATCGGGTCACGGGGCGGTGAAGATAGTAGGGCTCATCAAAGGGAGCTCTCACTTTAGGCTCGTTAAAGGGAGCTTTGACATTAGAGTTTATTAAGAAAGAACTCTGATCTCTTGTTTCTTTTGTTAAATTATGACTTAGGTTTTATTCATCTAATGTGCCCTTTAGATAATTGGACTTAACCCTTAAGAAAATAGAAACCCTAAAGAATATTTTAGAATAATAAAAGATCCTAATCCTTAAATAACTAGAAAACATAAATCTTATTGTAGAATAATAACAATATTATTAATAATATAATCTAAAAGGCCTAGACCTACACACGTAACACAATTACTACTACAGAATGTTATATCTCATATTTGCACTCAACCTGTTGTTTACAATTGATGTTGAGTACTTTTTTATAACTTATAATTTATCATTTAACAATTCTAAATCATCCATTCTTTCACATGAATCGTAATGTCAATGACTTGTAAGTTAACCCTGAATATGTGCATTTAAAACATCAAAACGAATCTTAAAAATCAATTGAACTGAAATCAAAGTATCAATTTGAGGAACTCCCGCATGAAAGAAAATGTTGTTTCTTTTTGTTGTCTGAAATGAAGTTAGTATACATAAGGAAACTACTGGACAAACTGGGCATCAAAAACATACCAAAAAAGCCATTTGATGTGTACTGGTAAACCCTAACCCTTATGTTAAAAATTATTAATCCTCAGGCCATGAAAGGTCCGTCTGTAGGCCAAATCCCAAATTGCTATTGGGAGGCTCCTGAATAATTTCCGTAGTCTTGTCAAAATATGGGGTATAGTCGTATACCTACATTATCAATCGGTCTTTGCGACTACTACATCTCCATCCAACAACTGTGTTCCACAAAAAAGCACCATACAATTGTGTAAATAAATGAAACAGGAAACGCGTTTTCTAGATGAAAAAGAGAAGTCTGTATAATAGATGAAACAGGAAACACGTTTTCTAGATGAAAAAGAGAAGTCTGGATACAGAGTTATCGGTATAATAACTGATGCTAAAAAGAAAAGCAAATATAAAAAAGAATGAAATGACATTATTACCCTTGAATGACCATCATCACATTTCTATATAATATAAAAATGGCAAATCTACTATGCCAATAAAAATTTGGCCCCGTAGCCTGTTTGCACCGCACTAAATGAAAAATAGCCATCAGTGTAAAATTCTTTGAAGACTAGTCAGATTCGGAAAAATCCCAGTATTTTATACTGCGATTTGTGAATAAAATTTTAAAATCTCAGTATTTTATATTGGGATAATTTAAAAATAAATCCCAGCAAATAATACTGGGATTTAACGCTTGGAGGTTGTAAGTGTGCGGAAAGAGAGTGGGGGGTAATTTTACTATTTCTCAATTAATTTTGAAACAGTAGATAAAACTCACTCGATGCGTCCAAAACTAACTAGTTATCAATTTTTCACGTTTTCCATCTTCAATATATATAAAAGGCATGGTAAATCGTCTTCATTTTTGATCTTCTTTATTTATAAAGCACCTTGGCTCTAGAACCAACTGATTGAACATTTTCCATTTGTAGGGAGGGATGGCATGGGATAAAGAGAAAGATAAAGAAAAAGATGGTATGAACTCTCAAGAAGGTCAAATTACAAACCATAGATGAAAGTAGTACTAATAATATACTAGCATTGGATTTTTACATCCGTTTAAGAGTGAAATATTGCGAAATTGTGAACACAATACATTGCTTGCATTTTTTGTTTTCCCAAAAAATCATTCCCATTTTTCGCATAACCAAAAACAATTGGAGTAGTGTTTGCGAGAATGTAAAACTTTTATTTGGTTAAAAATATTTGTTTTCTAAATCTTTAACACTTCAGAAAAATGCCAAATTGCGGAGATGATGATTTTGCCTAAGGTAGAGGATGAGTAGACCCTCAGGAATTGCGGAGATGATGATTTTGCCAAGGTAGAGGATGAGTAGACCCTCAGGGATCGTTTGGTTTGCGGGACTAAATAAGTGGAATATCCCACAAATTTGGTAATTGGGATTACAGTAATTCCGAGATTAACAATTCCATTTCCTATGTGGGATTAGATAATACCATGAATGTGGTATAAAAATTGTCCCATTTTAATTAGTTCCACCAACCAAATATGGGATTAATATAGTCCTAAATTTAATCCCGCAGCTGTTAGTCCAATCCCGCCAATCTAACGAGCCTCAATGCCTTTTGTCATTTCAAATCTGGCCATTGCTTATTTACAGAATGGCAAATCCATAGACTATAGTTCAGCTTCCCTTTCCCCCAGGGATATAATCACAAATCGACGCATGAATTCAAGTTGACAAGTCATGATCGACAAAATTTCTTATGTAACATCATACATTAGAAGAATTAAAACTAGTTGACAGATGATTAGCAAAGCTAACATTCAACATTGGATTAGGTAAACATGTAGACTCAAAATTATTAATGGGTAAGTGCTGAGCTTTTCACACGTATGATATTAGTCATACACATTGTTCAAATTATTATAATTTTTTAAATGGCATATAAAATTAATAATTGTCTTTTTCATCACTGTTCTATTTAATGACGAACAACTGCAAATGAGCATTATTCATGTCATAATTCTATTCTTCTAGAAAATCATAGATTGCAGATCTCGAAAGCAACGATTTAATAATAAAGAAAGACGTAAAATATTTGTTTAACACGACGTAGTCGAAAATAAACTACGTGTACGGCCAAACTATAATCCATCTTTCTTTTTACTCTGTTTAACTTTACTCTCTTCTTCTTTGTTTATGTTTTCGTATGTCTTTATTTTCTCTTTCGAATAATTTTATGTACGTAGTATATAGTAAAACTTTAACATCTCTAAGAAATTCTTTTCTTGAATATGATGCAAAGTTCTACAATGAACAGCTTAAAGCTTCTTATAAGAAGGAAACTGCACATGATATTAATTTGAGGTTAACATGCATGGGCGACAAATTTGAAGTCTCCTAACAAAGTCCACGACAATCCCTTTTTTTTTTCACTAGTTTTTTGTTAATACTCCATCTGCATGGAAAGTAAGTACTATATTTCTAGTAGTACTTTGTATTTTATCATAGCACCCCCTAGTTTGATTGACTGGAGCAACTCGAATGCAATATAATCAACTTATATCCTCTTAACTCAATCAAACAACATGACTTATGGCGGAGCCATCTTGGTGGAAGGGTGGCCACCTTGCCGGAAAGTTATAACGCATAGCTAGATTATATTTAACTATTTAAAACTAAATATTACATTGTTAACATTATTCATACAATTGATGATTCTGGCCAGTAGTATAGCTAACGTAAAATTAGCTGAACAGCTCAAGAACGAATTCTAGCCTATGCATTTTGCTATTTTTTGGTTAATTCTTGGCTATGCCACTGGACCTAATCTCAAACTCACTTGTTGAATTTTGTAGTCGTCAGACTCTACTCAAATATATATATATATATATATATATATATATATATATATATATATATATATATATATATATATATATATATATATATATATATATAATATAAACTGTTTTACATGATATACTTCTTTTAATCTGATTTTAGTTTTTTAAACTAGTTATACTTTGTGAAATTCACATTATAATTGAGTATATACATAATTTGTAACACTTACTTTCGGACTAAAATTTAATTTGTTATCACATACTAATTCGAGTCCATTTAACTATTTAAAAATAACAATAACTACTACGCCTCAACGCAAATAAGTTCCTTATGCTATATGAATTTTTCTTGACTAAGTTCCTGTAATTAAATTCAACCTTTCATACAACTATTAGATATTACATATACATGTATTTTTCTTGAGATAATTACACTAAAAGACAAGTAAAAGACAAAAATTACCAAAAATGACCCATATTTTCGAATCTTACCCGACCTATCACCATTTTTTCGAGATAGCAGTGTGCCGCAAATTTATACAAATTTATACACGTATATGAAATTGTATAAATTTGTATAAGTGTGTACATGCGAATGAATAAATCTGTATATTAAGGATGTTTATATGAATTTTTACTTTTTTGTGTGTATATTTTTATATTTCTCTCATTGCTACGCATTTATCTATGTATATTTATGTATAATTTATTTTGGGGTTTCTTACACTATATACCCATGAAATTCAAAGTATTTACAAGTCATACCCATTAATAATTACACTATCCATGAAATTAAAAGTATTTACCCAACCTACCCATCTATTATTATATACCTTTGTTATACCTTATAGGCGTATACCTTTAAAGTATACTATATAAATAATAGTATACAAGTCTAGATATGGATGTATACCTTTAAGGTATACTGCATAAATAATAGCATATAAGTCTAGATGGGTTGGACATATAAATAGCTTATGGATAGGGTTTGTAAATATAAAGCATATAAATAGCTTATGGATAGGGCTTGTAAATATAAAACTTATGGGTAGAAGTGGGTAAATATTTTAATTTTGATAGGTATTTTCGTAAACTTTCCTTTATTTTTTGGGGAGATTTATGTGTATAAACTTGTCCAAAGCAATGATTTAGACGCAATAAACAACATAAATTCAGTAAAATACAAAATAGTAACGACATCACTGGCGGACGAAGGTGTCTGTCGATGGCTTAGTGGTTGGGAAGGGGGAGATTTGGTAATTAGATGTTTTTTATGAAGAAGTGCTAAAATTTGTAATTTTAGAGATATGTGCTGTGTATAAAAAAAATATGACATTTTTACGCTAATTGACGCATTAAACAGTGAAATTACAAAAAATACCGACATTATTAAGAAATTACACAACATAACGACATTTGTATGAATTTTACAAAACATACCATTTTATCATTTTCCTTTATCTCTCTAATCTAAAGCCCTAACTTCTCCCTCTCTCTTTCTCTCCTCTCCTCCACTCACTCTTTCTCCCACCCACCCACCCACCCACCTCCCGTCGTTCCCCACCCTCCGTTTCCCGTCCCCGCCGCTGCTACTCTCCGGCGAGACTAGAGCTCCTGTTTCTCGATCTTCTCTTCTTTTCCTTTTTTTTTTTTGTTTCATTTTGTATGAGTATATGTGTGTATTTTATGTATATATATGTATTTTTTATATATTCTTCAGATCTGCTTCTCCTCATTCTTTTTTTTTTATTTTGAATATACATATTCAAATATTTAGATGCAGATGTATGTATTTGTATGTTCGTGTATATACATGTAATGTTTTTCAGCACACAAGTGTATAAACGTGTATGTTACTGTATGAACATGTATATCTGAGCATCTATTGTATGTTTTGTGTTTGTTTTTGTGTGTATGTCGAGTGTATGTGTGACATACATAAATTTGTATGTTTAATTTGTAGATCCGTAGATTCTTGTATGTATGTGTGTGTCTAGTATATGTAAAATATTTTTTTTGTGTATTTATATGTATTTTTGGTTTATATGTATGTTGCAAGTGTATTTTCAAAGAGAAATCAATATTTATGTATGTATTTCATATTTTAGATACAAAAAAAATAAAAAATAAAAATAAAATCCGGTGGGTGGCCGGCGGTGACTAGGCGGCGCCGCCGCCTGGGGTGGTGGCAGTTGGGGGGGGGGGGGGCAGTAGGAAAAAGGATGAACCCTAATTTGTTAATTTTGTTGGTTTTGTATATAATGGATAAAGAAATGTTGGTATTTTATGTAAATTGGAATAATGTTGTTATTTTTTGTAATTTTGGTGTTAAGGTTGTATATATTTGTGATTATCCCAAAAAATATTGCCTCATATTTATAATTTTGGATATGGGCTGCCTAGTTTTTGAAAATTCCCCATTTTTCTTTCATTGTGTCGTATCTTTTGGCTATTAGTAATATTTAACAATTTAAAAAATATGGCTGTAAAAAATAACTATGTACAAAAATAAAACAAAAAACGAAAAATAAGCATTTTAATTTTTGGCCCCATCGCTGTCCCAAGCCATGTGTGCTATTACAGAGTAAATTACAAAACGGCTGTGGAAAAAAGGGCTTGCTGCTCAAACATCTCTCAAAATTCCTTTCCCTGGGGAAGCCCCCCCTACCCCCCCCCCTCCCCTCACCCCTCATCCTCATACTACTTCAAAGCTCATCAGCTCAAGCCCTAATTTTGAGTTAGTTTCTTGACTTTTGCATAGGTAAAAATTCAATCTTTTTGTAAATTATTTAATTTCCTTTATGGGTTTTGATTTATGCATGTGATCCTTCAACCCCTTTTCATTTTGGACGTTTTGGTAGAGTCTAATTTGAAATATTCAATTTTTAGTTGTTTCCTATTTGGGTTATTTTTGTTTCTTGTATAGCTGTGAAAATCCTTGTGAATTGTTGATATGATTATGCCTGCTAGTAATTTTCTGTATCTTGTACTTGAGTCGAGGGTCTATCGGAAACAGCCTACGGGTAAGGTCTGGTACAACTCATCCCCATACCCCACTTGTGGGACCATACTGCGTATGTTGTTGGTATTTCAGTTTCTTGATTTTTTGCTGTTATTTTTATTTTCTTGTCAGGAATCTTGATTGGAAAAAATCGTTTCTTTATGAGCTTTTTGTTACTAGTTAGAGTTGTTATTGTTACTACTTATTTCTTTGGGAGTAGAGGAAATAAAGATTAATAAAGCCGACTCCAACTAGTTTAGGATTGAGCCCCAGTTGATTGATTTTTTCACTGTTTCTTTTTTCCTCCCTTCTATGATGCTAGCTGAATTTTATGGTTTTGTAGATTTTTAATGTGAGGCATGCACTGAATTGGTATGAAGCTAGTTGAATTTTGTTATGGTTGTGGAAGTCTAGTAGAGGGCATGCACTGAATTGGTGGTTGCAAGTTATCATGGTTGCAGCGTAAAAAAGGGTAAACTAATGGGTGGCATATTGAGTGTTAGCAATCGCAAAAATGTGGGGGAGCTCATTGAGGGTTCCCAAAGTGCAACATGTAAGAGACAAAGGACATCAGATAGCTTCTGGGAGAACAGCCCACGATTAGTTCCGAGCTTACCTGATGAGATATCTATTCAAATCCTCGCGAGGCTTCCTAGGATACACCACTTAAATGCAAAATCAGTTTCGCGGAGCTGGAAAGCTGCTATCATGAGTCCAGAACTTTATAGGTGTAGAAAAGAACTTGGTACAACTGAAGAGTGGCTCTATCTTTTGACAAAGACTGAAGGTGATAAGCTTTTCTGGCATGCTTTTGATCCGATCTCTAAGAAGTGGCAAAGGTTGCCACTGATGCCTGCAATTGCAGTCAATGATGGACCTAAAAATGGTTTATCTGGACTTCGGGCATGGAATATGGTGGGTTCAAGTATTAGAATTGCTGATGCTATAAGGGGTTGGCTTGGGAGGAAAAGTGCTCTGGATCAAGTTCCATTTTGTGGTTGTGCTATAGGAGCTGTTGATGGATGCCTTTATGCTCTTGGGGGATTCTTCAGAGCTGCAGCCATGAGTTCTGTCTGGCGATATGACCCTATTGTTAATGCTTGGAATGAAGTAAGTCCGATGTCTACTGCAAGAGCTTATTGCAAGGCAGGCGTCTTAAATGGAAAGCTTTATGTAGTGGGAGGTGTTACTCGTGATCGTGGTGGACTTGCTCCCCTTCAATCTGCAGAAGTATTTGATCCTCATACTGGTATTTGGTCTGAAGTCCCGAGCATGCCATTCTCAAAAGCTCAGATGCTACCCACTGCTTTTCTAGCTGATCTACTCAAGCCAATTGCTACTGGCATGACATCTTATCGAGGGAAACTATATGTTCCTCAAAGTTTGTATTGCTGGCCCTTTTTTGTTGATGTTGGAGGAGAGGTCTATGATCCCGAAACAAATGCATGGGTTGAAATGCCAATTGGAATGGGAGATGGCTGGCCTGCTAGGCAGGCAGGAACTAAGTTGAGTGTCACTGTTGAAGGAGAGCTGTATGCGTTGGATCCTTCTAGTACCCTGGATAGTGCTAGAATAAAAGTTTATGATCATCAAGATGACACTTGGAAGGTGATTGAAGGAGATATACCTATTAACGATGATTCAGAGTCTCCTTATCTTCTTGCTGGTTTTCTTGGTAAGCTCCACGTGATCACTAAAGATGCTAATCGCAATATCATGGTCATGCAAGCTGATAGGCAAAATCATTCAGTTCCCTCTGCATCAACCTCATCAAATTCTTTACAAAAACTTTTACATGAACCTCCTGAACCAGTTTTAGGATCTGAAGCCAATATGTGGAGAGTTCTTGCAGCAAGAAATGGTGGAGCTGTAGAGCTGGTGAGCTGCCAGATCCTTGATGTATAGTTATGTCACACAAGGTTATGGTTCCCCTTGTTCCCATGTTGCTTGTCTGTATTTCTTCAGTTGATACAACCTGTTAGTTTTATGATTTACATGAAGCTCAGAGTTGAGGAAACAGAAACGTTGTATATTGCAGCCTCCTGACAAATATATTTCCACATATATGATACAATTCGGCTGAAGTGTGTTCTATGATCTCTGTACATGACTTATAGGATACGCGATTGATTAAGTACTTGTTTTCTGGTCAGTGAAATTGATCACCATTAGGTACTTGATTTATCATGTGTCCATAGAAAAAACTTGAGTTATATGATTGTGTTAGTATATGATGCTATTCTCTTTGATCAACTTTACCGAGGGCACTGCTGATTGTGAATGAATTATGCTGTTTCGGTTGATATCTGTTCCTTGTGAGTTCTTTAAAGATAGCATAGCCACTTGGCTGTGGAAGGATTGAAGGTTCATAGGTAATTCCACACCCACCATACATCTGATGCATATTTCAAACATCTGGTCTTTGTTAGTCTATTTATTCCTTGAACATGAAGATCTAGGTCCAAAGTAGCTCAGTTTACATCTGACAAGCTCAAATGTTGCGGCAATCATGTGATTATCCTACTCTTGTGATCATCTGTGAAGGAGTAGAGACCTCTGTTCCAATACAGCCAGCTCTCATAACCCACTATTGCATTGATACATTTCTTTGGCATTTTACACCTCTTTAGTGACAAAACGCCCTAATATTTGGAGTGAAATTTGAAGTGAATAAATGCATCATTGAACTTAATCTGAGATAATAAATCTTGACGAAAATTTTACGTGGCTGACTCTAAATAGGTGACAACCTATGAACTATATATACAGATTACAGAATTAGTTTTAATTAATCTTTTGCTGACCGATACTGATATCAATCTCCTTTTGCCTTTGATAATCCGGTTGAATTGTGATACCGTATATATGAAGCTTTGCAACTTCCCTTTCCCCTTTTCGGACATTCACCAAAGTTCTTTCTTGAAAAACAAAATTGGGTCGGCGACCAAAAGTTTTAAGTACTGTAAAGTTGCTCATGTTTATTTTCTAACAAACAGCACTATCTGATACATCCTGAACAAGAAATTACATTTGCGCGCACAGCCATTCAAACCTGTAAAATGTAAATGACCCGGTACATTATAGACATTCTGTTGTCATCAAAATTCCTGACATACAATATAACTGACAGAAGATAGCTTTAAAATGAGAGAGAGAATATGGAAAAGAAAGAGAAAAAAATATGCACAAAGATGAAAATTGGCAATTACAAATATGAGGATATCCCTTAAAAAGAGTCCTATATGTGCTGTTGGCAGAAAAGCTGAAAGATCATCTTGGCCCTGATAACTCATCAGGTCGTAGATTATAAGTAGAGTCTGGGACAATCCAATCAGTATGAGGCTGTTGGTAAGCATGGTGGTTGAAGTCTTGTCTGAACATCTCATCTTTCTGCCATTCTTCCCACCTCTCAGCTAGGCCATCACCTTCGAGCATTCTGACAACCTCGGACATCTTTGGACGTTCCATTGCAGAGCTCTGTGTGCAAAGCAGAGCTACCCGAATAAGCTGTTCAACCTCTTCTTCATTGTAATTACCCTGAAGATCTCCGTCTACTAATGTTTCATACTTCTTGTCCTGCAGAAGTCCCTTGACCTGAAATTCACGCAAATGTTTTGAGGTCAATTAAGGTATATAACCATTTATTCCACATCACGTCAATAACCACTTGTAAGAAAAAATTCAGTGTATGCAGTTTTCCCTCATCAAACCAAATAACTCATTAATATCACCACAAATAAGAAAGCATTCACCACAGAAGCAACTAAAATCTTCGATCCTACAGGAACTGAGACAAATAAGGGCAGCATGAGGCTCCTGATTCACTGCTTTCGTATTTGAATCGCATTGAGATTCTCCGTTCAGATAGTCACTTGTCTTTAATTTTTCCATGGATCAAGTTACTTCAACCAATGTGAAAGGTCTGATCATCCTTTTTCATTCAAGGAAGGGTTTCCTTCCACAGAAACTATTTTTCATAATGGGTGGCAGTGGGACTCAGACCTCTGCATGTTCTGCTACCATATTGAAGTGTGTGACCATCTCATCTTAAAGCTTAAGCTGTTAAGGAGAGCATATTTTTATTTGAAGGCACGGGGAGGAACGTGAATTTTGCTATGTCTGCTAGTGTCTCCATTAAGAGTTGCAAGAGTGTTGTAGTGCGATTTGGAACAAATGATAAGTGCTGTAGGTCTACAAATTAACTTTCATCATGTACATCAAAGATGGTGTTTGATGTGGGAAAGTGAGGTCCTCTCCCCTGTGCTCACACTTCCATTTGAGAAATTGTTGCACAACAAAACTAGCAACTATAAAGGATATCAAGCTTTGACTTGTAAAAGAGACAATTCGTTTGAGCTTTTGGGAATTACTAAAAAACTATCAACAGATTAGCTACAAATAAAACAACAAAAGCATGGATTGAAGTTAGTAAATCCTTACCCAATCTAGCAACATGACATCGTCATCATTTGCAAGTCGAGCAAGATCAAAAGCCCTTTGCCCAGTTATGAGCTCTAGAAGCATAACACCATAGCCAAACACGTCAGTTTTCTCTGAAGATTTTCCAGTGGATAGATACTCTGGGGCAATATGCCCAATTGTACCACGTACAGCAGTAGTAACATGAGTATCCTTGTAGTCCATGAGTTTGGCTAACCCAAAATCCCCAACAACTGCTTCAAACTCTCCATCCAACAATATATTTGCAGCTTTGACATCACGATGAATGATCTTAGGATCACAATGATCATGCAAATAAGCAAGGCCTCTCGCAGCTCCGAGTGCTATACGCTTCCTTATTGGCCAGTCAAGCGGTGGATCTGATTCAGGCCGCTCTACAAGAAATGTCAAATTTTCCCGTAAGAACGTATTCAGGATGTTAAGCAAATTGGTGGCAAGTTTCAATTTTAGCTTGAACCCAATCTTTTTATTAAAGGGGAGAAAAGCTGATCATAATTTCAACCACAGAAAAGTGGTAACATGTGCTTAATGCATATAAAAAACTTTACTAGTTTCTATTCCTGACAATGTGAATTTAGACCTTTAAACTTTAACTCAAATCTCAACATTTGGCAGGACATCAGGCTCCCAGGGCCTTGGTCTAGCGGTAAGAGCCAACTTGTGATGTGAGGACTAGGTGCATGTCACAGGGCCAAACCCTACCGCATATACCAAAACCTGATATATAAGTGGGTAAGGGTACAGGGATAGGCCGATTATCTACCGAGTTTTAAACCGTGCACCACGGCGCCAAGAATCAGTTATAGAAAAACATTTCGTAGGACATCATGGATAGTAACACTTGTGAAATTGCTTGATAGAACACGATCATCAAAACACCAAACATCTACTTCTAAGTAGGCTTGCACACTCATCACTAACTCTCAATACAACAACTGCAATATCTAATAAATGTCGAGCTTTCACGATAATCTACACCTCTGCAGTAACTTCTCCAAATATGTTACTAGACCACAGCTTAAACTCAACCAAGAAAAAGACCCTAGCATTGATACTGACTATTTCAGCTTTTTCGAGTGCTTGATGTACTTTGACCAAATGGAGGAGAAAAAAAGAAAAAAGAGATACCTCTTAACCGTGAAGCAACACTTCCATTTTCCATATATGGATAAACCAGCAACCTTTCAGTTGCTGTCATGCAAAAGCCCCGTAAACGAAGTAGATTTCGATGCACGGCCATGCTAATCATTTCTACTTCTGTCTGAAACTGTAACTCCCCACCTTGAGTACGCTCCTCTTTTAGTCTTTTCACTGCAACTAAACCACCATCAGCCAACCTGCCCTTGTAAACCTTACCAAATCCTCCTCTACCAAGTATATTTTTGTTGCTAAAATTGTCTGTTGCAACTTGTAATTCGCGCAAGGAAAACCTCTTGAGTTGTCCTAGATGAACTTCCGGATCCTCCTCAGCTGCGAAAGAAGGTAGCATTGTGAGAACACATTAAATTAAACTTAAAAAAAAAAAAAATCAGATATTTGATTGAGGAATCCCACCAGGAACATCAAAGAAGTGGTCTTGTGGTTTCCTTCGACGCCACCAAGCAAGCATAATCGCAGGAGCTGCAAACAAAAGAGCCGCACCTGCAGCAACTCCTCCAGCAATCGCCCCAGTTGCACTGTTTCCAACTGAAAAGATGATTGAATTTCTAATTTTAAGCTGTTTTACTTTTTTTGATGGATGACTAAAACTTAACACGGGCAGTTCTAAGCTTATAAAGCAAAGGGACTTGGTAGTTTTTCCACTAGCACTCAAACCCAGGAATTTATTGTAAAGCTAATGTGCTAATCATCGAGCAATGGGTTGTAATTCGGCCTTTTGGTGGTGTTTGTTTATGGACAGGACAGGACAAGATAAGACAAAGATACCTTGGACAGCCTTTCATAGTAGCTGAAGTTGCACAACGATTTGATTTTTCTCTGAGATGTTGATGGTAAATGCACAGCACCTAATTTCTTACCAAAACTCTACCATGTGAAAACAAGACACAGAGAATTGAGTAAATGTGTGACGACAAATTCCTTACATTTGGGTCTTTTTATACTCACATTATCCACTGTATATAGTTAGATTCCTGATTGGGACACTTCTACCCACTCTTCTATGCTACATGTAAGTCCAATCTACTTGCACAACCTATCTAACAGAAACCCACAAAATCCCCAAAATCACCTGTAAACTATTTCTGACATTATTACAAAATTTATAATGTGCAAAGCACTCAGCTGTTCCCCTTCTTTCCTATACAGCTATATCTCCTCCTTTTTAGTGATCAAACGTAGAGGGTTTTTACCAAACAAATTAGGATTAAGGGAGAAAATATAGATACGACAGCTTCCTAACCGGTAAAAACATAAATTATTTCAACAAACCTGAAGAAGAAGAGGGTGTTGGAGAAATAGGAGGAGGTGGAGAAGCTGGAGGAGTATCCAAACGATTATTTTGAAAACTGAAATATACATACTCAGATGTCAGATTTTCTTTATCATGGTTCCAGTGACAGAACTTAAATATGAACTAGTGCTTTTTCACTGACCTGATAGGAGTAAAAAGTGAAAAGGAACCATTGACTGGAACAGTTCCAGTTAAATCATTGTTTGAAAGATCACTGCATTGCAATAGATGAGCATTAGCATCAATTGAACCAGAAAACAATGATAGCAGAAACAGAACATGAAAAGAAAAGGCACCAGCATTATACTTACAGCACTTGAAGTGCAGTAATTGTGGTTAGAGACATGGGAATACCTCCACTCAGAGTGTTATTGTTAAGCCTCCTTCAAAATGGCAAAGGAAAATATTGAAATATAAGATAAAGTTTGACACAAAAATTAAGTAGACTGAATGCAGCTAATTTTTATAAGAAAAAGAAGTTTTAAAATACAGTACATAGACAGTATTTAAAATACTGAACTCAGCTAATTATCAGTGCATGTGTAGCATGCAGACAGTAAATACTTGACTAACAAAGAAACTACAGTAGTAATAGAAGATGCTATGAAATTCATGTCCAATATCCCAGAAAGCTTCTAGTAGGTTCAAAAAAAGAAAGAGTAATATTAGAAGATGCTACAAATTTATGCTACAATCTTCAGGAATTATCTATGTTTTCAGGGTTTCAGGTATTAAGATGAATGACATATAAAGTTTCTATCTTGTTAAGTGGCACGACTGTGAGATATGGAGAGCAGCAACCGATATGTTGTCCATCACCCATATCGAACTAGCCTTCGCCCAACCTATATAAGGATAATAGGGACATGCCTGCCAAGAATAAGGGAATATTTATCCAACAAAGTATGATGCATGGACACAAACTTCATTGTCTAATGTGGTGTCAAGGCACCCATAGGCACGTGTGCGTCTAACTTCCTGTATTCTTTTGAATTAGGGGACGCATGTTCATTTTGGACACCCTAAGACGCCCAGTTAGGTTACTGCTATGAGCTGCTTCCGGTTTTCTTCTTCAGCATCCTCTTCCTCTCCTCTTTACAAATAATTTAAGCCACGTAAAAAAACTAAGTTTAGAAATTGTGATACTGTTTCTAATTGGTCTTAATACTCCAGGTCTTTGAAAATTTTGTCTTCGTGTTCATATCAAAATAACGGTGTTTTCCCAATAAAGCACAAATAACTAAACAAGAGAAATAGAGAAATA
Organism: Petunia x hybrida; assembly: GCA_037355625.1. Lineage (NCBI taxonomy): Eukaryota > Viridiplantae > Streptophyta > Magnoliopsida > Solanales > Solanaceae > Petunia > Petunia x hybrida. The sequence continues at coordinate 3,512,635 of JBBBVM010000019.1, forward strand.
GTAGTTTTCTCTTATAGCAGCGTTGTGCTCCAGACTATTAACAATGGACCCACTCGCATGTGCTAAAATAGAAGGTGCCATTTTTTACTTAAGCAAAATTGTCAGAAAATTGAAAGCTCATGGCTCAAGAAACTATTTAGTAAAGCAAAACATAACCAAAAACAAACACAGTAAAAAAGGCAAAAGGATGTGTAACTCATACAGGAAACGTAGTTTCTGAAGCTTGCCCAATGTTTCAGGGATTGGACCATTCAACTTGTTCAGGTAAAGATCCAAGCTCACCAAATTCGTCAAATTCCCCAGTTCAAAAGGAATTCTCCCACTTATATTATTACTATAAAGCTCCCTGAAATTAGGAAAAGTGGTTGTAAGCAATTAGTTCTGAAACTTCCTGACCACACAATCTGCAAAAATAGATAAGTGCATCCACTAGCTACACCTTTCGAGAGATAAGAAAAGGAGGTTCACAATGAGTTTAACGTCCCAAAGGAAACAATTCCGGCAGAGGGGATTTTTTTTTATAACATAATGTTTATTCTATTGAAAATGCCAGCAAAGTGCTGAAAGAGTAGTACATCCAAAACATCACATGGAATGTTATGCAAAAAGAAATCTAGCATGGCATCAGGCTCTAGCACATTTGCCAGAGCAATGTTGCACCAAAATCTAACAAGAATGTACAATTCTGTTTGAGCCAAAGATTGCATCATTTTGTCCTCATTCTAGCATTTCATTCTTTCTCCCAGATGGTGAGGAAAGGCTTAGCAATCCCTCCTCTCCGCCAGGCTCTCAGAAAATCCGAAAAAGAGCCAGGCACACACCAGTTCAAACCCATGTTAAAATTGTTCATTACTGCTTAAAGCATCTTCACTCAATCATCTTACTACTTTGAACAAAAGTTATTCGAGTATAATCTTAATAGAATTGAAAATGAATCCATACAACTTTAAGCCATTTCATAGAATACTGCTTTCACAGTATTTATTTAACAATCTATAGGAAATGTAGAAGTCTCCAGACCAACTTCTACATGATATAGGTAATGTAGAAGTCTCCAGACCAATTATTTTGAGAAAGGTACCAATAAGAAGTATCAGGACCGATTTGAGAGTAGCAGGGTCAACTGTCAACTTAGCAAGCAACTAAATGAATCTAAATGTTGAAAATACTAAGTATTCTATGTTCACGGGATCACCAGCATATGGATTTGTTAAAATCAATATAGTTGAAGCAGAAGAGTTGTTTCTCGATCAGTTTTTATTGGTTGACCAATTCAACAGTTCACAATAAATAAAATTTTGTTAACCACTGTGGAAATACAAGCATGCCATATTTCTTATGGAATTAACTCAGAAAAAATATATCCAAGGAAAGTAAAGAAATTATTCATTTTGGCATGAGAATTTGGAAAAAATGGAAAAAAGTTTACTACTAATAGGACAAATAGAATATCATTACTGTCAGATAAATTTCCCCTCCTTCCCAGTTTTAATGAAGCTTGGACTACTGAAGTTTAGAAAAATGTGTTAGACGTGTTTGTTGAATTAGAAAATGCGTTGATAGAGTTTGTCGATAAAAACATATTTGTTGTATTAGAAAATGAGTTGATAGAGTTTGTCAATAAAAACATATATAGTTAAATATCTGGAAACCGGGACTATCATTGCAGTAATTTAATTCTTGAATGTTGTAACTTTGCCATTTAAGGAGGAAGTATCATGTAAATTTGGACATATTAAAAGGATAAGTACATCATCTTGGATCAAGCAAATATGAAGGTATATCCACAAGATACATTCTAGTACCTCTAGAAAAATAAGATGAAAATTTTTGCTGAATTTTTGGTGCAGAAATCAAGCAAACAGAGCAAACCAAAGTTCCCTCACAAGTTCAATAATCCAAACATACAAGATACAACACATCATATCCTTATCGTGCCCACTCAACATACATTAAGCATCGGCAACATAACAGAAACCGCTACTCACCATATCATAATTTCTTAACTAGATGAATCATTTATGATCTTTGAATAGATTTAATGGTTCCTACGAACAACTACACACTTACATGAGCTTTCTTGGCACCTACTCAGGATTATTTTGAGCTTATCCATTCACAGCCTACTCAGGATACACAAACACTAGCGACTAAACACAGGTGTGTAGATGCATATATCACTTCTGTATCATGAAAATTGACTAACAAAACTACAAGTTAAGGAAACAGAAATTGCAAAGAAAGCCAGTTCAATTACAAGGAAAAGTTAAACTTACAAGTACTGCAAATTCTGGAGTTGACCAAGTTGCGGAACAAGTTGACCCGACAAATTTGCATTTCCAAGATCACTGCATGTTAAACTAACAATGGTAAACTGATCCCATAACATAAAACATCAGTAAAGGAACGTAGGCTTCATGTAGCTTACACTCTAGTTACACTATTCTCACTGTTGCAGGTCACATGAAACCAAGTACAAGGATTAACAAGGGTTGGATCCCAGCTCTGTAGAACATTGTTAGGATCAGCCAAGTTGGTCTTCAGCGCATTCAATGCATCGCCTGTCTTACATAAAGGTACTAATAATCAGTAATTAGCTTATCCAAGTTCACCTTCTTAGTAACTACAGTAATCATTTATAAGTAAGCACCTTCTTAATGTAGTTTCTTTAATAAAATGTACCTAATTTACTGTTCAAAAGACTTAGTAATTCTATACACATTAAACTAGCAACTTTCATGTTATTAGCCATACTCAAGCAAGTCTTTTTTCTCCCTGCAGCCAAACCCCACCCCCCCTCCCCCCCAAAACAACAACACACACACTGGGCGGAGCTAGAGGGGGCTCCCGTGGTTCAACTGAACCCCATAACTTTGGTCCAAACCCTGTATATTTGTCTCAAGAAACTCGTTTAATACGTACAAAATATAAATTCAAAACGCGGTAACTTAAAAAGACTAAAACCTGAACTTCAAATCCTGGCTCAGCAAAAATTCACAAATTAAGAAAGAAATTAGATTAGCTAACTACACTTTAAGAATATAACCATCTAACTAACTTCAATAATAAAAATCCAATCAATTTCATCAAGAAAAGCCAAATTAAGAACAAAAAAAATCAAAACTTTTCAAATTTCATACAAATCAAGAAATCTAAAAAAATGTAAAAGAACTCAAAAAAAAAAAAAAAAAAGACCTTCAGTATTAGGAGAGACAAGTGAGAAAAGCAGCAGCCCAAATAAGCCCAAGATTGATAAGACCCATTGATCCATTAATCCACCACTAATCCCTTCACCAGCTAAAACAAGTCTAGATTTTACTCATTATAACCAAATAATCAAAACCCTAATCCTAAAATAAGCAAAAAATAGTATAATTAAACCAAAGAGTATGAGTCAAAAGGGGATCAACAAAAAGTTCAAGAAATGAATATTTTTGAACTTTTTTTTTTGGATAATTGAAAATGGAAGATTGAAAATATGATAATGGTATAAATGTTAAAGTTGAATAGTAATAAGGTATAGTAATGAAATTCAACGGTGTTAAGGGGAAGAATGGGAGTAGTCGTAGTTGCAGAGAGAGAGGTGCTGGTCAAAGCTTGTGCTTTCACAGTTGTCTATTCTAACTTTGTTTAAACTAACAAAATAATTAAAGTGCTGCTTATTTCAGTTATTGTTAACTTAGAGCCTGTTTGGGTGGGCTTAAAAGTGACTTATAAGCTTATAAGCCCATTAATATATGTTTGGTAACTTAATTTTTTTTAGACTTTTAAGTCATAAGTGACTTAAAAGCCACTTAAAAAAAGCTCCTTAAAAGCCCACCCAAACAGGCTCTTATATGCATTTCTTTATTTCAATTGGGAAACGTAGGTAAAGTTATCCTCGTATCCAACCCGTAAAAATATTCATTAATACTTGTATTAGAATAGACTGCAAACAAAAGATTTCTGTAAAGTGCGGTCCTTTCCGGACTATATAAACTTACCTACACCGAAAAATTACAATAAAAGTCAATAGGTGTATGTCATGTGTTTTCACATACATTTCTTTCTTAATTAACCATAGTTAATTAATGAAGTATATATTTTTACCTTATTAAATCACTTTATGTGGTGAGGTAGTATGGTTTGGTGTAAATACCCGATGTGGGTAAGTTCTTACTACTTTTTTTTGTTGAAATCTTTTTTAATGATCTAGTAAGGTGTTCTTATAGAGAATATATAATATAAAATAGTATGAGAAATCGATTGGAAGAAAAATTATTTTGCTATTCAGTGTATTCAAAATGCTAGTTAAGACTTGATAAAATGGTAAAGGCTACTCAATTGATGTAATTTTTTTTGGTATCTAACTAGTAATATTGAGCTGGATAGCAAAGTAACGAGGTTATACTTGAAATGAGATTACTGTTCAATTTTGTTGGTATCCCCAAATTACACTAGTTATGTAAATTTTCAGAGGGTGGTGTCCAAATTAATTAAACATTTGACATAATCATTAGGATTGATGCTGGTTGGACAAGGTTTGAATTTAAAATTAGAAGAAAAAATATTGTTGAAGTTGGGAAAAGATTTGTGGAGTTTCTTTTTCTGTTAAGTCTTACTATAAGATAAAAAATTTGCGAAAACATGATATTTTCTAGATTATTGTCGTTACAACAACAACAGCAGCAACATACCCAATTTATTTAGGTGGATCTGGGGAGGGTGAGATGTACGCAGACCTTACCCCAACAAGGTGGAGAGGCTGTTTCCGATAGACCCTCGGCTAGGAAAAATAAAGATATTTTTAGGACAAATCTGAAAATCAAGACAACAACACAGCGTCAGAAAGAAAGATACAACTGATGCATATATAAAATAAACATAAAACATCAGTAGACATAACAGTACAGACTAAGGTGAGAATCGGCTATATACATGTAATACTATATGCAAGAAGAGAACAAACACTCGACTACTACCTAACCTACTATCCTAATCTTCGACCTCCATGCTCCCCTATCTAAGGTCATGTCCTCAGTGATCTGAATCTGGGTCATGTCCTGACGGATCACCTCAACTCAGTTCTTCTTTCTTCTTCGGGTTTACCTCTACCTCTATATAGACTTAGCACTGCCAACCTTATTGTCGTTATTAAGCTTAAAAGGCAACTTGGGTCAAAGACGCACGCCCCATGGTGGGGCCAAAAAAATAGTGGAAGAAGAGTAGGAAATAGTATTGGAAAGCAGCTTTGTTCGTGCGAGTCAGTGCTTGGCCTTAATTCCAATTTAATGTGTTTGTTTCATTTGTGGAAAATTTACCCTACTGCTTCTTCCAACTCACAGTCCATGTACTTTGTCTCTTTCATTTTTTGTTTCCTCCTTTGGCACTGGTAAACTAACTCAAACTTTTATATCATTGAATCGAGTATTTTAAAAAAATTAGATTTATGGTTCATAATCAATTTTCAAGGTACTAAAGGAAATATGGTTAGCTAGTGTGCAACAGAGAGAAATTAAACAAGTACTGCACCGCGGTAGTATGCATAAGCTAGATCATGCACAAATTTACATATACTTAAGAACAAAAATGTTTAAAAGAACTCATAAAGCATGAAATGTTAAACAACAGTATCAATTTGCTGCTTCTAAGTACTAATGGTTTGTATGCACTTAATTATTACTATTACTATTGTTGTTGCTATTGTAGATTTTAATATAGTTTTGTTAGTTGAATTTATTGAGGTTTGTACTAAAAGCGAGAAAAGCCAAAGTTAGGGGCTAAATCATTTTCTCCTTCCTTTTATAAAAGAAGCCAAGTTAGGCATGTGTTTTCACTGTGGTTTTGATTTTTCGAAGACTTGCAATGACAATGCTTCATAAAGTTGAGCACTAAAATAAGTATGTTCTATAAAGGGTATTACGCTTGATACCATCTGACTATTCAATAAAGTTATAGGGTCCATTTTTCAAAAAGCTAATTGAAATAGTAGAAGATTTACTACAAAATATCCCTCGTGTACAATTGTGGTCATTGTTATAGCACGTTGATCCCTTTGCTAAATCATCAACCTAATAAAGGCACAATAGTCAAAATTGATGCCTTCAATATTGAACATATTGAACAATCGGAGATTATAGATGTTTCTATTTATTTGTCAAGAAATATTTCAACAATAATATACGTAGTAATATTCCACTAGTGGATCTGGAAACGGCAAGAAGTACTCTAAATCACTACGTATTGAAATGTTAAATAGCTTACATTTTAGGAGTATTCGTAGCGTACATATATTGTTTACCCTTTGGTAAAACTATTACTATAATTGGATGATTTGTATTTTGTTGACATATGTGAAATTGGGAAGTAGGGCTCGGAAGAGGTTTTTGCTACTATTCATTTATCCTTTATTTCACTAGCGTTTGGACATAGATTCCCAATTAATTATTGAGAAATACTTTTTGCGTGAAATTTGATATGAAATGAAAAAGTATTTGGACATATTTTTTGGTAACAAATTTTTTGGCATTAACATAGCTTTTAAACTCTTATGCAAAGCTAGTTTGTACAGTTTTTTGTTCAAAAACAGCTCAAGACCACTTTTTAATTTTTTGAGAGTTTTTTTTGAAGAAATTTTGCTCATATAGCATAAACAAATACTTTTTCAACCAAAAACTCCCTCAAAAACTATGTCCAAACGGTAGCGATTCATTTGAACTGTCCAGCATACTGCATATAGTAAAATCCAAATACTGGTTTTTCTCTCCGGGTTTTTTTTTTTTTTTGGGTTGTAGGAGGGGGGGGGGGGGGTGGGGAGGGGAGTGAAGGATTACTTAGAACCTTGGCAGTTGGCATTACATCCAAGAAGGTAGTAAAAAATGGTTTAGACTTGTCGAAAATATCCAAGATATCAAACCATAAAAGATAAAATGTGATGTGAAAACTCAAATTTTAATATCAACCGCATTATTCAATCTGTATCAATTAGTTATTTTTCTTTACTAGGACAAAGACCATATGAATTATCTACATCCACAGTATACATTTATAATCTTATTGTGGGACAAAGTTCCGATTTATGTGTCTCATCTAGTTTGACATGGTTATTAAAACAAAAGTTGAGGTTTAACATACTTAAACAAAAGCAGGTTCAAAGGTGAAGATAAAGTTATTCCTCGAGTTTGTTTAGAATAATGTATTAACGAGTAAATAAAATATAAAATAAAATTAGGAAAGGAGTAGTTAAAGCAAAGGTGGATTCCACGTTTTAAAAAAATTTGGCCATTTGTATAAAGTTTGAAAATTAGGTCCAAAGACTCCAAGCATATGTAATTCCTTTATGGCTGGCTTTCACTTTAAATAAGTCGTGCACGTGCATGATGATGTTCGTCTGCCTATTGGTAGACAAGTTTAACATATCATAATTATTTTGGATGTTCGCTAATACACAACGACCCAATAAACATGTAATGATGTTTCCTTCAAATATTTTTAGCATACCTTAACCTTAGGAATTAGGATTACATAAGTCATTGTGATGGGAAAACGGATTTACATGTGATATATGCTTAATCAAGCCAACAGGATGGTTTAACCATCGTTCATTTGCATGTATATCACACACAATAATTAACAAAAAGGTAACATAAACTACTAAAACGTTTTAACTACAATTTCTGTTGATTCAAAAAGACATTCTTCGAAGGATGGATCGCATGTGTTTTGCAAAATTAAACAACCATATGGTAGCCAATTTATTGGAAATAACCCATGCTCATCTTCTTGATCTTAATTATTATTATTTTTAATTATGCTATTGGTCAAATCTTAAATTGTTTGAGGGTTAGTCAAAATCAGCATTGTGCTCCCAACATCGCGGTAGAGAAAATTAGAGAGGATAAGAAGGAAAAAGGTATTGAAAGATATCTCTAAGTATACTTTCCAGAACACAGTCATGATAATTGGATTAAACTCTCTATTTCCTAAGCTTTAGAAGTAGATTGTACCAACTTCTAAGGATATGTTTGGTTGGTGGGATTGAGATTATAATCCAAGAATAAAAAATGGAACTAAGTTTATCCCGTGTTATATAAGGTAAAATACGATAAAGTTATCCCATATTTATGAGATAAAGTGTGACATAAGTTATCCCATAGAAAGGGTGGGATAAGTTATCCCACACTTTATCCAAATTTAATCTTATGATATAGTTTATCCCAAAATCATGGAATATCCCATTTTCATTAATCCCTCCAACCAAACGACCCGTAAGGGTATAAAAGCCATAAAAGGTCAATATTGTTTTCCTTATTATTAACATTTTGACCCAAAAAGTCATAAATTAGAGCGTGATATTATACCTCCAAATCGTTGAACTTGAATAGTACTAGGAGAATTTTATAAAGTTCCATTTCATTTCATCGACTCTTAACATTATATAACCGGATAGACTTGACTTGTCAATATGGTCAAGTTGGGAAGACAAACACTATGTACTAAACTGTTAAGTGCACAAACAACTTGTTTTTGCAGAGCCATATATGGCAAAGCCACTTTTGGAAGCACTTTGGAAGATACAACCATTTAATTAGATTGATTCCAGAGTTTCAGAGACTGAAGTTGGACTCCATTTAAGCTTCAATTTCTAGTTTGAAGCCTTCTATGCACCATTTAAGGCATAATCACTGTTTAATATTTTTAATGACGTCGATAGCAACTTTAGCCCCCTTGAAGTTTAGGGGCTATGCTTGAAAAAATATTAGACAATGATTACGTAAAAATTACTCCCACAGGCCACTTTTGTAACTGTTATTTAGTTTGAAGCCACTTTTTTTATTGGTTTTACATAAAAGGCCACTTTTTGGAACTTCAATCTTTGTGGGCTGAAGTTCAAACCTTGTGGGTTAAACTTTATGTCTAAGTTATGAAGTTCAACTTCAATCCATAAGGACTGAATTTTTAAGCATAGATACGTAAACTTCAACCTTTGTGAGCTGAAGTTGAACATCAACCCTTGTGGTAGGCTGAAGTTGAACTCCAACCCTTATGGGCTGAACTTGTGTTAAATTCAAGGAAATTTTTTAAAGAGAAAATTACGCCAGTTAAACATTCTAAACAACTCTTAACAGAAAATAAACATATTTTAGGTTTTTTACCCATTCTAAACATTTACCATTTGTATACTTCTTTTTCTAGCCGTTTTCTAAATATAATAGATGTCCATCTTTTAAGCCACAAATTAAGGGATTGTGGGATTTAATTCCCCAAAGCCACAAATTAAGGGATTGTGGGAAATTCCCCAAGCTAAATTAATACTTTATCGTGGATAAACAACAGTAAATGAATGAGTACATCATCCCGAAAATCCATTTCACGTACGGTAACTGTATATGTATCCATATTTACAAAGTTTTAGATGCATAACGCGTACATATTTATTGAATACAGATTTTATGCATAATGAATAATACATGCATACCATGTACGTACTTGTTAAATATTATCACAGTGAATAATGTAAGCATATCAAATACCTACTTATTGAATACAGACTATATGCATAGTGAATAATGTATGCATACCAAATGCATACTCGTTGAACATTATAATATTATAATTATTATTTGCAAAACGTTTATACAGTGCCATAAATAAAGGCAAGTGCCAAATGAAGACACGCGTTTATGTGTGATTATAATAGGTCAGTGAAATTTTTGCCTAATTTTTAGGGTGGAGTGGATATATAATAGGAAAATAAGGATTTTTATTATGATTAGGATTCCTAAATATAAGCTGATTCTATTAATTGTTTAATGCTATTCACGTTAGTTTTATGGAGCAAAATCTGCCTAACCATATTTGCATAAGGTAGATATTGGCTAGCCTTTGTGCAACCGTCCTAGTGTCTATTTGAAAGTAAGGCCAGACTTGTTTTTGGCTATATATGAAAAAGACTCTTTTTTAAACATAGGCGGCCCGCTACCCAAAATTACAAACAAGAGACATTTTTTTTTTCATGCATAGCACCCACCCCTAAAATTACAAATTTTAGCATTTCTTCATAAAAAATATCCTAACAACTGAATCTCCTCCTCCCCAGCCACTAAGTCACCGGCAGACACCCTCGCCCGCCAGTGGTATCGTTATTTTTTATATTTTACTGAATTTATGTTGTTTATTGCGTCTAAATCATTGCTTTGGACAAGTTTATACACACAAACCTCCCCCTAAAATATAAATTATACATGAATATACATAGATAAATGCGTAGCAATGAGAGAAATACAATAATATACACAAAAAAAAATATAAATTCATATAAACATCCTTAATATACAGATTTATTCACTCGCATATATACACTTATACAAAGTTATACAATTTTATACATGTATATAAATTTGTATAAAATTGTATAAACTTGTATAAACTTGCGACGACCCCTATCTCGGGAAAAGAGTGACAGCTCGGGTAAGATTCGAAAATATGGATCATTTTTGGTAATTGTCGTCTTTTGCTTGTCTTTTAATGTAATGATCCCTAAATTCAACCCACAAAGAATGAAGTTACAAAAAGTGGCATCTCATATAAAACCAATAAAAAAATAACCTCAAACCAAATACCACTATAAAAAAATGACCGCTTATGCACTTTTCAAAAAGATTACGCCTTAAATGTTACTGCTTTTCCAGGCCGCCTAGAAATTTTTTAATAGATACTCCATGATGTCCAACTATATTTCCAGTTTGAAGCCTTCTTTGCACCATTTTAAGACATAATCACTGTTTAATATTTTTAATGACGTCGATATCTACTTTAGTCCAAAAGTGACAAAAGTAGCTTTAAACTAAATAGTAGTGACAAAAATGCCTGTGCGCGAAATATTTACATTTTTGCGAGACCATTTGAAACTGATGTTCAAAACGAAAAAATTTCGCGTAGGTGCCTGTTTAGCACGTATTAATTGATTTGTAGCCGTCAAAAATAAATTCGCTTAAAAATAGCTACCTCTAGACAAGCCCCAGTATAAGTTTCAAAGCCCCAATATTTATACTGGAACTTTATATAAAGTTTCAGTCCCATAACAAAATAATCAGATTTATCCTTTTGATGTGACCTTTGTTATGGGATAAATCCCATTATTTTGTTATGGGATAAAGTCTCATAACAAAATAATGGGACCTTTGAACATGTTAGTTCAAGGTCTCATTATTTTGTTATGAGATTATTTTATTATGGGACTTTGTATAAAGTTTCAGTCCGATTACAAAATACTTGGACTTTGAACAAGTGTTGTTCAACTCAGTATTTTGTTATGGGACTAGTCTGGGTGTTTTCCAACGTTAATGGAGTGTAAGTATGAGCACGATTTTTTGGCTACTTCTCAATTAATTTTGAAACGTTGGATAAAACTCTTTGAGTGCATCCAAAAATGGCTATGCATCAAAATTTCCCGTACAAAACCCACTGAGTCCAAGTCCAATTTAGTAACAATTATGGGTCTTTTTGTACTGGATCAATCCCTCGGTGAAGCCCGTAAAATTTTTACTCAAAGACCAGTTTTGCCACTTATCTTTTCTTTAAAGCTATTTTTTTAATTGATTTTGTATGAGATACTACTTTTTGGAACTTCAATCCTTATGGGCTGAATTTCACCACAAGGGTTGAAGTTTATGCATCTATGCCTAAAAGTTCAACCCCTTTGTGGGTTGAAATTGAACTTTATACCTTAGGTATGAAGTTCAGCCCACAAAATTTGATCTTCAGCCTACAAGAATTGAAGTTCCAAAAAGTGGTATCTCGTGTAAAAATCACTAAAAAAGTGGTCTCAAATCCAAGATCACAGGCAAAAGTGACTATTCGTGCACTTTGACCATCAAGCCCTAATCCTGTGACACACACCCACATACTACATACATCCAAGGCCTGATAATTGTTCGAGAACGTCACTAAACATGGAAGAAAATATGCTAAAGAAATGCCAAGACTTTTTTCTTTTTAAGAAAACGATAGACATTTCTTGCAGTAATTAAATCAAACTGTGTTATGAAAGTCTGGTAACTGAAAAGTACATTTAGCTTTAAACATCCAAATTTTGTTTCCACATTTTAGAATACGAATCATAGACTTGACACAACTTTTATCAAAGTTTGTTGTCGTTGTAGTATGTTAAGATTTGAGTCCCTATATTTTGCAGTCAAAATAGTGTTTTTCTCTCCCCCTTTTTTTTTTCTAATCCTGGTGGAAGGTATTGCAAAAAGGTTTTTGCTGTTCAGAAACTTCAGCTATAAAAGTTTCCTTCCATCTAAAGTTAAAAGTATAGTTACTGGAAATTCCCTTTGGATAAAGATTCAAGCACTTATCATGACTAAAATATCTTTGTCTCCTTCTCTCTCAAATAGTAATAGCTTTTGCAGCCATAACCACAAGAATTGCTTTTCCATATATCCACTTGATGAAAAATCTAATGATCATTGATGGGCCTCAATTATGGGCCAGCTAAGAAAGCGAGTTTTATAACTTCCTTGTCCCCAAAGTGGTCCGTTTCTTGATACTTTGCATGGGAAAATACATGAAGTTAGAGTAGAGTCCTTTTTAAGACCCCATAATTACTTGGCTATGCCTGAATCATCCATTTGAAGAAATAGATCTGAAAACACAGAATTTATAATGATGAAGTCGACTAGCTAACCACCCACCAAACCCAAACCTACCAAGGAACCAACAAGAAATTAAAAGAGAAAATTAGAAAACGAGGAGTCTAAAAGAGATGTGGATTAGATGGAGAAAAAAAAAGAAGAGTTTTAGTCAAAAAGTACGAAAATCACTACGTTATATTCACCTGCTCTTACCTATTTAACACTCTCTCTTAGTAAGAGCTAATTTCTAACTGTCTTAAATGTAATAGACCTCTCAAGTTTTCAACGACATAATTCTGATTATCTGGCAACAACTTCATTTTTCATTGTTCTTAATTAAGGTGTCAACTGTAAAAAAAAAAAAAAAAAAACCTATTATATCAAATTTAGACTGGTTAAGATATAGAATTATAGAGTGGGTCATAACATAACTCATCCAAGGTTGCTTATGACAAAGATGAGGTTTACAAGTATTCATGAATACTCAATTTGTCCAATTAAAGAATACTTTTCAAACAAATATTTCTTTTACAATGAAACAAAAATTTCTCCAGCACGCATCCAAAACCATTTGTCGTCCGTTTCTTTTATATCTTTCGTTCTAGAATAGATTCGACGTTGACCCAACATTTTGAATGAGTTGATTTTAACTACACTTTCTTTTAACATTTAACTAAAAGAATCACATCCAAACTAATCAAAGAGTTGTCCATTTATGGATCAGATTTATAACCGAACATTCAGTGATATAGAAGGCATGGTTATTCACTTATTTGGGCATTATGCATGTGATTTATCCAAAGAAAAAAGAAATATAGAAACAGAAGCATGCCCCGTGGGGTCACTTTTAGACATAAATTTTGGTGAAAACATGGAAGCCATTTGAGGATTTATGATTCGTTGTTCTGAAGAAGCAATGAGTATTTAGGTTCATGAACATTTTAAATATAGTGTAGGAGTTGGGTGCCCATGAAGTGAACTTAAATATCTTAGGGCCCTAAAGTGGCAAACCAAGTTCAGTTCCTACTCCATACCATCACCATGTCTTACAATTTTAGGGATTGCATTACTTTTTCCTATTTTTCTAGCTACAGCAATTGATTGGCACTCCTTTTTTATCCCCTTTTTGTTAAATATAATAGTTGTCTGGCTGCATCATTTGATAGGCACTCCTTTAAGATTTTAAAAGTCATATATTATTCAATTTGATTTACATAGAAGAGGGATTGCATTTTGGGGATCATTGCTTTTTCCTAATTTTCTGGCTGCACCATTTTATTGGCACTCCTTTATTTCCCCTTTTTGTTAAATATAATAAACTGCACCATTTTATGGGCATTCCTTTTAGTTCCCCTTAAAATTTAGGGATTCCATTGCTTTTCACGGTCAAATTCTATGCTTAGTTATCAATATCCAAAATGATACTAATATGCATCGCACTCTTTAGCTTTCAAAGAATTTATACGCGTTCATTTAAATTTGTGTGGACGGCTAATAAATTAAGTTAAAGAAATACAGTAATATATTACTCCTAGTTAAATTTCCAACTTTTTCTTGAATATAAGATTATTATTTTTTTCCCTAGCTAGTAGGAGTAGCTAAGTTTAGTTGAAACCCCTCCCAGGTAACAGTCTCACCAGATATCGACTTGTCATTAATCACTTACAATATTTTCTTCCATTGAATTAAGGTTCAAATTTAAAATTTCAAGTAATTCTTTTTCGAAAGAATAAATCGTACAAATTCTTTCCAAAAAATTCACAATTGTTGATCAGGTTTCAAATTGATCTCCACAGAAACAATAGTGTGGAAATTACCATCACTTATTTTTGTATTTACAGTCGATTATTGATATATAGCCATAAGGTGTAGGTTTATACTATCTTTGTGAAGACCATAAATTACATGCTAGGTTTCCATATCCGTTTACAAAGTTTGTCTACATGAGACCAGTCAACATGGCATTTTCTTAGGACCATAAGATGTGTTCCTTATCCTTTTCTTCTTCAATTTATCTACAACAGTATGCTTTATATTTTTCCCAGTTAGTAAGATTGTAAGAGGTATATAATTCTGAATAGAATATTTGTGAGTTTTTGTTTAAAGTCGACGGTCTATAAAAAAAAACAACTCTCTATCTCTCGGATAAGGACTGCATTCACCTCACTTTAATTTCCGGGCTCCACTTTACTTATGAGGCATGCAGTAGGTTGCTTTTAACTCAAGTTTTCTTGGCATAATATATACTCCACTACTGTACTATTGTTCACAGAAACGTAACTAGCTCGATGCTCTACACCACGGATATAAAAAGTTATACTATATGGCTTCGCTTTTGTTCGTTTTTCCAGGTCTTACGTTAATTGATTGCTTGGAAAACTTCATTTTTGTTTTCGAAAAGAAACAAACTTCACATGTATTTGCCTCTGTGTTGTTTGAGATTAATCTCAAGTGTTAGATCTTAGAATCAGATCTTAAAATCAAAAGGGTTGATACTTGATAGTAGACAAACCAACTCAAACCCGGACAAAACTATTGATTTCAAAATGTCGGTGAACAACCTTTTAGAAGGGGTCGACCCAAAACCAACTGTGCTTTTTTGTTTTTAATTATTTTCTTTATTTTGGAAAAAAATCAAGGAAAAATTGCACAGAGTATAACTTTATGTACTTTATTTACAAAATATACAAATATTTTTAAAACTTACAAAAAATAGGAACATTCTTGTTTTTTACTACAAAAAATAGCAGAATGTATTTAAAAAGAAAAGAAAATGTAATTAAAAAAAAAATCTAATCCTATATTTATGCACCCAAATCATGTTTAGATAGGTTTAAATCTTTTTACATTTAAGACCCATTTTCTCTCTCACCTCAAAACCATCTATTAAAAATTGACAATAGGTATACGTAAGAAACAATAGTCATACAATACACATATAATAGCCATACAATACACATGCAATAGCTATACAATACACATACACAATAGCCATACAATATACATACTATACACATACACCATACGATAGACATACAAAAGACATACAATAGAATTAGTAATTGGGTAGTTGTAATCCCAAAAAATTAGGAACAGATGAAAAGACATGCCTATAATTATGGGCGATTTTGGTGCAGGGTGTATTTTCAATTTTATTAAGTAAATATTTTTTTTTAAAAACTTGCATATATAATGTTAAGAAAGTATTGCTATTCTTGAAAAGTGACATAATGTTGCTATTTTATTGTAAACTTGCTACTATGTCTGTATATTTGTATAATTTAGCCAAAAATTAAGGGACAATTACATGGAGATACACCCCACTTATGAAAATTACCAAAAAAGACCCCTATTTTCCTTCTTTACCCGACCTGGCACCCCCGTACTTTTTTATATTTTTTTGTTTCACTCCATAGCACCCCCTATTTAAAGAAAAAAAAACCCTAGCCCCCACTTTTTCCCCTCTTCTCCTTCTCTCCTTCCCATTTTCTCTCTTCTCTTCCCCATTAACTCTAATGCAGCCGCCACCCTCCTAACCCTTCCACCACTGCCCCACCGTCATCCCCTCTCCTCCAAGCCACGGACGACGTCACCGCCACTGACGACGTCGCCGCCATGGTCACCACCACCACCACCGCCGCTGCTTCTTCTTCTTCTTTTCGTTTTTTTTTTTTTTTTTTTTTTTTTTTTGCTTTTTGAATAGCAATGTTGATTTTCGTTTTATATTGCGATCCAAACTCCGGTGAGGAGTTTATTTATCAAGTTTCTTCTTTTTCTTCACTTTTATCATAAAAATTCATTGAGATCTACTAGTGTTTTATTAAAACTTTTGTTTGATATTTAGATCTAGTGTTTTTCTTGTATAAAACTGAATAGATCTGGGATGTTTGTTAAGATTTTGTGTAAACGCTGCTCGAAGTATTGTTTAAAGTCAGATTTGCGAGTTTATACACTTTTATACATTTTTATACAAGTTTATACAATTCTGTAAACGTGTATAAATCTGTATAAGTACGTATTGACAGTGTATAAAACACATTCTATGTATTGTAAAATTTGTATAAAGCTGTATATGCTTGTATGAATAATGAATAAAATTGTATAAATTTCAAATTTGTGCACTTTTTATGGATGTTTTGTATAAAATTTATGTTTTTAATGTATATTTTTGTATTTTTCTTCTTGCATAATTTATATTTACATGTATAATTTATTATTTTGAAAGATTTAGGTCCATAAAATTATCAAAAAATAATTATTTAAACAAATCCACAAATAAAATAAGCAAATCTGGTGAATTTTTGGTTTTTTGGCCACCTGCCATGGCGGCTCAGTTTATGGTGGCGGGGCAGTGGTGAGGGAGGGTGAGGGTGAGGAAGTGGCTCCTAGGGTTTTTAGTTTAAATGGGTGCTATGTTATGTAATTTTGAAAATAAGGGGATGCTATGTTGTGTAATACAAAAATAAAGGGGTGCTCTGGATGAAATGTGGCCCTCATTTGTAATTTTGTGTCGTGGGGTGCCTAGTTTTGAAAATCCCCAAAAATCAAACTCAACATGTACACTTTATTAACCCAGCGGATTGGAAACTACATTCTCTCAGCTTGCCAAGAATTCACAATACTAATTAAATTTTGTTATATATTAATGTGTTTTTCTATCACTGTAATATTTTAATCGATGCATATTAATACGTGATATCAAAATATTCTTGTCTCAACTTGAGTTGAAATGAAGAATAAGATGACATAAAAATATATAGGAGCACAGAAAGACCAAATATGGGTCTAATAACAATAGTGTATGTAGGACATTACGCAAAGTACATTGACTGACTATCAAAATTAATTAGCTAATCGTATGTGGGACGTTAGTGTCAATTAGTTGTAGAGGTTTTAAAGCCGCTATATACTTTTTGCTCTAAAATTAACGTCTACATTGTAGGGTATTATTTTCCAGCAATATCAGTTTATTATCACGTTTTACTTCGACTTGTATAACCACCTTTGTGCCGCGAAGATCCATCGGAAGACAATGGTGGCACTTCCATTAAAATGGTCAATTTTCTCATTGATTTGATCTGTGATGATGACGGTTCCGGTGTCTCTTCCGCGTCACATGATTATAAGCAGATATAGAAAATTAAGTTACTGGATTCTGAATCATATTTTTTCTTACTTACTGGATTTTAAATAAATTATTTATACATTTTAAAGTAAATTTTAGATACAAATATAAAATTCTAGGCAAAAGCTACTGGGTTTCGGCCAACCCGTATCCAATGCTCTAGATCCGGCACTGATTATATGGTGTGTCGCATTATGCAAACCGGTGTTATGTGAACTATTCTCAGCATCTCATCTTTTAATTTATTAATTCAAATCCTCTATATATATATAGACAAACAACCATTTGACAGATTTGTTTTTATTAATAATCATTCTTTATAGAACTTCCAAATAATCCTGGATGTCGGTGAGATGATTAAGGGTGAGTTTGAAATTACTTGTCGATTAAGCAAATTCTCACTGTCATTGTGTACTCTGATAATGACTTTAAAGAACATAGAGAACAAATCACGTTCAGCGGTGCTACTATTAAAATTTGATGGAACTTTGCAACTATTATATTGCATATCATCATGAAAAATTGTACCTACTGCTTAAAGTTGTGAAAGTGTTGGAAGCCAATATGATTTTACCAAATCAAAGAATGTGACTCGAGTAGATAAAGCCAGATCAAGTAGTCTATTTTCTGCCTGCCTTGAATTTTTGTACTCTGCTAATCATAGAAATGAAAAACCAATAAATAAATTGCGTGTAATACTTTTGTATCATCTAAACAAATGCATAAACAACTACCGTACCTTTTTTGATATACTTATAAATTCTTCTATTATTCAATATCAGTTCGTGGCTATTAGAAGAAAAAAATAAATAGAAGACAATATCACATGACCATGCTAATAGTATCAGTTGTTTATTGTAAGAATATGGATCACGGGTCATGGGTCGCTCCAATTGGGCTGATCCGACCCGGTTAGGAGAAATCATCAATTGTGGTTAAAGGAAGTTACCACATATTCCACCACATCTCCTATACTTCCTCCACTAAAGGAATATGCAAAGGTGGGGGAGTGGGGAAGATAGTGGGAAGTTATTTTTTTGTTTCTTCCAACTTCTTTATATTATATATAAGAAGAAGAAACAAAAAGAAGTAGAAGTAACTTTTTCACTCTTCTTATTATTCCACCAAAAAGACACAAAACAAAAGGAAAGCATTTAGTTGGTGACAATTAAACTTTGTTTCCTAGTGATTCAAAGTAGACTTGGACAATTGCAAGGTGATAAATACAATCTTCCGCTGTGGTGTTAACAGGTACACAATTCATGTTCCTGTTACCGTTATTAATTTCTAACAATTGGTATCAGAGCCTGGATTAATTGTTCTAACTTAATGCCGATGTTTTTTTTTTTTTTTTGTATGTGTACAAAACATGAAAAGAAAATAATAGACAAAAGTTTCATAGTGGTTGATGAAAATATTGAATGTTAACAGCATAATATAATGTCTGAAAATTAAAATTAGTCTAGCCCATAACAAATTTTCGACATGATACATATTTTTCTTTAGATTGTACTCGTTTGGGGCTTTCCGTTGATATATTATACATCAAAAACGGATTTAAAACGAGTAAGATATGAATTTTTGAAGTTATGCTGAAAATTGGACAGTTTTATTAAAAACTGCGTTCTGTAATTTGATTTCTGCAAATTACTGGTTTAGAATTAAAATCTACTCGTCACAAGCTTTCCGTTGATATATTATATGATGATAAACGGATTTAAAATGAGTGAGATATGAAGTGTTGAAGTTCTGCCAATAAATGTGTTTCTCTTCGAATGACTTCGTAATAGCCAAACTATTATGATGGTATACAACCCTTACATGCATTCTTCTACAAGTTGTGACATATGTTGTCATATTGAATGGTATGTCCATTCTTATTGTTTCATTGTTCCTATTTCAGAAATGGCTGAACAGGGACAAGCTCGACTTGCTCCAAGTGGGAGTGGTATTGGAAATCGAGCAAGAGGACAACGTAGAAGAGTACGTCGTCGTATGACATATTCCCGAGGACGTGAAGTCATAAGGAATGATGTTTCCAGGACAATGCAAAATGTGCTAAGGGATGCAAGGGCTATACGAAGAGAAAGAGAAAAGAAATTTAGAGAGCTTAGGGCTTCACTAGCTGATCAAATTGAACATTATCAGTTTACCCGAAATGCACTAATTGATGCTATTGGCGAAATTGAACTTTATGATTGAGAAGCCTTAGCAATTTTAGTAGATTCACTTGGAGAACCTTTAGGTAGCATTTTAACTGATATTTATCACGAGATTTGGCCAAGTGAATCTTTTTGGGTTTATATTCTTAAATTTGAAGCCGAGTGGGAGAATCGTCTCTACAACTACTTGTAATTTATTTATTTTTATTAATGAAACTTTGTTATTTGTTTGTAAGATTACATGTCATTTTATTTGTTTAATTTTTATGTGTGGCAATTAAAAAAAAAAATAAGTATGACATGATATTGAAAATCTTAACGAGATACACACTATGAGAAATGATTTTATAAAATATTAGTTGAACATTTAGTTGTAGATGATGAATGGAAACTTAGTAACCTTTCGATTCTATACTAAGTGTAAAAATTAATATTTTATTTAATTGATTCGCCTAAGTGTGCATATCACATGCGAGAATGATGAGTAATAAATACACTTGCATTATTGTTTCATTTAACAGACTATGGCATCAAAAACTATCATTGCTGACTTAAATAAGGGTGACAAACTAAACGGCGAAAATTATGATATTTGGAGCCGTAAGATGTGGTATGTGCTGGAAGAGCAAGATGCTTTAGAAGCTATTAACCATGTCATGGTTTGCCCAGAGGAGGGTAACACTGCCCAACATAGGAGGGATCTTGAGGCTTACAATTCTTAGAAAAAGAAAGATGCCACTGCACGTGGAATCATTGTATGCTCGGTTGTAGATGATTTCATTCACGAGTGTGAACAATTCCCTACTACTCATTCCATGTGGGCACATTTGAGAGAAACATATTGGGGTACTACAGTGACCCGCCTTAGACAGCTGACTATCAAATTTGACACTTACAAGAAGCGTCATGACCACAGTGTCAAACAACACCTTAGGGTGATGTCAAACATGATAGCTCAACTCAAAAGTGCTGGTCATATTCTCTCTGATGAGCAGCAGGTTCAGGCAGTGATCCGGTCTCTTCCAAGTAATTGGGAACATCTGAAAGTAAACTTGACCCACAATGACAGCATCAAAACTTTTGGTGATGTTGCTCGCCATGTTGAACTTGAAGATGAGCGGCTTGGTGCTGCAAAAGCTATACCCACTGCCTATGTGGCAGAATCAAGTGGTAAAAAGGCTTCAGGATTCAAGCGTAAAAATGATTGGAAGAAAGGCGGAAAGGGCAAGGAGACTGGTGAGGGACCCTCAAAGAAGAACCAAACCCTAAGAAGGGAATACGGTTCTTTAAGAAGAAAGACAAGAAACAAGATGAAATGCTACAACTGCCAAGTGCCGGGACACTTTGCTCGTGAATGCACTGAGCCGAAAAAGGTAGCATTTCAAAAACGCATCTCTAAGTGCTACATTTGTTTCTAGCACTGTTTTATTAACTGAATCTTATCCTGTGTGGATTGTAGACTCAGGGGCCACCGACCATGCGACCCGTGATCGAGAAGCGTTTGTGGAGTACCGTCGAGTACCATCTGGATCAAGGTGGATATATGTAGGAAATAATGCGAAGGTTGAAGTCAAAGGTCTTGGCACTTGCAGGATTGACTTGCGTGGTGGCCGTACTTTGATGTTGCATGACGTCCTATATGCTCCAGAAATTCGACGGAACTTAATATATGTGTCTGTACTTCTTAATTTAGGTTTCTGTTTGAACTTTAGTCGCAATGTTGTGAGAATTACTCAAGACAATGTTTTTTATGGTTCAGGACATCTTTACGATGGTTTCTTTGTATTGAGTTGTAATCCTTCTACTTATGACTATTATGTGGACCGTTGTGTTATGGCATGTTCTTCTAGTAATAGAGATGTTGACATTATTACATGGCATGCTAGATTAGGTCACATTGGGCAAGATAGAATGAATAGATTGGCGAAGGAAGGACACTTGAGTTCTTTCTCGAAAATTGAAATGCCAACTTGTGAACAATGTCTTGCCGGAAAGATTACACGTAAACCTTTTGGGAAGGCCAAGAGAGCTGACTTTCCATTGCAATTAATCCATTCAGATATCTGTGGTCCAATGAACGTGAAGGCAAGATCTGGTGCCTTGTACTTCATTACGTTTATTGATGATTTCACGCGTTTTGGTTATGTTTATTTGATTTCTCATAAATCCGAAGCACTTGAGTGCTTCAAACGATACATGAATGAGGTTGAGAATCAATTAGACAAGAGTATAAAAACTCTAAGAACTGATAGAGGGCGTGAATATTTTTCAAGACAATTTATTGACTTGTGTAGTGAAAAAGGAATCACCAGACAATTAACTATTCCTTATACACCTCAGCAAAATGGTGTAGCAGAAAGGAGGAATAGAACTCTATTGGATATGACAAGATCAATGATGTCGCAAGCTAATTTACCTATCTCTTTTTGGGGAGATGCGTTATTAACTGCAGCCTATATATTGAATAGAGTGCCTTCTAAGTCAGTTCCTTCCACTCCTTATGAGCTATGGACCGGCCAGAAACCAAACTTGGATTATTTACGACCTTGGGGTTGTGCTGCATTCATAAAAGATTCTTTTAACAAGTTTGGTAAACTGGGTCCAAAAGGCAAGAAATGTATCTTTATAAGATACTCAGAACACTCCAAAGGGTATGTATTTATTGGTGAATTGGAGGATGGAAGTGTTACTGAAATTGAATCACGAGATGTCACATTTTTAGAAAATGATTTTCCTAAGAAGGGTGAAGTAAAGGATGGAGAGCCTCTTTATGAAATGTTGAACTCAAATGGTCAGCAAGTGTATTCTGACAAATTTGATGATCTAATTGATCATGAGTATGGTGCTGATCCGAGTGGGAGCTTTTCAATACAAGATCCTTCTTGTGAATCTGAGTTTCAATTAAGAAAGAGTACCAGGAAAGGTGTACCTAAACGTACTTATGATATAGAGGATTATGTTTTCCTGGTATCGGCATCGGAAGTGAATGAACCAAATTCCATTGCCGAGGCTTTATCGAGCCCTGAAAAGGATGAGTGGATGAAAGCAATGAAAGAAGAGTTAGAGTCCATGAGAACCAACAAAGTCTGGGACTTAGTTGATCTTCCGCCTGAGCGTAAAGCAATTAAGAACAAATGGGTTCTGAAAATTAAACGTAAAGCGGATGGATCGATAGAAAGATACAAGGCACGACTGGTAGCAAAAGGCTTTACTCAGCAAGCAGGAATTGATTATGAGGATACTTTTTCGCCAGTTGTGAAGTTTACCTCAATTCGCTTACTTTTAGCTATTGTTGCGCGTTTGGATCTAGAATTACACCAAATGGACGTAAAGACAGCTTTTCTCAATGGAGAATTGAACGAGGAGATCTACATGGAACAACCTGTAGGTTTCATCGTTAAGGGCCAAGAAAATAAGGTCTGTAAATTGAAAAGATCTATTTATGGTCTAAAGCAGTCTTCAAGGCAATGGTACTTGAGATTTCATAAAGAAATGATCTCATATGATTTTACTATGTTTGATGAAGACCATTGCATTTATGTTAAAAGGTCCAATGATATGTTTGTAATTCTTTCTCTTTACGTGGATGATATATTGATGGCTGGAAATAATTTGGAGTATCTAAAGATTATCAAGTCATGGCTTTCAAAGTCATTTGACATGAAAGATATGGGTGAAGCAGACTATATCCTAGGAGTTAAGATCCAAAGAAACCGTTCCAAGAATTATTGAGTCTGTCTCAAGAAACATATATAAAGAAAATTCTGGAACGCTTTCGGATGAGTGAGTGCAAACCCATGGATACTCCTGTAGTGAAAGGTGAAGCTTTATGTCTTGAAATGTGTCCACAGACGCAAAGAGAGAAGGATGAAATGTCTCGAGTTCCATACTCAAGTGCTATCGGGAGCTTGATGTACGCTATGTTGTGTACTCGCCCTGATATCTGTTATGCCGTAGGTCTAGTTAGCAGGTATCAATCCAATCCTGGAAGAGATCATTGGAAAGCAGTGAAGAGGATATTTCGATACCTGAAAGGAACTGCAGATTATTCACTGTGCTATGGTGGATCTGATTTGATGTTGAGAGGTTATACAGATGCTGATTGGGCTGGTGACTTGGATGAACGAAAGTCAACATCTGGATATGCTTTCTTACTAAATGGTGGGGCCATTTCATGGAAAAGTAAGAAACAAACTTGTATTGCTCTTTCAACTATGGAAGCTGAGTTTGTAGCTTATACATATGCAGTACAAGAAGCTGTTTGGTTGAAGAGATTCTTTGAGCATCTAGATATTGCAAAGAATCCTCAAGGATCGATAATTTTATATTGTGATAGTCAGGCGGCTATTGATTTTATAAAAGATCCTAAGCATCATGAAAAGACCAAACACATTGATACCAAGTATAAGTACTTGAGAAACATAGTTGCAAGTGGTGAAGTTCCAATACAATACATGCCTACACTGAAAATGGTAGCTGATCCTTTTACAAAGGCGATATCTAGAGACCAGTTTGAGAAACATGTTATGGCTCTAGGTTTGTGTAGGATATGACTAAATTTATGTATTGTAGAACAATTTAAATGCTCATCTATATATATATTTTTGAGTTTGTATTAAATCTCATGTGCATGTGATGGAATTTATTTGTGATAAGTGTGTCGAACAAGTCGCGAGATCGGCTCTCTCACACGGGCGATCGCCTCTGACGTCGAGGAACGTGCAGAGATGAGACCAATTGGAACCTTGAATTGTACAAGGTCATAAATAGTTTAAATGGTCGGTCTTGATTAGATTTCAGACTTATGGATTTGTATATCCTATATGACTTGTTTCGTAAGCCAGATGTGAGTTTTTCATAAATTAATGGATCTGAGGATTGTTTGAAGAAAAACTCAGGTTAGACATTCAGAAGTGTCTAGATCAAGATCTGTACGGTGTTTATATATTTAGAAATGAGACACACGCGCCAAAATTAGGCAAGAACACCGTAGCACGTGTTTCATACCATGTGTGCTGATCGACCAATAGGGTAATAGAAGAATGGATCCCTGCTTCTTCATTGTGTGAGACCCTAAGAAAAATCAATTTGATTTTCATTAGAATACCCTTTGACCTTTTACTGTCTCTTGAAGTACAAATCTGTGTTGCTACTTTAGCATGTTACTAATAGCCACGAGTGATTCGGCAATGCGGTGCATGTCTAGGAAAGCAGCTGATTTGGGATGAATAGATTCGAGTAGAAAGGGAAGACAATTAGAATGATTTATAAATTAACTTATATTCACAGGTCGACCATTACATTTGCCATGAGAGTTTCAAGTGTAATTGTGATACTAAGTTAAATAGGAACTCGAGTTCGCCTCAATCGAGGTTGAGGGATCAGATAAGTAGCTACCAGAGTAGCGAATGATGTCTGGGGTATTGCGAGTAATAAGATCCTCATGTTAGTAGTGAATCCTTTTCCGCATGTGATTGGATTTCTTTATGGAGCTATTGTACAACCTTAACAGGTTTAGCTCTTATTTAATGCTCGCAGGTCGCACGAACTATTTGCGTGTATGATTTTTGTTTTTGTGTTGTGGATCCAGCCCACTATGAGCGAAGTGGGAGATGTAAGAATATGGATCACGGGTCATGGGTCGCTCCAATTGGGCTGATCCGACCCGGTTAGGAGAAATCATCAATTGTGGTTAAAGGAAGTTACCACATATTCCACCACATCTCCTATACTTCCTCCACTAAAGGAATATGCAAAGGTGGGGGAGTGGGGAAGATAGTGGGAAGTTATTTTTTTGTTTCTTCCAACTTCTTTATATTATATATAAGAAGAAGAAACAAAAAGAAGTAGAAGTAACTTTTTCACTCTTCTTATTATTCCACCAAAAAGACACAAAACAAAAGGAAAGCATTTAGTTGGTGACAATTAAACTTTGTTTCCTAGTGATTCAAAGTAGACTTGGGCAATTATACAATCTTCCGCTGTGGTGTTAACAGGTACACAATTCATGTTCCTGTTACCGTTATTAATTTCTAACATTTATTACTCACAATAATCAGGCATATTATGCAAATACATGTGTTGCTTCAACTTCATATGTTATCAATCCAGATAATGGAATAATAAACAAGTTCTTAAATTAATCCCTATTAATTTTCATACAACTTGATCAGATATACTAGCAACTAATACTCCGATAATCTAGGGCAACGATTTTATTTGATTAAAAAAGGAAATGATTAATATGGATAAGTAGGTTTATTTAAATGAATCCAAGGACTGTGTGACAGAGAGGATCGTGAAAATATTTAAAAATAAACAATAAAAACTAATTATGCTGGATCCCACTTTTGTCTGGTGCTATACTGCAATCAACATGCACTCAGAGAAGGACTTAAATTGATATGAGAATCAAACCGCGACAATTAATTTGAATATAATATGCCTGCAAATTGAGATAATGCCTGCAATTAGAGACAAAAGTAGGAAATCTGGATCATCAGTCAAAACTTTAGTTATGTGTAAAACGGGCGAGTGAATAGAGACGTAGTTCGTGAACAAATTTGTCGTGTACCTCAAACAGATTACAATAGTTGTGAGAGAATTCTTTTTGTTTCATAAAATATTAATCTCAATTTTTTATATTTATAGATCCATAAATTTTAAGTCCACCTATGTATGTTATAACTAGAAATATTACACAATTAATGTCAGTTGTGTGAAACACCAAATAGAATTTTTCTAACTCGTGAGAAAGATGAGCCTTAGTTCGAGCTGATAACGAAATTTAGAAGTTTGGAAGGAAAATAACACAAGTGAAGGGAAATGACAAAGACTTTAATTGGGTATTGAAAGGTCATGTCAGCTATCATATAATAACAATTAGATTGTTAATGTCAAAATGTTCCTTTCCTTTTTCTAAAGCTTTTAGATTTATAAATTATAAAGTTAAAGTAAAAGCTAAGATATACTCCATCCGTCCTAAATTTGTTGACGCTTTAACAAGATTCGTTTGTTATAAATTAGCTGACACTTTAGAATTTCAAGACATTTTTTGTTCATTATTTTCAAGTATACTCTTAATTATTAAAGGTATTCTAAAAAAAAATTTAATAGTCATATATTAAATAGGAGTAACATAGTAAAGCGTATGCCCTAATTTTCTTAATGGGCGTGCAAAAGGTGAAAGTGACAACTAAACTAGGACGGAGGGAGTACTTCTAAAAAATGTATTAAATTATGTGAATAATATTAATAAATCAAAGATTGTTTTAATGAATATTAAAAACTAATAATAGGAATAAAACATTGATCATTATAAGTAAAAGGAAGATTCAGATTTCAGCCCCACAAAAAGTTTTAAAAAATTCATAATTTTTCTTTTATGGTAATCAAATATTCCCACTTGTGATATTATATTAGGTAAATTGTACTGGAATAATATATAGATAATAAAATTAAAAAAAATACTTTCTAACAGAAAATATTTTATAAAGAAATAATTTTGGTCGTACCATAATCATATAGTACATGTGAATCACTTTCGTATAAATATTTATTTGTATAAGAAAAATATTTTTATCGTACCAAAGTCATATACGTGTGACAATGATCTCTTCAATTTTGAGAAATGGGAAAACATTGTAGCAAGGGGTTGCATTATATCCATTTCTACATTTCAATGTCACGTGTGTGGATCCATACAGTTGGCAATTGGTACGCAGTTTTATTTTGGCGCATTTCCTATCATCTCGCCCCCCACATAAATTTATGTTTTCTTTTCGTGATTTGCACTTTATTGTGGAGTAATATTTATTTTTCTTACAAAAATTAATAGAACACTCTTTCTGAAATTGTTAGTTATAGTGAAAAATACAAATCAAACGCGTATTGTGCAAAACAAAAAGATGTCAATGAAGATTGCTCGGTTGTTAAAGCATATCGCTCATTACCTATAGATATAAGTTTGAGTTTCGATGAAAGAAAAGTATGAAAACATTATATATTCTCTAAAATTGAAGTGAGAAGGACATTACTTAGTCGCAGCAAAACAAACAACCAACATTAGGCAGTTTAATTGTTTATAGAAAAAGATTATACTCCATCCGTTCCAAAATAGTTGTAATAGTTCAGATTTCGAAAGTCAAATGAGTTTAACTTTGACCGTAATATTATCATATGTCTTTTAAATATTTTAAATTATTAATATTTTTGACGTATAGTACTTTTTATATAGTTTCTAAATATATAAACATCTTTACAAAAACTTAAAGATTATATGTTTAAATTCATGGTCAAAATAAACTCGTTTGACTCTCGAAATTTGAATTATGACAACCATTTTGTAACGGAGGAAGTATTTGTTACAGGATTGTATTTGATCCAATAATAGGAGTAACATATTGACAGCTGTGGAAGATGTGAAAAAGTGGAATAGACAAAGGAGAAGAAGAAAGTGACCCAAAATGTGACCCAACAACCCAAAGAAATTCACGGCATCACGGGGCTCTGTTGTCCCAATAATAATACTGCGAAACCTACGCATGCCCTACAGTACCCTCTCACACTCCTAATTGAGGACCAGTGCACATTGCACAACTTGGGAGTTTTGGCGGTTCGGCTGCTCTTTCCCTCCACTTCTAATAAATTTCGAAAACAGATCACATGTCTCAGCTTCGTAATAAGAAGCGTTTTCTCTTTTAGGGCCTGTTTGGAAAGCCACTGTGTAATTGGATTTGGGTGTAATTGGGTGTAATTACTCAGTTTGGCGTGTTTGGCTGACCAAGTAATTACTTGGTCAGCATGTAATTGGGTGTAATTGAGGCTATGTAATTACACTCTTCAATTCTTAGGGGGGAGCTGAGAATTGCTGGTAATTACACTGTGTAATTACAGGGTTACTTTTTAATTTCTATTATCTTTGTTTTTATTTTAAGTTTATTTTCTTTTTAATTTCTTATTCTTTTTTTATTTTAAAATTCTTAATTTTATATTAAATATATAATTTCTTTAAAATCATTTCTCTTTTATTTTTTTCTTCTTATTTTCTTATCTTTACTTTTTGCTTCTTGGTAATCTTTCTCCTTTTTTATTTCTTTACTTTGAACTTATTTTGTTTTTGACTATATCATATATTTGTTCATTGTTTTTCTTTCGTACCTCCCTATCATTTTGACGACATTTACTTCTTGCAATTTCTCATCTTCCTTGGTAATTACAACGTTATCTTTTTTTCTTTTTTATTTTTTAATTTCTTGTTTTAAGTATATTATTTATTTTACATATTTTTCTTTCAGTTCTTTTTTTTTTCTCACTTTCTAAGTATCTTTACTTTTTGTGGTACCATATAACTTCTCAAATTTTATTTCTTCGTTACTTTCTTTATTTTATCTTCTTTATTTCTCTTAGATGAGTTACTACTCTAGTTTTTTTGAAACTTTGTCTCTGAATCTTAGAAAGACGAATATTAATAAAAATGATAGGTAAATTTCAAAAAAAAATAATTGAACAATAATTTGGTATAATAGGTTTTTTTTTTAATTTAAAAAGATCTAACAGTATAATTACACTTGTGCAACCAAACGGTACGCTTGTAATTACACCATAATTACATTATGGCAGACAAACAGGACTTCGTAATTACTTTATTGTGTAATTACTAGGCTGTGTAATTACTACCCTAGTAATTACACCAAATCCAATTACGAGGTGGTTTCCAAACAGACCCTTAATGAGCTCTACATGAATCAAAATTAAGTTAGTTATACTTTCGATAAACAAAAATGCAGTATCAGTCAGGCAAATAAATATTTCAATGTCAATGTCCGAGTAATTACAAATAAAATGTTAAAATTTTAATTAACATGTTCTAGGTATTTACAGAATAGTAATTTTATTGTTGTTCAATAGTGGAGTATGTAAACGAAATGGATGAGTGAGGTAAAATGTCAAAATGAAAATGAATCCATTTTAACATGCATAAATATTGAATGAACCTTTCTTTCTCTCTCAAAATGTAACCCGTCATAATAAAAGGACGACATCATTAATCCTATACAAAGGAAAATATTTAACAAGATGAAAGAAATACAGATGTGGTTGGGTGTCCTTGCGTCTCCTTATTGTACATGTCTACATATATATAGTATGCCATGTTGTCAATTACAAGAATATAAAACACAATTTTTAAGACGCATATTCCAAAAATACAATATTACTTCCGTGAATTATTTGACATCAAAGATTGACCTGACCTTAAGTATCAACTATTTGAAATTGTATGAATCATAGAGTAACATTAGTAACAAACTACATGATTTACCAACAGCAATACAGAATTCATGCAGCAAGCAATCAACTCATGGAAAGCATTAAAGAGCCTTTGAATTATAAACCAGAAAAAGGACATCCATGACAAATAGTCTTCATCATATTGTTTGCTTACTTTATCCTCATTGAGTTATTGAGATTCAAACTACTCGACGTGAGAGCTCTAAAGTGTAACATCTTGGTAATTGTATTATCTTAAAAGACATTTATGTAACTCAGTACTAATTCATAGCAGTAAACGTTGACAAACTTCCTAACCATTAACTCTCCTCCATTTCCTGGCTACTAATCAACCACAAAACTGAAATAAGTGCAGCCCCAACCTTTCCCGCTCTTAATTTTTATTTTTTATAATATTTTACTACTTATAAGATATCCAATAGTCATATATAGTGCGACTAATTTATATACATCAAAGTAAAAATATTTTCTTAAAAAATTTCTCTATTCTTAGAGATCGAGCTTAAGAGGCTTAGTTAATGAAGAAATGATCTCATTCATTTCATGGATCATTTCTTTTCATGACATTAAACTTCAATCTTTCACTAGATTGCCAAACGAAATGAATGATAATTTAATGCACTAATAGTGTAAATGTGTTTGTACACTTAATAGGTCATTAAAATATAATCATAGGTAATTATTTACACTAAAAAGAACCAGTAGCCCTATACTAATTAGGCAATTAATCCTTTTATAACAAGTTAAATTGCAATAATAATATTTTTGTTATTGATGTTTGGCATTTTATGCCTATATTTCCTTAATATTTCCTCACGTTTTAGTACCTTATTCGCTCGTTTTATAGTTTATGAATGTGGTTTTACACTGATTTGATGTCGTGTGTATGTAGGTTGTTATGCAGTGTAATTGAAGCTTTTAAGAGCATGATTGAGCAAGAAAAGATTTGATTTTGATTGAGGATTGGGTCGAGCACACGAAGGCACGACACGAGCGAGCAAAGGAGCGAGAAAACACGAAAAATGGCCTTGCGCTGTAGGGGGCGCGCCGCGCAGCCCATAGCGCGCCACCTCCTGCGCGTTTTCTTGCGCGACGCAGCCCAAAGGCGGAGGGATTTTGGCGTCTTCTGTCCATCTTCACGCGATCGTGGGCGCGGGGCGCCCGTTATAGCGCCCCTTGTGCGCGATTTTATGTCCTATTTCGTCTAGGCTTGGGTCTAACTTATTACTAGGCTTTTGTAAACTCTATAAATACTCTTTTACTTAGTTTTTCATAAGAGTTCAGACTTTGGAGCAAATTTGAGAGCTCATAACATCAAGACAAGGGTTTTTCTTCCTACCATTAATTTATTACATCATTATTTCATTATTACATCAATTCCTTGTGTTGTTATTATGAGTATGCGTAGCTAAATCTATCGTTCTAGGGTTAGAGTATTACATGAAGGTTGATGTTTGAAGATTGATTCCCATTAATTGTATCCCATAACGGGTTACTTATTCTTTCTTGATTTCACTTGTGTAATTGTCAGGGCCCGATTATTACGCATTATCTATGGTTTTTAGATTGAACTCGAAAGAGGGAATTTAATTACGTAATAAGAAAGAATAGGACTAGTTTGTGAACCCGGGCATCGGGGAACCAATTTGTGAGTAGGATAGACATATACTTGCTCGCCTAGTTTAACTAATTACAGAATTCGTTAATGCGTGCACGTGATTCAACCCATAGACATATAGGGATTGGAGTAGCCTGCATAGACCGTGAAGAACTGAAAGGTTTTCACGGGTACATTTAATCTGTTAGTTAGTAACCCGGGATTTAAGAAGCGGAATCAATTGGAAAATTCAACTGGATTGTTTGTAACTCTGACCCTGGATCGTCTCCTTATTACTGATAACAACCAAGTCTTGCTCCATTGTTTGAATTCACTGCTACCATTTAATTACTGTTCTTTAGTTAATAAACTCATCACTATTGGAAAAGATCCCTGAATAGTTTATATAAATTGTTTGCTAGAATTCAGTCTGAATAGTCCTCGTGGGAACGATACTCGATTTATCACTTTATTACTTGTCGACCACGTATACTTGCGTGTGCGTTTGGGAGCAACAAGTTTTTGGCGCCGTTGCCGGGGACTAATTATTGACTGATTTCTTTTTGAACAGTTTATTACTTATTATTCAGGTTTAATTTTTGTTTTGAGTTTTGTGCTGTTTCAGGTATTAGGTCCTGCTCGATCTTTACCTACAGGAATGGCAGAAGACCAAGCTTTAGCTGTGCGAGATGTTGCTCTCCCCAGCCTGGAGGGAGTAGCATCGAGCATAGTTAAGCCCGCTATCACCGGGGGATTTGAGATTAAGTCCGGCATGATTCAGTTGCTGCATGTGACTGGACAATATGGTGGATTACTTCATGAGGATCCGCAGCAACACATTCAGAACTTCTTGGAGATCAGTGATACTTATACACCAGCGGGTGTTCCTACTGATTATGTTCGCTTGACGTTGTTCCCGTTTTCACTGATTGGGGCAGCAAAGAAGTGGTTAAAGGCTGAAAAGTCTGGGTCTATCACTACTTGGGAGGATTTGGCTAAGAAGTTCTTGGCTAAATTTTATCCGTCTGCCAAGACAGCCCGGCTGAGGAGCGAAATTGTGTCCTTCAGACAGTTAGAAGGAGAATCCTTGTATTCAGCTTGGGAGCGATTCAAAGCTCTATTGAGAGATTGTCCACACCACAACCAATCCAATGAGGTTGTTGCACACACTTTTGTTGAGGGGCTGAACCAACACACTAAGATCGTGGTTGATGCTGCTGCTGGAGGTCAAGTACTGGCCTTAAATTTTGATCAGATTTATGATTTACTTGACAAGTTTTCGCAGAGCAATCCTGATTGGCAGGGAGATGGTAGAGCTATTACGCAGAAACCTGCAGGGGTACTTCAGTTAGATGCAGTTTCAGAGCTAAGGGCGAGGATGGATGCTATTTCCAATCAAATTAGCAAGTTAGCTCTGCAAAAGGCTCAGCAACCAGTGGCTCCAGTGCAACAACTCCAGAGCTTTTGTGAGGTTTGTGGTCAAGACCATGCTACAGAGGTTTGCTCTTCTAATCCAGAGTCAGTTTATTACGTGGGTAATCAAAACAGGCTGCAGGGTCAAAATCAGTTTGGTAATGGTTATTATCAAGGCAATACGAGAGCCCCGAATAATTACCACCCACTTCCAGCTCCACCACAGCAGGTTAGCAGTTCAGTTGAAGATATGCTAAAGCAAATAATGGCAGGCCAGCAGAGAATGATAGCTGACACTGCAGCCCATGCACAAGCCATACAAGATCTTGCCAATGCTCACAAGAACCTAGAGCACCAGTTGGGGCAATTGGTGGGAGAAAGAAGCACTGTTAAAAAAGAGCCTGAACAATGTCTTGCAGTGACCTTAATTGAAGGTGGAGAGCTGATGGCCAAGTCTGAAGAGAGAGCTGAAATAGAAAAAGTTGAAAAAGTGGAGAAGGTGAAGAAGAAAGAAGAAATAAAGGAGGCACCTAGGCCACCTCCACCATTCCCGCAGAGGCTTATACCACCGAAGGATTTGGCTCAGTATCAAAAATTTGTGAGTATGCTGAAAGAACTTCATGTTAATATTCCTTTGACTGATGTGTTTGAATTGATGCCATCCTTTGTGAAGTTTTTAAAAGAGATTTTAGTCAAGAGGAAAAAGCCTCAAGAGATAGATTCAGTTGAGTTAGTTGAGGAGTGTAGCACAATCTTGAGCAAGCTACCTCCAAAACTTCAAGATCCTGGGAAGTTTACTATTCCTTGTACCATTGGAGGACATAGTATCACTGGTGCCTTGTGTGATCTGGGTGCGAGCATAAATTTGATGCCTCTGTCTGTTTGCAAAAGGTTAGGGCTAGGAGAAATCAAGCCCTCTTCAGTTACTCTTAAGATGGCGGATGGATCACTCACTCACCCTGAGGGTAAGTTGGAGGATGTGTTGATAAAAGTTGGTAAGTTTACATTCTTTGTTGATTTTGTAGTCCTAGATTATGAAGAGGACTTAGAAGCTCCAATTCTTTTGGGGAGACCATTCTTAGTCACCTCGAAGGCACTTATTGACATGGAGCTGGGTGAGATGACTGTTAGAGCGCATGGAGAAAAGGTTACTTTCAGGGTGTATAATGAGAAGGAGCACATAGCTAAAATTGAAGAGTGCTCTATGATTGAATGTGTCAGTCAAGAACATGGAAGTGAACCACATGTGAAGTTGAAGTTGGGGTCTCTCAAAGAAAGGAAAAAGGCAAAGGTTCGGCGTAAGAAGAGAAGACGTAAATACTGGAAGTGAGCTAAAAGTGTCGTCGTGCCACGACGTTAACTAAGGCGCTTCTCGGGAGGCAACCCGAGCTTGTACTTGTATTATTTTATTTATAGTGTCACGTAGTTTTTGTTTTTCCTTGGATTGCAGGTTCATGTAATGTCGAGGCTAAGTGTGGGGTGTCCTCACCCTTGCCTAATATTGATGACGGGATGGGGGAAGTCTGAGTACCTCATGAAGCTTGGAGGATGCTAGCACCAAGGACTACAATCTTCAGGGAAGTTTTCTTTACCTTGCACTTGCTTATTTTTCGCACTGAGGACATTGCTTAGTTTAAGTGTGGGGTGGGGAACTACCCTTTATCTATTTTTGAGGTTAGGATGCATGTACCGTAGGTTTTTTTTTTTGTCACTTGACTTTATTTTTATTTGTTTCTTGCTTTAATATATGAAAAAATAAAAATTAGAAAACCAATGAAAAATTCCAAAAAGATTTTCCTTTTAGTTTTATTAGTGGTACATGTCATCCACCCCGTGGTTTTTCTTATGGCCTCGGTTCTTTTTCACGGGTAGGCCTTTGAACCGGGTAGTTTTTATTTTTTTAGGATTAGGATAGTTAGTATAGGTGACCCTAGACGAAAGGAATAGGTAGAATGCTAGGTGCCTTTGATGTGTTTGATACCGATGGACTTGGACTTGATTGCATGTGCTATTTGTGGTGTCCTTGGGTTTTAATTGTGATGCATGCCTAGGAAAAAAATTGGAACGACCCCCTTGAGATGCTTGAGTCCGCTTGCTTGACTTGATTGCTATCCTTTGTGCATTAGTGCTTAATTTTCCACAAGTTGCATTCTAAATGCTTGAGTGAGAGTTGTTGATGGAACCTTTTTGTGTGGACCATGTGCAATGTGTGTTGTGAGGCATGTTCTTATTTACTCCATGTTGCATATTAATGTCTAGAACTTGCCCCGTGTGTGTGCAAAGCGAAATCCTAGGTTTGCTCTAGTCGGGAAATGATACAAGGCCTTCTTTTGAGTTGCCTACCCTTACATATATACCTTGAAAAAAAATTGTTGTTGTGATTTCTTTGACCCTTTTTATTGGTACCCACACCCCGAGCCTACCCATTTATTCTAAATTGTCTCTTTTGGCCCTTTACTCCTTAAGCACTTTATTGATATTGTGTTGTTATGTTGGAGTTGTGGTTGGAATTGGGAGGTTTTTGAGTGGAGCTAATGAAGAGGGATAATTGAAAAATTTGTGAAGTAGTGGAAAACATTGGCAAGGATGGAAGTTAATGAAATTGGAAAAAAAAATGAAATGATAAGAAAAGAAAAAAATAGCAAAGTTGAAAAGAAAAAAAATTGTGGAAAAAGAAAAAAAAAGAGAAAAGAATATTCATTCCTTGCTAGTGTGGGCTTGAAAATAAAATGCTACTTGTTGAGAATGTGTATGTGTAGAAGAGTTGATTGGGTGGCTTGATGAGATTTGTGCTTAATTAATTGTGATGTATTAAAGTGCTTAGGGAGGTAGTCACTATTACCATATGTATCCTACCCGCCCCTTAGCCTACATTACGACCTTTCTAAAGTCCTAGTTAATCCCGATTGGAGTGAGCTTACATTAGTGGAGTCCTACACTACGGGCTAGCCTATGGTACATTGTGTGTGACATGTGAGCTTTTCATGAGAGTGAGTGAATTCTTTCTATGCTATTGTCCCCATTCTATTCTTGATATTCATGGTTGTGTGTGATTTTTGGGGGGCACTCTCTTGCTTTATATTGGTGAGGGCGCATGGTTTGCATGAAATAGGTGAAGTTGATGGCTTCTTGGTTGAATAGATAGGTGTGATTTTGTGGGAGCATGGTTGCATTAAGTTGAGTTTGTGCATTTGAGCTATTTTGGGGTGGTTGTTCTCATATTTTTGGTTTTGGTAAATTGTTGGCATGTTTGTGGATCCATAGTAGTCATGTGCGCATTTGTTCAATGATCGGTATCAACCATGGTCATAGGCAGACCTGTTTTACCTAGGTTGGAAGTTATTTGTGATTGCTCGAGGACGAGCAAAGGTTCAAGTGTGGGGTGGTGATGTTTGGCATTTTATGCCTATATTTCCTTAATATTTCCTCACGTTTTAGTACCTTATTCGCTCGTTTTATAGTTTATGAATGTGGTTTTACACTGATTTGATGTCGTGTGTATGTAGGTTGTTATGCAGTGTAATTGAAGCTTTTAAGAGCATGATTGAGCAAGAAAAGATTTGATTTTGATTGAGGATTGGGTCGAGCACACGAAGGCACGACACGAGCGAGCAAAGGAGCGAGAAAACACGAAAAATGGCCTTGCGCTGCAGGGGGCGCGCCGCGCAGCCCATAGCGCGCCACCTCCTGCGCGTTTTCTTGCGCGACGCAGCCCAAAGGCGGAGGGATTTTGGCGTCTTCTGTCCATATTCACGCGATCGTGGGCGCGGGGCGCCCGTTATAGCGCCCCTTGTGCGCGATTTTATGTCCTATTTCGTCTAGGCTTGGGTCTAACTTATTACTAGGCTTTTGTAAACTCTATAAATACTCTTTTACTTAGTTTTTCATAAGAGTTCAGACTTTGGAGCAAATTTGAGAGCTCATAACATCAAGACAAGGGTTTTTCTTCCTACCATTAATTTATTACATCATTATTTCATTATTACATCAATTCCTTGTGTTGTTATTATGAGTATGCGTAGCTAAATCTATCGTTCTAGGGTTAGAGTATTACATGAAGGTTGATGTTTGAAGATTGATTCCCATTAATTGTATCCCATAACGGGTTACTTATTCTTTCTTGATTTCACTTGTGTAATTGTCAGGGCCCGATTATTACGCATTATCTATGGTTTTTAGATTGAACTCGAAAGAGGGAATTTAATTACGTAATAAGAAAGAATAGGACTAGTTTGTGAACCCGGGCATCGGGGAACCAATTTGTGAGTAGGATAGACATATACTTGCTCGCCTAGTTTAACTAATTACAGAATTCGTTAATGCGTGCACGTGATTCAACCCATAGACATATAGGGATTGGAGTAGCCTGCATAGACCGTGAAGAACTGAAAGGTTTTCACGGGTACATTTAATCTGTTAGTTAGTAACCCGGGATTTAAGAAGCGGAATCAATTGGAAAATTCAACTGGATTGTTTGTAACTCTGACCCTGGATCGTCTCCTTATTACTGATAACAACCAAGTCTTGCTCCATTGTTTGAATTCACTGCTACCATTTAATTACTGTTCTTTAGTTAATAAACTCATCACTATTGGAAAAGATCCCTGAATAGTTTATATAAATTGTTTGCTAGAATTCAGTCTGAATAGTCCTCGTGGGAACGATACTCGATTTATCACTTTATTACTTGTCGACCACGTATACTTGCGTGTGCGTTTGGGAGCAACAAGTTTTTGGCGCCGTTGCCGGGGACTAATTATTGACTGATTTCTTTTTGAACAATTTATTACTTATTATTCAGGTTTAATTTTTGTTTTGAGTTTTGTGCTGTTTCAG
The DNA here is from genome assembly GCA_037355625.1 of Petunia x hybrida. Classification (NCBI taxonomy): domain Eukaryota; kingdom Viridiplantae; phylum Streptophyta; class Magnoliopsida; order Solanales; family Solanaceae; genus Petunia; species Petunia x hybrida. The sequence continues at coordinate 3,550,675 of JBBBVM010000019.1, forward strand.
GTATTAGGTCCTGCTCGATCTTTACCTACAGGAATGGCAGAAGACCAAGCTTTAGCTGTGCGAGATGTTGCTCTCCCCAGCCTGGAGGGAGTAGCATCGAGCATAGTTAAGCCCGCTATCACCGGGGGATTTGAGATTAAGTCCGGCATGATTCAGTTGCTGCATGTGACTGGACAATATGGTGGATTACTTCATGAGGATCCGCAGCAACACATTCAGAACTTCTTGGAGATCAGTGATACTTATACACCAGCGGGTGTTCCTACTGATTATGTTCGCTTGACGTTGTTCCCGTTTTCACTGATTGGGGCAGCAAAGAAGTGGTTAAAGACTGAAAAGTCTGGGTCTATCACTACTTGGGAGGATTTGGCTAAGAAGTTCTTGGCTAAATTTTATCCGTCTGCCAAGACAGCCCGGCTGAGGAGCGAAATTGTGTCCTTCAGACAGTTAGAAGGAGAATCCTTGTATTCAGCTTGGGAGCGATTCAAAGCTCTATTGAGAGATTGTCCACACCACAACCAATCCAATGAGGTTGTTGCACACACTTTTGTTGAGGGGCTGAACCAACACACTAAGATCGTGGTTGATGCTGCTGCTGGAGGTCAAGTACTGGCCTTAAATTTTGATCAGATTTATGATTTACTTGACAAGTTTTCGCAGAGCAATCCTGATTGGCAGGGAGATGGTAGAGCTATTACGCAGAAACCTGCAGGGGTACTTCAGTTAGATGCAGTTTCAGAGCTAAGGGCGAGGATGGATGCTATTTCCAATCAAATTAGCAAGTTAGCTCTGCAAAAGGCTCAGCAACCAGTGGCTCCAGTGCAACAACTCCAGAGCTTTTGTGAGGTTTGTGGTCAAGACCATGCTACAGAGGTTTGCTCTTCTAATCCAGAGTCAGTTTATTACGTGGGTAATCAAAACAGGCTGCAGGGTCAAAATCAGTTTGGTAATGGTTATTATCAAGGCAATACGAGAGCCCCGAATAATTACCACCCACTTCCAGCTCCACCACAGCAGGTTAGCAGTTCAGTTGAAGATATGCTAAAGCAAATAATGGCAGGCCAGCAGAGAATGATAGCTGACACTGCAGCCCATGCACAAGCCATACAAGATCTTGCCAATGCTCACAAGAACCTAGAGCACCAGTTGGGGCAATTGGTGGGAGAAAGAAGCACTGTTAAAAAAGAGCCTGAACAATGTCTTGCAGTGACCTTAATTGAAGGTGGAGAGCTGATGGCCAAGTCTGAAGAGAGAGCTGAAATAGAAAAAGTTGAAAAAGTGGAGAAGGTGAAGAAGAAAGAAGAAATAAAGGAGGCACCTAGGCCACCTCCACCATTCCCGCAGAGGCTTATACCACCGAAGGATTTGGCTCAGTATCAAAAATTTGTGAGTATGCTGAAAGAACTTCATGTTAATATTCCTTTGACTGATGTGTTTGAATTGATGCCATCCTTTGTGAAGTTTTTAAAAGAGATTTTAGTCAAGAGGAAAAAGCCTCAAGAGATAGATTCAGTTGAGTTAGTTGAGGAGTGTAGCACAATCTTGAGCAAGCTACCTCCAAAACTTCAAGATCCTGGGAAGTTTACTATTCCTTGTACCATTGGAGGACATAGTATCACTGGTGCCTTGTGTGATCTGGGTGCGAGCATAAATTTGATGCCTCTGTCTGTTTGCAAAAGGTTAGGGCTAGGAGAAATCAAGCCCTCTTCAGTTACTCTTAAGATGGCGGATGGATCACTCACTCACCCTGAGGGTAAGTTGGAGGATGTGTTGATAAAAGTTGGTAAGTTTACATTCTTTGTTGATTTTGTAGTCCTAGATTATGAAGAGGACTTAGAAGCTCCAATTCTTTTGGGGAGACCATTCTTAGTCACCTCGAAGGCACTTATTGACATGGAGCTGGGTGAGATGACTGTTAGAGCGCATGGAGAAAAGGTTACTTTCAGGGTGTATAATGAGAAGGAGCACATAGCTAAAATTGAAGAGTGCTCTATGATTGAATGTGTCAGTCAAGAACATGGAAGTGAACCACATGTGAAGTTGAAGTTGGGGTCTCTCAAAGAAAGGAAAAAGGCAAAGGTTCGGCGTAAGAAGAGAAGACGTAAATACTGGAAGTGAGCTAAAAGTGTCGTCGTGCCACGACGTTAACTAAGGCGCTTCTCGGGAGGCAACCCGAGCTTGTACTTGTATTATTTTATTTATAGTGTCACGTAGTTTTTGTTTTTCCTTGGATTGCAGGTTCATGTAATGTCGAGGCTAAGTGTGGGGTGTCCTCACCCTTGCCTAATATTGATGACGGGATGGGGGAAGTCTGAGTACCTCATGAAGCTTGGAGGATGCTAGCACCAAGGACTACAATCTTCAGGGAAGTTTTCTTTACCTTGCACTTGCTTATTTTTCGCACTGAGGACATTGCTTAGTTTAAGTGTGGGGTGGGGAACTACCCTTTATCTATTTTTGAGGTTAGGATGCATGTACCGTAGGTTTTTTTTTTTTGTCACTTGACTTTATTTTTATTTGTTTCTTGCTTTAATATATGAAAAAATAAAAATTAGAAAACCAATGAAAAATTCCAAAAAGATTTTCCTTTTAGTTTTATTAGTGGTACATGTCATCCACCCCGTGGTTTTTCTTATGGCCTCGGTTCTTTTTCACGGGTAGGCCTTTGAACCGGGTAGTTTTTATTTTTTTAGGATTAGGATAGTTAGTATATGTGACCCTAGACGAAAGGAATAGGTAGAATGCTAGGTGCCTTTGATGTGTTTGATACCGATGGACTTGGACTTGATTGCATGTGCTATTTGTGGTGTCCTTGGGTTTTAATTGTGATGCATGCCTAGGAAAAAAATTGGAACGACCCCCTTGAGATGCTTGAGTCCGCTTGCTTGACTTGATTGCTATCCTTTGTGCATTAGTGCTTAATTTTCCACAAGTTGCATTCTAAATGCTTGAGTGAGAGTTGTTGATGGAACCTTTTTGTGTGGACCATGTGCAATGTGTGTTGTGAGGCATGTTCTTATTTACTCCATGTTGCATATTAATGTCTAGAACTTGCCCCGTGTGTGTGCAAAGCGAAATCCTAGGTTTGCTCTAGTCGGGAAATGATACAAGGCCTTCTTTTGAGTTGCCTACCCTTACATATATACCTTGAAAAAAAATTGTTGTTGTGATTTATTTGACCCTTTTTATTGGTACCCACACCCCGAGCCTACCCATTTGTTCTAAATTGTCTCTTTTGGCCCTTTACTCCTTAAGCACTTTATTGATATTGTGTTGTTATGTTGGAGTTGTGGTTGGAATTGGGAGGTTTTTGAGTGGAGCTAATGAAGAGGGATAATTGAAAAATTTGTGAAGTAGTGGAAAACATTGGCAAGGATGGAAGTTAATGAAATTGGAAAAAAAAATGAAATGATAAGAAAAGAAAAAAATAGCAAAGTTGAAAAGAAAAAAAATTGTGGAAAAAGAAAAAAAAAGAGAAAAGAATATTCATTCCTTGCTAGTGTGGGCTTGAAAATAAAATGCTACTTGTTGAGAATGTGTATGTGTAGAAGAGTTGATTGGGTGGCTTGATGAGATTTGTGCTTAATTAATTGTGATGTATTAAAGTGCTTAGGGAGGTAGTCACTATTACCATATGTATCCTACCCGCCCCTTAGCCTACATTACGACCTTTCTAAAGTCCTAGTTAATCCCGATTGGAGTGAGCTTACATTAGTGGAGTCCTACACTACGGGCTAGCCTATGGTACATTGTGTGTGACATGTGAGCTTTTCATGAGAGTGAGTGAATTCTTTCTATGCTATTGTCCCCATTCTATTCTTGATATTCATGGTTGTGTGTGATTTTTGGGGGGCACTCTCTTGCTTTATATTGGTGAGGGCGCATGGTTTGCATGAAATAGGTGAAGTTGATGGCTTCTTGGTTGAATAGATAGGTGTGATTTTGTGGGAGCATGGTTGCATTAAGTTGAGTTTGTGCATTTGAGCTATTTTGGGGTGGTTGTTCTCATATTTTTGGTTTTGGTAAATTGTTGGCATGTTTGTGGATCCATAGTAGTCATGTGCGCATTTGTTCAATGATCGGTATCAACCATGGTCATAGGCAGACCTGTTTTACCTAGGTTGGAAGTTATTTGTGATTGCTCGAGGACGAGCAAAGGTTCAAGTGTGGGGTGGTGATGTTTGGCATTTTATGCCTATATTTCCTTAATATTTCCTCACGTTTTAGTACCTTATTCGCTCGTTTTATAGTTTATGAATGTGGTTTTACACTGATTTGATGTCGTGTGTATGTAGGTTGTTATGCAGTGTAATTGAAGCTTTTAAGAGCATGATTGAGCAAGAAAAGATTTGATTTTGATTGAGGATTGGGTCGAGCACACGAAGGCACGACACGAGCGAGCAAAGGAGCGAGAAAACACGAAAAATGGCCTTGCGCTGCAGGGGGCGCGCCGCGCAGCCCATAGCGCGCCACCTCCTGCGCGTTTTCTTGCGCGACGCAGCCCAAAGGCGGAGGGATTTTGGCGTCTTCTGTCCATATTCACGCGATCGTGGGCGCGGGGCGCCCGTTATAGCGCCCCTTGTGCGCGATTTTATGTCCTATTTCGTCTAGACTTGGGTCTAACTTATTACTAGGCTTTTGTAAACTCTATAAATACTCTTTTACTTAGTTTTTCATAAGAGTTCAGACTTTGGAGCAAATTTGAGAGCTCATAACATCAAGACAAGGGTTTTTCTTCCTACCATTAATTTATTACATCATTATTTCATTATTACATCAATTCCTTGTGTTGTTATTATGAGTATGCGTAGCTAAATCTATCGTTCTAGGGTTAGAGTATTACATGAAGGTTGATGTTTGAAGATTGATTCCCATTAATTGTATCCCATAACGGGTTACTTATTCTTTCTTGATTTCACTTGTGTAATTGTCAGGGCCCGATTATTACGCATTATCTATGGTTTTTAGATTGAACTCGAAAGAGGGAATTTAATTACGTAATAAGAAAGAATAGGACTAGTTTGTGAACCCGGGCATCGGGGAACCAATTTGTGAGTAGGATAGACATATACTTGCTCGCCTAGTTTAACTAATTACAGAATTCGTTAATGCGTGCACGTGATTCAACCCATAGACATATAGGGATTGGAGTAGCCTGCATAGACCGTGAAGAACTGAAAGGTTTTCACGGGTACATTTAATCTGTTAGTTAGTAACCCGGGATTTAAGAAGCGGAATCAATTGGAAAATTCAACTGGATTGTTTGTAACTCTGACCCTGGATCGTCTCCTTATTACTGATAACAACCAAGTCTTGCTCCATTGTTTGAATTCACTGCTACCATTTAATTACTGTTCTTTAGTTAATAAACTCATCACTATTGGAAAAGATCCCTGAATAGTTTATATAAATTGTTTGCTAGAATTCAGTCTGAATAGTCCTCGTGGGAACGATACTCGATTTATCACTTTATTACTTGTCGACCACGTATACTTGCGTGTGCGTTTGGGAGCAACAGTTATACTCAGAGACAGGCCCATCGTTTAAACTTGATGAGTTCAAACTTCACAGGTGTCACCACTTAACCTAGTATATATCTGAAACTAAGGGTTTGTAATTTATTATATGTTGAGAGTTTGTAATTTCTTTTATATAAGTACTTATTTATTCTTTGAGTAAAAAACGATGGTTTCAAGTGAAGCTAATGTAGATATACCACTATTACACTATCATTAAATATAAGTTAAATCCGTTTTTCTAATAAAAATCTACAAATCTGTTAAACCAATTTCCTAAATACTAGCGCCATTATTCTCTTTCATTTCTTGGAATCGAAGTGTAAGCGCAGCCTCATTTTTCACTAAAAAACCATAGGCAATGAATAGCATATAAGACGTTGAGTTAAATTCATGGGTACTAACATTGCAAGCGTTTTTGACATTATTGGATCATTTAAGATATAAATTATATAATAAATTAAGTTGTTAACTAAAATTAAGATTAAAAAATTCCACAACAAATTAAATTACAAGTTTAATAAAAATCATTACAGTGATGTAAGTTGCTCCTCGTAATGGATATGCATAGTTATGTAATCAATACCTGCAAATCTGTTTAACCAATTTCTTTTATTGTTTCCATAATATACCCAAAGTAAACCTTGAAACACAACGCTATCTCTGTCTTCACATTCTTCAAGGAACTTCCAAACAAAAAGTACCCTATAAAAATACGTAAAGAAAAATCTTACCGACCCCATCTTACCATTTTTACACAAAATTATTGGACAGTAGAGAAAGAGAGAGAAACAAAGAAAGTAGATTCTCTTTTATTTTGTAATGTATAAATATTTCACGATAACTGGACCCCCCTCAATTTTATTTTTAAACTTTTTTTAAGTTTATCCATCACGGGTTGCTACAAAACAACATGCATTTGCTATTACCTCTACTATACTTCCATCTATAAAAAAAACCAAGATTTGCCTCTCATATCACATCATTTCTTCTTTGTTCTTGATTCTTTTTTTCTCTTTTTCTTTTCATTTTACATGAACAACAAGGCAATGGCCTTGTCATGTAATATGAAGAAACATAACTCTGTTTTGTTCTGTTTCTTCCACATTCTTGGTTTCATTTTGAGCCAAGGAAACAAGCTAGTTTTAGCTCAGAGTACCTCTGCTGTATTTGCTTGTGATGTTGCAAATAATCCTGAGCTCAAGAACTTTAGATTTTGTGATACCTCATTTGATGTGTCAACAAGGGTAAATGATCTAGTAAAAAGATTAACATTGGAGGAAAAGATTACTATGCTAGTGAACACTGCTGGCAGTGTGAGTAGACTTGGAATACCAAAGTATGAGTGGTGGTCTGAAGCTTTACATGGTATTTCTTACACTGGTCCTGGAGTTAAATTCAATGGTGTAGTTCCTGGTGCCACTAGTTTTCCTCAACCTATTCTAACTTCTGCTTCTTTCAATGAGACTTTGTTTGAAACTATTGGAAAGGTAATATATGTGCTTCTTTATTTCACCTTGTTCATCTTCATTTCTTGTTATTGTAAGACTGGTATTTGTTGGAGTGTCGTCTATATGCTTAACACGGCCCTCGCTTGATCTTATTGAAATGTGTGACCATCTCGTTTAAAAAACTTATACAGTTACACTTTCTTATAACCTAATTATATCATGTGTCAACATTATATTATCTCATTTTCTTGCTTGATCTTTGTTTCAAAAGTTGATTGTTTTCTTGAAGATTGAATTTTGGCCAAGTTTTAAGAACACTTGACTGGTGATTAGCTGTAACTTGTTATGAATGTATTCTTGAGCTTTTGCTTAAAGTATGTAGATTCATTATGAAACAAATAGACCATTAGCTTTTAGAGATAAAAAAAGTAAAGGCCAATTTGTGGACGTACGTCCCTATCGAGGCATTATCTTAAGACCACTCTGCTTTTGTTTTTCTTTAAATCATTGATTGTAATTTTGAAGATGACACTGAATTGAGTCCAATTTTTATGACTAATACAGGTCATGTCGTCTTGTTGACGCTAAATTGATTGCTACAAGATTATAAATCGTGTGAATTGATAAAGGCTAAGCCAGATTTTTTATAGATTTGCTTTTGGAAAGTAGGATGAAACTATTTGTTTTGTATAATGGATTCTTATGTCAGTAAAAGCTAGTCTCTTTAATACTAAACTGGATATTATTATTATTAAGAGCCATAATTGTAGCTGTAAAATTTTACTCATTTGGGCAAGTATTTTAAGAAGATTCCAGCTTGCAAAAATTTTGTTTAGTCAAGTAACAAATTCCATTAGGTTCAGAAGTTTGGCTAAGATATTTGCATCTTTTCAGAATGACCACAACTGTCATATGCATGCACCAACCAATCATTATTAATCTAGCATGCTAAATTGTCCATCCAACCATATGGCAATGAAAGGGATTTATTATACTGTCCTCTTTCATGGGAAAAGTGCTGTTACCTTCATGTGATTAATCCTAAAAAAACGCAGTTGAGAGTTACATTTTGAAAAAAATATGTATTTAAGTTATGAATACTAATAATATAGTATCATTTTTTTTATACTATTAGTGTAATTTAACTTGAGGTACCGGACTTGTTACCATTTTTAGCACATTACTAATTTATGCTGAACTTGAACTCAATAAATATTACTACTACTTAATTTTTGCAGGTGGTATCCACTGAGGCTAGAGCAATGTACAATGTTGGTTTAGCAGGATTGACATTTTGGTCACCAAATGTGAACATTTACCGCGACCCCAGATGGGGAAGAGGCCAAGAAACACCAGGAGAAGATCCAACACTAGCCAGCAAGTATGGTGTGGCATATGTTAAAGGTTTGCAGCAACGCGATGATGGTAAAAAAGATATGCTCAAAGTTGCTTCTTGCTGTAAGCATTATACAGCTTATGATATCGATGATTGGAAAGGAATCCAACGTTACAATTTCAATGCTAAGGTTCTACTCAATTGTTGCCCTTCTCTTGAAATCCTGCAAAATTATTTGGATCAACTTTTAGTATCATGATAAAAATTATGTTTTTTGTTGTGGTGAGTAGGTGACACAACAAGATTTAGATGACACATTTAACCCCCCATTCAAGAGTTGTGTTCTTGATGGAAATGTGGCCAGTGTGATGTGTTCATACAACCAAGTCAATGGCAAGCCTACTTGTGGTGATTATGATCTTCTGTCTGGGGTTATCAGAGGACAATGGAAATTAAATGGGTAAATTTAATGCTATTCATATTTTATATTTTATTCTTTCGAAAAATTATATTGGGAAGAATTCATGAATTGAGACAAGCATGGTTCATGCAGATACATTGTTACGGATTGCGATTCACTAAATGAGATGTACTGGGCTCAGCATTACACCAAGACACCAGAGGAGACTGCAGCGTTGTCTCTAAATTCAGGTTGATAATTTTTAGCCAAATCAAGGAGTATTTAGGATTTAATCAACCATAACGTGACATATTAAACAAACATAATGTGATATTCTCATATTTCTTCACCATGCTAAATGAAGAATTTGCTAAATGTAATAGGCCTGGACCTGAATTGTGGATCTTGGCTTGGTAAATACACTCAGGGTGCTGTTAATCAAGGACTTGTAAATGAATCAGTTATTGATAGAGCTGTCACAAACAATTTTGCTACACTTATGAGGCTTGGATTCTTTGATGGTAATCCGAAAGACCACATTTACGGAAACCTTGGTCCCAAAGATGTTTGTACAGCAGAAAACCAAGAGCTAGCTCGTGAAGCTGCAAGACAAGGAATTGTCTTGCTTAAAAACACTGCAGGATCATTACCTCTGTCCCCCAAAGCCATCAAGTCTTTAGCAGTCATTGGCCCAAATGCCAATATTGGCTATACCATGATTGGCAGTTATGAAGGTACTTGGATACGTTCCTCAAAATACTTCTTTGAACGAAAAGAGTTTAAGTTGTATGCATTGATAGGCAGTGTATATGACTTAAAAAACACCAGTTTCTAGGGATTCTTTTTTCTCAATTACTTGAAATCTTGCAGGCAGTCCGTGCAAATATACAACTCCCTTGCAAGGCCTAAGTGCATCAGTATCAACAGTTTACCAACCAGGCTGTACCGGTGCCAATGTGTCTTGTGCCACAGTACAAGTTGATGATGCCAAGAAAATAGCTGCTGCAGCTGATGCTGTGGTCTTGGTAATGGGATCTGATCAATCTATTGAGAGAGAGAGCAAAGACAGGGTAAATATAACTCTCCCTGGACAACAACCACTTCTAATAACAGAGGTTGCTAGTGTTTCCAAGGGACCTGTCATTCTAGTTATCATGTCCGGCGGTGGCATGGATGTACAATTTGCTGTCGATAATCCTAAAATTACAAGCATTCTTTGGGTTGGTTTCCCTGGTGAAGCTGGTGGTGCTGCCCTAGCAGATATCGTATTCGGATATTACAATCCAAGTAAGTTTTCTGTTTCCATATTTATGTAAATCTCATCAAATCAAGATCTTAACTTTTTCATGTTTCAACCTATAACTATGACTAAATGCCTTGTAAATTTTATTGGGATCTTGCAGGTGGAAGGCTACCAAATACATGGTATCCGCAATCATATGCAGACAAGGTTGATATGACTAACATGAACATGAGGCCAGATCCTAAAACAGGATTTCCCGGAAGAAGTTATAGGTTCTACAATGGTCCAACTGTTTTTAAATTTGGTGATGGATTAAGCTATTCTGACTTCAAACACCACCTAGTACAAGCACCAAAATCTGTCTCCATTCCACTTGAGGAAGGGCATACATGTCGTTCAACACGTTGCAAGTCCATCGATGCTCTTAATGAGCAGAGCTGCAGCAGGTTGGGATTTGATATTCATATGAGAGTTAAAAATGTTGGAAAAATGAGTGGAAGTCACACAGTTTTCTTGTTTACTTCACCACCCTCAGTTCATAATGCACCTCAGAAGCATTTATTGGAGTTTCAGAAGATTCATTTGACACCACAAAGTGAAGGCCTAGTTAAGTTCAACTTAGATGTTTGCAAGCATTTGAGTGTAGTTGATGAGGTTGGAAATAGGAAAATTGCTTTAGGATTACATGTGCTTCATATAGGAGATTTGAAACATTCCTTGACTGTGAGGATTTAAAAGAAATCCTCATGGTCCTATTTCTTTCTTTTTCTTTGTTTGATCTTTGTTCTCTTTTCTCAAAAGGGAAAAGGGAAACTATCACAATATGGGAAATCTAAATTATCAATATGTTGAGGCAATTATAACAAAGTTTCTCATTTTGTGAAGCTGTCCAACTTATGTAGAAGCAACAAAATCATAAACCTTCAATGAAGGTTGTTATATATTTCTCATCTGTTACGTGTTTATCTGCTATTTTATTTGGTCTATTTTATCCACTACAACAACATACCATGTGTTGTCCCAAAAAGGCCTATTTTATCTACGTTACCAATAACATTCCCCAACAAAAAAAGGTGTATCCAAAACAATGCAAACTATGAAATGGGAATCTATAATTTGAAGTCTCATAATGGTTTAAGATGTGTAATATGCAATAGAAAAGGAGGGCAGACAAAGGCAGAATATATAGATTTTGACTGTTTGCCTCGAGATAATTCATGTGTAAATATTTACTAACATAATTTGACTACATGACCAGTATGTTAACGAAACTATTGTAGGTCGCTTTCATGATAATGTTTTATCTTATTAGCTGTTAGCTTTTTGTTTGTATCTTTAGTCAAAAATAAAAAATAAGTTCGTAATTTCATATAGCTGCATACTTCGCAGTTCTCATCTGAATTATTTTTTGTACTGTGCAAGGTCTTATTTTCAACAAACATTTGTAATGTTTCTACAGTTCTTACTTCTTCCACCAAATGTATGGAGTATGATTTTGTCTTCCCACGACAGTCATAACAGGAGAAGAAAATTGCGGTCCAGAAGCCAGAAATATGATTGGCACCAAAGTATGGGTTAAATTTGCAAATTTTATCCATAGTTCATGGGGAAATTCTGATGAATAGCCTTTTTAAAAGAAAAATTTTCACCTACAGACCACTTTTGTTACTGGTATTTAGTTTGAAGCCACTTTTTTATTGGTCTTACATGAGAAGCCATTTTTTGAAACTTCAATCTTTGTATACTGAAGTTCAAACCTTTTGGGTTGAACTTCATGCCTAAATTATGAAGTTTCAATTTCATTCTGTAAGGGCCGAACTTTTAGGTATAGTTGCATAAACTTCAATCCTTGTGGTGGGCTGAAGTTAAACTTCAATCCTTGTGGGCGGAACTTGTGTGAAGTTCAACCCAAAAGAATTGAAGTTACAAAAAGTGGTATCTCATGTAAAATCAATAAAAAAGTGGTCTCAAACAAAACACCACTTGTCAAAAGTTGCATTTGGTGCACTTTGCCTATTTTAAAAGGGATATTTACACTCTATACCCATAAAATTTAAAATATTTACAAACCATACCATTACAAATTATACTACCCATAAAATTAAAAGTATTTACTCAACCTACCCATTTATTATTGTATACCTTTGTTATGCCTTATAGGTGTATACCTTTAAAGTATACTGCATAAATTATGGTATACAAGTCTGGAGGGACATTTATTACTGTATACCTTTGTTATGCCTTATAGGTATATACCTTTATGGTATACTGCATAAATTATGGTATACAAGTCTGGGTGGGTAGAGTGAGTAAATAATTTAGTGGGTAGGTCCAATAATATTTGAAAATAGTGGGTAGTGACTGTAAATATTTTAGGTTTTGTGAGTATTTTTGTAAGTGTCCCATTTTAAAAACACTGAACGATGAATGCCCATCATTTGCCAAGTTCTAGAAGAATAACCAGAAGCGTTCAAACTTCAGAAAGATTCATGAATTCCAGTTCAAAACCATAATAAAAATATTAAAGTTTGAAGGGAAAATGCTCAAGGTCGCTATGAGACTACAGAAGTTGAGAATTCCTAAATTTTTAGAAATATCACTAACTTCAGTAGTTTTTTACTTCAAACATCACTATTTATCTGATTTTTTAAATTGAAATTCATGGAAAAATTTGGAGATTGAGCAATTAGGAGTATTCATCTACAAATAATCATTATATCACGATATAGGCTAAAAAGGTTGCTATCCAATTTATGTAAAAATTTCGTGTAGGGGCCTGTGTGGCACGCGTTAATTGATTTATAACCGTCAAAAATAAATTCGCTAAAAAATAGCTACCTCCGAACAAGCCCCAGTATTTATACTGGGACTTTATATAAAGCTTAAGTAAACTAACTCCAGTATAAAATGCTGGGGCTTTGAACAAGTTTTGCTCAAAGCCCCATTATTTTGATATGGGACTTTGTATAAAGCTTCAGTCCCATAACAAAATATTGGGGCTTTCAACAAAAATAGTTACTATTATTTTGTTATGGGATAAAGTTCCATAACAAAGTAATGGGACCTTTGAACATTTTGTTATGAGACATTATATATAAAGTTTTAGTCCCATAATAAAATACTGAGGCTTTGAACAAGTTATGGGACTAGTTTGGGGTGTTTTTCTAGCGCTAATGAAGCGTAAGTGTGCGCGTGAATTTTTGGCTATTTTTCAATGAATTTTGAAACGGTGGATAAAACTCGTTGAGCGTGTCAAAAAATGGTTACGCATTAAATTTCCTATCTAAGCTTTAGGGGAAAGTACACGAAAGGCCACTTTTGCCACTGGTCTTTGGGCACAGGCCATTAATACCAAAATATTTAGTTTGTGGCCACTTTCGCTTAAAAGATAGAACTTCAGTCCAGAGGCCGGATTGAAGTTCAGTCCTATAAGACAGAACTTCAGTCCAGGGCCATATGGATTGAAGTTCAATCCTTAAAGATAGAACTTCAGTCCAGGGCCATGTTGACTGAAGTTCAGTCCAGTCCTTAAAGATGGAACTTCAGTCCAGGGCCATATGGACTGAAGTGGATTGAACTTCAGTCCAGGGCCATATGGACTGAAGTTCAGTCCTTAAAGATGGAACTTCAGTCCAGGGACCATATGGATTGAACTTCAGTCAATGATCAGAACTTAAGTCAATGTTTATTTAGTAAAGGCCCAAAAGTGGCCTCTAGTGTAAGACCAAAGAAAATAGTGGCCTCAAACCAAATACCGGTGTTAAAATTGACCGCTGGGCGAAATTTTTACAAGCTTTAGTAGTTCATGTTTGTACATGGGCCTCGATTATTAAGTTACCAGTTTTTGCGTGAAATAGAAAGACCTGGTGTCGCTGTGACAATACTATCCTTTGTAGGAAAGGTCTTAAACTTTTGACCTCCATTAGGAAAAGTTCCTAGAGACCTCAGAGGAAAGGCCATTCCAGTGCATAAAGCATTCCACATTCACGTAAAGTATAGGGAAAGGCCGCATCTCAAAATGTGTGATGTACGCAACCTAATCTCCATAGCCATGTCCTATTGCTTATAATATCTGACGAGGCTAGAAACTTTTCTTAAGAAGATCAAATTGTAAAAGTTTTTTTATGGGACCAAATCTATGATCGGGCACCAAAGGTATTCTATCTCTGTAAATAAGCCAAGCAAAGTGCACGAATAGCCATTTTTGTCAGTTGTCTTTTGTTAAGGCTATTTTTTTAATTGATTTTGCATGATAGGCTATTTTTTGAAACTTCAATCCTTACGGATAAAGCACACAATTCAGCCCACAGGGTTGAAATTCAATTTCAGCCCACAAGTGTTGAAGTTTACGCATCTATACTTAAAAGTTCAGCCTTACGGATTGAAGTTGAACTTCATAACTTAGGCATAAAATTCAACCCAAAAGATTTGAACTTCAGCCCACAAATATTTTTTTCCAAAAAGTGGCCTTTTATGTAAAACCAATAAAAAAAATGGCCTCAAGCCAAATACCAGTGATAAAAGTGGCCTGTGAGTGACACTTTACCAATAACAAAGGATTTTTTTACATAAAAGTACAAGTTTTAGAGTTTAATTACCAAACATAGCAATATTTTAGTAAAATTACCCTATATAGAGGAAAACACAAGATAATTACAAGCATAGCAAAAACATAGCAATATTTTTTCCCATAACATACCAAACCCTTACATTCTTCCTTCTATTTCCTCCACTATCACTTTTGCTCCTCCTATTTCCCCCTATTTCACTTTTCCTCCCACCATTTCCCCCCAATTTCACTTTTACTCCTACTCCTCTCATTTTCCCCAATTTCACTTTTCCTCATCCTCAATGTATCTCATTGAATCTCACTATTTCTGCTCCGTATCTAGCTGTTTCTGCACTGTTTCAACTGTTTCTGCAGCACCGTATCTAACTGTTTATGCACCGTATCTAGCTGTTTCTGCACTGTTTCAACTGTTTCTGCAGCAACATATCTAACTGTTTCTACACTGTTTCAACTGTTTCTGCAACACCGTATCTAACTGTTTCTGCACCGTTTCAACTGTTTCTAACTGTTTTTGCACTGTTTCAACTGTTTCTCAGTATTGTATCTAACTGTTTCTGCAACGTTTCAACTGTTTCTACAGCACCGTATCTAATTGTTTCTACACCGTTTCAACTATTTCTGCAGCACCGTATCTAACTGTTTCTGCACCGTTTCAACTGTTTCTCAGCACCGTATCTAACTGTTCTGCACCGTTTCAACTGTTTCTGCAGCACCGTATCTAACTATTTCTGCATCGTTTCAAACTGTTTCAACATCGTTTCTTACTTTTTCTGGACTGTTTCAGGTTTTGTCCAGTACTACTGTATGAAACTAATTCTGCACCGTTTCAGGCTGTGTTCAACACTGTATCAAACTTTTTTTGCACCATATCTTACTGTATCTCTCTGTATCTGCACCGTTTCAGATTGTTTCAGTGTCCTTTCAACCCGTTTTAGCGCCATTTCAATCTGTTTCAGAAGCCGTTTCAAATGGTTTCAGCAAAATACACCCATGCATATAAAAAAAAGTCGCATATACGCATATCCATACACCAACAAAAACAAATACAAGCACAAATACAATTTACAATGAATTATCAATGGACAAATTGAGCAATTTTCAGCCAAGCAATGATTAATTGAATAACAAATCAGTAGGGTTAAACCCATTTCAAAACAAGGGAATTGAAAAATCAGAAATCGATTTCGAACAAATAAAACCCATCTCCAAACAGATGGTCGATCCAACCAGAACACTTGCTTTCGCCAGTGACACATCAGCAGATAAGTGGAAATTCTAAAATAGTTGCAGAGGAAAAGGAATTGGCGACGAGATGAGCTGACAAAACTGCTAATCGACTTCGAGCAATAGTTGAAGAATTCTCGTGCTCCATTACTAGGTGCAGTTAGTCATGGCGAGTAGCTTCTGCGTAGCCACCACCGCGACTACGTTCGCCCATGGAGATGGTAAACTCTGGTGAAATAATGGGATGTGGACGGCGGCAATTGTTGCTCTTATGGACATCAAAATAGTGTGCAACAACATCGTTGATGTTGAAATAAGATGATTTGGAGAGTTATTGAAATGAGTTTGTCAGTGTGTTACTGGGTCTTTGTGGATTTGGATTTGGAATTGGAGAAACAGGGAAGAAAGGGACGAGAAAGGTCTTAGTGATGGGGTTGGCTTTGGAATTTTGTTAAGTTGCATTTGATTGAGTTATAGAAATTTTGAAATTTTTTACATTATTGCTAGAAAAAATATTGCTATGTGGTGTAATTTGTGTAATGTTGCTTTTTTTTTTTTGTAATATAAGGGTATAAGGTTGTATATAGTGTAAAAATCTCAATAACAAACACCAACTTCTCTTTTACTTTTGTGGCAGGCTGCGATAGTTTTAGATAAATTATTTAGAAATTAACTGAATATTACTATTATATAGAAAAGCCAACATGGTCGTCCATGGGCAAAACAGTAAATTTACCTCATAGCTGATTACTATAAATTATAATACTCCTTCTCAGTCCACGTGTCTTTTATTTACTCCACAAGCACCAAAATTGTAGAAAGTCCAATTTAGTATCTACAATAGCAGTATCTTCAGAGCTTCTTTCAACTCAAATCTCAAAGTTCCAATCTTTCATTTTTCATTAAATATTGAAAATTTAAGTTGACAATGAAATAATAACTGAAGAAGAATCCTGAAGCTCCACTAGCTCTGACTCGACAAAACGGGTATGCATCTCTTCATCTCTGTTCTTTATTCTTCACCTCTTGCATTGAACAATTTACACTATGTTTTTAAAAATTTGAGTTCTTTCATTTTTTATCAAATTTAAGCAATTAATAAATTCAAAGTATGTTATCCGGCAATCAACATACATTCAGTAAGAGTCCAACACCACAAACGACTAAGAAAATAAAATATTGATACTTGGTTGCTGCAATTATTTGTTATAAATTAATTAATCCCCTAAAAATATTTAATGATTTTGGATTACGGCTCTAATTTTAGGAGAATTGGAGCTCCTAATTTTAGCTATCTAGGATGGAATTTGACACTAATTCTGTGGTTACATGTCTGCAAGTTCTGTAAGCTTTCAGGTGGAGAATAACTCAACCGCGATGAACTTAATGTTGACACCGAGCAGGTTTCTACTGCTTTGCTTATCCTGCTTCGGCTTGAATTATGATATTGCTTCTTTAGGTGTAGTAGTGGGAGACAATCTTTTATGTACACATGAGAGCCGTAAGGCTCCTTTAAAAAATTGTACCTTATATCAGTGCTCTAGATCGAGTTGTTCTAGCTTAAACCTATATATCAAAAGAGCATCTTTACTTGGTGAATGGAGAATGCTTGCTTATAAGTGAGAGTTTCTCGGCAAGAGAAGTAGTTGATATCTAGCTTCCATGGAAGAAAATGCCAACACTAGCTATGAGAGTTAAATTACAATATTCGGTTGAGAAAGTTGGTCATTTAAATAATATTTGTTTAATTTCGAAGCATACAAGTTTGATAATATTTGGTTGAGACTAAATGGTGGACATTTCAAGAAGAATAATGCAATACAAGAAAGACATGGCACCAACATTGGAAGTGGCTCATTCATTGGGTCAATAAGAAGTTACTTTGGTCGTCAGGGTTAGCAAGGATACATATTTCAAGTTCTCGCACAGATTTTTTCTTCTTGTGCTATAGTAATCAAGATGGACCTGCTTGATTTTGAAGAGCTAGGAGAACGATTGTGCTGCAAGGATTTAAGATCAGTAATGATAAAGCAAAAACATGTACATGATTTTTGTCTCCTTTATCTCTCTCCCCTTCTGATGTTTGCAATGTATAATCAACTACTTACTAACTAAAACTTTGATCTCACATTAGTGCCTACTGCCAACTTTAAGGATTATCTAAGTCTAGGTACAAGTGAAGGTTAGTTGTTGCAATATGAAGACTACGAGAATGTAATCTACAACAAATGCATCATGTATGTTGGTTAGTAAATTATTCTCGAGTTACTTTATGCTTTCTTTCACAGTTGAGTTGAGCCATTACGAAGTACTTATCATCGCATCTAGAAGATCTGGCTATATTCATATTGCAACTATAGAATCTGATGAACGTGGCCGATGAAGATCGATGGATATATCACTATATAACCTAGGCGATTGTTGCTTCAGAACTTGAGCTGACAGAGCATGCTCTCCTGTCCATGCAACTTTATTTATAGAGGTAATATTCTTGAGAGTCATATATAATATGATATATTTTCCTAAGAGTTGTTTGATTTTTTGTTCAGTTTGCAGTTCATATAGTAGTAAGTTTTCTTCTTCAGTTCCTTAATTAGGTTGATGTTTTATGAGTATTGTTAACATATAAGATGTTTTCATATCAACCTTGTGGTCTCACAAGGTGGACTTTTCTCAGAATGAGCACTACTTTTCGGTATCAGCAAATGGTTGCATCACAATCCCAATTTGAAAGAGTCTGCCTTATAATTCCACAAGACTTAGTAATCAACATCATAGTTGTTTTTTATTTGAAATATGATACAACTTCAACCATAAGTTCATTAGAAACAAACTTAGACATAACATTGATACCTATCTCTCTTCTTTACATGATGATTAAAGTACTTGAGAGCAATACCAAAAAAGATACTGCAAAGAGAAGCTTCATTGCTGTTTACTACACACTTGCTACTCACAGTTGATATATGAAAAGGAGTATATGAAAAGAGGAGTGTATGAAAATGAGAAACTGTTGGATGCCTCATTTTGGTTCCCAAGCTGTCATTACGTACAATTTTTAACATATGTCAAGCTTCAGTTCATTGTTTGTAGACTCGCATAGGCTTTTATTTATGGTGTCAACTGCTTCGTCTAAGGTGCTGCAAAGTCTTATTTGATGAGTATGAGTGATATGTGTCGCAATTATTTATCATCGACATGGCGTGTCTGCGAGCAAACCTTCAAAAGCTATTCTTCATGTTGGGCATGTGCTGTGCACAGGCAATATTAATCTAGTTATCCACTAAATTATACCCCTAAGCGACTAACCGTAGCCTGCCATAGTTCTAAAGTTCAGTATTCTTTTACCACAATGAGAATTTTAGTTACAAAAATTTAGGTATT
This sequence comes from Petunia x hybrida, assembly GCA_037355625.1. Lineage (NCBI taxonomy): Eukaryota > Viridiplantae > Streptophyta > Magnoliopsida > Solanales > Solanaceae > Petunia > Petunia x hybrida. Next base: position 3,569,799 of record JBBBVM010000019.1, read on the forward strand.
CATGTTGGACTGTGAAATCTTGTTAAAAACCTTTAAGTTTTGTTCAAAAAACAATTATTTTTCTTTAAAATAAAAATAAAAAAATAGCTGGGCCTTTGAGCTCCAGGATTAAAAAATATATGAATATTACAGATTCTTGTGTTTTCCACTAAACCTAGTGGAAAAAAAAACTGATTCAGCTCGAAACTCATATATTTTTCTAAAATACTAAAATTCAAACTCCAGCATTAAAACACAATCTTTAGCTAAAAACTCACACAGTTTTCAGGAAATTCACCATTTTAGTTGTAAATCCCAACATTTTATACCGAGTTCGAAGTGGCTCTCTTCAAATACCAATTATTTTTGGGACTTCATTTTAGAATGTCTCAGTATTTTTTAGTTGAACTTTGAAAATATTAGTTCGAAAGTTCATGTAAACAATACTAAATTTTTTTATTTTTCTTGGATCGGACTGTTTTCTAAAAAAATTTTAAATACTGACTAGTTTTTATTTAGCACTATGTAAATTGACTATGGGTCAAAATTTGACCTCGAATTTCCATGGTTTTGTCTGGACTGCACTTCAATTATCAAGATTTTCTCCTAGAGTTTGATGACTTATTGTTTCATAAATCTTCAATGTTTTTTTTCCCAACTGTGGCTAATTATCAAAAAGCTTTGCAAACGTGAGCTCCATATCAAGTGTAAAAAGTTACTAAGTGATCTAAATTTGACGTAAAAATTTTGCATACGAGCTCGTTTGATGCCCGTTAATTAATTTGTAGCCGTAAAAAATAAATTTACTGAGAAATAGCTACCTCCAAACAAGCCCAAGTATAAATACTGGAAAATTTCAGTAAAGTAACCCCAATATAAAATACTGGGGCTATTGAACAAGTTTTGTTCAAAACCCCATTATTTTGTTATGGGACTTTGTATAAAGCTTCAGTCCCATAATAAATACTGGGGCTTTGAACAAAACTTGTACAAAGCTCCAGTATTTTGTTATGGGACTGAAGCTTTATATATAAAGTCTCATAACAAAATAATGAGATTTTGGGATAAAGTCCCTTTGATGGGACCTTTGTTATGGGATAAATCCCATTATTTTATTATGGGATAAAATCTCATAACTAAATAATGGGACCTTTGAACATGTTAGTTCAAGATCCCATTATTTTGCCATGGGACTTTTTATAAAGTTTCAGTCTCATAACAAAATACTGGGGCTTTGAACAAGTTGAACAAGTTTTGTTCAAAGCCCCAGTATTTTGTTATGGGACAAATCTGGGGTGTTTTTCCAATGCTAATGGAGCGTAAGTGTGCGCGCGAATTTTTGGCTATTTCTTAATTAATTTTTAAACGGTGGATAAAACACTCTTTGAGTGCGTCCAAAAATGGCTACACATCAAAATTTTACTTCAATTACGAGGCCAAGTACTTCTAACCAGCCCAAGATATTTGTAGGTAAAAATTTCGCATAGGGGCCTGTTTGGCGCGTACTAATTGATTTGTAGCCGTTTAAAACAAATTTATTGAGAAATAGCCATCTTCAGATAAATACCAATATAAAATACTGGAGCTTTGAACAAAAATAAAAGGGTAATTCACAAAACTATACAAACTAACATTTTTTCTTACACTAAAATGTCAACATTTTCCCATTTTCAAAACATAGCAACATTTTTTTTCAAAACATAGAAAAATACAAACAAAAGGAGGATAAAAGCCTAGATCCACCTCCTACCACCCCCTGCCCCCAGCCCCCATCACTGCCACCACCGCCGCCCATCAACCACCGCCCGCAATGTATGGACAATGTATGGACAGTGTATATTTTTGTAATTTCACTGTATGAACACTGTATGGATAATGTATACATTGTATATATAGTGAAAATACGGTGGATACACACACATACACTTATTGTATGTGTGTATATTCTCTGTATAGACACTGTATGGTCATTGTATGCACGTTCATTCACCGTACATACACACAAACAACAAAATCGAATCTGATTGTATATTTATTGTATGACAAGTATATATTCATTGTATGTCCGGTGTATATTCACTGTATATACTGTGCATACACCGGGCATACAATGAAAATACACACGACATACATTCCATACAGTCCCAAAACACCAAATATACACCACAACCACCGTGGTTCCGCCGTGTCCCACCGGAAAACTCAATAAACAAAAAAAAAAAGACAAAAACACTGTTTTCCGCCGGATCCGAGTCGGAAAACATAGCAAATCTACACGGCACCATCCACCGGAAAAGCAACATACCATATCCACAGATCCAACAAATCGACGACGGTTCCACACCACCGGAAAAGAAACATAGCAGATCCATAGATCCACACCGACCGGAAAAGCAAATCGACGACGGCGCAACATAGATCGCCGGAAAACTTAAAAAAAAAAAAACGAGCGACGCCGTAGCGGCTCGGACAGGGAAAAGTTGGGGGTGGGGGAGGCGGGAAGATGACGGGATGGGTGGTGCCAAGGCTGGCCGGAAAAATAGTGGGGGTGGGGGTGGGGGTGGGGGTGGGGGCCGGCGGGGAAAGAGAGTGGAGAGAAGAGAGAAAAAGGGATTAGGGTTTTTTTTTGTTATGACATGTTTGGTAGCATTTGTAAAAATATTGCTACGTTTGGTAAAGTGACAAAGTATTGCTATGTTTTTAAAAAAAGTGCCCTAGAATGACATACAGTGTAATTAACCCAAAATAAAACTTCAGTAAATTAATCCCAATACAAAATACTTTCAAAGCCCCAGTATTTTATTATAAAGTCTCTGCAACAAAATAGGCTTTAAACAAAACTTTATTCAAGAATAGTGGAGTTTAGTTTCGATTGATGGATTTTCTCTTGGTTTCAGTCCAAATATGAAACAAGACTTGATTTGTTCATGAGGCATGACCTTAATCTTCACTTTCTCTTCCTAAGAATCAGTCAGAAAACAGAAATATCGATTAACTCGTTGATCATCTTTTCTTTCTCTAAATATCACTACTACTTTTTATTTGTTATCTACCTTCTGAAACATAAAATCCGTTTTGTTACTTTTTGTGAAATTCTTAAATATTCCTTCATTGTCATTATTCGATTTGCTGATTTGTTACTTAAATTAACATCCCTTAGTTGACCCATTTGAGTGTAGAAAAACATAGAAAACTAAGTAACCAATACTTCTACTCACATAAACATGCCATACGGATTTGTACAGCTTGCAATTCTTCGTAAAGCATGCCATTTTAAGTTTGATCAACCTCATGAGACATGATATTATGTTTGATGAGATATATGGAATAGAAAACCAATTATATCATGATTCATTAGATAAAGTTTGATAACTTTAAAAGGATTACTTAATGGATTTACTTGTCAAGTGCTCATCTTTGGTCGCTCTCACATTTTTCTTGCTATATATCCTTCGTCAGCAGATTAGACAAGAGTCATGTGCTATGGCTTTTTAGGGTTAAAAATGTCATCCAATTGGTTTTTTAAAAGTTGAAATATTTTGAAATGAATTTATATCGACTGATCGGAAATATTACACGCATAGTACTCCACTTTAAAGATCTAAAAATAACCTGTCATTTGCATGGTCTGCCCCCCTATTAGTTGTGTCTTCTTTCATCGTTTCTCTTGGCATCTTTTGGGTCATATATCATAAAGAATTTCAGACCTAACATGACCATTAGATTCCTAGTTCAGCTGAAGTCACTCCCTTTGGCCACCACGAAATCACGAAATACAAACCAAATGAAAAGAAAAAAAGAGATACTAAATTAAAGAGAACATATTAAACTAATGCTGTTGCAACAAATAGAATTTTATTAAAAAACAGTAAACTGTTAATATATATATTCAATTGTGACAAACAGCCAGTTGGATTCCACCTTTTAAGAAACGATTAAAGTTATATACATGTACTATTTGAGTTTTAATTAATTTATATATTAATCGTAAATGAAAAGAATTTTAAACTACTAGTTCACATTTTATAACGGCTTATATGGTCTAAAGGTTTTCTACACACGGTTTATATAGAACTTAAACCGATATATACTATTATTTATTTATATCATTAATTACCGTGTAATCTTTGTAGGGTTCGAAATGCAATTCATTCTTCGTTACTACATCTGGAAAAGGCCACCTAATTTTAGACTGACTGACGGAAAATTCAAAACCAACAATATTAAATGGCACCCGCAAGAAACGAGGGACGATGAAGTTGGTAATCCTTATTTTGGTGTTTTTATAGTAGCAAACCTAGCTTGTTATGACGAAAACTAACTTGATAATTTAATTAATGAAACTCGGGATACCCCAAATAAAGGCATATATCAATTGCAACTAAAATATGAGTAGATAATCACCATATCCTGAACATATTATTCTATACATGATTAGGTCACTTAGAAGTTAGATCCCATCATCCACAGCTTAAATGAGACCTTGTTTTTGTTTCACAAATGAGGACCACCCAACCTAGTCCTACTACGTTAACAAGAAAAACACATTGAACTTTGCTGGTTATGCTATTTTCTTCTTGTTTTTCTTGGATCACAATTGTAATAATGTTGCAACAAAGAGGACGAGGTAGGTCCCTTCGATGCTAACGTCAAGTGTATTATCATTTCCTACTAATTATTTTTTAATTAATCAATGGTGTTAGTTGGTATTGAAAACCATAGGTTTCACAGTTCACACCACACATATTATCTGGGTTTCGTACCAAATTATATAGAATCTATTAGTATTTAAAAAATTATATATATACTCATTTATGAGATTTTTCTTTTTTCTTCATAAAATGGGAATTGTCCTTCTCAAGTTTAAGTTATCATAGAAAAATCGACTATGGTTTGTGTTTGCGTCTTTCACTGAATATTCCACGTTTTGGCAAAGAAAGTCGCCTCTCGCTTAGGTTTGCTTGTTCATTGAAATTCTAAAGTTTGGATTATACTAATTGAAATATCTAAAGATTAACGTAATGAGGAAGGATATTATAGTGGCAATATATATGGAGTATACATTTTCACTCTTAAATAGTATAGTTCGGGGGTTTGAATTATACCTGTCAATCGGTTCGGCCTAGCCCGATATCGGACCGGACCGGTAAAAGACCGGACAGGTTCATTATAAGCGGTCCGGGACAAGGAGGAAGCGGGTTGCGAGCCGAGCCGGGCTTAAGAAAAAAGACCGGTTAGCCCGGACCGGTAAAAGACCGGTCTTTGGCCCACCGGTGGACTGGATCGGACCAGTTTTTTCATAGAAAAATTATTTTATATATCGAGGAAAATTGAGACATGCTTTTGCCAAGAATCATACAAAATATAATATAGCATTTAGTCCCTTTTAGAATCCCTCAATATGCAATAGTATCAAAGATATTTTTAGCTTCATTAAGTACAACGAATGAACATATTCATTTACTATTTTTTCATTGCTAATCAAGAATATATATTAATTAATTATTTTTTACAACTTATTTTCCATCGTTGTAAGAGAATTTGATAGTTTAAGTTTTTCACCCTTGAATTGTAGTATTAAAGTTGTATCTATTTGACTAAGCGTCCTATAATAATAATGAGATAGTATTTAAAATAATAACAATGATCTTTTACTTCATGAGTAGTGCATCAAGTTAACATAGTGATTAAACTTGATTTCCATCAATGAGTCAAAGTATATGATTCTCAAAATGTTTGATCATTTCTGTGCTGCTTTCACCTTCCTTCTCTTTTTATATAAGATTATATGTCCTTCCAATTGCAAGTACAAAGTGATAGGCTTAGCTAAAATATGAAAAAGAAAAAAGAAGAAAAAAGTCGGACCGAACCGGTGCTTAATAGGCTAAGGGCCGAGCCGGGCTTCAATTTTAAAAAAAAAAGACCGATTCGGACCGGACCGGTAATGGCCCGGACCGGACCGGACCGGACCGGAGCGATACCGGGACCGGTGAGCCGACTCTTAACGAGCCGGTCCGGACTGTTCCTAGCCCGATTGACAGGTATAGTTTGAATTGCTATCCTATGAGGGTTACGTACGAACGGCATGTCGGCATCACTAAATTATGATTCCTAAAAATATTTTCACGTTAAAACTAACTCAACATCTCAAAATTTACGCTGGAGTCATCTCATACATCTTACTCCTTTCGTTTCAAAATAGTAGACACTATTTATTTATTAGTCTGTTTAAAAAAAATGATACAATTTTAAATTTGGAAATATTTTTGAATTGAAACTATTACTTTATCCTTAATGAAATGTTTTTATAGCCACATATTTATGTAGGACTTATTTTGAACCACAAATTTCAAAAATATTACAACAGTTCTTAAATTCTACTACAGTCCCGATATATTATAAGACAACCACTTTAAAACGGAGGGAGTATTACGATGATGGGAGAAGTTCCCTTTGATTTCTTGATTGTCGGGGAGGGTGAGGGGGTTTGTGGGTAGGTATAAGAATCCATTTGTATGGAATCAGAGATGCATCTTTCTCTGTGGGGCCAATGGGGACCACTGCTAACCTAATACAACTCCCATTTCCAGTGGAATGTGAGCCCTCACCCAACCCCATATTTTAATTGGCTTTAATTTTTGTACGTAAATAAAAAATTTATAGTACGTGATGTCAAGTCTTTAATGTAGCTCAATATTAAGCTGATAATTGCATGCAATTGTTTATTGTAACTTGTAAGTATGAGTTACAAACATAAATATGAAAGATAATTAACTTGTTAAGATAAGTTAAATATTGATAATGAGATAATGTTATACGTTAATGTACATTATTAACGTATATAACTAAACTATTAAACTATTTCACCTTCAATATTGTGCTGACGCCATGACTAAATTAGGAAAAGTTAGTACTTAGTAGTAGTACCTAATAATAGTGCCGGATCATGGTTTAACATAACATACCGATGGTGTAATTTTTTTACACAGTACGCTAATTTAAGGTATATTATACATAATTTTTCAAATATTCTTACTTGTTTTAATATTCTCCTGCCTAATACTCTTTTTAAAATGCTAATCTAGTTTAGAAAATTGACAATTGGTTGAGTCTACCTAATACTCCTTTTAAAATGCTAATCTAGTTTAGAAAATTTACAATTGGTTGAGTCACGATTGAAGAATCAACCTTCAAGAATTACAATGACAAAATCTAGCATATAGTTGGTATTTTGGACAATAAAGGAATTAAGGACATCGATTTGGTCAAATCATCACCATAATTAAAGTTTATACATTAGTAAAACAATTAAGAATACTTAAATAATTACTTACAATATGCTTTAAAATATGTTTACATCGTCGATGTATATTTGTAAAACTTTTTTGAATAGATTTTTTACTTGTTGTCCGATACTTACGTTGTTAATTACTTGACTAATCTAAATTTGTACTTTGTAGCCCATTAAACGCTCTTTGTTGAAAAAAATAAATTATTTTCAGCACTCAAATTCGAGACATCCGTTTAACATATAAGGAGAGAAAGGGGGAGTGTGTGTTCATGGATTCGACGTTTAATCAGCTTGATGTTGCTTTCTCTTTTTTTGAGTTAGTTTCTCGTGTATTATTGAGTTTATAACTTTACCCTTTAAGCCATGGGAAAGGGTAGTGAAAATATTACTCCTACAGTTTTTAGCTTTTCATCGCGATCGATTCGCCAATTCACGCTACCATACATCGTCCAAAGATTCTATTTACATTTTTTATGAATCATTAGATATGACATTTTCCATCTTACTAAATCTTATCCTCACGAATGGTGTTTGCAGCAAACACCAATGTGACTTTAAAATTACTTGATGCCACTAAAATCGTGAAGAATAAGTTTTTATGATCAGAAAATTCAATGACTTAACTAGATTAACTTAATACTGTATTCAACTATTCATTATCGGTGACATATCTTCCTATCATTAGCATATAATATACGCCACACAACATATCAAAATTAATATATTGTTCATCAGAAGATTAACGAGTTTTTATATTTGTCTTAAGCTTCCCATTATCTTGTAACTTATGGAGTACATGTTTGTGCAATCACGATCAATGAAACAGCTAATGATAAGTACATCTATACTTTTGTTCGAAACCGTATACTCTTGAATAAAATTTTGAATATTTCATATTCTTAGTTCGCAAATGCTTTATAAAGTTTATATTACTAGAACAAAAACTATTAAATGCATCCAAAAGTTTTAGTGTATCAATCTGTTTTTGAAAAAAATCTACAACTAGTTTGGAGTAGTATTCGTACATACATGGGCGGACTTAAGTAGTAGTATTCGCTGGAAAATTACACGGTATAAGTAGGTAAATTTTTTTTTTAAATATATATATATATGTAGTATTTCATATGTTGAGCCTCAGCTCCTTGATTTTTTTGATATATTCAATTATTTATATTTTGATACCCCTTGTTGAAAATTCTGGTTCTGCCAATACGTACATAGCAATGGCTAACCGAATTCCATTGTTCTAATCGGAGAGAAAACTTTGTTCACACATGATTTTTATGCTAAGTCAATAATTATTAAACTCGAAATTATTAAGGAAAATTCACTAATGAGAAGTCGAAAGCGTGTATTACTAAGTCAAAAGTTATTGTATTGTTTACAACACTGTCCGAATTTATCTTTTGACTACACTATTTCATCTCAACTTAAAGTTTTTGATAATTTAAATATTTAACATATAAATATGGAGTATGCGTTAGTTTATCTTATACTCCTACTGTTGAAAGATAAGATGACAATTATTGAGGGGAATCCACCAATGAGACATCGAAAGCTGGCAATAAACAAAGTTTTCCAATTTTGGGAGTGGATGCAGCAAATGGAGACTCAATCATTTGATATGATATGTTCTTCAACTATTGAAGACAATAATATTGAAACTTGAGCATCGATAGCAAATTGTCATTTGTGAGGGTGCATTATCACCCGTCATCTCAACTTCTCTATAGGAGTAAGGTTTTCCTTTTGGAAGTTTATCTTTACACGAAATTAGTAGGTTTCCATTATGTAATCTTAAATTTGACGCTAATAGATTTAATTAGGTTAGGAGCCAAAAAGGCCCTATCAGCTTGCTCCCTGGATAGATATTTTTCCTATTAAAAGCACTGAACGTTCGGGCACAAGATGACAATTTAATATAGGCCACTAATTTCTTTAACATAGCTTATGTCACACGAATGCGACCCTCAATTATCAAATGTGAATGACGAAGTTACCCAACCCTATGGTCCATATATTAACATAACTAGGGCAATATAATCAATTAAGTTTAAGTTTGTACCCTTCACTAGTGATAGGACTATAAGTGAAGGTACAAGAGGGATGAATCGTATTTTCTTTCTAAATTTTTTTCAGCCGACTGCTTTACCAATACAGTCAATTAATACTGTAGCAGAATAAAAATATAAAATAAACTGTACAGTAATTAAAATGCATAATATAAAATTGACACGACGATATTTTATACTGGTTTGGAGTTATCTCTAACTCTTTGATCTTGGTTATAAGGTTTGTGGTTTTCCTCATTCACCACCAACAATCGCCAAGTTGGTTTTGACATGCTCACAAACAATGCAGTGATAGTTTATCATTAACCAAAAATATTTTTCACTGTTAGTTTTTCCAACACGCTCACCAACAACGAATTTTTCTGATTTATAGATAATCAGACCAATTTCCATAACACAACTATTACCTCTACTAGAACTTTCTTTCTTTTCTTTTCTTACACTAATAAACTCTCAAGAATATAGTGATTGTGCAAAGTAAAAAGGTTGAGAGAAAGTAGATTGTAAATAGAAGCATAAGTCATCCTTCAGTAAATCCCAAATATATAGTGTTCAGCCAGATTTGCCTGTTGCTTGATTGATATACTGCTGATTTGATATGCATGAATTAAGGAGAATGGCTGATGACTCTTTCATTGATAGAAGATTTGGATTGATCGTAGATTGAGGGATGGAAAGATTGACCCAAGAGATTTGATTCTTAAAAAGATATAAATATCTTTTTGAAGAATAAGGTAAGAGCTGATTGGGACAAGTCCCCGAGAATTAGAGCGCTTGGAGTACGATATTCCATAGTTGACTTTCCCCAATTAAGACCGAATATCTTTATTTCCATTTCAGATCTTCCACAAGAACCTTCCTTAATAGCCCTGTGATATGCGTCATTTATTAGTGATGTATCTTTTTGTCACTATCAAAACTTAGTAAAAAACTTAAACTCACCAATAGGAACAAAAATTTATATAATAAATTAAAAACTTTAGATGGCCGGACAAAAATTGATTAACCTAAAATGATTTTTGAATCCCTCACTACTACTACTACCACCACCATCATCACCACCACTACCGGCCACCACCACCACTATTATTATTATTATTATTATTATTATTATTATTATTATTATTATTATTATTATTTTAAGAAAATTCAACAATTTATATATATGAACAAATAATCATTTTTTCTACTTGCTCCATATATTTTTTGAATGACGGGGTTTGACCATAATGCATTGACATAGCTTCATTTGACTGCCCATCACTTGAAAGTATGGGTGTCAAACGGGTATACGGGTCCGGGTTCGGGTTGTAAAATTGTAACCCCGCAGGTTCCGGGTACGGGTACGGTTTTAAATTACGGGTTTTTAACGGATACGGGTTTCGGCTAGAAAAAAAAAATCCGTGCGGGTTCGGGTCTTAAAGGGTAGGGGTAGGGGTCGGGTCTTAACAAATCGGGTTTGGCTACGGGTTATAATTTTATTTTTTAATAATACTTAAAATAAATTTAAAAAAGATCAATAGGAAAAACTCAAAGAGTTACTTTATTTAAGATACTTGAACTATTAAAGTCTTAAATATTAAACTTCCAAATTTAAAAAGTGCAACATCAAAACTATAATGAAAATTCAAATTACAAATTTAAATATGCCTAGTTCTTTGTGTAATTTCTTCCATGTCATTTCCATCATGCTCCGGTGTAGGTGTCATTGATGGTGCTTGATCACTTAACAGAATTTCTTCAAGGTTATCATCTTGTTCTAGTGAGTCTTCAATTCCTTGATTTCTTCGCTCCGATCTAATCCAGTCTCGTAAACAAACTAGAACGTCCAAAGCATTATTACCCAAAGACTGGCGGGTATCACCTATCATTTGTCTTCCTTGGCTAAATGCACTTTCTGATGCAACTGTTGAAACTGGTACAGCTAAAACATCTCGGGCCATTGCTGCAAGAATCAAATATTGCTTTTCATTCTCCTTCCACCATTTCAACGGGCTAAAGTCCTTAGTGCGAGTCTCCAACTGTCAAAGGCCACCTTCCAAGGAATTATGCTTTCTGTTTAGAAAGCAATTAGTTGTATGCGACGACATGTAATTCAAAATATTTTACGTAGTGAATTAAATAATTATATTTTCTAATAAATACGATCCCATAATTACTTTGTCCGACTCCAAGTAGCTTATTTTCTGAGGTATATATCGAAATTAATAGTTGAAGTTCTATACCATATTAGAGTAATATATATTCAAACTTCAAAGTGTTGATTTATTATGGAATATAAAGTATTTTTTTAATTAAATAAATAATTTGTTTCTCTTGAACATATTTCACTACTAACAATATGGACACAAAACAAATTAAACCATGAGTGGAAAACTTATGTATACATTTCTCTCCACGTACAAGTTTTATTACTCAGTTTATTTTAACGGGTACGGGTATATCCATTAATACCCCATAATTTTGACGGGTCTTAACGGATACGGGTATTTGTTAAGAAAAAAAACTCTTTCGGATAGGGGTATTTTAGGGGGTCTACGGGTCCGGGTCCGGGTTTTTGCGGATCCGGGTGGGGTCGGATTTTAATGAGTCCGGGTACGGATTTTGACGGGTAAACCCCTACCCGTTTGACACCCATACTTGAAAGTTGAAAGTATTCCTCTTATTCAGATGAATTGTTTGTATAATCACTAAACTTCCACGTTTATTACAAAAAGTTGTTAAATTTTTTGTAATTAAATATCACTCAATTTTATTTAAAGATTACAAAAAATCCATATAAATGTTATAGTTTCATCGGAATAATGAAAAAATAAAGTTATTAAGGGGATTTAAGAACTACGATAGGAAGTGGTGATTTTGGCATTTCAAATTAGTTGAAAACCACCTTGTCTAGAGTATTGCAATTCATGTGTGAGTAATTAATCCCATTATCCTATCACTACTAAAAAAATTGGGATCTCCGACCGCCCGATCGGTCGCATAATGGTCGCCCAGTCGACCGATCGGCGACTGATATGGGTGGTCGGAGAATTAATAGTAACAAAAAGCCTTGCGACCGAAAATTGGTCGACACTTCGACCACTATGCGACCGACATTCAGTCGCATAGTAGGATAGACAAATTGACCAAGTAGGCGACCGACAGTCGGTCGCACAGCATATGCGACCGACATTCGGTCGCCTACTTGGTCAATTTGTTGGAATTAACTGTGACCAAGTAGGCGACCGAATGTCGGTCGCATATGCTGTGCGACCGACTGTCGGTCGCCTACTTGGTCAATGTTTGCCACTGACTTGGCGATTGAAAGTCGGTCGCCAAACTGGAAAAAACCTGCAATTAAAAACCTGTTTTCAGGCAGTAGCAACAGCAAAAACCAGCAAAAACCAGTAGCAAAAACCTGTTTTCAACAGAAAAATGCATTCGAAAACAATAAAAACACTAATTCAAACACAACGCAACAAAACCTAACATTTCAAAAACATCCAACAACATTAGTTAATTATGTCTTGAAATTGTTAACATAAAGCTTCACAGGCAGTTATCCACAATCACAGAAGACTACTCGGTCGAGGCAGAGCTAGAACCGGACTCGGAAGAGGAAGAGGAGTTGCGTCGATGCTTGCTCTTATGCTTTCTTCTCGCTTTCTTCTTCTCTTTTTTGGCAAGGAGCTTTTTGATAAAGTCTTGCGTTTCTTGATTTACTCTCGACAGCTGTGCGATCTGCTCTCTCATTTGAGCCATTTCAGTAGGATCAACAGAGCTCGACGGAGAAGAAGTAACTGAAGTGCCCAAAAAGCGAGCATTATGTTTATCCGAAGCAAATAGCGATCCAATACCATAAGCAGACCCCTTCTTAACCCCTCCAACAGTTTCGACCCATATTTCCTTTTTTTTCTCGAACGTCAAGGGAGCCGGGGTGCTGCTTCCGGCGTCCGATGCTTGAGTCGATGTCCACTCTTCCACAGCCTTTGTAGCCTTTTCCTGAATAACATAAATATATTAATGATGTTAATAGAAAGACTAAACGTTGAAGGATTGGCGCGACTAAAGATCAAATTTTACAAACTTACCCAAACTTCTTTTGCGCGGGGCTCGACCCACTCTCCACCGTCCTTCTTGGCACCCTTTGTATGCCTGATCTTGTGCAGCTCGAGCACGGGAATAGTGCGCTTTTCTTTCTTTTCCTACAAATAAAAAGTCATAATATGTTAGACAAAAAATCAACTGTTCAAGTAAATAATCAATCAATTAAATAACTGTACCAAGCGCATGTTCTGTGTAGCCGCGCTAATTGAGCCTTCGGTATGGAGCGATCCACCCTTTTCCGACGCTCGCGCAGCCTTGCCTTGTTCGCTCTTCGCCTCGAACTCGGGTGACTGCCAATATTCATCCAGCTCCGCCCACTGAGCAACATCGAGGAAGCGGGGCCTTGTACCTTTACGCTGCGCATTGTAATAAGTCCCCTTGAATAACGCAGCACATTTCTTGGGGAAGATGTTACGAATGTTATAATCCAGACCCTGATGCCAGATACATTGCCCCTGAAAGTATATCAAAATATTTTCTTTAGACAAATTCATGGTTTAAAAACTGCAATTAGTTTTAAACCAAATGCATATGTATCACCTCAAAATCTACCAATATCTTCTTCTTTACTTGCTGGGGCACATCGCTCCAGTTTCGCCAAGGCTGGTTCCAGTGCGCTCTCATGCACGCAGTCAGTATCTTAGTGGACTCATCGCTTGGGCAAAAGCTACAAAAAAATTAACAAGAGTTATAACAATTATTCCTAATACTAGCAATTATTTAATAGCTAAGAACTTAATAAATTAGGTAGCTTACCCTTTATCCGCCTCGGGATAAATAATCATCCTGCCTTCTATATTAGCTCCAGGCTCACCAATGTAATAAGGCGAATGCGGATCATACACCATGAGCTCAGTCTGATCCGGTGGGCCGTCACAACTATCTAAGGGGAATTCAGGGGGCTGAGTAGGATTGTCATCACCCTGGGAGGGATCGCCCTGTGTGGGAGGGACCTGTGTCTCAGTACAATCAAAGCTAGGGAATGTCCACTGCCATACAGGAGGCAACTGAGACGGGGTAATAAGTGGTACCTGATATGGGCCAGGGGGCCTGAAAAAAGCTGGATCATAACTCGATGGGGCATCAGTAGGCAGCGAATGGGGGACCTGTGAGGTCTGAGAGTCATCACCCGCAGAAGCTGAACTCTCACCCACAGGTCTCTTGCCCGGCGTTCTTTTAAAAACCTTAGCGCATAACTTGTCCATCCCTGTTGAAACATTCAAATTGATTTATCAACTATATAATGAGAATACATAATGAGAATACATCAATCTAAAGTGCTGAGAATAAATAAATTTATCAACTAAGTAAGCACATCACAATCAGAAAATGAGAATACATAAATCATATTATGTTCATATGTACATTACAGTAGGTAATTAATACTAAACTACAAAGTACAAATAGGTTCAATCAACTTCATCATCCGATTCATAGTCACTAGCAAGTTCATCCTCTGATGACTCGTCACTATCTATGTTTTCATCATCCTCGTATGCCCTTGAAGTTCCTTCATCAATCCTAGCCGGGTTTTTTGCACGACTAAATTCAGATGCAGCCACCGGGTCATACGTCCCATCAATATGTCGCAAATTGTCTGCAAGTTCAATATCCGCAATCAAGGGAACAGTTGTGACCTCATTCTGGTATGCAACATCTAACATATTAGGTACTTCAATTAATCCCACAGGTTTTCCCTTAAGAACCGCCCACCACTTGGATTTGGCCTTTGCTTTTGATGCGTTCTTCGTCCGAGGGTAAGGAACAAACCACACTTGTTTTACATTCTGTGCAATGATGAAAGGATCATAGTTTCCATATGACCTTCTGTGATTAACCTCAACTAGCTTTGAACTCGAATCCACCCGCGTACCCCTGCTACCTGGATCAAACCACTTGCACTTGAAGAGAACCAATCTTTTATGAGTCGCCCCCCTGGTCACCTATACTCAACCTCTAAGATCTCCTCGATCACTCCGTAGAACTCAGAGTCGCCCCCCTGGTCACCAGTTCCAGCACTCACGGACACACCGCTGTTGTAGGTTTTTTTTACCCTCGGACCAGCTGTGTGTATGAAACTTGTACCCATTTACGAAGTATGTATTCATCTTTTTATACTCGTAATATGGGCCATGACATATATGTCGCAAAAAATAAAAATTGATGCCATTCACCGGATTGTTTACCTATATTAAAATTAAATGGATTAGTGTAAATTAGTCAGAATTCGATGACGGTAGTAAGGTTTTTAAATCAATGGAAAAATATATGAGTTTCCATAACACTTACAAATTCGGTAAACCAATTTGTAAAATGATCACTGACTGCATTTGGACCAAATTCAGCAACAAAGTGACTGCGTTATGCAACAAAGAAATTTACATTAGAAATAGTACTTATGTTAGTCACAATTTAGTGGGTACCATTAAAATAAAACATACTTGTAATAAGGCGTGACTTCGGGACAGTTCAACAACACATGTGTTGTAGCTGCTTTCCTGTCTGTGTCAGTGAACTGGTATTTTCTGGATGATAATGTACTTCCCCTCCCTGGTTGATTGAATATAGAGAATGCTGGGTAATTGGGATCATTATTATCTCCCACATCATGCCGATCCGGCCTTGTGCGCATACATGGAACATCCTTGTCGAAGCAGTATGAGCAAAAATGTGAAGTTTCCCTGGACAAATATGCCTCGCATATCGACCCCTCGATTTGGCCTCTGTTTTTCACATCCCGCTTACACTTACCAATAATTCTACAAAAAGTAATCTGTTAGTAGAATGATGTTGCGTAAAATATAAAGTAATTGAATAAGATATGGAAGCTTACCTCTCGAAAGGGTACATCCATCTGCAGTGCACCGGGCCTCCTAGCCGAGCCTCTTCATCGAGGTGAACCGGTAGATGCTCCATCACATTAAAGAAGCCGGGTGGAAAGATCTTTGACAGCTTAGACAACACAACAGGAAAGTTCTGTTCCAACAAGTTCAAACTCTCTTCCTTCAAAGTCTTGCTGCAAAGCTCTTTAAAAAATAGGCTTGTCTCAGTTATTGGTTTCAAAACTTTATCTGGCAACCCATTGAATGCAATTGAGATCAAGTTTTCCATGAAAATGTGACAGTCGTGGCTCTTCATGTGATGGATTTTTCCGCCGGTCATATCAACACACCTTTCTAAGTTAGATGCATATTCATCAGGCATCCTCAAGTTACTCACCCACTCACAAATCATTCTTCTCTCATCTTCGTCGAATGTATAGCAAGCCTTTGGAAGTAAAATGTTGTTGCCATCCTGGACCGCATGTAGCTCGGGTCGCCTGCAAAGTTCCTGTATGTCAAACCGTGCCTTCCAGTTGTCCTTTGTCTTACCCTTGACATCCATCACAGTATTAAGGACTGCCTCGAAGAAGTTCTTCTCAATATGCATTGGATCGAGATTATGGCGCAGAAGGTTATCCTTCCAATAAGGCAACACCCAGAAAATGCTCTTCTTGGTCCAATTATGTTCGACCCCAAAACCAGGTGTTTTAGTTTGCAAGTTTTCAGTTACCGTAGGAAGGTCCTTAACCCTGTTCCATATCTCTATCCCTGTTAACCTGCGAGGAGGCTCCTCATAATCAACCTGATTCTTCCTGAATGCATTGTATTATTCCTAAAAGGGTGGTCCATTGGCAAGAATCTACGGCAACAGTCAAACCATGTCACTTTACCTCCATTTTTCAATGTGAAGGCCTTTGTATCTTCCATACAGTATGGGCACGCTAGCTTCCCTGCAGTGGACCAGCCAGACAGCATCCCATAAGCTGGAAAGTCATTTATAGTCCACATCAAAGAAGCATGCATTTGGAAATTCTGTTTCATTGATACATCATAGGTTTCCACTCCTTCATGCCAAAGTGTCTGCAATTCATCAATCAAAGGCTGCAAATAAACATCAATACGAGTTTTCGGGTTATGTGGACCAGGTATTGCACAATTCAAAAAAAAGATATGGACTGGTCATGCACATTCCGGGAGGCAGGTTGTATGGTGTGGCAAATACGGGCCAACAAGAATATGGCGTAGACGAGACATCAAAAGGGGTGAAGCCATCGGAACACAGCCCCAACCTTACATTCCTCGGCTCGCTAGCAAATGCCGGATACACTTGATCAAAGTGTTTCCATGCCTCACCATCTGAGGGGTGTGATAGAATACCCGCCTGCCTGGTCCGCTCATGATGCCACCTCATGTGAGGAGCAGAACTCATCGAAGCATACAACCTCTTTAACCTGGGTATAAGCGGCAAGTAATGCATCCACTTAACAGGTTTCGGCTTCTTTTTTTATTTTTCTCGGGCTTGTATCGATGCTCCTCACAAAATCTACATTGCACGAGCTCTGCATCATCCTTGTAATATAACATGCAACCATTAACACAACAATGAATCTTATGAGAAGTAAGGCCTAATGAGGAAACCAATTTCTTAGTGAAGTAATAAGAAGTTGGTAAGTCCATGTTAGTCGGCTTTAGTTTATTCATAAGGCCTTTATGGAATCCATGGCAGCTTGAGAAATACTATAATCTGATTTGATACTCTGCAATCTGACAGCAACAGACAACTTGGAATGTA
Source organism: Petunia x hybrida (assembly GCA_037355625.1). Classification (NCBI taxonomy): domain Eukaryota; kingdom Viridiplantae; phylum Streptophyta; class Magnoliopsida; order Solanales; family Solanaceae; genus Petunia; species Petunia x hybrida. The sequence continues at coordinate 3,587,844 of JBBBVM010000019.1, forward strand.
CCGAGCCCTCATGGAATGGACGACTTGCTTCCTCCAACATTTTATAGAATTCACTTGCCTCGGCATTGGGAATGTGCTCAGTGTTAGGCTGTGATGTACCCGGCTGCATGGGATCATTATCCGGGTACATACCAAAAGCATCACGAACCATATCATCCATTCTATAATCATTACGGTCTGGTTCCAAAACCGGAGAACTACTAGTGCCATGAATATTTTGAAGCATTTGAATGTGCCCCTGCAAATCCCACGGCTCTCCATGATAACGCCAAATATAGTAATTTGGCATAAACCCCCATATGTAACAGATGCAGTTGTACGGTCGTTATATCTTGGAGGGTGCAACATTTGCACACTTAATTGTACCACGCCTTATAAAAGGTTCGGTTGTTTTTGCTAAAGCAACAAATTCCTTAAGACCCTCTTCAAATTCAGGCCTTATCCCCCGCCGACCGGGGAAAAGTCGATTGTCCATCCACAAACGACGTGCATTAAAGTCCATATCTACGCAAAATATGAAAAATTGAGAACAATCTAATAGGAACGATTTTTAATAATCCTAGCCTTTTTTTGATATCCGGAGGTCCGTTTGAATTCCATATTAATTACTATTAGCAATGCAATACAAAACGCATACAATTTATCTCGTTTAGGCATAATTAATCCCAATTACCATAATGAATCACAAACATCACAACCCTATATTTAAAGTTCATCAACCCAAAATAACTTACTCGACATCACATTATATAGAATAAATCAATTATAACTAACAACTAACATGTAAACAACATATATAGGCTCTCCATTATTTAAAAATATATATATAATTAAATTCGGATTATTAAACCAAAAAAAAAAAATTACTTCAACTTTGTATGAGATCCAATCGCATGTAACTATGAGTTACCAATGTGCTATCCACCCAATAACTACAAAAAAAGTGAATTAAAAAGTCATTATATGAGTTTTTAAAAAAATAATAAAAATTACTAAAAAATGAAATTTACCTTGAATTAGTAGGTGTAGATTGTGTTAGATGTTATGTTGGAGGTTATAGAGTAGTAATTTAAAGTTATATGGGGTATGTAATGGTGGATAGTTGGTTATGGGGTGGGGGGGGGGGTTTCGGTTTTTAGGGATTGGAAGTAAAATGGGTATGTTGAAATGGGGGAGAAAGGGGTTCTGCCCGTTTTTAGTCACAGTTAGGCGACCGACAGGCGACCGATTTTTGGTCGCCTAGCTTTGACTAAAAAAGTCAAAATTTTCAAAGACCGCTATGCGACCGATTGTCGGTCGCCACTTTTTTTCTTCGGTCGCACAGCTGTGGATACCGATTTTCGGTCGCCTGATGGTGGTCGGAGATCCCGGTTTTTTTAGTAGTGTATGTAAGTTCTACTTAATCATATGCAACCTCATTAACAATTATTTCTCCACAGTATTATGTAACTTAGATCCCATAATTAACCCACAAAAAGAACCTAATTTCTTTTCACAGGTGACAACCACACAGCCTAGTCCTATACTACCATTTTAACAAGGAAACACCTTGACCTTTACTGGCTGTGCTATTTTGATTTTTCATTCAATTTATTAGTATTGCAATAAAGAGAGTGACATAGTCACGTAGGTCCATTTCATATTTTGGTGCTGATGTGAAATGTATTGTGAACTACTCCACTAATTAAAATTTGATTAGTTAAATTACGTGATTAGTTGGTTTAAAGGTGAGCGGTTTTAAACCTCCACCTATTTCTGTTAAGTGTTTCAAAAAGATGTTTATTAAAAAAAATATGGGGTTGTCCTTTTCTAGTTTTGGTGATCATAGAATTAAAAATCGACTATGGTCTTGGTTTGCGTCATCATTGAATATTCCACATTTGGGCGTAGAAAATCGTCTCTGGTTTTAGTTTGTATCTTCTTTGAATATTCTACAAATGGGAATCTTCCCATCAGAAGATTGTAATTATCAATCCAACACTACTAATTTAGTACTATTATATGCTGGCTTTAATTGCTATTACTTTTATATAAGTATTCTATTAAGGTTTGACTTGATGTGCATCGCATGCCAACGTCATGTATAATTAAAGAGCCGTGTTAAACTAACAATATAACCAGATCAAGTTCATTAAAAGTATATAAGTCAATTAAAATTTTCTAACTTCAGTCTTCAAATGTACTCCAAGAAAGCCTCTAAAAATAAAGTTAAGGAAAAAATTAGTAGTAAAACATTTTCTCTTTTATTATATGATATATCAATATATATACACACACTATCAAACACACACATATATAAGGTCGATGTAATTATTTCTTAGAGGATGAAAATATTCAATCCAGAACCGTATACATGGATGGAGTAATGCAAGATCTACCGAATATTAAACAAATTATGATCACTATTTAGGAGTAAGTCTTTTATCTCTGAACAATTTTTCACCAAAAATTACCAAAATATTGGACTTTCTTTCTTGACCAAGATATGAAAAGAGAAATCAATACTTTGGTTAAGGGGTATATATAGGACTTTTTCTTGATTTTCTTGGATGTATGGAAGTTAGTTATGAAACTATGAACAAGAATCCATTGGTATATATTGGATCAGAGATGCATCTTTTTCTCTCTGCAGGCCAATGGAGTGGGAACCAATAGTCCAATTAATACTTACCTAAAAAATCATATTTTTTCGTTGAATGAAGCCCCACCAGGCACCTACTAAAAAAATGAATTATTTTCGCCTCAATCATTTTGCTGACGGCATGCAAAATTCAATAATTATAATTTTTAATCTTATTAAGAACTTAAAAATACGTAGCAGTGGTATTAAATCATGTATTGCTCTATAAATTAGTACAAACAAACGTGGTATTTGTAGTTAAACGTACACATTACACTATTGGAAAAACTTTGTTTTGTGGGCAGCACTAGAATGCGTTCTCCAACAATGTCAACTCTTTTGCGAAGTCCAAAGAGAGAGGACGAAGAAAAATAGTAATGATTTCTAATTTTAGAAATTTATCTATACTCATATTACTAGGAGATGGGAGAAGAGAAAGGAAGCACTAGATATTGTAGTCGTACTTAAATTTATTACTCTCCCTTATCTTATTTAGTTGTAACATTTACTATAAATATTTGGTTTCATTTTTAAGAAATCAAGATAAATTTTACCATTTTTTCTATTATACTCTAAATATTAATTACTCTTGAAAAGTACAACCATCTAAATTATGAGTTTCTCACAATATCAAAACAGATAGATTAATAAAAGTGCTCTATATATTTATAATTTCTTAATGAATGTGCAAATAAAAAATATTACAACTAAAAAAGATCAAAAGGAGTATATGCAAGGCTTTCATCGGTGTCACAAAATCGTGAGAATTTTCTTTCTGTTGGTTGATGTTTACTCGATTGATTTCTCCTCTTTTCTTCTTCTTTACTTTTTTTTTTCCCTTGTGGGTCAATAGCTTTTACATTATTGAGTTAACCCTTTCAGCCAGAGGAAAGGGCACCAGAAAATATAATTTCAACAGGTTTTAGCTTTTCATTATAGTTCATCGGCCAATTTCACGCTCTCATGACTCATACATTGTCCAATAATTTTAGTATTTGTCAATCATAAATCTATACAGGCTATAGCCATGAACAATTTTTGTGGCCAACCGCATACTTAGCTCCCGTTTGTTTATAGAATTTGGGAGCAATTTTTGAAAAGTTTTTGGGAAAAAAACTTGTTTGGATATATTTTTTGGGCAGGTTTTGAAAATGATTTCTCAAAAATTTTAAATATTTTTTTAAATAAAATGTTTGTCCAAACACAATTTCAAGTTTCAAAAATTCTTTTTCAACTCAACTTCAAAATCTCAAATTCCCAAACTTCAGTTGGTAAAGCACCTCCACCCACGACCGGTAGGTCCCAGGTTCGAGTCACGCTGGAGGGGAAGTGTGGAAACACTATAGATCCTCCAAAATGGGTGGGAAAAAAAATAAAAAAAAATTCCCAAACTTCAACCAAATCTATGTCCAAACGGTAGCTTAATCCTGAGATTTTTATTAAATTTACCTTGGTTAAACAAGATCGAAGTCTAAAATTACGAGGCCTCGCATCAAATTAACATGTGTATATTGATAAAAAAAATTACCTATCATCAAATAATACCCATAATCAAACTTTTAAAATTTATTGTTGAAGAAGCTACTCCAAAAACTAAACTAAAAATCACTTAAAAGTAATACAAGAAATCGGCAATTGAAAAACAAACTTTATAATATTTATTCTTTTTTCAAATGGTGTAACAGGTAAAATATACTTGGAAATAAAGAGCAAGAAGACCCCTCGTAAGATCAGAAACAGCCAATAATCATTCGTTGTTTCTGGTTTCTATATTGTTGATACGTGTATCACAGCTGTATTTCCCAAAAATGTACCAGGTTTGACAATTAAATTTATATTTAGTTGAGTCTAAGGCGACCGTTTTATATCTCAATTCGACCGATTGATAAGCAGTTTACGTTAGTAAAGCAATTGATCTCTAGCGGTTTAACTCGAAAGCAATTATAATATCGATGTCAAGGATGCAGATCCGATGTCAGATATCACTTAACGATGTCAGATTCGGATAAACGACTCGAAGGCAAGTATAAACAGGCAAATTCGAAGTGAATAGCAAGCCAGTAATTTACGATGAAATGACTCCGTCCCAATTAGATGCACGGTTTTAATTAACTACGATGACAACGACAGATTCAGCGATGATGATAGATACGATGACGATGGTGATAAGCTCGTTGATGATAACAGATACGATGACGAGCGAATGTAATACGATAATGAATGAATACAGTATGAATATACTTGATCGAATAACGTGGTGATAAGGTAATAACAACAATGTGTCCAATATAACTTAACAATGAACAGATTGATGAACTAGCTTATGCGATCGGAATAAAGATGACAAGTCGATAAGATTGAACATAGCCAAATAACGAATAAATTAAGCGACAAACAGAACAAGTATTGACTAAAACGAGCAAACGGCAAGTAAATAATTAAAGCGATAAAAGCTTATTGTATTGAAGAGCCGGATGATGGTGCTTCAAATGAAAGAGATGAGCCTTCTTCCACGTTTGAACCAAGCCACGGCTGAATTTGATACGAAGATTGTTCTAATGACAACAATAATTTTATGTATGTTGAGAGAACAAAGCAAAAATGTTTAAGTAGCTGAATGAAGATTGAGAGTAATGCTGCTTTTTGATGAAATAATAATCCCCCCAAATGACAGCATGAAGTCCTATTTATAAGTTGAAATGATAAAGAGTTTCAACCCTAGAAGAACTCCACTTTCCCACGTTTCTCTTCCAACAGTTGCACGTTTTCACCCACTTCCGCCGAATCCGCTAAATTCGTTCCGATAAACTTGGGATAAGGAGAAACTGCGTTATCCATTGGAATGTTGTCTTCGAAAATATCCGATCGCAATGAGCACATAACCGATCACGGAAGTTAACGAAACAATTTCTTCCCGACCGCAACGATTCCGAAGTCAACTAATGCCTCTTCATAAAATCTAAACTGATGATTGTGATCGAACAGAAATCGACCAATACAACAGCATTAACATTTGCACCCATCGATCTTCTTTGTCAGTGAAGCGTGCGTTTTCGGTTTTAAATATATAAAAACAAATAAATAAATCAATAGAAGGGAACAATAATAATAACTACTACGAATTTTTTACATAGCATTTGATAACATTAAAGTTCAAATATAATTCATTCATTATTAAAGTAATACATGAATAAGGAGTATCTAATGAAAAATGTTTTAAAGTAAACAACAGGAATCTTTTATTACATGTTCATATAAAATGATCCACGTATTATTGATCATATAACGTATATAAGAAGTAATATATATGATTTTATGTATGGACCTAAACCAGTTTAGGATCACAAATCGAATTTGGGTTGGAACACAAGCAAATCTTCGTGTTAAAGTCAAGAAAATGCTGAGAATAAGCGTAAATGCGAGAAAATAGCGTGATTTCAATATATTGCAATGAGTACAAATTTTACCAGAGTTTCTGTATATATTTCTGAATGAATACAATTAAAATGAAGGGCTATTTATAGATGCAAGATCCTGCTCCACGTTCTTCATGACTTGTCGCGGCCAAACCCACGTCTGGAGCATTTGTTGATGGAATTAATGGGATAAAGTAGTGGGTTGCTGAGCCTTTACAACCGAGGTATCCTACCGAGGTGTAAATATGTTACTTCGGTGGTGCGACTTTGCCGTTCGGTTGGAGCGAGGATCACCGAAGCAGTTTATGGCTCGCCTTCGGTGATGACCTCGGTGCCTAGCTTCGGCGACTCACTCGCTCGCCTCGGTTTACAGCTTGTCATCGCATGCTCGGTCGCCATCAAATCATGTTACCGAGGCGACTCATAGTAAGTCGATTTTTACCCAATACATTTTACTTACGACATAATTAGTATATAAGCTAAACAACCATAGGAGTAAGAAAATACAATACGATTTGAATTAAGATTAAAAGTTCAAACCTAAATATTTATGATCAACAAATTTCTCTTTACGATTTAGTTATTCAGTATATTTAGTGAATGCTATTGGTACTTCAACTAATACGTATTAGGCGCTCCTAATGAAATTTAGTTTGTTGTTGTTGTTGCTGCTGTTGTAACTAAAGAGAATACAACGACATACTCAGTGCAATTCCATTAGTAGAGTCTCGGGAGTGTGAGATGTACACAAACCTTGCCTCCACCAAGGTGGAGAGGCTGTTTCCGATAGACCCTCGGCTAAAGAACAAAATTTTTTAAACATGCTTGAAAAACATAAAACGAAAGTATCAAGAAAAATGAGATACATGCATACAAACTACAATAACCAAGGTAAACAAACGTCAATAACAATAAAGGTGAAGTAAACAATAGGACTAATATATATAAGAATGGTGTAAAGCTAATAAGACCGACATTGCTCGACTGCTATCTAACCTTCTTCCCTAATCTTCGACCTCCACGCCTTTTGATCTAACGTCATGTTCTCGGTTATTTGATGATGAGACATATCTTGTTTAATCACCTCGCCCCCGCTCTTCTTCGGCCTACCTCTATTTCTCCGAAGACCTAGCACGGCCAATCCCTCGCACCTCCTCACTGAAGCATCTATGCTCTTCTTCCTCACATGTCCGAACCATCGCAGCTGTGCTTTTCTCATCTTCTCCACCACTGTAGCCACTCCCACCTTTCACGAATTACCTCATTTCTAATCTATCCATTCTCATTTGTCTACACATCCATCTAAGCATTTTAACTAAAAGAGCATATTATATATCATGTAGCGCTTGCCGAGTTATGAAAATTTACTATCTTTTCCCTGAGCGGGGAAGGGCGTCGAGATCTAGTAATGAAATTTAGTGAGATATCTCCTTGAGTAAGGTTAACGTCGAATGCTTTTTATTTAATTTTAAATGAATCCATTTTGGATGTTTATCTCCCATGTGGTTTTTATTTTCAAGGTGTAATTTTTTTTGTAATAATTTTTAATAATATATCATCTCAATTTATGTGATATTTTTTTTTTTAAATTTAATTTTATAAAAAACAACATTATAGTTAGTTACAATTTAATTTTATGAGATGAATTGAGACAAATAACTATTACTAAAATGTCAACTAATTTAAAACAGTGGGAATAGATTTTATAGAAATTATCATTTTCTTAAATTTTGTGCTAGTTGGTTCTTATCCTTCAAGAGTATAGCAATAGAGATGGAATCCCATTGGTCTAATTTGGATAACTACGAGGAAAATGGGTAAGTCTATGGATCTATCTGCATAACGCAAGTTTTGTGTACAGAAGAAAAGAGAGATTCTTGGAATCGCAAGTATTAAGGAGGAATCCACCAATTGAGGCTTCCCATTAGCTGGCTGTAAACTAATATAGATTCCAAGTGTTCCCTTTTGGATGCAGCGAATAGGGAGTGGAGCTGCCTCGTGTGAGGGGAATTTTGTGCTTGACGTCATACACTAAGTTTGGTAAGTAGGCCTTTAATAATAATTGATCAGTAGGAGTAATATGTAACTAGACACAAAGCATGAGCTGAGCTGTTTAAGCTGGCATATTTTGGAGCTGAGAAGTGTGTGTGGAATCGTGTGAGGTGCACCCAATTATTTGGTTTTGAAATGTTCAAACTATTAACCCAATTATTTCTCCTATTTGACAAGTGAGAGTTTCTTAAATGGTATCATCCTCCATCTATATTCAAGAAGTTGTTAATTCGAGTAATTGAATTAACAAAAACTGAGAAGACCACTATTTATTCCGCAAATAAAAATGAGCTGGGCATAAAAATAATTATTTTCCCCATTTAACTCTTTTGAGGTTCTATATAAAATTATGCAAATCAAATTATGAGTATTGCATAATTTGATATACTCCATTCATCTCATTTTATATGGCATATTTTAACTTTGCTAGAGTTAAAAAAGGAAAGTTGGCATTTGAAAATTTGAAATTACACTTACTAGATAAAAGAAAAAGTAAGAAAAAGAAATTATAATAATAAAAAAGTTGTTGATAAATTATAATGAAATAGGGTCTAACAAAAATAAATTATAAATAATATTATTAAATAATTAAGTGTGATATATATTTTATAAAAAATAAAGCGTGATGTGTGCCACATAAACTGAAAATATTTTTCATTTCATTTTAAGTCAACTAAATATTGAAAAATTCAAAAATATTTATTGAAAAATATCTTCCTTCATATGATACACACCCCTAAGCTTTTAACGTAACACTTCCAAATAAAAATGATGCAAGAAAATTTTGACTTGAGAGTACGTAAAAAATTTTTAACAGACAAACAGGTATCTTACGTCATGAGCCGCTAACTAGAAAACCGTACTGTGGCAGCAGCTGTTAGATTTTTTCAGTTAAAGCTCCAAGAAAAAGTTTGGGCAAGACACGACAAGTTCACATTGGCCACTAATTTCCACTAACTTGGCTTATGTCATCTGAGTAGGACCTTTACATTATTAAATTTATTCCAAATGACGGTTTCACCCATACCCTCTACTTTTGTGACAATTAAATTTGGGCAAAACAATAAATTTATTGAATGTCTCTATCACTTAAAAGTATGTAGCGTTCATATCAATGGGTCCGATGCTTAAAACCGGCCATAGAATACAGTTGTAGTACTATTCGTAGGGTGCGTACAATTCTTTTTCGAATTATGCTAGAACGCGAGATATTTTGTGTATACTGTTTATTAACTTATTCATAATCGAGTAAACAATGTAATAGGATGATTAAATTTTTTTTTTCTATTTTAACACAAAATGATATGCTCGAGCTTTAGAAGAGAGTGGTTTCCTCTATTATTCGATGTGAAATTAGATTAGTTTGGCCAGTAATTTTATAATGTTGAACCTAGGAGAAAGTATAATGAAGGGTAAAATTGGAAAAATGGAATCCAACAAGAATCCCTTGGGTGTACGTTTGATGATCAATATTTAGAGGTGGACATATCAAGTTTTAGCTTCACTTATCAAAACATAACACCTAATTATTGTTTTTCCTTCTTCATATTTTCTTTGTTTTTTTTTCACTCCACTTTGTCGGAGCTTAACAAGGTTCATTTCTAGAGATTATCTATCTAAAAGAAGAATACTGAATTCTGAAAGTGTGGCTTAATGTTCTTGAAATTCTCAGCTATGTTGAAATAAGTATGTTCTTGAATTCTTTATTTTCATTCTTCATTCTATGTGTACCTGTTAATGAATATTTTGTTTTCTTGATAATTCTATGTTGTTCTATGTTCATTAATTCAAGGAATGGAACTCATTAATGTTGTTTTCTCTTACTCTTGTTTATAGTAGCTTTAAGTTGTTCTGTTTTTTTTGCTAAAGTTTCCTGGTTTTTGCATAATTACTAGACTACACATTATTGTAATTTTCCTCTTAGTTATGTATTGACAGATTTGATTTTTTTTTTTTTTTTTTTGTAGCAGTGTGCTTAATGAAAACTAAAAATAGAATAACTTTCTATATTTGGTTGTCTTACCTTTCTTGGTACCTGTAGTGTGTTGTTAAAACTACTTGTTTGCTTAACATGCTGTGTTGTTCGGGCAAAGTCTTGAATCTCATGTACTTTTTTAATTTCCCATCTTTTTGGAGTTTCTGTTATAGATCCTGTTTTGTAATGGTTGGTTTCTTTTATACTCAAGAGGGTGAATGAATTCAAGGACAGATTCGAGTTTAGCAAAGGTTTTGTTTGCTTCCTTGTTAGTATTGGTTTTCAACATTTTCCTTTTACACCTCAACTTCTAGCAGAAGTACTAAAATAGCTGCATAGGAAATTGCTATAAATGTTGTGCAAGTTGGACTATAGTACTATCAGATTTATTGATCAGAGAGCAGAGAATCTTCTTGCTTTTCTTCTTCTTTTGGTGTGCATGATTTCAAATCCTATCAATAGGTTAGAGATAAGTTTGTTAAAGGTCAACCCAAATAGTGATTTCCAAGTAAATTGCAATCTATAAGAAGCACTGGTTTTAGAGGATCTTTATTCTGTGGTGACTCAAGTATTTTGCTCTAAGATCTTCAGGGACATGACATAGAAGGGTTATTAAGCCTGCACCAGAAAATGGGTTGTTGATTAAACTTGAAAATGAATACGTTAATAATCTTCTTAACAGTATTAATTAACTTCAGTGACATCAATATGGTCCACAAAATTGTTCAATATTACTGAGTTATTGTTCATGAGATTTGACCTCAGTTGTGCCTGCACGAATAGCATGACATTTGTCATGCCTCATATGCAGTATTTTATTGATCTTGTTACCAAAAATTTTCTGATTTATGGGCCAGGTTGAGTTAGGTGTAGCTGTCTTTTATTGTTACTATTGGTGATTTTAGGTCAGTTTCTAATGCCTGGTTAGCTTGGATATAAGGATATTGACATGTATGCACACCTATTATATAAAAACTTTAGATTTCTTTCCATGTTTCCGGTTGCAATTAGTGAATTATTTGATAGTGGATATTAAGCATTTGAGGCTTCTCACCTTTCTAGTAAAGAGCCCTCTCTTTTGTGATGTAACATATTCAGCATAAGTTTCTTGGCCATTGAGATAATGTCTATTCTATAGATGACAATGATGGTGAGATGATCTGAGTAGTAAAAATTTCTTCACTTGCAGTTTCCCCTCAAGTATTATATCTTGTTTCTTAATGTAGTAGAGTACTTATTATCTGAATTTCTCTCTAAATCCGCATTCTCGGACTCTATTCTTCTGTCCTTTCTTTTCACAATTATTACAACCAACATACCCTTCTAAAAAGAGAAGCAAATAATGCAGTAATTTTGCCTTCTGTTTAATCATTCTTTAAGTCTTTATGCATCTTGATGATGGAATTGACATTTCTCAAGGATTGATCATTATAATTGTGATTGAATGGAAAAACCTTTCCATCTCCCTTATCTTTAGGCATTTACGGATTCTGACAACCCTTATTCTGTTTTTTTCAGGGTATTCGACGAAAAACCTTTACTGAGAGACATGATCTGCTATTCCTTCTTGGTATCTTCCCTCATCAGTTTCTCATCCTGAAACCTGCTTTGGTCTTATTTACTACATAAGAGCATTTAAACAACCCTTGATGCCTCTCTACAAGATTAGATAAAATGGATCGATCAGACACATCAGGGTTTGTGAGTGGAGGAGGTAGCTCGTTAGGACTTATTTTATGCTTGTTTTCTTTTGATGTATAGGTTACTGCTCTATTTATATGTGCTAAGATTATTCAGTTAGTTTTTTTGTAAAGTTAACATTTTCCTAATATAGTATGATCTCATCCATTGATCTCAATAAGAACAATATGTACATTGTTTCAGATGTCGAGGTCACAAGGAGTGATACAACATTACGATTGGATTGCTTTGGTCATGGAGGAAATGAGTATGTCAGTTTTGGAGGCAGCAGAAGCCATGTTATGCAAAACATTGCTGTTGATGATGGGTGTAAATTGGTGCTTGGTTTGGGCCCAACACCTACAATTTATTCTGATGACTACTTCGCCGGTGGAGCTAATAAAAATAAAGGGTTTACAGCCTTGTTGAATCGAGGGCTGTCATCTGAGGGTGATTCAATTCTCAAACTCGGGCTTTCGGGGAGCACTGATGAAATTCCAAATGCACTCGAGTATTCTGCTATCACTCAGAGTACTGCTGGTGCACCTCACCATCTGGATCAGCTATCTTCAGATGGTAACAGACCTTCACGACCAGTCCTGGATGAAGGTTCTACATCGGCCAAGAAGTCAGGTGGGTACATGCCTTCACTTCTTCTGGCTCCAAGACTTGAAAACAGCCAACTGTCCTTCCAAAATAAGGAATTATTAGAGCTGGGTGCAAAGTCGCATTTCCATCTTCCTGAGCTGAGCTCTGAACCTTCTTGTATCTCTGATTACTCAATGAGTACCGTTTCTGAACCAACGACAATGGCTACATCCTCACGCAAGACAATCAATCCCAAGAGATGCAAGTTTGCGGGCTGTTCTAAAGGAGCTCGAGGAGCAACAGGTCTTTGCATTGGACATGGTGGTGGACAGAGATGCCAGAAACCTGGATGCAACAAAGGTGCTGAGAGTAGGACTGCTTACTGTAAGGCCCATGGAGGAGGGAAGAGGTGCGATCATCTGGGGTGCACTAAAAGTGCAGAAGGTAAGACCGACTACTGCATAGCTCATGGTGGTGGAAGGCGCTGTGGCTTTCCTGAAGGTTGCAACAGAGCAGCACGTGGCAAGTCAGGCCTGTGCATCAAGCATGGTGGGGGAAAGAGGTGCATGGTGGATGGATGCACTCGTAGTGCTGAAGGGAAAGTTGGCTTGTGCATTTCACATGGTGGAGGACGCCGTTGTCAATTTCCAAGTTGTACAAAGGGTGCACAGGGAAGTACTTTGTTCTGCAAAGCACATGGTGGTGGAAGGCGTTGCATATTTGCTGGCTGCACTAAAGGAGCTGAGGGGAGTACGCCTCTTTGTAAAGCACATGGTGGTGGAAAACGGTGTCTCTTTGATGGTGGTGGGATATGCCCCAAAAGTGTCCACGGAGGCACAGATTTTTGTGTTGCCCATGGTGGTGGAAAGAGGTGCTCTGTTCCACAATGCACTAAGAGTGCTCGAGGGCGTACTGATTGTTGTGTTCGGCATGGAGGAGGGAAACGTTGCAAGTTTGACAACTGTGGAAAGAGTGCTCAAGGTAGCACTGACTTTTGCAAGGCTCATGGCGGTGGTAAGCGTTGCTGCTGGGGAGAGGGGAAATGCGAGAAGTTTGCTAGGGGTAAAGGAGGGCTATGTGCTGCTCACAGCAGCTTGTTACACGGGAAGAATACGAATAAAAAAGGCATGATTGGACCAGGACTTTTCCATGGACTGGTCCCTGCTGCCTCCCCTGCAAAGAGCACTTTTGAAAACACATGTTCTTCATCTATGGTGAGCATGGCCTCAGATACGGTTCATTCACTCGAGAAGCCAGTTGAAAGGCAAAAACTTATACCACCACAGGTATTGGTTCCCTTGTCAATGAAGGCCTCATCAACGTATTCTAGCCCCTTTAGTTCAAAGGAGGATGATAGAAGCACCGACCTTGGGATTGGAAGAAACAACAGCACAAACAAGAACTTTGAGTTTGTTGTCCCAGAGGGCAGAGTTCATGGAGGTGGCCTTATGTCACTATTTGGGGGAAACCTCAAAAATGCAATAATGTGAAGTTGTTCATTCTACTCTTGGCAGACAATTCATTTGTGAGTTGTACTCCCATGAACTAGCATTCTTTTTTTTTTTTTTTTTGGAACTGTGTATAAATGTTTGTATCAGTTTTGTGAGACTCATCTGCAAGTGTTCTGTTAATTACTTAGGATATGCTATTATAACTTGTAATTGTCAATTAGATATCGTATTTATTCCTGATTTTGTCTTACAAAATCTGTCTCATAAGATCCATATTGCAATAACAAAATGTGAATAGAAGGATAATGATATGAAAAATTCATCGTGAAAGTTCTTGAAATTACCAAAGTTGCACTATGTTATTTTTCTGTTTCTTTTATTTGTTAAGGCCAAGTTAATATCTTAATCCTACTCTCGTACTATTATAATATAATGACTGTATAATGGTGTTGCTAATACTACAATTCAGCTGATGAACATGTATAGCTTGTGGCTGTGTTAGTTACTACAATAAACTAAGACATTCACAATGTTCAACTATTTACCAAATCCTCTATCCGCAAATTAACCTTGTGAAATCAGGATAAGAAGTTCAAACGCTGAACTTTTGCATGTATGAACTATAAGCATCAGTATATTTTTATCTTTTTGACACGATTAATTAGTTACTAATCATTTATGGAGCAGATAAAACAAAATGTTGCAGAATTAGAGTTTGCAAAAGGGTCCTAGGGCCAAGATTCAGGGTGTCAATCCTCTTTCACACATCATTAACTTGAGATCCTCTGCATTTTTCCTCTAACTTGAGAAGTTATATTAGTACTTGTTTACACACCATTCGCCTTGTGGCTCAAATAATATGTTAGAGTACTAGTAGTATTCTTTCTAGTCCATGCATATATAATCTAATCCCCTAGAGTGTACTTTCATATTATGATTACAACATTTTAGATGACTTCTGTCCTAATTATTTCATAAAATTTTATCAGCACCCTTGAGGAACATGATATATGCCATCTGACATCTTGATGGAACTGGATTTTCAGTATGTTGGGCTGAGCTAAAATGTTTCATAACAGTGACCATTGAAAGAAGCAGCTCTTTGAACCTATTGTGAGCTGGTGCTCTTAGGCTGGAAACTAATAAGTTGTCAATTCTACAAAGTGAGCTTTGCCTGTTTGATATATGAAGGAATTATATCATGTTAAGTTATCAACAAGCTTGCCTTGAGGTTTGAAGACCATTTCAAAAAGATAGGCCTCATGATCCCTATAAGCCCCAAAAATAGAAACCCAAATGGTGAGACCAAGGAAATTTTGACTAATAGTCACTTGAGCATTAAATCAACGAACAATCAGCATTTGTAAAATTGTTGAGAAATAGTAGCCATAAAGAAAGTTTTTAATAAAAAGCCGATGTATATATTTAACCCAATTTCTTTCCCTTTTTCGGAAAAAATAATAATTCTTTCACTTTTTGCTTCTAGATGATTCGAACCCACCTCTTAAATGTAGGAAGGATAACATTCATCACTTGTCGAGTTTATTTTACCTAATTCATTCTTGTGTTCCATGAATTCAACTTTTACAATATACCAAAAAAAAAAAAAAAAAAAAAAACACACACACACACACATATATATATATATATATATATATATATATATATATATATATATATATATATATATATATATATATATATATATATATATATATATATATATATATATATATAAGCCCAATTTACTGCTATTGCCTTCTTTCCAGAGTTCCCAAACTGAAAAAATAGTAAGCATAGACTCACTCTGGTTGATAAAGGCTTCTTGATTCGTAATCAGGAATATAGGTAAAAAAAAAAAAGAAGATAAACCCGCCCGCCTACCAATCAAAGAGGCTGAGAGTAAGCGTAAGCTCACCCGGAAGCTCGAAGAGCTTCCCTTCATTCGCTTCGCGGTAACCGCACAGCACATAGCTGGAAGTCAGAGGGCCCATACTACCTGCCTAACCCCTCGCTCCGAGGGACCGTCAGATGGACGTCAAGTGGTTGATATTGTCCCTCCCGGACCAGAGCTTCTTGTATCCGAGGGCGAATCTATCAAATTTGATCAATATGGAATCATAGTCTATATAATTAGAATTATGATTTAAGAGTATCCATTAACTATAGTCTAAAAGATATAGACCATCAATCAGTTGATTCCGTTCTAATTCATTGAATTAATCCGTTATATATATATATATATATATATATATATATATATATATATATATATATATATATATATATATATATATATTTTTTTTTTTTTTTTTTTTTTTACTCCTATCTCCTCCCCCTCAAACACACCAGGAGTAGGGTACCATGAATCTCCACGTGGCTCATGTTAAGTCATGTCAAATTCCTCTTCAACCATTCATTTCTCACTCTTGTTACCTTATTCTAATCCAATTGTTTCTATTATTGGAATCGTAACAGATTTTCTTTCTTTTGTTTGAATCCAAACTCCATTAGTATTCCTTATCTTAAGATTGCAAGTCATGACCAAATAGTTGGGCAAAAAGTGAAGGACATCAAATTATGAACTTTCAAGGAGGGGGAGGGGAAAGAGGATAAAGATGAGTTTGTTTCTTGCCACTAACACTTGAAAAGTGGCCCTCCACAAATCCACATTCACCTAAAGAAAATAAAAGAGGAGGAAAAAAAAATGACACAACTATGTAGTCATCACTTGTTCACACTTCACAACTAGAGATCCAGTCACTTCAACTCTATTACGGCTCTCTCTTTTTAACACACAATAAAGAATGACTCTTGAGTGCACCATTGGTTCACTTTTCATAAATCTTTGTAATCATGAATTCTTCGCACAAATTGATGTCATTTGTTAGCATATTACTTTCCTTTGTGTTCTTCTCTATGCCCATGATAATTGAGTCCAAATTGTGAAAACCTCAATTATTTTATATTTCTCACTCGTAAACATCAATAACTTTATGCGTCAAAATTTAGAGTATATTTTATGGGTGATCACTCTATTGTTTTATTATCTCAAAGTCATTTTTGTTTAGTTTTTTATCCAAAAATTACTCACCTTATTTTTTATATACACCAAAGTCATTATAGTCAAATTTTCTTATTTTTTATATACACCAAAGTCATTATAGTCAAATTTTATTAAAAAGTTGTCAAATGATGTGGCATTTTTAATTACTGATAGATTTTGATAATTAAAAATGCCATGTCATTTTTTCGATAAATTTTTAATATAATTCGGCTATAGTGACTTTGGTGTATAATGGAGATAAGGTGGTTGACTTTTGAATAATAAAATAAAATAAAAATAGTTTTGAGATAATGTAACAATAGCTAGTTTAATCACTATTCACGAATTTTACTCCAAAATTCATGTGGATGAAGAGAAATTGCATAGCATTTTCTTGTCCCAAGTGATATTTGAATCATACTGTCATTTCCCCGCTATAAAAATTATGATAGGCTCTTTTAGTGCAAGCAATAAATCATGTAATGATATTTGAAACGTGAGGTACAAACTAAAAGCTACAACTCTATTGTCTTTGTATCATGAAAAACAAAGTTTGTAGGTAACTTTAATTATTGTAACCCGAAAACATTTTTTTTTTTTGTACTAACATTGATGTGGTTTCTCTGCATTACTTGTACTAAAGATATTTGATTAAAAATGATGGTGATTTAATTTGTGTTACTTGTATTAAATCTCAAATGGTCACTCAACTTTGACAAATTATTTTTGGAGATATTTTCTCTAAGTTGAGTGACCTTTTTGAGATCAACAAAAATAAAGTGACTTTCGTGATTAATTTCTCAAAGTTAAGTGACCATTTGAGATTTTAACTCAATCTATTTGGTAGGTCAGCTTTCAACTCAGCTCTTAAGTTGTGATTTCAGGGATTCCTAACTTTCTTTCAAAAACTGAGCTTATTTAAGAATGATCAAGATGACTAATATCCCTTGGTGTAAAGATTTTTGTCCTCCTGTCGTGGTTAAAGAGATTTTCCAGTTAAAAATTATCCTTCTTGTGTAAAATGCAACCACAGCTAATGGTAAGCAGAAATATATTAATTTGATCTTGATATTGTTTTATTGAAATTATTAAACGTTTAAACCTTTTTCACAATCTTTAATAAGTTATCAACCAACTTTCCTATGTTACCAACTCATGCTTACCACAGATAGTAGTCTTACAATTGGTATTTCATTAATTTGATTGTGTAAATGTTTTCTCACAATAAGTTATCTGTAGTGTATCTCGAATTAATAGTGAAAGAGATACCTTATTTGATTGTGTAGATATCTTCAAGAAAATGAAGGCAGGAGAGGAGATTGAACTTCCTTATAAATAGGATTACCAAAGACCATGACCAAAACAAAGGGCATTTCTTGAGGTGTTCTTTTTTCCAATGACCATAAAAATCCACTAGTAATTTTCATGTGAAAAAAGAGGCTCTAATGCTTTAAGGTCATTGTCTTGTTTCAACTTCCTAGTCTTTTTCTCATTATTACTGTCATCATAACTATAGTATATATTTCATCACTCCAAAATGGTCAGCTGCTCTATATATGCCATGGACATTCTTGAATGCACAAAGTTGTCCATCAGAAGAATCCAATATTAATAATGGCATACAGTACTAAACCAATTGTGGCATAGGCACATAGATTCTTGGCACAAAATTTTGTCCAATCTTACAAGAAAGGTATCAATTTTCTGGATAAGGCCATGAACTGCTATTAGCCTTAACCATTAACCATTATTAGTGATCACCATTACAAATAAAAGTAGAAATAAAAAATAATACAAGTTGGAAGACAAGAGTCTTAATTCTTATTGAGGTTTTCGAAGATATATATCATGGTTCTTTCAGTCCATTGGTTAGTGATCATTTAAATGTTTGTTATTATTGGAATTATTAATCCGACTATCATGATTATCTAAAATGAATGGCTCAAATGTAAAAGAGAAAACACTCGGATAAATTACTAGGGGTATCAAGGATTACTGGGACCAAGTAATAGTAATGCCATACTTTGTAACTTTATCCAAAGACATCTTCAGTAACATTTTGATTGTTTTCATCCTAAAAAGGGAAATAGAACTAAGAATCCAATTATTTCAAGAGATTAATGATGATAATAGTTGGGTTTATGAACTGTCCAATACACAGGCCTAAGGAGATCCATGACACGTGGATGGAATGAGGAGGATGATATAAGCATGAAGTGTGATGATGACCCACATTTCCAATAAATTTTGCTAATAGCCTAGTAGCCTAAAACCCCAATAGGTAAGTATCAATTTTAGGGACCAAATGAGAAAGAAGCCATGCCATATTGCCTAAAACAAAATTAAGGAGTTTAAGTTAAGTTAAATACACTGTATATATGTGTACTCAATATTTTTTGCGTGCTCACCATATAGGACAATCAACCATTTGACTCATGAAAAGAATGAGTCTATAATCTCCACAAAGACATGGAAGATCAGCATAAAAAAGGAAGAAAGGGATGGATGTGTTATGTGTAGGCAATTCCACTCTAATAATCACCATCACTGTTCCATTGGCAACTTAATTAAGGTTACCTAACCTTAAAATTAAGAACTCAACAAGTTGCATCTGCAAGTCAAACTCAAGTTGTAACATAATATATTCTTTTTGAAATAGATTGAACAACAAGATAGATATTATAAAATTACACCTTTCGCCGAATTAATATTTATAATTGTAATATAATCGGATAAACTTTGGATCTTCCAATGGTAATCCGAACATAATACAGATCATCTTGCACGTATAATCACCTTGTTTATGAAGCTATGTCCTACCATAGGCCTAGCCCATATATGATCAACAAACATTTGTAGAGTATATGTAAGTATAATATATAAATAATAAAGTAAATATATGAGTAAATAGCTTAAAGGTGTGGGGGTGGGGTGGGTAAAGGAGTACCCTCCAATAGAAGCAGGTTCCTTTGGTCTCACAAAATTGGCTTTCGATCCAAACATGGTTGAGTTACTAACATAAAACTTTAACTACATCGATCAATAGTGTAAAGAATACTTATACTATTATTATATTTTAATAGTCACAATTTTTCATTTGTACTCGATTATAATATTACTACTAATTAAGCTCCTTATCATAGTCGTGACACAAGGAAGGTTAGATATAAAAGCTAAAAGAGATGGTTTTCAAATTACTATTAATCTACCTTTTCATTTATGTTGTCAATAAATATATATCTGTTATACTTTAAGCACCTCCTAACGACACTAGAAGGGGGGTTGAATAGTGTCCTCCGATTTTTGTTGTAAGAACCTGGTTCTTCCGTAGTAGAACAAGGTTCCTCAGTTCTCTTTTATGCAAACTGTACTTAAGAACACACTTCAAAACATTCACCAAGAACACAAGGATTTTACGTGGAAAACTCCTTGCTCAAGGGAGAAAAGCCACGACCCACACTCTGGGATTTTGAATCTCAATCCACTAACACAAGAGCAACGTTTCAGATTACAAACTCTGTAACCAAGGGGCTACACTCTAGACCCTAATCACTAACCAAAGCTAAACTCTAGCTTTTTCTAGTAATCACAAAGTAGTTTGCCTAATACATATGCTTCTGAAATAAGCTAATAGACAAAACAATGAACACTTGTAACAGAGACAACTTACAACTCAATGAACCTAGACAAGAGATCTAGACTCAAATACTCTGCATGCAAACCAGTTGTCTTCTTCAGTTTTCCGACGTAGACAGTTCTTCAGATCACCTCTATATGCTCTCAACTCTCTATTTGAAAAACTAACTTCGGCTATGTCTTCTACTTCCTTTTATACGAGTTTTGCAACCCTAGTTGAGTCCTACTGGGAATCCTCTTTAATTATGGTATTTGAAGATTCGCAGTAACTCTTTTCCATGTTGAGGTATAACTCTTGTTCACACTTCAAAGACACAGCCTGGACACCACCTCTTTTAGTCTGACTAGGATATGTCTTCAACCACGCGCCTCTACTCCTAGTTCCACAGGGATTTGCAACCCGTAATCTTTTCGATCAAGCGTGCCCTTCAACTCAAGGACTAGGTCCTTCCATGAACCTCAGTGTCCTTCCTGTTTGTCATACTTCAAAACCAGCTCTCAACAAATTCCCCCTTTTTGATGATGACAAACAAATGTTGCCCAAGAACCTACATAACATATACCAAAAACAAGAACAAAAAATAACAGAACAATAAAAACAGATGAGTTAGGTCACAAACACCCCAACATTCCTTCTTCCCCCTTTTGGCATCATCGAAAAGATTCAAAGACCTGCAGGAACCTGTCAGATTAATCTAGTCTAGAGCACAAGGCAACTCATCAGTGTCAAGAACATAGGTATATCACAATAAGGGCCCAACAAGGAACCAGGTACTGAAACAAGAAACAGTCGCAAACATAAGAAATTTAAAATCAACATCCAGAGGGTGACAGCAGCACCACTCTATTTAGTTACACAACAAAAATTGAAATTGTCTCAATTATCCAAATCATGCAATCAGGGGAGAATAGGGAGGAGTAAAGATCAGGTGGGGTAGGAAAAGAGAAAGATAGGAGGACAGGACTGGAAGAATCACAGCTGAAGGTTGAAGTGCTTAACTAGTGCCTCAAGTTGTTTCGTATTTTTGGCCCTCTCCATCACCAGCTCGGCCTCATACTTGTGGCAATCAATCTTCAAGCGATCAATTTCTTGATCCTTCACCTTCAACTGCCTGTGCAGTTCAGCATTTTCTTCATTAACTTCAAGAACCATTTTCTCCAGTTCCTGCACAGCACCAATGGCCTCATCAGGTCCAAACTCTTCACTGTCCTCTGACTCCTCCTGCTTGACCTGCATTGGCCTTTTGGAGACCCTGCTTTCTTGAAAGAAGTCACAGTTTCTCAGCACATTAACCCCAAACTTCTGATGGATGGTAGGCTTCTTTCCTACTTCTAAGGGCACTCCAAAACGCTCAAGAATCTGATGGATGATGTAAGAGTGCACAAGAGAGTGTGGCTTCTGATCAGTATCACAAATTCTCTTAATGTGCCTAATGATAAGCCCAGGCAAATTAATTTTCACCCCTCTATCCATCAGATCCATATATGTTAGATCAAGAGCACTAGCCTCACAATTCCTTTCTCCCCTAGGTAGAAGAAACCTATGCACAAACTCAAACAACAGCTGATGTGCAGGCTCCATCTCTTTCTTCTCAACCTTCCTCTCCTTCCTCAATCTGGGTTTCCCTGAGAACTTTCTCACAACATCTAAGGGAGTAACTCTATCTGTTCTCTTTGGCCATTTTAGCTTGACATACCTGCAATACCCTTCAGCAGGTACATCCAGAATTTCTCCCAATTCAGGTCTCCCAAATTCAATTTCCACTCCTTTCACAGTGGTAAACACCCTCCTGGCTACCACCCTGCAATTTGTATAAAACTCCCTGACTTCATCCACAAGCAGCTTCCTGTCTTTGTTGACAAACACACTCAGCCAACCCTGGTTTCCTATCATCCTCAACAAGGGTTTCATATGAAACTCTTTTTCATCATCCAGAATGCTGCCTGGCAGCACCTGATGTTTAGAGAAAAAGGCTTCCCTATCCACTTCTTTTCTTTTCTTCTTACTCTCAATCTCACTGTCAGTGTCAGAATCACTGGGTTCCACATAACTCCCAGCTTCACTTTCCTCCTCTTCCTCACCAGCTCTCTTCTCCTCTTCTTCTTTCTTCTTCTCTTCTTCCCTCATCTTCACATTTTTTACTGTCTTTCCTAGCTGTTCAACCTTCTCCATCTGTATCTTCAAAGCAGACCTAGTACCCATTCTTCTAACAACAGGCTCCCTAGCCTCTTTATCACCTCCTTCTTCACTATCGTCATCTACCAACCTAGTTTTCAACACAGGCTTACCATCTCTCACCAACCTTCTTCTTTTTTCAGGCTCTATTCTATTTTCTTTTACAAAAACCACCTCATCTTCTTCTTCCTCACCAGTCAGCTTCTCATCCTCTGCCCCAAACTTTCTTTTTCTTCTTGATTTTTCTTCTTTCTTGTCACCCTCTTGCTTTTCAACATTATCCAGTTCCCTCAACTGTTCTTCTATTTTTTCGGCTATATTTAACTCGCCTCTAGACACACCGTCTACAACATCCTGCACATCTTCTCTAGGTTCATTCTCTTTAGTTTCTTGTTCCTCCTCACGTGGGTTCCCCCTATCTATGTTGTCCCTCTGCTCAACATCTACTATTTTATCTAATTCAGCAACTAGGGTTTCAGTTTCTACAATGCCAGGACTGGCTATATCAACTGAACCAACAGGTGTAGATGGAGTAGGATCAGAAATTACCTCAGGTAACGGTTGAGATGAACTTTGAGTAGTGGGTGTTGAAGGAACGGCTCTTGATTTTAACTTCTTGACCAGTTTCTTGTCCCCCTTTTTGAGAAATTTTAGGCGAGCCCTAGCAATTCTTTCAGCAAGAGTGGATGGAGGTGGTCTTTCAGACATCTTGAAGAATTTTGTAAAGATTCCTGAGTTTGTTGACGGTTTATCTATTTTAGGGCTTGAGAGAATTTTGATGTTCAATTGGAAGAGGTGGATGAGATCATGAGAGATTGAAGAAATGTTGTAGAAAGAGAGAGGGTTTTGGTGAAGTGACAATGTCTAGGGAAGGCAAAAAAAATAATGAGTATAAAGAAGGGCAGCTTTTTGAACTTTTTGAGAACCGGGAGAAGTTAAGAGATTTGACGGTTATGAACTTAATTTAAATATACCCTTTTCACGAAGTGGGGTCCAAGCAATTTAAAAGGAGTTCTATCCTAAAAAGGAATGTGTTCCTATAATTTTGGACAGTTA
The DNA here is from genome assembly GCA_037355625.1 of Petunia x hybrida. Classification (NCBI taxonomy): domain Eukaryota; kingdom Viridiplantae; phylum Streptophyta; class Magnoliopsida; order Solanales; family Solanaceae; genus Petunia; species Petunia x hybrida. The sequence continues at coordinate 3,611,540 of JBBBVM010000019.1, forward strand.
TGAGACTATGGAGAATCTCCCATGATGCACGTACAATAAACAATTTTAATTCCAGTTGTGACAACTAACAAATAGAGTAGGTTTACTGTACCTGGACACGATTCCTCACGTTAACACTGGTTCCTCCTCAGTACACAGTAGGTTCTTCATGGGATCACATTATTTGTACCTAATGCTCAAAACACTAAAAACGAGTGTACTTACTCAAGTACAAATTTAGTCCAGATAGTAATGACAAATTCCTAACAGACACTTTTACTACTAACCTAGCCAATCACCAGGGGATTACCTGCTGGGTCATCCGTGTATTTTGGTCATCCCTAACTCCAACCTGTTCCTCTCGAACTGCACCTTGTTCAAAGCTTTGGTAAATATGTCAGCAATTTGGTCTTCAGTCCTACATGAATTCATAGTGATTAGACCCTTTTCTACATTGTCTCTCAGAAAATGATGTCTAATATCAATGTGTTTGGTCCTTTTGTGTTGGACTGGGTTCTTGGCAATGTTCACAGCACTAGTGTTGTCACAAAAGATTGGCACTGCCCCACACTTGATTCCAAAATCCTCCAGTTGCTGCTTGATCCATAGCAATTGTGAGCAGCATGAAGCAGCTGCCACATACTCAGCTTCAGCAGTTGACAAGGCAACAGAGTTTTGTTTCTTTGTAGCCCATGACACCAAGCAAGGACCTAAGAAGTGTGCCATCCCCGAAGTGCTTTTCCTATCAACCAAATGACCTGTATAATCTGCATCAGCAAAACCAATTAGTTCAAAAGTTCCACCTCTGGGATACCAAAGGCATAGATCCTGAGTCCCTTTCAAGTATCTCAGAATTCTCTTCACAGCTGTCAAGTGTGATTCCTTAGGTTTTGACTGAAATCTGGCACACAGTCCTACGCTGTAGACTATGTCAGGTCGACTTGCTGTGAGATAAAGAAGTGAGCCAATGATTCCTCTATACTTGGTCTCATTTGTCGAAGGACCAAGTTCATCCATATCGAGCTTTGTTCCAGGAGCAATAGGAGTAGTCATCTCCTTAGCTCCTTCCATGTTAAACTTCTTCAACAATTCCTTGACATATTTTTGCTGGTGTATCATAGTTCCTTCCGGCGTCTGCTTTATCTGCAACCCAAGGAAGAAATTCAATTCACCCATCATGCTCATCTCAAACTCACTTCCCATCAAGTCAGCAAAACCTTTGCTTAGCTCCTCATCAGTGGCTCCAAAAATGATATCATCGACATACACCTGTACTACCAGTAAGTCCTTTCCTTTCTTCTTGAGAAATAGTGTGTTGTCAATTTTACCTCTTGAAAAGCCATTTTTCATCAAAAATCCTGAGAGTCTTTCATACCAGGCTCTAGGAGCTTGCTTCAAACCATATAAAGCCTTGTCCAGTTTGTACACATGATCAGGGAATTCATTGCTCACAAAACTTGGAGGTTGCACCACATACACTTCTTCATTCAGGTAGCCATTCAAGAAGGCACTCTTCACATCCATCTGATACAATGTGAATTCCATGTATGTAGCAAACGCAATCAGCATTCTAATAGCTTCCATTCGTGCAACTGGTGCGAAGGTTTCATCATAGTCTATTCCTTCTTCCTGACTGTACCCTTGAACAACCAACCTTGCCTTGTTTCTGGTAACTATGCCGTGTTCATCCAGCTTATTTCTGAACACCCACTTAGTTCCTATTATAGATCTGTCCTTTGGCTTAGGAACTAAGTGCCATACCTTGCTTCTTTCAAATTGATGAAGTTCCTCCTGCATAGCCATAATCCAGTCTGGATCTTCTAGAGCTTCTTTTACATTCTTTGGCTCCAAGGATGAGAGGAAGGCAAAGAATGCACAGAAGTTCTTTAAAGCTGACCTAGTCATAATTCCTGTATTCAGTTCAGATAGAACATTCTCCAAAGGGTGAGAACTTTGATGTTTCCATGGCTTGATCTGAATCTGATTAGAAGAACCTGCAGCATCGTCTTGAGTCGATTCTTCTTGACTTTCTTGATCTTCAGCTTCATCAGAAGTTCCCCCTGTCAAGTTGACTCCTTCATCTGATATGGCTGTGCTCTCCTTTTCATCCGAGTCCTCCAGTTCATCCAAGCTTTCTTCTCTTCTTAAACCAATCACCTGATCATCTGCATCAGTTTCTCCTATTTCCCTATCAGATTCGTCAAACACAACATGCATACTCTCTTCTACTACTTGTGTCCTTCTATTGAGTACCTTGTATGCCTTACTTTGAGTAGAGTATCCCAAGAATATTGCCTCATCACTCCTGGCATCAAACTTTCCCAAGGGTTCCTTACCATTGTTGTGAACAAAGCATTTGCACCCAAAAGGCCTTAGGTGGGCAATACTTGGCTTTCTACCTCTGAGCAGCTCATATGGAGTTTTGTCAAGGATTGCTCTGATGGAACACCTATTTAGCAAGTAACATGCAGTGTTTACAGCTTCAGCCCAGAAGTTCCTTGCTAGTCCACTTGACAGCAACATAGTTCTAGCCATATCCTCCAATGACCTGTTCTTCCTCTCGACCACCCCATTTTGTTGGGGAGTTCTTGGTGCAGAGAAGTTATGATCTATGCTGTTCCTTGCACAGTACTTAGAAAATTTTGAGTTTTCAAACTCAGTTCCATGATCGGATCGAATACTGATGAGTTCAAGATTTAGCCTTTTCTGAACCACACCTGCCCAGTCTTTAAAGCTCTCAAAGGCTTCATCTTTAGATGCCAGGAACAAAGTCCACGTATACCTTGAGTAGTCGTCAACAATTACGAACACAAACCTCTTACCTCCTCTGCTCTTGACCCTCATAGGTCCACACAGATCCATATGCACCAGCTCCAGTGGCTTTAATGTGCTTACCACTTTCTTTGATTTGAACGACGTTCTCACATGCTTTCCTTTCACACAGGCATCACACATTCTTATGTTTTCAAACTTCTTGTTTGGCAATCCACGAACCAGTTCCTTCGAGGCTAGCTTATTTAATTGAGTGAGACTTGCATGACCCAGTCTTTTGTGCCACAGCTGAGAGTCGCTTTCTTGTACATTCAAGCATGTCAGGTTGTTTTCAGGTAAGGACCTCAGTGACGCCTTGTACACATTGTTCACTCTTTTTCCTTCCATTACCACTTCTCCACTCTGTAGGTTCTTCACGATGCACCCTACAGATGAGAAGCTCACTTCGTTTCCTCTGTCACATAGTTGAGAGATGCTCAGTAAATTGTGTCTAAGACCATCCACACAATACACATTTTCAATTGCATGCTCAAGAGATCTCCCAATCTTCCCAATGCCTACTATCTGACCACTTTTTCCTCCTCCGAAGGCCACACTGCCTCCTTGAAATGCTGCGAGTGAGAGAAAGTTTCTTCTATCTCCTGTCATGTGCCTAGAACAACCGCTATCAAGAATCCAGCTTGAGTTGTTCTCCCTCACTCCAGCCTGCAAAACAATTAGAGGTTAGCCTTAGGAACCCAGACAAGCTTGGGTCCCTTCTTATGAGAAAATGGATAAATCAGATCTTGTTTGGCCCATTTGGGTAAAACACAATTTTTATTCTTGGCCCTTGCCTTGGTAATGTTAACACACCTTTGTTTAGTATGACCGGTTTGACCACAGAAAGTGCATAACATGTTGCAAGGTAATCCCACATATTTGCTTTTAGGATTATATGGAGGCAAGGGCTTCTTGAATCCTAAACCTTGTTTTCCTTTATTTTGATTTTCAAGAACCCAATGCATTGCTTCTGAAGACTTATTCCATTTTGTAAGTCTGGTAAGTTCAAGTTTTGAGTTTTCAACCTTCTGATTTAACATCTTATTTTTTTCAATTTCTTGGTATACAATCTCATTTGTCCTTTTCAATTCATCTTCCAGAAAGGTTTGAACTTCACTCATAACTTGCTTACCATTCTTACTCTCTCTCAACTGACTACATTCTAATTCAAGCTCAGTGATCTTAGAGTTTGATACAAGAGTCTGCCCTTTCATGATGGCATTTGTTTCTTCAAGCTCAATGTTCTGTTCTAGGAGACTCTTGTGCTTAGTTCTAAGATCACCCAGTTCTTCAATTAATTTATCTTTTTCAAGCTTTTCTTTTTCATATCCTTCAATCAATGTGGCTGTGATTAGGATTAGATTTTCAGAAGAGTATGTATGTAAAGTTTCCTTAAGATCAGATAAACATACCTCTGCTGAACAGTCAGCTTCCTTTCCTTCAGTTGCCATGAGGGCAGAGTCCTTCTTGGTGTTGTCAGCTATGTACAACTCCTTCAGTTTCTTCCATATCTCCTTGGCTGATTTACATTCCAGTATCTGTCCGAGCACACCATCTGTAAGTCCTCTTCTTAGATAGCCCTCAGCCTTGGAGTTTGCTTGTAGCCAGTCCAGATCTTGTGGATCTAGTTCTTCTACTTTCTTGGGTACCAAGACTCCATTTGCTGCTCTCTTCACTGGAACATGAGGTCCTCTTTTCACAATTAGCCACAGACTATAATCAGTTGCCTGCAAGAAATTCTTCATTTGTTTCTTCCAGTAATTGTAATGAGTCCCATTGAACACTGGTGGCTTTGATGGATCTCTTCCCCATTTTACTTCAAGAGGATGTTCTTCGTCAGAACTAACATCCGTCATCCCTGCTAATGCTAGTGGTGAGTCATCGTCAGCTTCCTTCTCGTGATCAGACTCACTGTCAGTTGGTCCCCATGTGGCATAGAAAGCTTCCTTCCTTTTCCTTCGTTCTGCTCTGAAGTTTGGGGGCCGTCTTGACTTCTTTCTATCTGCATCGTTTTCCTTTGTGGTTTCCTTTTCCTTTTCCTTAGCAGCTCTGTTCTTCATCCACTCTATTTCCCACATTGGGCAATCCATGACAGCATGATCCTTCTTGAAGCATTTGAAGCATCCAGAGTAGTCAGGACTGTCAACTATGTTCTTCCTGCTAGAGCTCTCCTTGTTCCCTCGTTTAAATCCTTTAAACCTTCCCAGATTGAGTTTTTGTCTTAGAGCACTTACCATTGCAGCTTCCACTGATTGAAGATCAACATATTCATCAGCTTCTTCTGTTGCTTCCAGTGCAAGGGTCTTTTCCTTCTTTGCTGCAGGTTTAGCCTTTGAGTCCTTCATCATCTCGTGCGTCTTCAGACTTCCAACCAGTTCTTCAAGCTTGATGGATTTCAAGGGTTTGGATTCAATAATGGCCGTCATTTTTGGTTCCCATGCTTCAGGTAACACATTCAGGATTTTGTCAACCATCTCCACCTCAGGCAGTTCCATCTCCAGAGATCTCATTTCATTTGTAATCATGGTCAACCTGGTCATCATATCCTGAATCGATTCCTTCTCGCCCATAGTAAATAACTCAAATTGTCTCTTCAACATTCTTCTTTTTGAGTCCTTTACTTCAGTGGTTCCTTCGTGTGCAACTTGTAAAGCATCCCATATTTCCTTAGCCGTCTTATACGATGATACTCGATTGAACTCTTCTGGACCCAGACCACATATAACCAACCGCTTGGCTTTGTGGTTCTTTTCGATCATCTTATAGTCAGACTCATCAAACTCTTCTTTCAGCTTAGGTTCTTTTGTGGCAGTGGTTCCTTCACCAACTATTTTGGTGGGAATCAGGTTTCCTTCAGAGACTATCAGCCAGAGTTGATAATCTTCAGCACATATGTAATTCTCCATCCTATTTTTCCACCATGCGTAGTATTGCCCATTAAACTGTGGAGGCCTCAGAACCGACTGTCCTTCAGTAATAGTAGGCGGTGCACTCATTTTGATCCTTCTCAAGGTGTTAGCCTTACAAGAGAAGACCCGCTCTGATACCACTTGTTATACTTTAAGCACCTCCTAACGACACTAGAAGGGGGGGGTTGAATAGTGTCCTCCGATTTTTGTTGTAAGAACCTGGTTCTTCCGTAGTAGAACAAGGTTCCTCAGTTCTCTTTTATGCAAACTGTACTTAAGAACACACTTCAAAACATTCACCAAGAACACAAGGATTTTACGTGGAAAACTCCTTGCTCAAGGGAGAAAAACCACGACCCACACTCTGGGATTTTGAATCTCAATCCACTAACACAAGAGCAACGTTTCAGATTACAAACTCTGTAACCAAGGGGCTACACTCTAGACCCTAATCACTAACCAAAGCTAAACTCTAGCTTTTTCTAGTAATCACAAAGTAGTTTGCCTAATACATATGCTTCTGAAATAAGCTAATAGACAAAACAATGAACACTTGTAACAGAGACAACTTACAACTCAATGAACCTAGACAAGAGATCTAGACTCAAATACTCTGCATGCAAACCAGTTGTCTTCTTCAGTTTTCCGACGTAGACAGTTCTTCAGATCACCTCTATATGCTCTCAACTCTCTATTTGAAAAACTAACTTCGGCTATGTCTTCTACTTCCTTTTATACGAGTTTTGCAACCCTAGTTGAGTCCTACTGGGAATCCTCTTTAATTATGGTATTTGAAGATTCGCAGTAACTCTTTTCCATGTTGAGGTATAACTCTTGTTCACACTTCAAAGGCACAGCCTGGACACCACCTCTTTTAGTCTGACTAGGATATGTCTTCAACCACGCGCCTCTACTCCTAGTTCCACAGGGATTTGCAACCCGTAATCTTTTCGATCAAGCGTGCCCTTCAACTCAAGGACTAGGTCCTTCCATGAACCTCAGTGTCCTTCCTGTTTGTCATACTTCAAAACCAGCTCTCAACAATATCTACATAAGATTAGTTACTTTGATAGTGTAATAGGAGTATATTTTTTACAATAGAAGTTAGATACTCTTTCTTCTCAATTTACAGGACAAAGTTCGGATTGTCGAACGAATTCTGTTTATTTATATTTTTTTCTATAATTTTTTTAAATATTTTGAATTGTTAATTATTATGATTTGTATTAAAATCCGACCAATGCTACGGACAGAGCTACATAAATAGGTAGCCATCATCCCGCCGCCTTGGGAGAGAGAGATCTAAGCCGCCAGGCCAAATCGATACTTTATTCTTTAAATATCTCAAATAAAAAACAAAGCAAAACCTTGTTTGAAGCAAAACACACACACACAAACACTCACTCTCTGTGGGTGATATTTGAGAATTGAGAAATCAAAGGCATGGTGAAGGTGGTGGTGTTGATGATCTTAAAGCACCTTCTTTGTCACGTCAATCTTCTATAGTCTTTCTCTCTCCATCTCTTTCTCTATAAATATCATTCTCCATATCTTTTTGTACCATTACTTTGTCCTCCTCCTAACAATATACACTTCTAATTATATTCTTCTTTCTCCATTGGCATTCACTTTCTTTTCTAGCTAATATAAGTTCTACACTGTATTGATATATATTGATGGGGGATAATAATGTGAACCTACCACCTGGCTTTCGATTCTATCCAACAGATGAAGAGTTGGTTGTTCATTTTCTCCATCGCAAGGCTGCTCTCTTACCTTGTCATCCTGATGTCATTCCTGATCTTGATCTTTATCCTTATGATCCTTGGGACTTGGATGGTATTCTTCAACTTTCATTCTACAACTCATCTGTTAAATTATGTGATCGTCTCATTTAAAAATGAGCCTACTTTAATTATATTTTGTCATATTTTTTGTTAATGTGGTCAGCGGAAAGACTTGAACCCATGACCGCGCTTGCCTACTCTCACACTCCCATATTTTTATTTTGTTTCCATTTTATCTAATAGTCTAAGTTTGTAGATAGAAGCATACTTTTATTTACTTAATTATATATTTAATATAATCATTGCATGATTTGTATTGGGCAGGAAAAGCTATGGCAGAAGGAAACAAATGGTATTTCTATAGCCGAAGAACACAGAGTAGAATCACTGGAAATGGATACTGGAAACCATTAGGAGTTGATAATGAACCAATATACTCTAGCAGTTCCAGTGATAAAGTTGGCATGAAAAAATACTATACTTTTTACATTGGTGAACCACCTGAAGGTGTGGAAACTAATTGGGTAATGCAAGAATATAGCCTTTCTGATTCTTCTTCTAGTTCTGGAACTAGTCGTTCATCCTCTAGAAGAAGATCAAGCCGTTCCAAAATTGTAAGTTTTTTTTTTCCTTTTACTATAGGAGTACGTAATTAATAATTCATCCTTTTCTTAATTAACATGTTGATTTTTTTCCTTCTTGTACATTAATTTCAGGACTATAGTAAATGGGTAATTTGTCGTGTATACGAGCGCAACTGTGATAATGACAACGATGATGGCACAGAACTTTCATGCTTGGATGAAGTTTTCTTATCACTAGATGATCTTGACGAGATTAGTTTGCCGCACTAGCTAGTTCATTATTAATTAATTAGATCCAATAAGCTTGGATCTAGTTAATTAACCAAGCTCGATCGGCTTAATTTAGCTTCCATTTCAAGTTCGTTTTTTTTCTTCCTATATTTGAATTGTAGCACTTACCATACTTAGATAAGCTACCTTTATAGTAAGTGAAAACAGTGTAACCATTGAAGTAAGATCAATATGCAATGTTGATATGAAAGTATTCCCTTAATGGACGGATTATTTATGTGTGGGATTTGAAAGAAACAAAGAAATTTGCGAATTATTAAACCGTTAGACGCAAAATATAACGTGGAAAAATAACAACGATGAAATGCGATGTGTAGTACTTAGCTAGTTCCATATGATGGCATGTGTAATAGAAAATCCAGAAACACTCAGCCAAAGGCCAACCACATGCATTATAACAAATTGAATATATCAAAATCATGCAATCCCATGGATGGTACTTTTTGGAATTTGGCCCTACTGTTGCTTCCAAACTTTGTTCACTCGATGGCTACCTATATTGCTTAGTTCCATGCATGCTTGCCTTAAAGTTATGTTTTGAGGGATGAGGTGTTTAATTTTTTATTTTCTAAACATATATTCTCAAACTCTTGGTGCTCTTGAGATTATTGATAGCTATGTTAATCGGATTTATTTATGGGACAGATCAAGAACTGATCAGTTATATTCAACATCATAACTTTACATCGCTTTGATATAGATACATCGAGACAATTGAAAGATTCACGTAACAGAGATTAACGATGCAAACTTCAACTATTTTAGCTTATATAAATACATAAAACTGTTATACGCTGTCAATGTATTTTAACAGGTTGTAATATATTACTGTATGTCTTATTTTCCACATATTCCAGGTAAATAGTAGTACCACTTATGAGTTATGACTAATTTGTCACATGTAAATGTTTAGATGATTTAATAATACAAAACTATTTTTATAGCGCGGTATATATAAAAGTTTTGTTTTACTACATAATGGTACTAATTAAGTTTTTTGGGGAGAACGTTCCATTGGATTGGGAGTGAAGAAATTAAGGCTTAAAGCATGGTGGGCAGTGGCAGAAAAGGAAAAAGCATTCGTTAGTATTTTTTTCCTTTTTGATATGGCTTGGCTTGTTCTACTACTGCTGCTGTTGCTATGTACTGAGTAGCCTTTTTAATCTTTTATGTGCTATGATTGGTATATGGTAGTTGTCTTGTGTCACCAAGTTTAGGAACATTTTTTAAATTTCTATTTATTTTTTATTTTGTTTCCTTTTTTTCTTTTTCGTTTATAGTTAAATGGTGGTTGCTTACGTGAGCATAGTATCATTCTTATGTAAGAATTCCCCCCCCCCCCCCCTCCCTTCTTTCTTTCAAACACACGTGATGCATCTCTATTTATTTTGATTCATCTATGAAGAAATTAAGTTCTAAAACAATTTCTAGACTTGACATTTAATTTGACAATTGGAAAAACGCAAAAAAGACAAAAAGAACTATCATTCATGAATTATTGATTGTAGTTTTATTCAAATATATTTCGCACATCAAATTAGGTCAGAACTTTAATTGTTACACGGTTACTATCGTGTCAATTTGTCAAAATGAAAGTACCAATTAATCGCACCATATACTTGATATAGTTAATTTTATATATATCGTTTAGGGAAAAAGAAAGTGGAATTAGAACGTAGAAAACTCCAAATTAGGGTAGAAATATTTCTTTCACATACAAATGACATTGTTAACGTATATTACAGGTGAGTTTGATTAATTTGTATTAACCTTTCAATGCAATTTTATTGGGGACTTTAATTAGATTAATAATGGATCAACAAATTATATATAAGATGGTGCAAAATTGATCTGTTCGTACTTCTAAGCTCACAAATCTTATACTACACTACTAGAAATTGATGAAAAAGCTACAAAAATGTTGGAGACGGAATTTCCTCTCCAACCTTTTTGTAGCTTTCGACGCACCGGGCCCTTCACAGCTGATGATGATACCTACTCCTAGTATGCATCCACATAGTTTGTCATCTGCTACACCTTCCATTTCGAGTACTGTTCCATTTGCATCATCATCGGCATGCCCCAGTTCGTGTACACCCGTACCCGAGACTCAGCCAGAGTCCTCTCCATCTGTCACCACTACAGCGCGAAAGGGTAGGAAAAAGCGTACTAGCGCTATAGTTCAGTTGCCTGGTGGTATTGGATCTGTCGATGAGTCTGGGAGGTTGACTATCATGCCTGACAGCAAAGAAGGGTAAGATTTATTCATTAACCTTTAAATTATAAACTTTTGAATTGAATGCAATTTATATTTATCAACATAATTTTTTATGTTAAATTTAATGCAGGTTTCTTCCATCGGACTAGGCAGTGAAACTTGTTGTTGAATCTATGACACCACGCTTTAGTGATGGTTGGCCGACCTGGGGAAAGGTGCCAGTACCTGTTAGAAACCGCATGTTTGAAGCTTTTACGGTATTAACTATACTTATGAAGCTTTTCATTTGATTATTATATGTGTTTTATTAGTTTTCACTTATTATATTGTTATTGTTTCAGCACAAGTGTTCGTGGGATGCTATATATGATGATGAAGTTCGAGCAGTTTTTGGTTAAAAAGCTAAGTGATTCCTTGTCAAAATATAGGCAAAAGAGTAAAGTTCGCAAATGGATTTATCAACAGAATTGGGATAAACTCAAAATTTATTGGGAAACACCTGAGTTCTTAGCCCAGAGCGAGCAGGCTAAGAAAAACAGAGCATCCGCAAAGGGAGGATCGAAGCACACTTGTGGTTCAGTTAGTTTGGCCACCCATCGGGCACGATATGTAAGTCAATCTAATTTTTATTTAAATTAAAAACTTTACACCATTTTGATTTAGCATTAACACATTTGCATTGTGTAGGAAGCGGTACATGGAAAAGTTAGTGATTATGAATTTTTCCGTTTGTTCCATTATTTATATGACGAACAAGGAAATGAGGTGGGATGGGTCGAGCCACGTGCACAACAACTAGAGGTGAGATATCATAAATAATTTTATTTTATTTTAAATTATTCTTTAATTAATTATTCTAATCGCGTCATGTGTTTTAGGAAAACTACAAAGCTCTACACCAAGAATGGCTTGAGAGCCAAGGGTCACAAGTCGATGAAGGCTCTCCTAAATCCACCCAGGAGTAAGAAAATGCAATGTTCGTTCAGGCGGGTGGTGGCTATACTAGCAAAAATCGAGCCTATGGCCTTGGTCCTTCGAGGTACAAGAAGCCTTCTCGTGTAGCTAGGTATTGTCAATGCTAATTGTTCTTCTTCTTCTTCTTCACCTGCAAGCTGCGGATGATGAGTTGCGCTCTAGATTGGCGGAAATGGAGCAAAGGCTACTAGATAGTGAAAGACAACGGTTGGAAGACCGTGAGAATGTGAAGAAATTACAGAAAATTGTGGCAAAGATTTGGAGAGATAAGGAGCAAGGAAGTGGCTCCTCCCAAGGGGCGGATAAGTCTCATGGTTTTTTAAGTTTGTGAACATGTTACTAATTAAATACTTTAGTTTTTATTTGTGTTGAATGCTTAATGATGAAACAATATGTATGTAGAATTGTTTAATTGGCCGTGGTGGCTTTGTTTTATGTTAAACAGGTTGTTTTTGGTTTTTGGTTGTTTTGTACCGAATTTTTAATGTTTTTATTTAGCAGGATTTATATAGTTTCCGTCTCTAACCAACCAAAAAAAATTAAATTATTTTACTAGAGAGGAAATTCCATCTCTAAACAACAAAAATAATTTTTTAATTTTTTACTGGAGAGGGAATTTCGTCTCTAAACATTAAAAATAGTATATACATTTTATGTTGGAGAGGGATGCAAAAGTCAGTGCGTGACTTTTGCATTTGGAGACGGAATTCCGTCTCCAAGTTGTCCAACGACGCGCTTTTTCGAGAAGGACGCGCAGAGACGGAATTCCGTCTTCAAACACTTTTTAGAGAGGGAATTCGTGTCCAAACTGTGACGCAAATCAATTAATTTCTAGTAGTAGCTAAGTTTTAGGTTAATTATATTTTGAATACTAAAAGCTCCAATATATGAAAGAACATGAAATCATTATTTTACCACTTTCTTTTCTTAAAAGTGTTCATTGATGATTATATCCTTCGGCAAGGAAAGTATTTTCCAGAAAAAAAAGACACCAAGAAAGTGAATAAATAGACCTTTCGGACTGTGGACGAACGGTGTAGAAGTTGAAAGGTGGAAAAAGGCAAAAGAAGAGTAAGAAAAAAATTATTAGTAGTAATAATGTGAACAAATTAAAGATGGAAATCTCACTTTCACTGGTGAATGGATATAAGAAAGGTCAAGGGAAAAAACTACTCCACTTTAAATGAAGTGGCAACAAATAGTATATAAAAATGGTACTTTTCTCCTTTACTCTTATAATTATAAAAATAAAGATTTCAATTTAATTTGTTTATTATATTAGTAATTAATATAACGTCAAAAATTACTAAAGCATCACATAAATTTCAAGTAATAAACGAGTTTAGTATTAAGAAAAATCATTTAGAATGTATTACAACCTGAAGAGCGTCAAAAGTATTACGAATATCAGGAGTTGCAAAGGAATACATGATATATTCGAATTAATTCTTTGCATTTGCTGAAGATAATTATGGAAAAGTAAAGCTTCTGTTGCTAGTTGCTACCAATTGCAATTAATAAAGACTTATGTTTTACCTTTTTGATTCTAATAATTGATAGGAGGAGGGGTACTTAGTCCATGAATTTCCAAAATCAAGGTGCTTTTTTTTGAAAGCGAAATGGGAAACTAACCTTGGAATTCAAAGGTTACTTTAATCTAAAGAGTAATTAATCTTTTTAGAATTGGCATTCAAAGTGCTTTTTAAGGTCCTAAGTACTGTTAAAACGTGATGAGCGTTCCCCTGTTATATGTTAACCAAACATTAAAGCCTAATCTTGTGAAGAAAAGATTGTCATGTCTCTACTTCTTCCTATTCTATACTTCAAAAGTTTGGAAAGCAAATTCATGGGGCCATATTATTTACACACTAGTCAAAAGTTTCTCTGAGAAAATCCAATTGAGGAGAAAATTTACATGTAATGATACCATGAGTTAATTCCTGAGAAAAATAGTACTACTATTTTTTAAGTAAGCGTAAGACCGGTATTTTAAAATTTAAACCAGCATATAACAAAATTTATTAAAGAATCATGAATGATTGATAAAGAATCAGCTGCAGAAGTCCCAGAGGACTGAGGTTGAAGTTTAATAAAATTTCTAAACTTTTAAACTATACAAAAAATATGTACATGCGCTGTTGTCATGTTGAGACACAGGCCGGCATATCCATTAGTATTAACAGTCATCAAACCAAATTAAACAACTTAAATGAAAAAAGAGAGAGGGTATTTTGATTTATTTGTCTTATACTATAAAAAATAATTCTAAATATAAGCGAAATTAGAAGGTTGGCCTCCTCAGTCTTCACCACGTGTAGTAATTCATTGGTGGTTCATAAAATCCCAGATCAAGTCCAATAGATTAAGACTAAACCTCGTTAGCAGTATAATAAAATAATTTCATTGCTTAATTAGCTCGTAAGCACTGAGCATTCTAATCATCTCGCCCATACATTATAAGACTGCATTTACAAACAACTGCACATGTTGGCACAAATAGAGATCAAGAAGCAAATACAACTCCCCTCCCCCCCCCCCCCCCCACCCCACCCCCCCCCCCCCCACACCTCCCGCTTCCCCTCCTCTCCCTTGGGGTTCAAACACGAATTTTTGAATTTAGAGTCGATGAGTTATCAACAAGTGTAATCTTAATATATGTATATTTTTTTTTTAACTTTTTCATAGTTGTATACATAGTTTAAGTCGAAAATAATGAATTCAGTTGAACCCACATAACTCATCATAAACCTGTCCGTATCTAGATTGGGTGTTGTTTGTGGGAGTTAGGAGTTTGCATGTGTAGGTATCCACTTTTTAAACAAGTTAGTTTCTTGTGAGCAAAGGCAATTCCATCATCTCAGTATGTTGACGTTACAAGTTTCACCATATATTTTGCTTTCTTTTGGAACTTTGCTTGGTTTGGAAAATGACCAAATCAAATTGAAAGCCATTATGATTGCACAAAAACATGCTGCTCTTCATTGGCCCTATCTCAACTTGTTCTTTAAGTTCCTGTTTTTGTTTCCTTGGTTATATCTGATAAAGACATCAAAGGAAGAAAGGCTACTGATTGGAAGGTACATGTATCTATATTGCGATGAAAACAAACTTCCCTTCCCAACATCCCTTTATTTTTATGTTCTTTTGGATCTTTTTTAATGTGTAGGTAGGAAATGATGATCTTAAATGAATTTGGCAGAGAGAAACTAACACAGAAATCATTGTTGGGACCAAATGTAGCTTTTGAGTAAAGCTAATTATGCTTATAATATATGCATTCCACAGATATCAATTCCAAGGTCAAAGAAGAAGTTCGATCTCTGAGTCAAACACCACCACTTGTTAGATCGAAAGTACGAAATACTACTAGTTTATACTAAACATACGAAAATGGGCACTCTCATGAAAGGTATAATTGTTCCCAAGTGGAGATACCACTTGTGGTAAAATTTAACAAACCTCTCCAACGTGAAAGGTTGGACCTTTTGTTCATAATAATTCCTTTTTCTGGGTGACTTCTTTTGACCTTGATTATGTTAAACATGGGTACATTGCATTCCATAGGAAGTTGAAAGTAAATTTAACTGCACGCAATCTTTTTTTAAAGAATTTAAAGTGCTCGTGCTATTATATGTATGTCCAAGCATACCTTAATTCATGGGATAACAACACTCTGCTTTATTGTCGGTTATTGATTTATTGAAACACTCGGAAATATATTCTAAACAAAGCTGTTTCAGTGACAAGTTTAAACTGAATTTGTTTGACCTTATATTAACTTAATTAGCTTAGAACGGAACCTGAAAAGAATGGTCAAGAAAAGAGGGTAAATGGTACTGTAAAACACAGGGCTGGTATAATATAGACTGCCCTTTCGTCCTTTTATCTTAGTCATTGAGAGTGCATTTAGTTATTCAGTTTAAACTACGCCTTAATCCCAGCCTTAATCCCAAACTAGTTGGAATCAGCATTTAACTTTTGCCTCAGTTTTGTTAAAATAAATACAAATTATACAATATAATTCAACTTTTTCCCTTTTGGCTCAGCCCTTATTGAGTTTATGACATGCCAGTTTGGCTTTCATGAATTTTGATGAAGGTACTGCACACATGTATCTTAATATAGCTCTTGTAGATAGAGTCGAGGAAATCGTTGGAAATGCTACTGGCTCTAGTGGCTCACAAGTACGCTTGCTCTAGTAAGAGCTTATTCTCTCCTCTACTTTTGTAAGCTTTTGTCAAGAACTATGGCTCATTTGTCTAGTCAAGCTGTGATATTATGAATTGCGAGGATTAGTGTAGGTTTAACGAGGAAATGGTTCAATACAACTTTTAACAATCTGAATAGAAGAAAATGACACTTCAATAAGAGTCGAGCCTAGAAAGAGTGGCAAGACATTCGCCAAGGCCATTACAAACAACAAAGTGACTGCATATGCACTGATATTGCTAATTCTAAACACTACGAATTGTTTCACTGAATAATTACAATTCGACCTAAGAGTACACAGCCGTGTTCCAGAATCTAAACCTGTAAGTTTATCGTCAAATACCATTTCACCATCGAAGTTCAGGTTTGAGTACATAGAGATATGATCATGCATCAAACTATGTTATACTGTGTATCCCGGCCAAAATTCTTAATCCACACAGAAGCATGTGCCATTTTGTTCTCATATTATGAATCTCTTCAATTAACCCCCACCTCCCCCCCACCCCCCCCCCCCCACCCCTCTCCCAAAAAAAAAAAAAGTAACTGTTATCGGGGGCATAACTTTGTTTTATCATTTCTGAGTGGTGGACATGAAAAATGATCAAAAGAAAGATCTATAAGGACTAGGCTAGAAAGATACCCTTCCACGGTTCTCAGCAACTTTGTAAGCCGGCCAATTTATAGGTGAATGAGTTGATACCAGTTAAGTGACAGAGACAATGCAGTGCTCTTCCCCTGGTAGCACAGATCAACTTGCTTCTCAAGGTGATCCCAGATAACAGTCACCACATCCCAGCTTCACTGCTCCGACTCCTATACTTCAACTTCAATGTATAAATGGGCAATGGCCTCAAGACACGAGAATAAGTTGAAACATTGCTGTAAGTCGTCATGAGATAAGTTACGTGACTAACAATTAAATAAGGGGGAGGCATATGGAGCTTAAGTCCAACTCTTGAAGCTTTCATCTGAATCTGTTTCTTTTTTAAATATTACATTTACCAAAACCTCATGGCTAATTGCCTAAATTCATCAAAAATCGAGAAAGAAAAGCATCATGTTGACAACAAATAGATACACTCTTCCTGCTGTAATAAACCTGGGCCTACAGGTTCTTATTCTGTGGTTGTCATGAAGCTTGGTCATTCAACACAGGTGTGAGCGTCACTAGGATCAGAAAATATGAGGGATTCAAATTTAACAGGCATAACAATTTTATAGGCAGGCATTAAGCTACTACACATTACAATATCAATATATGTGGGAGGACTTGAACCGTGTTCAGTAGAGAGGGAGGAGATGTCTTATCTTTAGCATTGTATGATATATAAAGGTTTCAAGAATATCCACTGTTTACTAGGTTGCAGACGTGTCAAAATCTAGTATATTCCGTGTGTGTGTAGAGAGAGAGGGAGAGAGAGAGATTACACATGAATATTTTTCCTTCCATCCGGGAAAAGAACTAGTGCCTAGTAGCTGGAACGAATGGTCTCTAGGGATGGCAATTGGGGCGGGGCGGGGCAAAACAGTAAACGGGGCAGGGCGGGGCAACGGTTAAACGGGGCGGGGCAAAATTTTGTTTTAGAATTTTCGGGGCCGGGGGGGGGGCAACATAGAGGCCCATTAATTTTACTTGTTCTTTTTCCACTATTTTCTTATTTCATGATTAAGTTGAGGAAATAATAGAAATATTGTTCCACTATTGGCTATTTAAGCTATTAATTAATATAGTAAATATGTAATACTTTTGAAATACTATAAATTTTTTAAAAGCTTCAATTTCTTCAAGTAATTCCAAAATCATCAAATTTGAAAATTTCAATAGAAAAAAAGTTAGAGATATGTTAAATGGATTAAAAGTTAAAAGAAAAGTTCAATTTTGATGATAAAAAATAAAAAAATAATAACTTAAAATGTAATTTAAGTGGGGCGGAGCGGGGTGGGTCAAAACGGAGCAGGGCAGGGCGGGTCAAACGGGGCAGGGCGGGGCAGAAACTTGATAAAGACCATATGGGGCGTGGCGGGGCAGGGCAAAACTTTAGCAGGGGAAGGGCTCAACCCGCCCCGCCCCGCCCCATTGCCACGCCTAATGGTCTCTCGTCTTATCATTTGTCAAAGCAAAGATTTGGAACAGACAACAGCATCTAAACCAGTACCTGAGAAGAAACTTATGTCTCAGCTGGAGTAACTGAAAAGAGGGAGTCCCTTTTTTCTCTCACCTAAATTTTGATTTGACAAACAGTAATTATTCTATTACCCAATCTATGAACTCCAGTAACGTCGACCCAGAACAAAATTGTCATCATAGCTTTTTTTTATCTGTTTCTTTTTTTCTTTTCTTTTTTTTTGGGGGGGGGGGGGGGGGGGGGGGGAGGGAATAAATTTTATTGTATAGTCGACCCCGACGAGTTGTTTTGAGGCATTGATTGATTGATATATTTCTATCCTGGGGAACTTTATAACTCTATCGTGATAAAAACAAACCCAAACAAAAACACATCAGGAGCCAAAAAGGGTAAGATTCAGACAGCAAAGCAGAAGCTACGTTCCCCATTCTATGGTTATTCTATCCTGGGGAATTTTATAACTCTATCCATCTATCGTGATAAAAATGAACCCAAACAAAAACACATCAGGAGCCAAAATCAGTAAGATTCAGACAGTCAAGCACAACCTTCGTTCAAATTTCTTCCCCAATGATGAAACATGAATCTGTTTTAGCTTTGAGGTCAGATTAACAGGCTTCGAGGCACAGAAATTAATGAAGTGGTCGATAAATGTGGAGAAGAAGAAGTAACTCTTGAATAGACGGACACTGTTACCGACATATTGTCACTTCAAGGTAAAGCAGCATCTGGTTGGCTTATCAATGGCTCAAAACAGTGATTTGGTCTCGTGCGCTCTAAAAGTCAATCACAAATGTCAACTGAGTTACAATGGAGCAAGATAAACAAATTTCCATGTTTCCCGAAGCGACACTTTGTTCCCCTCCTTTCATTTATACTTTAATCGCGATTGCTATAATATATACTTCCCCGACCACTTTAAGGCAGATCGATCTTAAGAAGATCATTGCTTAATCCTCAGTAGCTCATATGAATCTGGTGACTATTGGTATGTTTAGTCGCACAGCGGCCGTTAGGTCACCTATTTTGAGTTATGACACACAAGGCCAAAACATATGTGTCGGGCGTGCAACCCATCAACCTACTAGCAATCGGGGAGAAAGCATAGCATGTCGCAATAAAAGCTTGATTCGAGGCGTCAGCAAAACACTGTCGTCTGTTCCAAAAACAAAATCCTCTTAGCGCCCTGGGAGGAGAGTGGGGAACGACCATACGCATAGGCAACAGCAGCATCGGCTCTACGAAGTCAGAATCAAATCTTTCTGTTGGCTTTCTCAGTTAATTCGTGAATAATAATTCAAGGGCATGAAGCGAGTACTTCTAGCTGCTTCGCCTGCTTCTTATTATGGCGTCTATGTTTTCGTGGCGAAAATGAACGAAAAGTGAGATGAGCGTGCTATTCTCAAATCGATTGATAGATAGCCTGATCTGCTCTGATAGATCAAAAGAGATAGAGAGGGAATCTCTCAAGAATAAGGGGAAATCTTTTATTCCTATCTATTGATGAGACAACTATCTATTCTTAATCAATCAGAAAGAAATCGATATGTATCTGATGGAGTACACCGTACGTAGAGCGCCCAAGCTTAGGCCAGCTCAGTTCTCTTATCCATCGGTCCAATGCACTGGGCGTATCTCATGGAAGGAAAAGCCAAAATGTAGTTGTCTTGTTCGCCGCCTCGACGCATTCCCTTCTCTCCCCGGTATCGTCCCACACAGAAAGAAAGAGCGCTTGCCTGCCTCCACTCAATCTTTCTGACTTAGTAGATTTAGACGACTTTTCTAATGCTAGGAAGAGAGTACAGAACATGACCCTTCTCTTCAAATATCAAAGAGGAAGGTAATAGGCTACAAAAGAGAGGAGGTCTAGTGTTAAGAAAGAACTGTTTTGGGATATTTACCAATCCCATTGTATGAAAGGCAAACGTTTAGGATTTTTTACATCAATATTATTCTAATGGCATCTGATTTATGGTTTGCAATTTTTCTACCATAAGATATATAATCTAACGCAGTTAAAAGTTCTCACTCCTGGAAGCAAAATGAGAAATGCTTTTAGTTTCTATTAGAAGAACCAACAATTAGCTAACAACTCAAGGTAAAGAGTATTACCAGCCATCATTTGAACCAGGTGCGGAAAAATAGAGAACCAGCTTTTTCCAGCTTCATTCAACTTCTTGTTACTAGGACGTTGAGCAGGACCACCCGTTAGGCAACTTCTATGCAAAATAACAAGTGGAAGTTTCTTTGATTCCCTCGTCTGCCTTAATATATTGACAACAGTTTTGAGCTGCAACATGAAGAAGTATCTGTGAACTGTTAGTTGTCTGTTACCAACTTGAAATTATATAAGAATATATTATCATCTTGAACAGCTCAATAGTTACACCTCCTGCCCTGCACAGGCGTCAAGAGATACACCTGAAGTGGAGGGGTTTGCAATCCTTCTTCATCAGCATCTTCAACAATAAAAAGACTTAAAAGGAAAACAGCAGCAACTCTTCATTTTTCCTAAATTATGCTAACTAACGTAGAAGAGGAAAGTCAAGTCAGAACATCCTCATTTCCTTGTCTCCAACATGCATAGCAATATACAAGTAGTTCTGTGTTTTATCCTTTTCCTTTTAAAACAAAGCATGGCTGCCTGGGAAAAATGAAATTGCATAGATTAATAAGGCCAACATTTGCAGCAGAAAACACTGCACCAAAAGGAGCATGCTGCTGTAGCCACTCGTGGACGCCTTGAAGATTAGTCCAGCAATTTTTCACCTAAATGCGTGAAGCATGAAAACTGACAAAATACTGGGAACTGAAAGCAGCAGTCCACCTATTATGAACCACCATGTTTTTCAGTAATAGATCTTTCACAACACAGTTTAATGGAGAAATGATAATCACAAATGAACAAGCCAAAATGCTAGCTATGCATACACATAAACAACTAGGTATGCCGTTCAATTGAGCATTACCATATCATGATCCAGTTATATTGCCTGCTACCAACACTGTATTGTTCACCTCATCTACAGAGAGAGATTCCTTTCTTTTGGTTTTTATTTTTTCACTTTTGATAATGGTGGTAATAGGTACCCGAGTCAGCTTGAATGTGCCTCGACTATTCTACCAAGTACATGACACCTCCCACCAGCACAGGTACCATAAAACTCTATCAGCAAAGGCTTTCTGAAATCCTTTTTCAGCAATATAGGCACTAATCTAACTTATGAGTTTTGTGTAAATCATATGGCAAAAGAAACAGAATTATTAACCAATCAGCAATTTATCATACCTGAAATTGCACAAAAATTAGCCTGTTTTTATCAACTTGGCATATCGAATTGGAAGAAATTGAGCTAGCTCTGCCTCCTCAGCACCAACCCCTGATTATGGATATCAACTCCCTTCTCACAAAACCCAATAATGTTGATTTGTTCTTGAAAATTTGTAGCTATTTTGTAATATAAATCCTGCGGCTATTTTGAAAAAAAAAAAAAAAGCAGCTCGACATTACTTCTTGAAAGTTGGGGTGGCTATTTTGAAGAAAAACAATGGGGGGTATTCTAGGGCTCATTGCAGAAATATGACATCATAAGCAATTGTTTTACTTTTTGACCCCACATATTAGTGATTTGTAAAAATGCCCCCCAAATTTTAACGAATAAATTACAGACGATGTAAGACTATGAATCTTATAAGGGGAAATTACGTTGCGTGTCGCTTTAGACATTTTTTTTTTAAAACATAACATTATTTTGCCTTTTTACCAAACATAGCAATACTTTTACCAATGCTACAAATCATATCAAAAACTGTTAAAAAATACTATTGAACAAAAACCCCCACCAAAAAGTCAAAAAATACAAAATAACCCAGTAAACAACCATAGTTGCCATTCAACGTACTCATTACATTACACCCTCCCTTTTCAGGCGATTCTCAGTGCGATTTCTGGTGATTTTCGCCTCAATTTTCCAGTGCATGTGTCCGATTTTTATGTAAGTATTGCTTTTGTTCACTATTTTGTTTCGTAATTCAATTGATTTTCACTTGTTTTTGCCCTTTATTTTTGCTTAGAAAACCCTAATTTTGGGCAGAATGGGTAAACCGGCTAGTACCCCTTCTCCGCGTCAACTTCGGGCTGAAATGCGACAGTTTAAGGTGGAGATTACTCCTTCAAAAAATGAGGTCTGTGAAGAAAAGGATGTTGATGTTCCTATATCTTCCAAAAGGAAGTCCAGGGCTGGTGAAATGATGTCTAAAGGGAAAAATATAGTTGATTCTGACTTTGTCGAAGAAGTCGTTGTTGGAGATACCCGGAAAAAATTGCGATTAGGTGTTGTAGATGAGGCTTCTGAGGTATTCCTTGTAATTTTTTATATTTTTCAGTTTTGCTGTGTATTTGATTCTGAGTTTGAGTTGTATACTGCGTAATTGTTGTTTGTTCAGTGTATATTATGTGGCTTTTTGAATTTTATGAACCAAATCTTAATGTATGTTCATTGTTTATTCTTGTATATGCCCTATAGTTGCATTGTATGTTCACTGTATACACTAGTTATTGTGTTTCAAATTCATGGCTTTTGTATATATTGATTTTTTTTTTAAAAGTTTGATGCTTTCCGATCATTCGTATGTCCAGTGTATATGTTGTGTATGTAATTATACTTTTACTATGTCTGTGCCTTTAGTTATACTTTTACTATGTTACAATAGCATTTTAAGTGTATGAACCGAATGTTAGTGTATGTCACTGGCTAATTCTTGTATATATCCGGTATTTTTCATTGTATGTTTAGTGCATTTTGTATGTCCACTGTTTATCTAATGTATGTAGTCATTCATATTCTTTGTGCTTGTATTTTCTAGGTCCCCATTTTTTATGTCCCTGAGGATACAGTTTATACAAAGACTGTCCATTTTACATGCCCCGTACAGACAGACTTTCCAATGTATTTGCAGAAGTACTTGTCTGAAGTACAGTTGAATATGTTTAGGAAGACATGCTTTGGCCATTTTTTGGATTTGCCTGAAACATTTGCTCAACCTCAGTTGATTCGTCACTTGATGGCTAGGCAAATTCACACCGATAAGCCTGATACATTTGCTGTTTTTGTTAATGGTGTGAAGTTGGAGTTCGGGTTGAAGGAATTTGGTGCTATTTCTGGTTTGAAGTGTTATGGGGACGAGACTTGTGTGTTTGATTCTCGTGTGCCAAATCGTATTATGCGGAGTTACTTCCCTAATTTGGAAAAAGTTCCGCTTAGCTGCCTGGATGACTGTATTAAACAGAAACGGTGGATTGATGACAATGATGCAGTTAAGCTTTCGGTATTGTATGTGATATACAATTTCATATATGCAGTTGGTGCGTCCAAGAAATGTTTTGTTGATAGGAAAGATATAGAGTTAGTTGAATCTGGTGCATTTGAGCATTTCCCCTGGGGAAAACATTCATTCGATTCATTGTTCTCAAGTGTTAACAAACGGTTGAAAGGTTCTGTTGGATACTACCAAATTACCGGCTTGTCTCTTGCCTTTCAAATTTGGTTTTATGAGTGTTGCTCCAAAGTCGATCCTTCTCTTGCTGTTCCTATTCGCAATTTATTTCCTCGAATTCTGAAATGGCAAGTAGTTGACAGTCAACCTAGTTATAAGAAGTTGGCGAACGGTATGTTCAAATCTGTTGCCAATCCGGTACGTCATTCTTTCGTATGTCCCTTGTATTGCTCATGTATGCCAAATCTGCTTGGGGTTGTTATTTTCTTAAGTAAGTTTTGCTTTATTCTATGTCTGTAGGTTCAGTTTAGGAATTATTGTCCGACCGCTGCTGAGCTTTCTAATGTTGTTCCGCCCGAGCTTTTGGAGGATCCGCGTGTCCTCAATTTCAGCCCACCTGATGTAGATTGTGCTCATTTTTTCACTGATGACACACCACCAGTGGTGCATGCTGGTTCTGTGGTTGACTATGGCCATGAGATACAAAAATTGAAGAGTGATGTTGCTTTGATATCCAGTGATCTTGCATGTTTGAAGACATATGTATGTATTTGTCATTAATACAGTTTTTGTACTTAACGTTCGCTTTATATAGTTATTTTATGCAGCTTTTTTGACACGACCCGAAATCCGGCTAGGCCGTGCGGGCACCCGACATCCTTCCCTAGACCGTCGGGCGAACCCTTACCAATTAAATTAGGAAAATAAATACAATTCAATTCATAAATAAGAATAAGACTTAAAAAAAAAACACAGACATACTGATACCTCTAAGCTGTACAAAAGAAATTACAGCTGACTACCCAACATGCTAGGTTTAGGGCTATCCAGACCAGATATCTAAGAGTACAAAAGAAGACAGATACCTCCTGAAGGGAGCAAAATGCAACTGAAATAATGAACAATAAACTGGTGGCCATCCGGAATAAATCTGGCTCACCCTGACAGCTGAAGTCGTCTTCGCTCCTGAACAACGCGGCGAACTCAATCCTGGAGCGAACCTGCCGAAACGAAATAGATAGACAAGAAACAAACAACAAACAAGGGTGAGTCAAAAGGTCTCAATAAGTGGGGCAGACTAGCCACCTCAAAGAATAGGATAGCTACCCGGGGAGAAGAAACAGATAAACCAAATTCCTTTTATTTAAATTATAAAAGGCAGAGCCAGATAACAACCGAAAATACGTAAGAAACTTCTAAACTCAACCAAGGGTGCGTGGCAGAAACATATCAACAAATAAGCGATGCACATATAAGCAGAACAATAGTCACGTACCGCAAGTCTACACAATGGTTTGAATTGAGATGCAATGAAATGAAGTGAGATGAAATGAAATGAAATGAAATATGATGCGAAGGGTCACATGTGCCCGTCGTCCCATCTCGAAGCGGAATACTCCTGCATTCGAGGGGAATCCAATCTGATAACCAACTGGAGCGGAATACTCCTGCTCCTGGGGCAGAATACTCCTGCACCCGATATAATATAAACCAGAGGCGGAATACTCCTGCACTCTCTTGGGGCGGAATACTCCTGCACCCAATATAATATAATGGAGCGGAATACTCCTGCTCCTGGGGCGGAATACTCCTGCCCTCAATATGATACAATGGAGCGGAATACTCCTGCTCCTGGGGCGGAATACTCCTGCCCTCAATATGATATGCAATGTAATACATATGAATGACATATAATGCATATGAGTGCAATGTTATGCAATAATAACCCTTCACCGGCGCGGGACTCTCATCGACAACCGGGAAGTAGATGCCAACTCACAGCCAGGGTACCAAGCTCAGATCGTCATTGCAATACCAACAATAGGACATAACATATAATATACAATGTAAATCCAAAGCTAAGGCGTAATGAGTACGCCTATCGGCAGCTACACACGTAAGGAACACGTGGTAGAAAATCCACGAGGCTAGGTGCCTCCAAAGAAATGGATATAAACACTTACCTTGTTACAAAGTTAGTACAGCCACTCAATAACCGCTTTGTCCTTTGGGTTCATTGCCAAACGATCCCACTGTGTTCAATAACCAGAAAAATATATCACATAAGGCTAAAGGCTTCATTCCTCACATCATAGGGCAATCCAAGTAGGAACCTGATACCCTATTCGCATACGCAATACGCAGGCCAGACCTATATACAGGGTTTAAGGCCACATAACCAAATCCCAAATAAATTATATTTATAAGTTGCCCATAACTCACTGAGCACGAATACATAATCAATTTCATTATCGGGGTCCATTTGACCCTTTAAACTATCAATTTACGTCATTAGGGCGATGTCTAATATTCCTATTTTCACCGCAAAAATATATTTAAACACACGTAATAAACTCAAATACTATATTAGGATCATTACCTGAATGTTTCAGGGTGAAAAATCTACTTTTTTCCGGCCCCTTTTCTCATTTTCTGGCATATTTTTACTGCACTGCGTGTTTGCTTCGTTTCTGCTTCTCCTGTTTCTAATCTGATCAATATGAGCTTGATAAGCTCACCAACCGACAATATTCTCTTTCCTTTTGTCTTTTTTTTTTCTTTTATTTTATTTTCTTTTCTTAACGAAAATTAAAACGGTGCCCTACGATATTCGAAATAATCCCAACTTTTGCATACAAGTTATACAAAATATATGTAACATACTCGCGAAGGCGGATCTCAAATCAGACTCCCGAAACTTAAGATACGAATTTAAATGAAAAGAAGTCAAATTATTTAACTTTCGGCATTTTAGCGGAAACTTGCCAAACAACATCGAAATTTACTTTCGAAAGCTTACAAAAATCACAAATAATCATACGAACCTAACGGCGCTTTCGGATTTCGAATCGGAGCTCATTCGGCAAAAATCGAGCTCGAAAATCTCTTTTTAATATTTATCGCCAATAAAAACTGAAACCTTCTTCCGATGCCTACCAAACGAGGTCTGATTTAGCTCAAATTTTACAGACAGGTCCTAATGGATATTACGAATATTTTAAAATTATCAGCACGCCAATCGGAGTCCTAACTTCCGAAACGACTGACCGAGGTCGTTTCATTTTTCATGCATGTAGGTTCATTGTCAGTTTAAGGATCTTAGGGCATTTGTTGTTGAAACAGTGAATACAGCTATTGAGCAGATTACTTTTTCGAATGCGTCTAAGGTACTATTCATTTTATTCTTCCTGTATGCCTTTTGATGTGTTTTACTAATTTTTTTCGTACCTTGCCTAGGATGTTCCAACTGTTTCTACTGTTATACATTCTCCGGCTCGCACCAATGTTCACTGTGATACTGATCATCAATTCAATCTGCCACCGTCTCCTATTCACAGCCCGGTAAGTGTACATATACACTTTTTTATTCCTTTCCTATCTATCTGTTTCATCTATAATTATATTTGTTATGTGTCCCATTTAAACAGGCGGGTAGAGGCTGTTGGCGCGCAAGATCATCAAGGTCCTGCTGAATCTGTTGGTGCGCAGGATGGTCAGGATGTGCCTATATCTAAAACTTGTGCCCCTGCCAAATATGATGTTTCCAATTTAAATTTGGGCTCGACTCCATCTCCACATGGCACTCCTGATAAGGTTACTTCCCCCCTTTTTATTTCATAGTGCATTCCCTGTTCTTTTGTATGTGCAGTGTGTGTATTTTGTTTGTATATTGTATGCGAGTGTAGGCAGTGTATTCTGTTTGTATGTGCGGTGTGTGCATTGTGTTCTTTTTGTATGTGCAGTGTGTGCACATACACCATAGTGTGTATGCAGCTTGTATGTGTTGTGTGTGTTGTGTTTTCTAACAAAAAGTATACCATGAAGTACTGAAATTTAAGTGCATTTGTTTGCATAGGATGTAGCGACTCTTGGTGTTGAGGATATTCGCGATTGTCAGTCTGTACCTGTTCAATCTAATTTTCCCAATTTCGATTTGGGATTGACTCCATCGCCACAGGGCACTCCCGTGCAAGTTAGTCTTCTTTTTATTTTTCAGTGTATTTGTAATTTTTGTATGCAGCTTGTATTTCTAGTGTTTTCCTAGTGTCTGAACAGTGTATGTATTGTCATGTATATCTACTATAGGGCCATCTTGGGCTGATTTATTTTCTTTTATATCAGGGTATCAAAAGTGCAGGATCGGATGTTGCTGGATCTAGCAAGGGGGTTACTCTTGATGACTATGATTTCCCTTTTAATATAGATGAGCTTGATGCTAATGTCAACAGTGTTGTTTCTTGGGGAAAGAGAGCTGATGTGAATGTGCAAGAAGGTGGTTTCAGTTTATTTGTTTTTGGTAATTATTTTGTAACCGTGCCACTTTTTTTCACATTCTTTTGATAGATGTAGGTGAAGATGGTGAAGATAATTCTTCTGATGAGTCTTCTGGAGACACTGATGCTAATGCCGCTATTCCTGCTGTACATGAGTCCCAGCTGGTGGTTGTTCAAAGCGAGGAAGAAGAGGAAGGAGAAGCTGACAATGTATGTGCAGATGGTAAGACTCCATTAGAAAGAGTAAGGCGTCCTGGAAAGTATGCAAAGTCTCCATTTCTACTGAATCTGAGTTCTGGAGAACTGAATTTGTCTCCGAAGAAAATTTTTGAGATAAAGCACCCTTTTATATGTCCAATCGGGGTTGAAGTTGATGAAAGTTTGCGCGACGCTTTTGGAACCTGGGTTGCTCAAGGCTCTACTCCAGATGGAAGAAGGTTTTGTAGATAAACTTACTGTGTTCTATACTATTGTTCTATTTTTTATGTTTTCTGTTTCTTGATTTCTTTTTTAACGAATTTTTAGGAAGGGTACTTACAGAAGAGCATTTAAAAAAAATTGGCCTAAATTTGACTTTGGAGTGAGTAAAGTTGAGACTAAGGAGTGGTTCCACATTTTGCTTAATGGTGGAAAGGCTTTTAATGATGTGGTATGTTTCATAAACCTTCACTTTACTTGAGTTGTATGTTTATTGTTTGCAGATTGTATGTGTGTTGTTTACACAGTGTCCGTATGTTTAGGGATGTGTGATAGTTTAGTTTTCTACCTAGTATTTATATAGATCAGTACTTTTTAATTTAAGTTTCTTGATATGTGTTACAATATCTATTTAGAGATACAATGAAATGGAAAGATTGTAAACTGATGAAATGTCATGAGTTCAAAGAGTTAAGTGCAATAATACGAAGTTTGATGTGATACCTATGGTTAAAGCAAAAACTGTATTCTCCAGTTGAGGATGTGATATTTCCGGTCAATACAGTAAATCTCAGTGAGATCTAAGCTCAAGTAAGGGGGAAATACAGTCAATCACGTCGAGCAAGATTCGCAAATTTGATGCTTTTTGTGTTAAAGGAACAAATACTGTATGTACGGTTGTATGCACATTGTATTTGAAGTGTTAGTGCAGTGTATGCGTAGTTTTTTGTATGTGCAGTGTGTGTATTTTGTGTGTACACCGTATGCGCAGTTGTATTCACCTTGTATGTGATGTGTATCCTCAGTTGTTTGTATGCACATTTGTATGTTGTTTTTCCTCTTTCTGTCTGAAATTTCTAAGTGTGTCTAACACATTGTCAATTCATTTTTTTTAGCACATTGATGTTATATTCTACTACCTAAGGAAGAAGGCAAAGTATGGCCCTGGCAACCCGATTACTTTCACTACTACGGATTGTCTTTTCAAGACAAGGGTTGTGGAGATGTATGACCTATATAGAAACAGGGGCAATGACAGTAGTGTATGCTCTATAGAAGATGGTGTGGCTCAATACATTCTTGGCTTTAAGTTGCTTGCAAACGTCCTGTGGTGGCGTGTTGACTACGTTATGTTTCCTATCAATGTGAAGGATGACTTTCACTGGGTCATGGCTGTATTCAATATCAAAGAGAGGTTTATATGGGTGTATGATTCCCTACTTGGTGCAGCAATTCATAAAGCTGCAGTTCGTGAGGTGGTGCAAGCTTTTTCTGTTATGTTGCCCTATTATCTTCTTTGCACTGGTTTCTATGGTGCACGGGTCGATCTCAATGATACAGTGAATCCAG
Source organism: Petunia x hybrida (assembly GCA_037355625.1). Taxonomy (NCBI): domain Eukaryota; kingdom Viridiplantae; phylum Streptophyta; class Magnoliopsida; order Solanales; family Solanaceae; genus Petunia; species Petunia x hybrida. Next base: position 3,640,969 of record JBBBVM010000019.1, read on the forward strand.
CATACAGTAACAAATCTGCTTCCGACCCCTTAGATGTTATTTTTCTCGAAAACCTGCCCCAACAGGAAGAAGAAACTCTGTAGGTGTCCACTTCATATCTAAGATTTTTTTTTTAAAGATACACATTGTTTCTTACTGTGTTTTTCATTCACTGTTTGCAGTGACTGTGGACTCTTTGCTGCTGCATATGCTGAGTATTTCAGCTGGGGTTATGATGTCCCTCCTTCTGATTTTGATGTTGCTATTTACCGCTCAAGGCTTGGCACTCTCCTCTGGGACTATGCACGAAGAAAGCAGAATGAGAATGCTATTAGTGACGATGAGGTTACCGGGCAACAGTTTAGAAAGAAGGGTGGTCCAAGGCGCAGAAAGTTTCGGGTTGTACCCTGACTTAGTAGTTTCATGGGATAGGTGTTTTAGGTAGTACTTGAACAGTTAACACAATTGTATTTTGTTTTTTGGAACAGTTTGTTAGCTATCAGATGATTAGTATTTCTGGAACACTTGAACTATCTGGATGTATGTATATAATGTCTGGATCTTATTTAATATATAATTTCTATATTTAGTATTATGTGTATTTCTAATTTTTCGTATAGACAGTGTATGTTCTACGTATATGCACTTTAGTGTAAAGGTATGGGTTCTCCATCTATAGAGAATCGCAGTTGTAGGAAAATACACTGTTTGGGTTTAACATGCTGTACAGACATAATATATAATTTACCTAACTGTATTAGATCACTTATCAAATTTTTGGTACAAAATTAACGTAAGCTGTACCAAGGGCATCCACACACTGTACAGACATAATATATAATGTATATACACTTCCAATACAACAGCCATACAGAGTGTATATACACTCCCAATACAGCAGCCATACAGAGTGTATATACACTTCCAATACAGTAGCCATACACTCTTATACACTCCCAATACAACAGCCATACAAAATGGACACAACAATTGTTCTCTTAGCAAACACACATGCCTTTTCACAATTAAAAAAAAATAGCTAAAATAGTAGTTTCCATGGATTGTCAACACTGAATGTTAACAAGTTTTCCGCAATTATTCAACATTGTTTTTCAATTGTTAGCTAATCCAGAATCTGAAATACTAGCCAAAATAGTATGTAAAATAGAATGGTAACAACTGTAACTAACACAAATACTAATATGTTTTTGGATTCCTACAAGTTTTTCTGTTGTGCCCCTCTTGCCCACAAGCTCCGCATGTAATCTTTGATCTCTTTGTGTTCTTTTCCCAAGAATACTTGTATCTTGTTGTTTTTCGCCTTCCAGGTTGTTTTCCTCCAACAGGTGGTAGCACAACTTGTGCTAAGATATGTTCAGGGATGTCCCATGTGACTGCATCAGGAATAGGATACACAGGAACTTCATATGTCTTGACCAAGTAGTTCCTTGTGTAATATAGGGAGCAGAAGTCTTCTTCGTCTATGTTCTTGCTTTTAAGTACAACAACAGCGTGTGGACATGGCATTTCATCAATTTGAAATCTTCCACAACAACATGTACGCATTTTCAAATCAACCAGGTACTTTGTTTGTACTTTATCCCTTGGATCAGTCACAGTATATGAATCCCCGCTAGGCTTCACCTGTTGAGACAATGCACATACACAAGGTTTAAGTTAAAAAAAAGAATGCACACAATACCTAAAGCATACAGATACATGGGTTCCTAATGTCATTAACTTTCAAACCTAAAACCATGTCAAAGAGTGACACACTGCCTCCATACACTTAGCATACAGTTTTCGCTGCACATACACTTAACATACAGCATAGAAAATAGAAATAAAACTCCAAAAAATTTCTGTACATACACTTTCCATACAGAAGACATACACAACTCAACTACATACCTTTCCACAACTAAACACATAATAATTCAACTAAACACATACTAATTCAGCTTACATACACAGTGCTTTTACCTTCATTCGGACTGCTTGAGTTCGCCGGTCATTGAGCATCTTGTTATACTTTTTACCAAGTTTTGTGAATGTCCCATTTGCCCTTTCCCTATTATTGTTGCTCCAGGTTTCTACCAAATCTCTCATGTATTCCAAGAAAGCCAATATAGGCAGATCCCTCCCTTCCTTGTTCACTCCATTTATTGATTCTGCTATGTTTGATGTCATTGTCCAAGACCTATTGGCTGTTGCATAAACTCTTGCCCACTTATGGTAGCCAATACGGGACAAGTACTCTTTCACCCGTGGATCTAGTTGTACCACGTTCTTCATTTTAGCATTAAACTCTCTCATTGTGTACGCTTTGGCCATGGTAAATAATGCCTCATAAAGCTTCTCATTACTCTTCTTAAAGTTTTTCTTTATATTGTTCCACAAATGCCAAATGCAGGCATAGTGTGGAATATCAGGATACACAATTGAGCTAGCCTTCAAAATGCTCTCGTGACGGTCTGATACGATGCACATGTCTGCCCTTTCACCATAAGCTTCTCTCAAACGCTGAAAGAACCACTCCCATGCATCATTATTTTCAGAATCTACTACAGCATATGCAAATGGTAAGATTCAACCTGTTAACAAAAATATATACATGAGACAACATGTAAATAAAATGTCGAGATGACAGTGGACACACTGTCCATACAGTGAACTTATCCATACAGTGAACATACACAGTAGACACAAACTTCCATTTTTTGTATGTGCAATGTACAACAAAGCTATATTAACCTACACTAATGTTTATCCATTGTATGTGTACTGTTTATGCATTTCTATATGTGCAATGTATGTGCAGTGTGTGTTTGTAAAGCAAAGCTACATTAAAATACATGAAAGTGTGTATGCTAAGTGTTGAAGCATTGTATAACAAAGCTATATTAACCTACACTGAACAGTGGGCACACATAATCCATACACAGTGGACATAGACAATAGACATAAAAACAGTGGGCATACATTAACAAGTATGATTGTACACTTGACATGTAGTAGGCATACGACAAATGTTCATCAACGGTCAATTAAATATACCGAATGAGCTTTGAATTTTTGACACTTACCTGCAGCATCTAGTGTAGAAGCCGATAGGAATGTGCCTTTGTGTGCTGCCTTAAGGAAACCTGCATCTACAACTACAATTGGCCTACAATACTCCCATCCTTTGATCGACGAATTGAGTGCAACAAAGACAAACAAGAAGCGGTCATCATATGACATACATAAATCAACTACTGAGCCTGGATTTCTCTCTCGTAACATGTACAAATAGCTTGGCAACTTGCTGTATGATTCAGTCGGATTGCCCCTCATCATTTCAAGTGCAATTTCCTTTGCTCTCCATGCCTTCATGTATGGAATCTCCACGCTCATTTCTTTCCTGACATCTTCAATTATATCCTTAGGCCTTTGGATTCTTTTCGGATCAGTATACTTGTCCTTGATAATGCCCCCAATTATTGATGCCGTTGCTTGACGTTGTGAATAAATTCTGTCCTTTAATGTGCATGTGTGCTCATCAATGAATTTCCTAATCTTGAAAATGGTTGAAGCATTTAAGCTTGAAGCACGGAATTTCCATGTGCAACCTTCAGCAGTGCATATAAGGTTGAAGTTGTGCAATAGATTCCATACATATTAAAACAAAATCCAATTGAACAAGCCAATTACCAAAACTGTTACATAATTTGTGCAGTGTATGAACCATATGTTCAGTGTGATGACAGTGTGTGCTTCATTTTGTATGTGCACTGTATGCACATGAAAGTGTTTAAGCATGGTATGTGCAATGTATTAACCTGCGCTAAAGTGTATGTCCAATGTAAATATAATGTATGTTCAGTGTTTAGGCATTGTATGTACAATGTATAGCAAAGTTACATTAACCTACACTAAAATATGCACATTACTGTGTGTGCATTGTATGTGTATTGTTTTATGCATCTCTGTATGTGCACTGTATGTGCAGTGTGTGCACAATGTCTTTTTATGTGTATTGCATAGCAAAGCTACATTAAGCTACACTAAAGTATATGCCCAATGTAAATATAATGTATGTTCAGTGTTTAGGCATTGTATGTACAATATATAGCAAAGCTACATTAACCTACACTAAAATATGCACATTATTGTGTGTGCATTGTATGTGTATTGTTTTATGCATCTCTGTATGTGCACTGTATGTGCAGTGTGTGCACAGTTTCTTTTTATGTGTATTGCATAGCAAAGCTACATTAAGCTACACTAAAGTATACGCCCAATGTAAATATAATGTATGTTCAGTGTTTAGGCATTGTATGTGCATTGTATATCAAAGCTACATTAACCTACACTAAAATATGCACACTACTGTGTGCGCATTGTATGTGTATTGTTTTATGCATCTCTGTATGTGCACTGTATGTGCAGTGTGTGCCCTGTGTCTTTTTATGTGTATTGCATAGCAAAGCTACATTAAGCTACACTAAAGTATACGCCAAATGTAAATATAATGTATGTTCAGTGTTTAGGCATTGTATGTGCATTGTATATCAAAGCTACATTAACCTACAATAAAGCTGCATTACTCTACAATTCTGCATACAAAGTGTAGAGACTTCATACGTAGTTCTACTTGATCTGCTGACTTTGTATTGAAATTTGTTCCTCAAAGCATAATGTTTCATCGTGTTGACAAGTGTAGCTTTATCCTGATAAACCTGTCCCTCGGCGACAGTTTTTTGGTTAGGGTCACTAATTATTGTCGCATGCTCAGTTTCATCATCTTCACATTCTCCCAGCATCATCAACATAGGATCACATACACTGTCTATGGCATATGTATCCCCAGAGTGTATGGGAGATGTATTGACATTGTATATCTCTCCGGCATTGCTACTCTCTGCATGTTCATGTAAAGGAAGTGGTGATCCACTACCATATTGATCCATTACCATATCGATCAGGCCAATACACAACAGATACCTTTCTACATCCTTACACTGATTTTTTAACTCAATGTAAAATTCTACACCCATATCATTGTAAATCTACAATGGTGGAGATCGATCATTCAGTTTGTACTTGATTTCAATATGTTTGTCTAGTGTATGAACTCCTAATTGCTTTCTAATTTCAGCTTCTAAATTTTTAAAAGTTGAATCAGTGCTTAACACAATTCCATCAATTCTCAAATCAATATATCGGCAATTTGAATCCCAATGTCCCCCGTGTTGTAGTACAATTAACATTGTAAAAATCGAATTGTAGAAGAATTGTAGGAAAATTAGGGTTCTGAATTGTGATTTGGGGAGAGATTAGGGTTTGAATCTCATTTTTTGGGAGAGATTAGCGAGAATTTGTGTTTCATGGGAACAAAGTGTACGCTAACAGAGGCAGAGTGTTTTAGCGCAAGAAAGGGGTGTATTTAGGTATTTATACTTTGTACATAATTTGTGAAAAAATGTTGCTATGTTTTAAAAATGGCAAAATATTGACATTTTAGTGTAAGAAAGAATGTTAGTTTGTATAGTTTTGTGAATTGCCCATCTTATAATCTGGAGCCAGTTTTTGCATTTGATCCCCTTTCTTAGGCTACACTTACCTTTGAAGCCTCTTGAATCACACATTCTCTCAAAGAAAGTATTTTTTGGATAACACTTCTCATAAGTACTCCCTAAAAGCAACACTTGCCACTTCCAATCTCTTCCTATATTTTTTCGGATAACTTGAAGTATTGCCCAGGCAACACTTGTCATTTGACCTCTTTTTAAAAGGTAGCACTTGCAAATTGGTAACTTAAAGTGTTGGCTCCGGACTATAAGATGGTATTTTTCTAAAACATTGTTAAAAGGGAGAAAAATCTCAAAACCAATAACTATGGAGGGCACAAAGTGAAATTTATTGGTGTTACAGTTCAAATTATATTTTATTCATTCGGAGTTAGATTTTTTTTTTTTTTTTTTAAAAAAAACACGTCATTAATAGGCGGATTGCTCTTTTTTAATTGAACACAGAGTTGACAACCCATTGGTGGTTAGGGCCATTTTAGGTTATTATAGGTGTTAACAATATTCCAGATCACCAAAAACACGATCCTACATAAGAAAGTATAAAAGGCAAAGGACTATAGTTGAAAATTAGAAGATTGACGAGTGAGTGTTGTCATATTAGTTTTAATATTAGTCTTGTATATACCATTTTATTTCATTGTTCGCTTTATTGCTACTATTGTTTTATTTACCGTGGCTGTTTTAAATTTCAAACAGATTTGTGAAAAATGCTTTCTTGAGCAGGGGGTATATCAGAAATATCTCTCTACCTTACTTAAGGTGGGGATAAAGTTTCCATACATCTAACCCTCCTCAGAATTTCATTTATGAGATTATATTGGTTAAGTTGTTGGAGTTGTCAACACGACTTATAAGTCACATTATTCAACATATTATAAGTCATATTTGTTATACACATACACATCATATAATTTATATCTGTGTGACTTAGCTAGCGTTTGGACATAGATTTGGTTGAAACTTGGGAATTTGAGTTTTTTGATTTGAGTTGAAAAATAATTTTGGAACTTGAAGTTGTGTTTGGACATAGAATTTACTTGAAAAAATAGGTCAAGTTTTGTGAGTAGTTTTTCAAATTTCTCAAAAACTGCCTAAAAACAGCCTTTGAGCACTTTTTGAGATTTTGGACTTTTTGGGAGAAGTTTTGATGAAATAGCATAAACAAACCGTTTTTCTCTCAAAAAGACCCAAAAAATGTCCCCAAAACTATAAACAAACGGGACCTTAGAATTATACTAAACAGTATACTAAACACGACGTCATTATTAGATAATTCCAATGGTACCTTCTTTTTACCATTTGGATCGAGTCTATAATCAATCGACTCTCAAAATCAAATTACTCTGTAGTGTTCCATGAAGTGTGAGTGAAGAGCAAAGTCATGTCTTATATATTGGAATGGCAATTGGGGCGGGGCGGGACAAAACAGTAAACGGGGCGGTGAGGGCAACTGTTAAACGGGGCGGGGCGGGGCAAAATTTTGTTTTCGAATTTTCGGGGCGGGGCGGTGCAACATAGATGCCCATTAATTTTACTTGTTCTTTTTCCACTATTTTCTTATTTCATGATTAAGTTGAGGAAATAATGGAAATATTGTTTCACTATTGGCTATTTAAGCTATTAATTAATATAGTAAATACGTAATACTTTTGAAATACTATAAATTTTTTAAAAGCTTCAATTTCTTCAAGTAATTCCAAAATCATCAAAATTTGAAAATTTAAATAGAAAAAAAGTTAGAGATATGTTAAATAGATTAAAAGTTAAAAAAAAAGTTCAACTTTGATGATAAAAAATAAAAAAATAAAAAAATAATGACTTAAAATGTAATTTAAGTAGGGCGGGGCGGGGCGGGTCAAAACGGGGCAGACAAGAGCGGGGCGGGGCAGAAGCTTGACAAAGACCAAATGGGGCGGGGCGGGACAGGGCAAAACTTTAGCAGGGGAAGGGCTCAACCCGCCCCGCCCCGCCCCATTGCCACCCCTACTTATATATATATTGTGATCCCACAAGTTTAAGAACCTGAGGCGTTTGAGGAGGAAAAAAATTAGAATGTCTGAATATGCTGACCTAAATGAGAGCGCTACTTCATTCTGACTTTAGATCCTTAAATTTTTGATAGTGAGCTTTTTTCTTTTGAAAAAATGCATATATTACCCTCTAAACTTGTTCCAAAAAATCAGAGTTAAATTTTATGGGTGAGCTATTATACCCTTATTCTTGTTTGAAGTGGGTATAATTGCTTGCATAATCTCCAATTAAAAAACGTCATTTGTATTATATAAGTTATTGTAAGACATTTTACTGCTTCTCACTCTCGTAAGGAGGATGAAAACACCGTGTTTGACACATCGCCTCTTAGAGAGATATTAGTTCCACTTTGAACAAGCGTATGGAGTTAGATCGCGCACAAAGTTTAAGTGTGTAAATAAATGCCTTTAAAGAATTATTTTCAAAGTGCACAGAGATATTCCAATGGCATTCTCTTCTTGCTACCAATGTAAACTCGCCGTGGAAATTAAATCCATTGAAGTTGGAAGTAATCCACTTAAAATTTGTCCCTACTATGCCACATCTCTTTCTTTTTATGATCCTCTTCCACCTTTGAGTTTATTGCGTCTAAACAAAATCCCTTTGGATGAATTAAGTAGAGCAAATGTGTTAAATATTCTCGTTCAGATCTTCCACTATTGTTTGTTAAATATTTCACAGAGATCAAACTTAACTGTTCATTTTTAACTAATTTAAGGGACCAAAATTATCAAAAAATATACTTAAGATACTATTTTAAGAGCCTGTTTGGATGGGCTTAAAAGCAGCTTATTTTAAGTGGCTTATAGGTCAAAAAGTGACTTAAAAACTATTTTTTGAAAAGTTAGGAAAATCCTAACTTTTCAAAAAGTGGCTTTTAAGTAACTTATGGCTTATAAGTCCAAAAATTTTGAAGTTACCAAACATATATTAATGGCCTTATAAGCTTATAAGTCACTTTTAAGCGGGCTAAGTGCACGAAAGGCTACTTTTGCCACTGGTCTTTGGGCACAGGTCACTAATACCAAAATATTTAGTTTGTGGTCACTTTTGCTTAAAGAGATTGAACTTCAGTCCAGAGGCCGGATTGAAGTTCAGTCCTTAAAGATTGAACTTCAATCCACAGCCATATGGACTGAAGTTCAGTCCAGTCCTTAACATGGAATTTCAGTCCATGGCCATACCATGGACTGAACTTCAGTCTATGGCCATATGGACTGAAAGTTCAGTCCTTAAGAGATGGAACTTCAGTCCAGGGGCCGTATGGACTGAACTTCAGTCAAATATCAGAACTTAAGTCAACATTTATTTAGTAAAGGCCCAAAAATGGCCTCTAGTATAAGACCAAAGAAAATAGTGGCCTGAAACTAAATACCAGTGTTAAAAGTGGCTGCTGGGCGAAATTTTTACCCTAACCCAAATGGGCCCTAAACCCATTCTCAAATATACAGGGGTTATTTTTTATTTTTTTTTTCCATTTTTTGAGTTTTCGACTCCAAACTAGATTATTATTATTATTTTTTAGTAAAGCAACTAAATCGATTCCTCATCGAAATTCTTCATGGCAATTTAAGTTTAGATTCTAAATAAGAAGCTTCTGCTAAACTCAGACTCAAGATGCATTTCTTAGTTGTTGTCCCCATAAAGGTTTCTTTTCCCCTCTATTAAAACAATGCAGCTTCTTTTCTTTTCAAAGTTCGAATTTGATTCCTGTCGTGAATTGAGTATTCGCATTTAAAATAATCAAATCCAGCTTGTTTAAATTTGCGACCCCTTTGATGTTTTTACTAATTTCCAGGTACGCCAAGAAAATAAAGATGGTAAACGCATGGTTGAAAAACAAGTTCTCTTCCAAATGGTAGTAGTGACAATTTTGCATGCCTCTCTCTTTTTAGTTTTTCATTTCTGTAATTTTTGTGGGGTGTGGTTTTAAATTCTTTCGCTACTACTTACAAAAGTTCTGCTCATGTTCTTTTTGGGTTCTTCTGATACAGCATGCCAACGATGAGGCAGACAAACAATGAACTGGATGACAACGCTAACAAAGAGGTATTTAAAATTTTTATAGTACGTGTTAGCTTATTTATATATTGTTTTCAAACATATTTCCAAAAATATTACTCCTTCCGTCCCACTTTGTTTGTCATAGTTCGGATTCCGAAAGTCAAACGACTTTATCTTTGACCATAATTTTTATATATATCTTTTAAATATTTTGAGTTGTAATTTATTATGACTATATAAGTACTTTTCATGTAGTTTTCAAATATATAAATTTTATTTAAAAAAAGTTAAAGATTTTATATTTTAATATACGGTCAAATTTAAGAAGTTTGACTCTCGAAACAGTAACTATGACAAACAAAATGGGATAGATGGAGTATTCTTTAGTCGAAGGTCTATCTGCATCATCTCCACCTTAGTGAGAGGAGGGCCTGCGTAAATTTCAGCCTCCTAAAAAATTTATATTGTGGAATAACATTGGGTATATGTTGTTGTTGTTTGTATAACACATGCCGTGCAATGAGTGTTCTTAAGTCAAGGATCTATCGAAACAACCTCTCTACTTCACAAGGTCGTAGTAAAGTCTGCATATACTCAGTGGGATTATATTGAGTATATTGTTGTTGTGTCACGGGTGATGCATGTTATTTAATTTCGCAAGAATATTAGGTCGTTTAGAGAAATATTAAAAAAGTTTTTAGTGAATTAAGGTGTGTTTAAGCTAAGGAGGTCATTTTGGTACAATGTGGATTATTGGTGGACCATTAACTAATGTTTAGCTGATACTTAATGCATTTGACTAACTTAGCCGGCTGCGTCTTCTTTCTTACCACAATGATAACAAGCATTACACTGGGTGTCAAAAATTTTATTTTACTCCAATTGCTCCTAATAGGTACGGCCAAATTTCCAAACATAGAAGTGCCTAAACGACAAAAGGGACCAAAATATCCGACACACGTAGTAGTTTAATTAATTGTCACTAAAGAGAAGTACTACTTGACATTATTTTAGTCTCATTGATTTTTTTGTCGGTTTTCTTGTTATAAAATTCTCTAGTTATCATTTTGAATGTAACTTATACATATCAACTACTGATATGTTGGAAGATAATTTTGTTCATTAAACTCTCAGATAGCTCTGTATTATGACATAAAATTGCTCGTGTGTTTGTCTTAAATCACCCACGAAGATCTCTCAAGGAAAAATCGAATGTGCTTTATTCCTTCCTTTGGTGCCAATTAAAACGATTTGATAACGACAAAGGCTTTACTTTGACAACAAGAAGTCTTCGGTAAGTTACATGAAATGTTGAAACAAGAATATGTAGGGCTGTCCCCACGAATTAACAGGTTGGGGAAAAACATGGAATGTTGAAACATGACGGTTTTGATTTGGTCCCATCCAATTTTCACCTTCTTCCAGAGCTATCTATCAAAATCTTGCTAATTCGTCTACTAACATTCTCTATCTGGTGATGCTGAGCTGACTTGCAATATGCTAATGTGCAACCACAGCTTTCAAAAATTTCATGAATAATTGAAAGCATGACCCTCAATTAAGGTAATTGAATTTTACTTACTAAAATCACTAAACTTTACCACTTAAAGTTACTATAATAACTTTTGTCATATTAGAGTAATTGAGTTTTACTCACTATAATAGTAAAATTGTTCAAATTATATCCTAATTAATTAATCTCATTTTCTTGCCTAATAAGTGTTTGGTAAGTAGTAGGGAATTGGTCAAACCAATTTTTGTCATTTGAAGGTCACGATTTGTTGAAGTGTTGTTTTGATAGATGAGGATGGGTGCCAACATAATACATGTCTGGTCTTTTAAAGCATAGAATCATGAACATGAAGAAGTGTGTCCCTTCTGGATGAACCTTATCTTTAACATCAACTATACGGTTGAAAGCATTGCATCATAATGTCCATTGTTCACCATCAAACATTGTAGATATCACATTACTTTTTATTTGACAAAATACTTGCAAATTGCAATTGTTATTAAATATTACTTCCTTCATTACTTTTTCTTTTTAAACATTTGTCATATAACAAAGTAAAGAATTTCTATAGAAAGATATCACTACAAGTATATCGATAATACTTTTCATCTTTTGCACAACTTTATTATTCTATTTTTTCAATACCACCAAACCAATTCAATTTGTTAATGGAGCGTTGCTTACTCATTAAGAGACGATTGATATCATATGAGATAGAATTAAGTAACTATATTGCATGTCGTTTTGCAGCTTTTCCACTAAATTAGAATATATCTTGCACATGTATTGACAATAAATCTATAATCTCTCCAATTAAATATCTAACAAAAAGCTTGAATAATATTTTTTTCATCTTTTGCAAAATCTTTTTCATACCACTAGACCAATTCAATTTGCTACGAACTTGCTTTCTCATTAAGACATGGTTGATAATTAATGGACTTAAACATACCCCTATTCAATTTGTATGTCTATTTGCAACTTTTCCACTAAATCAAAATATATCTTGCATCTAGATCTAGGTGAAGCCATAAAAAAATTGAAGTTCATGGATTCAAAATATCATGAACCTATTGACTAGTATTATTTGTACATATTCAATATATAGTACTTTACAATTATGAGCCATAATCTACTGGATTTGGTGTACCAGCAGCTACCTTTGCCTCTGGTCTTGCACATGTACTGACATTATAAATTATAATCTCTCCAATTAAATAGTCTAAAAAGAAACTCGAATAATAATAATAATAATAATAATTTTAAAAGAAAAGATACTCCATTAACATTAGCATTAAAATAGTTTATAATATAAAACGTCAAATAAAAGAACGCGCATTATACGTAGTCCATTTGCGAACAAGCCATGAAAGCCAAAGTGGAAAAAGGGAAAGTCCACGTCAGCTTCCCACCAACTTCTAGTCAATCTTTCAATTTAATACTCCCACTATATATACTGTATTATATATTTCTACTAATCTTTTCATATTCTTATTATTATTATTTGCGTTTGTTTAACTACTTTTCAATCTTCTCAGAAAATTGAAGAAACACATAATAATAGGATGGGTCATGGAAACTCGAAATCGGATTCTTCTTCCTCCGGCGATTCAGCCGACGGGCCAAGACCGTCACGGCTGAGAAGACTCGGTCAACGGCTTCACCATTTCCGACGACACAGTCGTCACACTTCTGGTTCACGTAATTCTCATCATGCCTCTAAATTACTCAAGGAAGAAGATTTTGCTGGCATCGCTCTCTTCCGTATAATCAATGTAAAATTCTCCTAACTTATTTCTACGAATTTTGTCTAATATTTTTCACTCACTCTCAAGTGTACTACGTGTTTATGTGCACGTTGTGCGTGTGAGTAATTTAGAGAAGTTAGAGAGTTAACTTTCTGTAACTAATATCTACGAATTTGCAAAATTTTTGTACCGTAAAATGTACTAATACGTAGTAATACGCATGTTGTGCATGTGAACAATTACTTGTACATATGTTCTAAGTTTTGAAAAGATACAGAAGTAATTTTTACAAATTTTGCTAAGTGTTGTATTTTTACGAGCGTTGCGAATTTCTGTACGGTCTGGTAGATGGAATGCCTATATATGCATGTTGTGCGTGTGAACACATACTTATACTATGTTTAACGTTCTGTAGCTAATGTATATAGATTTTACTTAACTTCTACTCCTACAGCGTTGCGAAATTCTATACACAGTGTGGTTGATAGAATACTTGTATATGCATGTTATGCTAATGTTTTTAAAGATAGATTGTAGCTTTCACTAATTTCAATGGATTTTGCAAAATTTTGCACTCACTCTCAAAGATCATAGATGGTAAATCTATGACTCTACGTATGAATGTCGTGAAATATGTATGTAGTGTTGAACTTTTGTTAAGTCCTACAAATTTTGCAAAATTTTGTACATAGTCTGGTAAATGTTATACCTATCGAGTGGGTTGGTTAATTTGTTTCAGGCAGAGATGAAGTTCAAGGACAAATGGCTTGCTTGTATTTCTCTTGGTGAACAAACTTTCCGCACTCACGTGTCTGATCAGTTAAGTACCTGTTCCTGCAGACAGTTGCTTGGTATTGAATTTGTGCCTTACAATTTTCACAGTACATACTCACAAATACAGATACAAACGTGTATTTTGCATATACTAACTATCTGGACATTTCACTTTTCCAACTTCTTGTAATCTACAGTTATAGTTGCATTAAGTTTGTTGGGGGGGGGGGGGGGGAAGAATGGTCTACACGACTACACGTGCTCTTTATTGCTCAGTATGTTTGGTATCCAATAGTAACATACATGAAAAGCGATACTCCATTTTGAATTGCAACTGGCAAATTCGTGCACATTATAAATAATGTTGAGCACAGAGTTGGAAAATTTGCTGCTAATATTTTGTTTAGTTACAGCTGTCTAGAGAGTTATTCTCTTGATGTGCTGTATAGTTCTGTAGCTTAATTTAAAATTCTCTGTGATTCTTGTGATCTTCAGAAATTTGCTTGCTATGGATCAGAATTTCTCCAGAAAATCATAATGTGCCAAGTGTGACATTCACAGAAATAGTCCATCTCCTTGTTATTTGTTTTTCTTATCAATTTGAACTGGAAGAGGGTATACAGTTTCTTGCCTAGAAGATGTTAACACACGTTATATCTTGGTTTTTCTCCACCCATTCTATAATGTAAAAAAAGAAAAGAAGATCAGAGTTGTGTTTGGTTTCCCTTCCTTTTACACCACAAATTAGTGATTATGTTTTGCTTTTTTGGTTCTTTACTTTGTTTTGCAGAACTGACAAGCCGACCTGGAACTCAGTGAGTAAACACTCCATTTTTTGATTATTTACTATGAGTTGCTTATATTATTTCTTCTTTAAATATTTTAATACGATTAATCCATGGTTGTGCACACATAGCAGACAAAACCTATATTGGCCACAATTATGTTGCTCTCCCACTGAGATTAAACAACCTACCTATTTAAGATTTTATGGTGATTATAGTCTAGTGAGCATACAAAATTTTACTTGTAGGTTGGTGCTGAGTGATCTTTCTAATGTTAAAGTTATCTTTTGTTTATCAAGCCTGAGCAACTTATAATACTGAAGTCTAGTTACCCAATTATACTTGGGCTTTCTCTGACCCTGCAATCCTGGGGATCTTTATTCTGGTCTCTTGTACACACTAGTCTTGGCTCGTTCAGCTCAGTGCATTAGTGTGTTTTTTTCTTGATTATGCTATCTGTGCAGAAACCTGATCATTCAGATAATACCTTAAGACATGAGTGAATAGCCCAAGATCTTTAAAAGTTCCTTTGGAGACCTTTATAACTCATTTCGAACTACGTAAAGTTGCCAGAGTACGATTAACCTCTGGATTTGAAATCACTGCTTATGTACTCGGCATTGGCCATAATTCACAAGAACATTCTGTGCCAGTTCCGTCCGGTTAGGCCATGAGCTGGTTTGGGGAATCATGAGGCCTTACTTATTTAGGGGGACTTGATTCTGAAATGGAATGATTGATAGAATCAAGATTTCATAGAAGAATGACCGAGACCATAAAATCCTTTCACACCCGCACATGTAGCTGAATATATAAGCTCTATCAAATCTCATGAAAATACGAGCTTACCCCAAAGTTGGTTATGATGCCATGTGAAAGAATTTAAGCATTGAGCCAAAATCTTTAAGGCAATGTGCATGCGATGTGTGAATTAGCCCAAATTATTTGTAAAACCCCTTTGATGCTTGTACTCCCAGGAGAGTAGCTAGTTCAGGCATGGGGATTCTATTCTTCACCATAAAATTACACAGTGCAGATAGGGAAGAGCTGATTTTTCTTTGTTATACATAAACTGTTGAATCCAGTTGACATAATGGAAGATTCTAGTGTAGTGACAAAGGGGACCAATATTTGCTTTAGGTCCTACATTAAAATTCTAGGTGTGTCATTCTAGTATTTATTTGAATCTCCTTAAGTAACCTTGGCTAAGCCAATATATACACCTGATGGCTGACGTGACACTTTGTAACTTTCCACACGCCAAGATTCTGATGGCAAGTTCTGGAAGCTATTTTGACCTTCTTTCATTTTTATAATTAATAAGCTATCTGTATCAAGTGTCTAGAGCTTGTATTGATATTATTCAATCTTAACTCCTATAGGAAAGGAAGCTTCTTTTGGAAAGACATGGAGCACATATTGCAAGAATATCTGTTTTTGAGGTGCGTAGTACATATGGCTTGTGAAAATAAGTATATCTCTTGTGATTTGCATGTCAATGATGGTGAAAATAGCTCACTACTGTTTTATTTTATCCATGATACAGACCAATAGACTTTCAAAGAACAATCTGATCGGTTACTGTGAGATTGATCTACTTGAATTCCTTACTCAGGTGAGTTGCTTTCGAGATTGAACAAAATATCTGCAACAAGTGGCATGTTTTATTGTCATGTTTATGTTGTAACTAAGGATACTTGTTTGTATAAGAGTGCCAGTTTTGGGTTTACTTATACAATGGATCTTTTGTATGTTACACTTTTGAAAGAATGATATTTCCGTTAATTTCATTTTCTTTTGCTTAAAAAGGTCTGTCTCATGGAGAAACTAAAATATCTGTTGCAGAGAGACCAAATCCACTTATTAAGGGCACGTTCCTTAAGTTGTACTCAGTTAACAATGTGAAAAAACATTTCTGACCTTCCTTTCCGTTATTGATTACTGAACTAGGCCCCTAGATGATAGTGCCTTACATCTATTGTCTATTTGCCTATGTAATGTTATCTGTGATAAGTTGGGGACAAAAAGGGGGCTTCACTGACAAGTCTCGGGGATTTATAAAGAAGACTTGTTAAGAGCAACAATGTTTTGCTTGACCGAAAATTGAAATTCCGAAGCGGCATAATCTTCACTCTGCTTGGGTTTAGTAGAATTTTTGAAGTTACCTCTTCAAATGGCAATTACGTTCTACAGCATTTGGATAAGTCAGTAACCTGCTAGTCTCATACGTACAGAAGTAGGATGTCATTGTTACTAGTGCAAGAATAAGGATGCTATGTCAAGTTTAATGCAGTTCCATAAGAAAATGCTTTAGAAGTGTTTACTCATAAAGATTGACAGAAACCCATCAGTTTGTCAAAAATGTTGATATAGTGTTTGGAGCTGTATTTCTCAGTTTGCAATAGTTGCACCTTTCTTCTACAACTTGTCAGTTGTCAGAGGGATCTACTGAAATGATACTATGCTTCCAAGCATATCTCGCCCTTTTCGTGGTTAATCTATGTCTGCTGAATAGTAGGTTCAATATTGAATTATTTAGTGTGACCAAGTCCCTAGTAATGAGATTTGGTTTTTCAGCTCTTTCTCAAATCAATTCTTATTCCAATGCTAGTGAACTTATCTTGCAGGATTCTAGTTCTGATACTGAGATTTTTGACTTATTAGACCCGTCATCATCATCTGTAATTGTTGGACATATATCTATTTCATGTTCTATTGAGGTTCGTATACTCTGGGTATCATCTACTTTTCAGTTCTTATGGCTGGTTGCTATTGTCTCTCATCCCTGATATGCAATTAATTTATTGGCAGGATCCTATTGAGACAGAGAAAAGCTTTGTTAGGCGCATCTTATCTATAGTGGTATGTGAAAAGTTTACCTCTCCTATCATTCTAGACGAGAGTGATCTATTCATGGATCTTACCAATAGGCGTGTTTCTAGTTCAACCTTTTCTTTTTCTTTTCTTGATAATTCAAAATGAACTGGTTCAATCTTATCTCTTTCTTTTTCAATAATTCAAAATCATCCTATTGCATATCACACCAAGACAAGGTCAATTCTATTGTCCAAAAAAAAATCCATCCAAGTACCTTAATAAAAAGGAATCTTTTTTTCTCTGTGTAGTGTAAATTTGGATCATTCCTTTTTTCTTTCCATGCTGGTGTCTGCACTCTTTCAAATTGTTTCTATCTGACCAGATTGACCAAAAAATGCACTCCTTTCTCGGCATTTGTAAAAGAGATAAAGTAGAGAGGAAGTAAAAGCCATTTGTTTATAATATGTGAATGATTTTCAGTTATACACATTCCGTTTTGCTTCTCTATTGCCACTGAGTTACTGTTTGGTTATGAGATGATTTATGAATTTGAGGGCTGTTGCTCTATGCAGGACTACAATGAAGATGGAGAGCTTTCATTAAATGAGTTCTCTGATTTAATTGATGCCTTTGGAAATAATCTGGCGGCTGAGAAGGTTCACATCCGAAGAGTATCTTAAGCTTGCACTATAGATCGTCTCATGCAAAATGTTACTGGACTTGATTTCTCATTCAGATCACATTCTGTTCATCTTGTTATTTAAATAATGACCATTTATCAACATAATATCGGTTCATTTTGAAAGGCCCCTAAACCAGCAAAGAAAATCTAGATAAATATCTGCAATTCATTAAAGCCAAAACATGCTTAGGAATTCATTTATTCTGTTTGTCAGAAAGAGGAGCTATTCAAACAAGCTGACAGAAATGGGGATGGTGTTGTTAGCTTGGATGAGTTAGCCACACTTCTAGCTATACAGCATGAAAAGTAAGTCCTCTTAAAATTTACATGCTTGCATTCAATCATGATTTCTGTTAGGATCGTGACCCGGGTATAGTGCGGAATATGACAAAGTAGCGTAACAACGACAATAACAAATA
This sequence comes from Petunia x hybrida, assembly GCA_037355625.1. Lineage (NCBI taxonomy): Eukaryota > Viridiplantae > Streptophyta > Magnoliopsida > Solanales > Solanaceae > Petunia > Petunia x hybrida. The sequence goes on from JBBBVM010000019.1 coordinate 3,659,294, forward strand.
TAATGCAAGTTGATAATAACGGCAATTAAAGCAAATAATTGAGGCACAAGAATTACGTGGTTCAGTCAGTGTGACCTAATCCACGGCGGAGCGGAGGAAATTTACTATATCAATGGATACAAAATAGAGAGTACAAAATTAGAGATAATACTCTAATTAATCCCAAACACCCCGAGAGAATAACCTCACAATACACTCAGAAAGAATATCACACTAGTGTTTCCCAAAATATAACTCTCTGACAAATTACTCTCTATAGAAAAGGAGAAAAACAATGAAATAGGAAATTCAATGTTTTTGGTGCATTTTTCTGAGATAGCAAATGGTGCTATTTATAGGAGATGTTGCCGCCTTCCAGACCAATCAAAAAAGATTGGTATTCCGTAACAAGTTTTGTAACTTGTTTTGTCAAAACCTGTTGCGCCTACAATTCCTTCAAAGCCACCAATCACAATTTGTTTTTCTTTTGTTGTCTTTTATTGACCAAATACTAAAGGCCAAATAATGGCCACGTTTACAAATCTCCACCTTGGCCAAAATTTGGCTGATATAGTAAACTTGCTCCACCTTCTCCGCAATAGCCCCAATGGACTAAATCATTTCTCACAGTTACCAATCAAGCTCAAGCAAAGCTTGAACTTGGTAACTGGAAGAGGCTTCGTGAACATGTCAGCAGGATTGTCTCTAGTGTTAATTTTCTTAACAGAGACTTTTCTCTCAGCAACAGTTTCCCGAATGAAGTGATACTTGATATCAATATGTTTTGTCCTCTCATGATACATCTGGTCTTTAGTCAAGTGGATGGCACTTTGACTATCACAGAAAATGGTAATATCACCTTGGTGTACACTGAGTTCAGCAAATAGACCCTTCAGCCACAGAGCTTCTTTGACAGCCTCTGTCAGAGCCATATATTCCGCTTCGGTGGTAGATAAAGCTACTATTTGTAAACGTGGCCATTATTTGGCCTTTAGTATTTGGTCAATAAAAGACAACAAAAGAAAAACAAATTGTGATTGGTGGCTTTGAAGGAATTGTAGGCGCAACAGGTTTTGACAAAACAAGTTACAAAACTTGTTACGGAATACCAATCTTTTGATTGGTCTGGAAGGCGGCAACATCTCCTATAAATAGCACCATTTGCTATCTCAGAAAAATGCACCAAAAACATTGAATTTCCTATTTCATTGTTTTTCTCCTTTTCTATAGAGAGTAATTTGTCAGAGAGTTATATTTTGGGAAACACTAGTGTGATATTCTTTCTGAGTGTATTGTGAGGTTATTCTCTCGGGGTGTTTGGGATTAATTAGAGTATTATCTCTAATTTTGTACTCTCTATTTTGTATCCATTGATATAGTAAATTTGCTCCGCTCCGCCGTGGATTAGGTCACACTGACTGAACCACGTAATTCTTGTGCCTCAATTATTTGCTTTAATTGCCGTTATTATCAACTTGCATTATATTTGTTATTGTCGTTGTTACGCTACTTTGTCATATTCCGCACTATACCCGGGTCACGATCCTAACAATTTCTTTGTGTAGTACTCCCTTCAGTGCTCAAATTTAATGAACTTCAGGTTCTAAGGATGATTAGAAACCTCCTTATAGTTTCAACTGTCCAATTTGATGTCATCCTATCAAAATCATTTTTGGGCATTCCCATACTTTTTGTCCAAAGTTCTTTGCTTCAAGTGAAGATACACAACATCTACATTTATTTGTATTGAATTACTCCTCTTTTCTGAAAGATGCAGATACTTCTGTCTTGGCTTCATGTTCTTCTATTCTCCTGTAGACTTAATGTTCTTCTCTTGCAGGGAGCCGTTAATCAATTGCTGCCCAGTTTGTGGTGAAGTTCTTGAAGTTTCTGATAGGTTGAACAACATGATTCATATGACCCTGTGTTTTGACGAGGGAACTGGGAATCAGGTTATGACAGGAGGTTTCCTGACTGACAAGGAGGCTTCAAGTGGGTGAGAATTATGCAATTGTTCTGAGTTCTAATTATGTCTTGATTATATATTTTTTTTTCAAATAGTTTTTCTGCTTTTATCATGACGTAATGAAGTTTACGTACTCGTATATATCTGTGTAGATGGATGTTCAAACTGAGTGAATGGGCCCATTTTTCAACTTATGATATCGGTTTAAGGTCTGGTTCAACTGCATCACATATCTTGGTATGCTCTTGTTCTAACTCCGTATCTGGCAAGAAATGTTTCTTACCTTTCTAGTATGCATATATGGAGAGAGCAGGCCTTTTTTTCTATAGAGACTGGGAGAAGGATCTCTGACATTAAGGCACGCTTTACTGCCTGGTATTCTTACATGCTCTGTCAGAAAGACCAATTAGCTTTTTCCCTTTTTTGCTGGCTTCAGCCATATGCATTGCAATCAGAGCTAGCTTTTGATCATTGTTTTGGTATACTATTAAGAAAGCAACACTGTGCAATGAAGCCAGGGCCATATGACTTACAAATGGGCACTCTGCCTCTGTTTATTCTCTCTGGATCTTGTTGGTATCGTCTTATTTTAGATTCTGTTTCTAAACCATCTTTGCACATATACATTATAAAGCTGATGCAATGATCCCTCGTGAAATTGTCACCTAGTAGTAACAGAGTGTTGGATGTCTGTTGAAAACTCAACCTATTGTGAATTATCACCGTGCATTCATCGGCACAGATGCCAAATTAAGTGGTGATCCTTCACGCTGTTGCTATGCTAGAAGTGTGTATTCTAATTCTTGGCAAGTATGTCGGTGCCAGATTCCATTATATTTAGTAGGTTTTTGGTTAATAATTGGTTGAAGTTGAGTGCCTTATATGATCCCACTGCTAGCAAAAGTATTTACTTTAAATTGGCTAGGATCTTGTACCATTTCTTACTTTGAGACTCACCTTCTTTTCGATCGTTTTGTTTGATTTTGCTTGAAAATAATTATCAACACCGTCTGAGGGCTCAGCTCTTTTGCCATTGTCATTTACTGCATTCACGTGATATTCATTAAGAACAACTGGATGTTTGTTTTCTCAGTCATTCATTTTTTTCTTTATTTTCGCCCTATGTGTAATTTATGGGTCGAGGAGGGATTGAGAATTAAAACATGCTAAGATGTTTTTGCCTGTGATGGTATCTCATTTTGCATCCTCACTTTGTTAGGTTTTTGACCGCCGAAAGAAAAGGCTAGTGGAGGAAATAATTGATCGGAAGATAGTCTTGTCAATGAGGGCTATCTATCAGTCTAAATTTGGCCTTGGCCTTATGGATAATGGTATGTTTTGACTTAATCAGTTGATTATGAAAGGTCTTAAGTTGTGCGAAACAATTTTCCTATATCACTTCATCTGTTATCTGTATATAGGCCTATATATGTATATATATCCAATTTGCTCCTATGATATTCTTTAATCTTTAGCTTCATTGTTTGGCCTGTAATCCTCGAAGTAGCTCTTTTAGCCTTCAATTTTCAAAACATAATGGTTCTAGTACATTTCTGATATATGTATCTCAATCTGTTAAAATTCGGGGTATTTGGTAACTAGTATAGTGGAAAATCAAAATAAGAACAAACAAAGCAAACTCAAAAGAACAAGCTATGATTTTTCTGCCAGCAGGAGTGAGTCCGGGAGCCTGCTAGGGGAGGATGAGTCCAGAGATTCAAGGGGAAGGTGGGTCGGATTAATGGATGTTGGAGGAGCTCCGAGAGAAAGGAGAAAGGCTAGGATGTAAAATGAAGATTATTGGGGATACAGAGAGGGTACACATCTAGTTGGGGTGCTGTAAGTAGCAATGGGGGTACGCTCAATGTTGGCTAATTTTTAATGTTTGAAGGATCCACACTAAATACTTGTAAGATGTACTCAGGTCACACCCATTTGACCCGTGTAAATCAAGGCAAAATCAAATTTTCTTTAAATAAACCAAGGAGGGTTGGTGAGAATGGAGAAGAGCAGCACACGAGAGAAAATTTGGGTTGAGGGTTGATATTTTTTTTTTCTATGTTTTTCTCTTCTCCACCTGATTCTTTAATTTATGCATATTGGTGTTTCCTTTTTCTTATTGGTTTATTTATTCTGTTTGTTTGCTCAAGAGACTACTTTATATGTGTTAAAAATTTTGAAAATCCAAATTTAGTTTATTTTCTGCTTGTATGTCAGCTATTATACTAACCTGAGTGCAACTCAGTTAAATTATTCCTGTTCATTCTTGATGGTTCTATTAGAAAACGAGCCAAAAGTTTCACTATGGACTATTTAGGGCTCAAGGTGCAATCAAGGGTATCACAGGGCCTAGTTCTAGCATATTTTGAGCAAGACATCTCTTTACCTGTAAGGCGAAATTGTCAAATATCGCATGGGCCAAAAGTACCTTTAATCCTAAAAAAAGTATATTCAACTGATTCTGGTTTGGCATAGCCGACCGTTCCCATCAACCTATCTGTAATCTGGTTCCTTTATCAGATAATATCAACTTGAGAAATGTACAATGAGTCTAGTTAGAGTTTATAAATTACGTCCCTTAGCTTTTTCTCCAGTGGACGTTTTGCTGATTTTTACCATTTTAACTTTAGCACAGGCGCAAAAGAAATATTGCAGAGCCTTTCTGAAAAACAGGGCAAGAAAATGGAATCGGCTGAATCTGCTAAAGAGATACCAAACTTCATTGAATTCTTTAAGGTATTATTCCTTGTTAAATGTCAAAATCATCCTTATGATGTCATTAGTAATTCTAATTATACATGATTCTTCTTTCATCCTTGTGAATTCGCTAGCCTAAGCCAACTGCTGTTAGATTCTGTATTTACCAATTTTGCTGTAATGCGTTATAGCCAACTTTGGAATAGCAGTTCAAGTTTTCGGAGATTTAAACTATTGTCTTTTGCTTTCACCATTTATTTCACTCTAGCAACTGTTGCAATAAACTGTTGGGCCCTTGTAGAGATTTGAATGATACAGCAAATTATCTTCTTGGATAAATCAACTTTCCCATGTACAGAAAACCTACCACCTCTATCCCTAAAGGACCCTTTCCCTTTATCCTCATATTTGAAGAAGTTTGCTTCAAGATTTCATTACTTTTGATATTACACTATACAGACAAGTGTTAGAAATAAATCATAAGAGATTTCTGGAGTGCAGAATCCTAGAATGTAATTGTTGCAGAAGAAATCATTTGTTAAATAGGACCAGAAGTTATGCTAGTAAAAGTAATAAACTTGCCCAAGATACAACTATAAACTCTATTCTGGGACTATTTCTCTTTGAAGTGGTATAAGATTTGAATTATACTCTTGATCCGTGTATGTCTATACTAAGAGAGTGGGAATGTGAGAGGGAAAATTAAAGGGCAATGCCTTAGACTGAACAGTTCTTTGAGCTGAAATGGGAAATGAGAAGTAGTTCCTTTATCCTTATGTATCATCTTAAAAGCCTTTTTTCCAGATGCTTCATCAGAAAATCGTTTGTTTGGTGATCTGACTGCATGGTTACATTGTGCTGAACATGTTTTCTGCTTGAATATATTATTATTTCTGTCATTCTTGATTGGCGATATCTATGTATACTATCTTTCGACCTGGTGTCTTTTCAAGTACACGAATTATCTTGTTCTTGTAAACTGCTGTGATTAACTTCACTAATTCTGTTTTAGGATCAAATAAATATGGATGATGTCAAGTATCCATTGGAGCAATTTAAGGTACACCAAAAGCTTTAGGCAACTTGAGCTATCATTTGAAAGAGCACAGTTATTCTTTCTGTTGTTCACTTAATTTGGTATAGTCCTCGTATACGGAAGCTTTTCCATTATCAATGAAATTATACTTTACTCGATCTCTAAAAAATAGAAATACGATGAAGAAAATTTCCCAACTAGGTCTTTGAACTGATTGCAAGAGAATGAACTGATGTTGGCAGAGTGTTATGAACAATGCAAGAACAAGTATGATTTATTTGTTGCTTGCATGTGCTTCAAATTTGTATTACCTGTAGAAGTCACTGAAACAGACTTGTCTTGATATGATAGTATCTGCAAGTGAGTAGCTATAGCAATGAGATTGCAAATTGGCAGAAGCGCAATTATTGGCATAAACATTCCATCTTTAAAGTCAAAGATGAAATGTGCTAAATGTTTTGAGGCATACTACTTGCTTGAGTGTTGGTAAAATTTAGACGTGGACATTTCATTGATTATAGGTGCATACCATACAAAATAATATCCAGAAAACAGATCAATTATCTATAAAGCAGCATGGACTTTTTATAAAATGGAAGTACAGTTACTATCAAATTTCCTGTTTTTAATCAGCTAATCTAGAGCGTGAGAGCTTATGTTGTGAGGAAGATTACTGGTCACTTGGATGTGTTGTATCTTGAACTTGTATGTACTCTACCTAGGTCCTAGTATTTCCTTTCAATGCATTATCTTCTTGATCAATCCAATGCATGTTATCCATGTTTGATTATTGTTCACATAATTTACTGATAATGCAATAATCAATAAACTCTTTAACTATCATTATGAATCATTGCTTTAGCAGTCTGAAATTTTTTATTTCCAGACATTCAACGAATTTTTCATAAGAGAGTTGAAGCCTGGCGCAAGACCTATTGCTTTTGTTGAACGTGATGATATTGCTGTATGTGCTGCTGATTGCCGTCTGATGGCATTCAACAGTATAGCTGATAGTATAAGATTTTGGATCAAGGTAAATTCGAAGTATTATTGCTAATAAAAAAATCCTAGTCATCACTTACAAATGTTTGTTTTTCATTATTGCTGGTAAATAATCTGTGCTGTTTCTCATGATATATAAGTAATGATCGCCTACTGCAGATTATTCCTGGAGCCTATGCGATAGTCTAATATAAAATAATATTAAAACTTTTTATCACATGGCTGCAACTTTATAAATCCTTGATCATATTTGTCTGAGTTGCCTGATTTTGCTTGCTCTTCATTTTTCTTTTGGCGTGTTTTGTTTATTTTAATATCTACTCGGAAATTTTAAATCATTTTGACCAACTGTGGGATCTTGGAAGTTTCAAAAGCTTCTACTTGTTTACATTGTGATGCAAAATGCCTCGGTATCTTATGGATTACCTCAGGGTCGAAAGTTTTCCATCGAAGGTCTTCTTGGGAATGAAGCATGTTCTAGTGCATTTGTCAATGGAGCTCTAGTGATATTTCGCTTGGCACCACAGGTATAATTGTTGTGAACTTTCTTCCTTGTTAGCTAACCTCTTACTATTAAATTAATATTTCTCAATACTAAAATACTTTTGGTTAAGTAAATTTCCACTATTGAGACTACCATATAAATTTCCATATAACTGCAGGACTACCATCGTTTCCACTTTCCTGTGTCTGGAACTATTGAGAAATTTATTGAGATACCTGGATGCCTATATACAGTATGTAAAGCATATTGCTTCTTTAAATGTTTCTTATCTGTTCTTGGCAGCGGAGTGCTGATTCTTTATCAGATTAATATTCAAGCGCTCCTTAATGACGCATGTTGTTCCTCCCAACCCATCCCCCTTTTCTTCTCTTTCTTCTAGGTGAATCCTATTGCTGTGAATAGCAAATACTGCAATGTCTTCACAGTGAATAAGAGGGTTGTGTCTATAATTTCCACAGAACACTTTGGGAAGGTATGCCATTTTAAGCATTTGACTCTAGTTTTACACTCTTTTTTCATGAAACGATAGGTACTACTTCGCTAATATGTAATCTTCCTTACACGATTCACACTATTTGAAATGTTCTCCAATTATCCTTTATCAGCATGCAAGTTAAACTTAAAAGTATATTTCTGATACCGTCAACAATAATGTGAATGAATTTAAGCTTTTAATCCTAAACCTTAAGTTGATGGGTGGGGAGTAGTGTAGGACTGTTATAAGCCCTTTAAAAATCCTTTTACAGCTGAAGTAGGAAATTTTATATCTCTAACGCAGTCTTATACTCGTAACTAAGTTCTAAAAGTTTATTTGTCGTCTTTTAGTTATGTTTTTGATAACCTTACCTATCAAATAGAAAAGAAAAAAGTCATGTTTTTGAAATCTGATGAACTTAATTTGGTTAAGAGTGACTTAACAGCTCAAGAGTGGGCTTATGGCAATAGATTAATAAATTATGGAGCGTTCATGGAGCTAAGAAGCTGGGTTTACCAGGTTCACGAATGACCTAGATTTGAGAGGATGAATCAAAAGCTAAAAGAATGCACCTGGAGCTGAGAAAATTGGCTCATGAGTAGAATGTTGAACTTGGGGCAAATAATTACTAGATGGATGGGATTTTGGAGTGTGGAGAGAGAGATGGAGAGTAGGGAGACTATATGCAATTGGATTAGAAGTATGAAGAGAAAGGGTGGAAATATAGACTTACAAGTTACAACAATAGAACGAGCTTAAATTTACTTGGATACCATGTGAAATCATACTGTCAAACCCAAAACTGTAAGATGATAGGGAAGTAACTCATGCCATTATAAAACATTGGAAACTTCTATACTTGTATACTGTAATACCTCCCAAAAACGTAACATGGTTCATTTATTTACACGTGGAATTTTCTTTTTCTTGTTTTGGTTTTTCTCCCTTTCTTCATTCAATGGCCTTAAATTTAGGAGCTCAAAAGTGGATCAATTTGTTGAAGAGCAGTCCTAGAGCAGAGAGTAAGTTAGTTAAACAGGCCGAGAGAGTGCGCTAGAGTGATAAAGTTGAGTTGACGAACAACAAAGTGATAGAAAGTGATATACCATTAGGCTATAAATAGGGAGAAAGATGGATGTTTAAGAATAAATAAGCATCCAACCAAAAACGTTAAGCACTAGAAGTAACCAAGTCTCGTTGAAATCCCCAATCGATGTGGACATTATAGATATCTGAAAGTTCAAAATGATACGTCTATTCTGTTCCTAATCAGTAAGAGGTTTTCGATTATTACCTTTTGACATTAGGCTGTTTTTATTCAAAGCTATGGAGCTAGTCACAGCTCATTGTTTATCTTATCAGATGCATAGGCCCCTTTGTTTCTGTTACTCCTATTCTGAAATTCCTTTTAGGTGGATTTGCCAGTCTTTTAAGTAAATTGTCACGTGAACATAACTCCACACTCGTGTCATCTCCTTGAAGCTATTTGTGAGTCTTGAGTGGTTTAGTCTCGAAAGTGTTGAACTGATGTTCTCATCTAAAGTTCCGTTTCCTTCCCTATCCTGCCTGTAGGAGCTCTAACTATACTTCATACTAATACTAAATTGCTTATACCCTTCTAAGCTGATCTGTCCCAAGCTGGTATGTTCACAAATCTCTGATGTTACTTTTGTGACGAATTCAACCAGCGTATTGAACTCGTTTATTCCACTTGCTCCCCAACTCTAAGAGCAACTTCTCATTTTTAGAATTTAAGAAGAAACTACTAACTCTAACATTCTAACTGCACCAATTTTCTTATGATGACCTGGTCTAGAGAGTATGATACATTCGGTGTAAAAGATTGGCCTTTTTCTGTGAGCTTGGTTTACTTGACCGAAGAGGGCAGCAGATTGTTTTCTCAGATGTCAAACTCTATGCGCTTACTGCGTCTCATTATGCTCAATTTGGTGAAAGAAGCTTTGCTTATTTGACTGCAGGTTGCATTTGTTGCAATTGGTGCAACAATGGTTGGTAGCATAACTTTCTCCAGAAAGAAGGGCGACTATGTTAAGAAAGGGGATGAGGTTCAGTACTAATGAAATGAGACTTTTGTTGTCTTAGAATTATATAGTCCTGTTTGATTCTAATGTGTACTTCTTTTTTATGATTGCAGTTTGGATATTTTTCTTTTGGTGGAAGTACTGTAATTTGTGTCTTTGAAAAGGTAGGTGACCAAGCATTCTTTTCAACTTAAAGTGACTAGACAAATTTTATTTCCAGTGACATCGTGAAATGCTGCTCTAGAACTTTCTAGCCCACCTATTTCACAATGTTTAAGCTTGTTTTTATCAATTGAAGTTTTCAATTGCGTCATTCTTCCATTTGGAAATCCTCAAGTGATAATCGCTATGCTCTAAACTTTTCCATTTTCTGGTTATGTGCGGTATTGCTCAAGTACCTCAATATCCCTATTGCTCAAGTACCTCAATATCCCCGCAATTTACGATTGCTTTAGTATATGTTAATCATGTCACAACATGATTAGGTATTTAGAGTAACAACTGCCCATCTAGGTGAAAATAAACCTTTTCTTCCTCTTTTTTTGTGAATTGCGTCCAATCTAATTGTACATTTGGAAATACGTTCTTTGGAGAGGTTGTAAGCAAAATATAGAGAGATGTTATACGAAATTACTATCCTGCTGTTGTCAGTGATTTACTTGGCATCTAATATGACCTACAGGATTCCATAAAGATAGACGAGGATCTCTTGGAAAATAGTGCAAGATCACTTGAGACCTTGGTATCAGTGGGAATGCAGTTGGGTGTCTCTGTAAACAAGCAGGGTGACATGAAGCTGCCAAACGTCAGAAACCTTGCATTATGAGCTGATATCTGTGTCATCCGTGTAGAGATTAGTCCTAGATGATCCAAAAATGATTTGATCTGATTATTGTGCATAGGTTGTTACTTAGGGCTTGTCTTCTAAATGACGCATTAGTAATTTCCTTCATTCCTCGTGAAGATACTACTAACAAAAATTAGCATTTGCTAATCATTCATTGCTGTGATTAATCTGCCATTTTATGATGTAAAATGCACATGTCATAACTCGTACATCAGCTTGAACACCTCAATTTGAAGATAGAGAAGGGGATAAGGTGAAACTAGCAATTTTTTTAAGAAAATGTTACATTCTGTACACTGATAGTGAATCTTGTCTACATGTAGTTTTGCAGTTCTCGTATCTCAATAATGTAGCTTAATTGATTTTCTGGGCTGGCAATGCAGACATTTGATAGATGCGAACTTGCATAGCTCTTCTTCCTGAATGCCACTCTTTTCTGTACAATTTCATGACTTGTGTCTTTATACCGAGATACCGCTGACCATAGAGAAATGACATTACATTGTTGTATCTTATTAGCAAAAGGTTTAGAAGGTTTGCCTGTAACCACCAATGTTGTAAGGGTAAGGGTTTGGTTGTGCCTTGGCTAATCCAACCTGTCCTTGCATTCCATTCCTCTGATATTGCTGCCACATTAACTGCTCTTCCACTAGCAGTCTCTGTTTCTTCTCCATCTCTGACATCTGAACATATGGTGGTGGAGCTATCACCAGTGATGCTGCAAAGGGGTCTGTGCCTGGTGCGACAGTAGTAGCTCCACCATTCGCTGTCGGAGGTGCAGGCAATGCTAGCATTGCTGGCCGTCCTGCTGAGCCAAGTGCAACACTGCTTGCACTTCCAGTACCCACAACACCTGAGCAGGCTACTGCTTGAGCCACTGCACCTTGTTGATACATGCCATCGAGCAGTAATGTGTCAAATCCTCCAGGGAGGGTAGCCTTCTGGTTTGATAAATGACTCGCAGACTGAACCAGCGCTGTCTCCCAATCACCTGAATCATTGAACGCTTGCCATGGTGAAATACTACTCGTAGGATTGGTCGCTGCTTGACCACCATCAAACAGGGCTAAAGCCAGTTGATTTCCATGTTCTTCTGTAGTTGGTACATCTTCACTCAAGTTCAACAAGTCTCCTATTTCTTGTGTTTTCGCCACCTCTTTCTTTTCTTCTTCCTCTTTCGTTTCTTCTGTTTCTTTGGGCAGGTCCGCTGGTGCTGGTAATGCCTTAACTGCATTCATGTCCTCTTCCGGTTCAGTTTTAGGTTCCTGCTTTTTAGTTTCTTGAACACGCTCTGTAGTTGGTTCATTGCGCATTGCCTTCCTGGTCTGTTCCCTGAAGGACTTTTCTCGTATTAGGTCATCCATGCGCTCGAGTTTTTTTGGTGGAATGATCTCAATATCTGGATATTCAGAAGTGCGTGCAACTCCAACTGTTTTACCCCAGTCGTAGAACTGGTCGAGCTCCTCATATTGCTTATTAATTCTGAAGAAAATATCAAGAACCTTTACAGAGTCGGGGATTGATAGTTCTATGAACTTATCAAATACAATAGTTATGATTTCTGTTAAATCATAATATAGCTGGAAACTTTCCTTCACTAGTGGATAAAGAGCCACAATCACAACCCGGTTGTTCTTTGCCGAACCTGAAACATTTATTAGACGCTTAATATTTGAAATACTTTGAGAAAGGGCTGATAAAATATGCGCAAGCCAGTTGAATGGTTACAAAGCATTGCTGAATGAATTATAATATTTTGGAAATTGCCAAGAAATATTAAAGCTAAAGGGGTGTTTAGAGATGCAATTCAAACCTGTAGGTCGACAAGCTAAGAATCGCTCGAGGAGTTGCATGAGATGATGAATCCTTGAGAAAACTCGATCACTCTTCATTTCCCTCAACGGAGTGGCTTTCACTCCCTTGCCATTACGACCAATCTCGTCTTCATCGTCGTTGTATGCAAAAGCGCTGCGTTTTCCCCTGCGGTTCTGCATCTTAAACTCCAAATGTTCATCAAGGTACAAAGAATATGACCTTACAAATGCAGAACAATCCCATGAGTTAGATCTTGAATCACGAAAATCAGACAAGTTAAGAAGCCTCGTTCCTCGCCTTGTAGCAAAGAAAATCTCCTCCTCATAAGATGGATCACCATCAGAGAGCAACCTGTGGGTCAACATGAGTGCCTTGAGTGCCACAACCCAATTCTTGGTCTTGCCAAGACGTCTGGAAATGAAGCTAACACATGCACCAACATAGGTTCGAGAATAAGAAGTTAAGCTTAGAATTTCCCTTATGTGCCTCTCCTCTGGTGGACACTCTTCGTGTCGAGTTGCCTTTACGATGGCGACTTCTAGGTCGGACAAGGAGGCGCTGCTGCCTACTTTGGCCAAGCTTATGCTCGTCTGGTCCTTCACCGCCCCTATTGCTTTTCTAAGCTTGCTTGGAGCCATGATGTTTCAAGACTTGTAAGTCTCGAGATATTTAATCCTGGCGATTATTTTTTCTCTTCAACTATTGACAAGGATGGCTGTGTTAACCTGCAGAAATGGAACACAGCATTGAGCTAGCATGCATGCATGTAATGTTGCATAAATCTCAAACTAGCTAGCAAACAAAGTATTGTCAAGAACTCATTATAATTGACAAATTTTATACTCGTTGTAGCCTATTGCAACATTCATCCTTTTTCGGGGCTTGATTCCGGCAATGTGAGCAAGCTAACATATAGTCTATAACCATATAATTACCTGTTATATTGAATTTGTCGTAGGAGTGCTGGAAGTGTATGAAGGTTTCAGTTTTGTAATGAGAGAATAATCTAAAGGAAGGAGAATTGGAGTTAGGAGAGAAGATGTAAAGGGAGAAAATAAGGTATATACAGCTCTTTAATTTCTTCTCTTCTCGTCCGATTAAACTTTGTTTCTTTCTCCTCTTGTTTTTCTCTCTGCTTTACGGGCTCCAATGACCGTAGATATATCCTGTATTTTAGCAACATATTTCGGGAGGCTAATGGAAATCTTTTCAAGACAGAGTTACGACTTGCGATGAACAAAAATTCTGTCTTAAACTTCTTTTTTTATTTCTCGTTTCTAAGTTTTATTTATGAAAAGAGAAGATTCTCAGAGAAAAGTTTAAGGCAAGTCCATTTTTTTTTTTTTTTTTTTTTTTGGAGATTTGATATTCTAGGTGCCTATCATATCATCATCATCATATTATCATGATATCATATCATATTACTATAAAAGCATGGACTCAAAAATAGCAAAAGTCATAAAACTAAACCCTCCTAAATAACAAAAATATCCTAAAAGCCATAAAAAAAAAAAAGAAGACCTCAGACAATCGATGTTAGGCGCCATGAGTTGCCACCGTTTCTCCACCCTCTTCATCTTAATAAGAAGCACAATCTTTCACTATGAAACCTTACCTCAACTGACATCAATATTTCAGCAGATGTGATGATCTATAACTCAACCGCTACTCATTAATTGTAGAGTGAGACAAAGGTAGCAGCAACCTTTGAAAAGATGCCAGGCGAGACATTAGCCTCGACAGAAGAACTGTAATGGAGTTCCCTTGCTTGTTGTATTATCTATGAATCATAAGATCTCACTAACTTACAACTGATTCACATCATCAAAAAACAAACAACCATGGATTGGTTCTATTCTCCATCAATCTATGGGCTATTCTTTTCAAGGAAATTTCTGTAAGCGCATTATGAAACTTTTGCAATGTCGTGGAAGCGTTTGGCTAGAAATATTTTGTCTTACCATATTGTTAGGAATTATCGCACTCATCTGTCAAGCAAGGGTGATCCTATTAAGAGAGCAAGTGTGGAACCATCGTAAGGCTACAGGACCGGGAGATGGCTCATAACCACTTGCATCCATCTCCATGTCGGGTAGTAGGCAGGTTTATTCCCCTTCTCAGTTACATCTTCTCATGTTTCTTCTTTCATATGGATAATATATGTTATGTATATGAATCTCAGCCGATAACTTGGTGCTCAAATTACTTACAGTAATAATGAGAAGGAAATACGATAAAGTTGTTATTATTTTCTATATTGCATAATATATGTGGCTTGATCCATCCATGCCACACTCTTAGTATTTATTCTAACGCAAATTAAATTAGAGAAATAACCAAATTTTTGTATGAAGTTTAGGACACCAAAGAGAACAGCTTCGTATGTTTTTGAACATATATAACTTCCCAAGAAATTATTCCTGTCATTTTTGAACTAATTTTGTAGCTATGACAAATTAGTATGGAGGAGCCCGGACAGTCCACTATGTTAGAGATACTATATCTGCAATTGAAAATGCTAATGTTAGAGATACTATATCTGCAATTGAAAATGAAAGAAGCAGAGAGCCTTAGTTATGGCTCTTTCAACCACCTCGAGTTGGCTAGGAATTTCTGATACTTATTGCCTAATGCTTTTCTAACTTGGTTGTCAAGAAGTACTCGATCTATCATTAATACTTTATTTAGATGATGATGTACCTTTGATTACGCGGTTATCGAATTGAACAATTGCATGAGTGGAGTTCCTTATCTAAATTGGATTGAGCAAGTGTATCTTATGTAATAGACTGCATGAATTGACCATCTTTGTAAATTTTTTATAATTGCCATAGGTTACATCTACACTTCTTTCTGCATGAACTTTCCAATTCTATTAAACATTTTCATGAAAGAAGCTTATTAATGGGGTAATTTTCACAAATGGTCACACTTCTATAGATTTTTTACATTGAAGTCACACAACTTTGTTCAAATGGTCACACTTCTATAGATTTTTTACATTGAAGTCACACAACTTTGTTCACTTACCTAAAAGTCACACTACTATTACTTTCATAACCAAATGGTCACAATAGCCGGAAAGTGTTAGTTCCGGTGGATTTTTTAAATTTTAATTCTATTTTTTACCTTTTTCACCTTTTTGAAACAAATAACTATTGAAAAGAAAAAACAGAAAAAAAAAAACACCAATACACTCTAGATTAACTTTTTTTTCTTCACTTCTTTATATACTTCATGACAATAAATTTTAAAATCCAAAAAATACTATATTTTCAAGAGAAGAGGCAAATTTGAATTTTTAAAAGAATCAAAATTAATGTTATAGCCATATTTTTTTCAGGTTGTTATTTTAGGGATTGATTTCCTTAAAGATATATCTTTTCTTAAGCATGACTTATATATACATGATCCTTTTGCTTTTTAATATGGATTTTCATAAGTAGAAAGAAAATAAATTTAGTGTACAAGCACTACAAAAATATTTAAAGTCAATTGTCATGATTACTTATATAAAATTGCCTAATAGTAGACAGTGCATGTGACTTTTGAAAATGAATCACATTGAATAAAAAAACTACACTAACATTTTAATTTAGATTTACCACTTCTTTTAAAAGGGAAAGAATTTAGGGATTGTTATCATGATATTGCTTTGCATTTAATTTTTTTTTTATTTATATATATATATATATATATATATATATAAAACTTTTTTTTCTAAAATATATCATGATAAAGTAAAAAATTAACCAAGAGCCTATTGGTAAATATTCATTTGTTAGTTTTTGTTTATAATGGTTATTTGTGCAAAAAAGGAGAAAATGGTAAAAATTTAAAAAAAATCAAAAAATCAACCGGAAGATGTATTTTCCGGCTATTGTGACCATCTGGTTATGAAGGTCATAGTAGTGTTACTTTTCGGTAAGTAAACAAAATTGTGTGACTTTAATGTAAAAAACTCAGAGTTGTGTGACCATTTGTAAATATTACCCTTATTAGTGCCCATATGAATAAGGAAGATTCAAACAGTCTTAGCAAATGCAAGGGGATCTGAGATATGGGGAAGAATTCTCAAGATTATAGCATTTGATTAGATATTTGAATCAGAATCAATATCATGTGTCTAATATTGGTGGAGCGTAAGAATTGGCTTGAAGCAGAATGTTAGGTGCTGGGAAGACATAAGTAGCTTTGGACATCGGAGAAAAGCTTTGTAGTTGGTATCAAAAAGCAAATAGACACATAAAATACATAAACCATGATGTATTATGTTTATGGTATATGGATAATTGGACATACACAACAACGGTTTCTTTTTTCTAAGTTATGATTCTATTTTATAGTAGCACAATGATATGCTTTCAAAGTATATATGCGAGAAAAGTTTTATTGACGGGTTTACACGTGCAAAATACGTGTCGAGAGACTAGTACTACTATAAAAACATATTCTCAAAAAAGTCAAAAGTCAGATTACTAAAGTGCCATCACAAAACCTAGAAATTACTTACTTAAAATAGAAATTTGAAAAAATAAAAAAACACTTGGCAGTGGTAGGCACAAATGAAATAACCCTTTGGCAACAGGAAAACAACTTTCATACTCTTTCATCAACCGTTGCCAAATACCACATATATATAACGTTGCATTTGTTTTCCTTCTTTATAAGAATCAACCACATGAATCAACCATCAAAGTACTTGATTCTAGGGATGACAAATGGTGCGGAGCGGTGCGGGTGCGGGGCAGGTTATCTTTAAACCCATAAAATTTAAATCCGCCCTACCCTGCCCCGCATAGAATATATACCCGCGCATACCCGCACCCACTAAAACCCGCGCATACCCGCCCCGCCCCGCAGCTAGCTAACTTTTTTTCAATTATTTTTTGTTTGTTTTATATTTTTTTTTTAATTAAGGGCTCTAATACCACGACCAATATTAGTACTAATATACAAGCCTCAAACATATTTTTTGATACAACTCTTCACCAAAGAAAAGTACAAAACAACCATTTCATCATCAACATAGTATAAGTCATTGTTATTGTAATTGGAAGTTGGAACAACCTAAATTTACATTAAAATTTTACTTCTTTGGACCAAAAGAACTTTCATTTGGATAATATTTGATATTTCTTTTGTATTTGAATAATATTTGATGTAAAACCAGCATAAACCCGCAAAAATCCGCAACCCGCCCTGCACCGTATTAAGTTTAAAATATTGGTTTGAAACCCGCATGGCTCCGCACCGCACCCGCACAAATTTGCACCCGCATATACCCACATAGGTCCAAACCCGCACTGCCCGCACCCGCCTGCCATCCCTACTTGATTCCTTTTAATAGTTCTTCCATCTTCAATGTCTTAAACTCTGAATTAGTGAAAAGATTCTCAGCTAACATGGCAAATTTGTATTTATCTTTCATAAACATTGATGAGTAATTCCATCACCAATTCCAACGAACACGATCGATCGTTTCGATCAAGATATCTTGGAAACAATAATTTAAAAAGTCCACTATGCAGTAGTACCACATCTTTTTTTTTTCACTCTGCTTAAATTTGGATGACCTAAAATTTGTGCTCGGCTCTTGAGTTTCAGGTTTGTCGTTTGCCACTCCATTATTTTAAATTTGTGTTTTTTCTACTTTGTTCCTTGAATAGTTTCTTCATAAAAGAATATTTCTCATAAAAAAATAATATAATGATGTGTATCTCAAGTATTCAAAATATTTTCTATTAAGTATGCATATGTCTTTTTTTGCCAGCTATCCAAAGCACGATTCATCATTTCATGCATAATTATATTCTCAAAGTGTTGTTTTGCTGGTAGTATTTTACAATATGCATGGTAGACTACAATCACTACTAAAAAACCAGAGTTTTTCGACTACCAGTGTTCGACCGAAAATCGGTCGAAATAGTTGGTCAAACAAAATTCTTTTTGTACCTATCGACCGAATTTCGGTCGACAGGTCAGTCGACCAGCCCGTTATATTTTCAGCAGACCCCCTTCTTCTCCATTTCTATCTTCTTCCCCAATTAAAAAAAAATCCTCTAACCACTCCCCCAAACGTGAAAAACTCGAAAACCACCATAACCCACCCCCAAAATCAACAATCAAACACAATCTACCCTCCTAAACACTACCTATAACAAGAAATTCAAGGTAAAATCTTAATTTTAGGGTTATTTTAATTACTTTGTAAAACTTAAACCCTAGCTTTTTAACTCAATTTTTTTATAGTTTTGAAGCATATAACTAGTGGGGAATCATTAGTAGGTGCTATTGGAGCATAAATCAACCTCGAGGTAAGTTTTTTTTTTTGTTTTTATTAAATCCGAATTTAATTATGTATTTAATTATTTTTTAACTTTGGCCTATAATGTTGCATAGGTAGTTAATTATTAGTTAGTAAACTTTATTGTAGTTATTGTTGATGCTGAAGAACTTGTTTGTTGTTGTTAGCTATTATAAAGTTAGGTTTGTGTTTTTTGGGATTATTGTAGTTGTTTGGGATTGTTGGAATTGTTTGGTAGTGTTGTTTGGAATGTGTTGTTGCCTTGGTATTGTTGAGAAGATTAACATGTTATGCCTAAAATGAATAAGCTTTTGTTGGTTTGAATTGCTTTGATAGTAGTAATTAATAGGGTGTTATTAGAAAATATTGTTTGTTTGGGGCATTTCATCAAACAAGTAGCGAGCATTAACAAACCCGACGTCATTAGTCTTGCTATAGTGATTATAAAAAAAGTGGCAAAATATTATAAAAAATCATATATATATTGTTTTTCAATCTTGCAATGTTTGTGTAGATATGGACATTAATCGACGTCGTTTGTGGATGGATAATAGAAACTTTCCCGAGCGACGGGGGTTGAGGCCTTCGTTTGTAGCGGGTGTTATGGAATTTCTTGATATAGCCTGCAACACAGACGATTATTTAAGGCATGACAAAATTAGATGTCCATGTGAAAAATGCGAATGTGTAAAGATACAAGATTTGGAGAATATCGAGTTACATCTGTATAAGAAGGGGTTTATGCCAAATTATTATGTTTGGTATAATCATGGAGAGCCTTGGGACTTGCAGCAGCAACTTCAAAATCTTAAAAATATTCATGGCGCTAGGAGTTCTCCGGTTGTGGAACCAGACCAAGCAGCCGGGTATAGAATGGAAAATATGGTGAATGATGCTTTTGGGATGTACCCGGCTAATGATCCCCTTCAGCCGGATACATCACAGCCAAACATTGAGCACATTCCCAATGCCGAGGCAAATCAATTCTACGAACGGTTGGAGGAAACAAGTCGTCCATTTTATGACGGCTCGGTGTATTCCCAATTGTCGGTTGCTGTTAGATTGATGAGTATCAAATCAGATTTTAGTATTACTCAAGCTGCCATGGATTCCATCATTGCCCTTATGAATGAACTAAATCCGCGACTCAACAATCTGAATGCGGAACAGTACCCCAGCACCGCTAACGCTCGAGCAAGAAACCAATTTATGGTTGGAAGCGGTCGGAGGGGTGAAGAAGGGGTCCGCGTATGGCCTTGCAACACTGTATTCATCTGGCAAATATAAATCGAACTATTTGGGCTCGTGTTCTACTGCTCCTTGAAGCTCTCAAACTCCTGAAAAAATGGTTCGGATGCAAGAGGAGATCGAGGAGCTGAAAAGACAAAATGAAGCTATGCGCTTACAACATGAGGCTCATCAACAAGAAATGCGTGAAATGATGCAACAAATCCTCCTTAACCAAAATAAAGGCAAAGGAAAGTGTGATAGTTCGGGAAAGGGAAATAGCAAGAGCAGACGTCGCTACCGTTCGCCGTCTCAGTCTGATGCCGGCTCTAGTTCGGGTTCTAGCAAGTAGTAGTAGTGATTGTTGAACTTTAAACTATTTGTTAAGTTTGTTTGATTATTGTAACACTTGAACTAATGTTGAAAGACTCCTTGCTATTGTTTGGCTTTGTTAGCCTTGTTTGAATATCGTTTATGAATGTGTTTTGTGTGGTTTTTCTGCGTGTTGCTAAATTTACAGGTGGTGTAGGGCTAATTTCAGATTTTATGTTGCAGGTTTTTACAGGTTTTCGACCGACTTTCGGTCGATAGTTGGTAAAAAAAAATTACCATCCTTTCGACCGAATTTCGGTCGATAGGCGTTCGACCGTTCGACCGAGTTTCGGTCGAAGAACATGTCACTTTAGTCCATGTTCTTCGACCGAAATTCGGTCGACGTTTCGGTCGAAGGGCTATTTTCGACCTTATTTGGGTTGGCCACCACAATCGGTCGAAATACGGTCGATGTGTCGACCGTATTTCGACCGATTGGGCGGTCGAAAAAGACAGTTTTTTTAGTAGTGAATACTTTATTATATCTTCTTTTATGATCTTTTTTTATACAAGGTTTTAATAATTAATATGGTATCAAACGTGCGACGTGCAACCCACGTTTGTACAGACTAGTTTTATAAAAGTAGTTGTATTATTTTACACGTGAATTGATAGAAAAACCAAATACAGCATATTACTAAAAAAACTTAAAGACATTCATGGAGTGACGTAGAATGAAAAAACGATGAATATACAGTGAGTAAAATTTTTGCTTCAACTTATACCATCTTATCTTGATTTTCTTATTTATCTTATACAGTATGTTCTACTATAGATTAATGAAAGATCTTAGAACGTCAAATAATGCAATTCGTGCACATAGAAGTGGCACGCGGAAAGTATCAAAGAAGATATATAATTTCTATATGTGTGTGTCATGGAATTGGATTCTGTCAAATCAGAGAATATTGTACTTATTGTAACTGTCGCTAGAAATGATTTGTGTTCTACTAATAACACAAGCTAAGAAATCAGAATGATTTTGTCTTTGTTTTTGTCTTCTGTTGAAGAGGTTACTAAGATATTGTAAAGAACCAACTGAGAATGACTTCACTCTCAAATGGAACATATGAGATATGGCAAAGATAGTAATAAAAATTATTGTCATTTTTCTATGAGAAAAAAAAAATCTTCAGATATGTCTTGCTACAAAGTTGTTTGATGACGAAAGCATCAGCATTTATGTGCTTTTGTCTTTAATTTGTTTTGGTTTTCTTCTTTGAATTGCTTATCAAGATTTTCTAAAGAACCGTGTGCAAATTGAATATGATTTCACTCTCAAATAGAACATCTGAGATATTGACAAAAAGATACAACAAAAGCACTGTCAATTTAGTTGTGTTTTACTATTTTGAATGGACAGCTCGATCTAATAAGCAGTTCAAGAAATGGAGGAAACATATTCGATGAATAGAGAAACTAGGCGCGGAGTTTAAAAGCCAAGTTTCTCGTGAATTTGCTTCATTTACATCCAGAATTTTACTGTAGAACATTTGGCAGAATTGCAGATAACTGCAGGAATAAAAACAAAGTTTTAGGTCACATGAGTTGCATAAAGAACTTTACCAGGCGCTTTAGGGGCGGATGCAGAAGGTATTGTGCGAGTTCGGCAGAACCCAGTAGGTTTGGCACAGACAGTATATTTCCGTTAGAAAAATCACTAAATATATATAAAAATCATGTCAAGAACTCAGTAACTAACATAAAAAATTGTTAATTCAAAAATTTAGAACACATTAAGTTCAAATCCTAGATACTCGAGCTTGGATACGAAAAGTAAGGTTTTGATTGATCATGAACTTACAAGGTCGATCAAATTAGAGATTTTCTACTTGTGTTTAGGAAATTTTGATTTTGATGTTAGTTACTCGACAATGTAGGATTAAGTTTGTTCAACAGCAAACAAGTAAAATGTTTTAAGCTAGACTCAAGGAGGATACAACTAGTAATTACAATTATTAGTGTATCAATCAAAAGCCAGCTGAACATACACGTCTAATTGTCCCCTGGAAGCCAGTTAACACATCAATTCTACCCATTTTCACCATGGCATTAGCAAAATCAGCCTCAAATGATATTCCCAAAAATGGGCTAAAAAATCCAAAGTAGGAATCCACAATACTCCTCGTTACCCCATCTTCATATAAACTAGCATCAGAACGTAATACAGCAAAGCCATCCCTAATATTCTGCAAAATTTGTTTGTCAAATGCCGCGCTGCTGCCTCGATCTATCGATAATCGAACATTTATGTTCCCATTTTCTGGACAAGTAGCCATTAACTCTGGGAGGAAGCTGGGATTTATTGATGGATCAGAACCTCCTCCAGGGAAAAATTTGTAAAGCCTTTGGGTCATGAAGAAACATGCTGTCGTACCAATTGTATGTGCAGCTGCAATTCATGATTAATTCCCTTAACTATGGCAATTAGAGCAAAGTGTTTAATACAATAAGTAAATTAAAGGACATAAGTTAATTATGGACTAATTAAAGATAACACCAAAAATAATGTCTAAATTGGTGATTGCATTTATTATTTACTGGCTATGATCCTTTATTAGGTCCATTTCCTAATTAAGTGACCTCGTGATATTCAGCTACTTTGCATTAGCTATATCTCCCATTTTCACCGCTCATTTAGCAGCTATCTAAAATAACTCGTTTTCCATGTAAATTTTAATTTTAAAGTTGTTTTTAGTGGTGCAAGACAAAGTAAGGTAAAAGTTACAATTACCTAAAAAAGGGGATTAAGGATCTTATTGTTAATAAACCTAAAGATAAGGAATTTACAAAGAAAGCTCCAAAGTCGTGCCTTAGCTGATGACACAAATAAAGTTCACATCCCTTCAATGTCTACCAACCTAGAATACCCACAAACTCTGCATGTTCATATACATCCGTGAGTGTGACTATATGTTGTGTGTGTGTGGGGTGGGGGTGGGGGGAGACTGGAGAGGATAGAAAATAAGGGAGATGGAAGTAGCATTGAAAATAGTAACAAATATAGTAGTACTATGTTTATAATTATCATGTTAAATTTATCGATAGGTTGAATTACCCGTTGTTGCAGGTAAATATTATCTGATGGAGAATTCTATTATTCCATATATTGTCGGTATATAGAATTCTATTATTCCATACGTTGTCGGTATATAGAATGAAAATAGATGAATGAATGAATGATAGAACGTGTACCACTGAGCACAACAAGGTCTTTCTCAGAGAGGCCTTTCTCCAAGAACTTTGCTTTAAGTATCTGAATAGAATCACTGACGTCCGGCATGTTAACAGCTAATGATAAATTTGAAATAACTCCATCTCTTCTTCCTGTTTCCACCTCATATGAAGGTCCATTTGCCTATTGCCACCATTTAACATATAATATATATAAAAGTGAATAAAGAAAAGAGCTTAGCTATAAATTTGTTTTATTTTGCTCATCTCAATTAAAAAATTCAACACGTAGTTAATGAACTGAAAACATAACTGATGAGACAATTCAATAAAAAACATATTACCAAAAGAACAGCATCCCTAGCAGCCAAAGCAACAATATCAGCACAAGAAACAACACCAGGGCACACTGCTTCTACTTGTGCTTTGGCTCTTTCTATCACTTCAAAACCTGTTACACCTTGATGTCCAAATGCATGCCTTTCTGCATTTCCTCCATTTTCTATCAAAATTGATCCATCACATCCCTATTCATCATCAAAAAATATAATAAGATGCGGAACTTTAAATGAATGTAATAATGTACATCGCACTAACTTTAAATTCTGAATTTGCCTCCGACTATAATTAATATGTCAAAGAAAAGGTTAACACTGGAAAAAAAAGAAGAAGAGTTTCTTTTATAAATGACCTGAACAAAACAGTCATGGAAATGAAGCCTAAGCAAGACAGGAGCTATGTTTTGGTTGGAAACAGCAACTTCACGGACTACATTGCTAACAATGGTCTCAACATTAGGGCATGTGTTTCGATAAAAACCAACTCTCAATTGGCCTTGTGTGATCCCTCCTAAATGACTAAAAATTAGAATGAGAAATACAATTAGTATCATTGGATTGGGAAGCTAGTTAGGTGAAATGTTGGTTAATTATATAGTGAATTCTTGGAAAGAAAAAGAAGATTAACTAAAGGGTGGTTAGGAAATAGGAGCCAGGAGCGGTGATGTTTGTGTAGTGCACCTTCACTTTGTGTCACTATATACTAGTAATTATTTGTCATATTCTTTCTTTCTTACTACACTTAAATGAAGAGATGGCAATGTGTCAAGCGCCATGTTGCATGATTTTGGGGGTTTCATTTCTCTTTTGTTTCCACTTTTTTCTATAAAAAATAGTAGGAGAATTAAAATTTTTAATATTATTATTGAGTCAACTGCTCTAAATATTAAACGAGTGTCAAAATAGATGATAATACAAATGTCAGTTGGGATTCACGTGTAGAAACAGAACATATAGATTTTTGGGTTTTTGGACCTTTATGAGGTGAGGCCATTTAACTTTTATCAATTTTTTATAGTGGTGCTGCAGTTATTACAACCTTTTTTTTTTCTTTCTTTCCTGGAGCTGGAAGGTATTCCGACTAGCTATAAATTATCTAGGTGCTTGAGACCTCCTCAATGATGTAACCGTAGGACTAATTAAAAATCAAATATAAGAGGAAATGACAAGAAATTACTTAGATGAATAACAAATATTTTGGCAACTCATGTAATGATTATTGTATTCAAATTGTTACAAAAAATGTCAACTTTCATATCAAAATACAAAACTCAACTTGATCAATAGCGGGACGTGCGGCCATGTCTCTATCCATGGGATACCAATTTTTTTTTTTGGTTCGGTATTCACCATTGGAGCCTTGACTAATCCGGATCAATACTCCCTATCAGAATTTTTTCCATTCTCAAGCGTTCAAACCCGAGACTTCTAGTTAAGGGTGGAGGGTGGAGGGATCCTATCCATTCCACCACGATCCTTGGTTGTAGGATACCAATTTTCTATTAGCCGAGATCGATCAAAAGTTCAATTCAGCTTATATTTCAAGTATTTTTTTCATTATATTTATAGAAGGCGAGGAGGAAATATAATATTTTCTGCTTTTTTTTTTGTTGATAAAAGACATGGCTGATATATAGGACATTGTCTTTTAACTTCTACGTACTTTATATCTAACTGCTCAATTTTATTTATTTATTTTAATAATGATGTCAATCAATTAACTATGATTCAACTTCAAATTAGTTGAAGTAAGTCGAACTTCTATATCCATTCATCCTCCTTCCAGTCCATCTTATTTCAGTACTTTTGTGCAACAATACAAATTGCAAAAAATAGACAAACTCTTGAATTAACTTAAAAGGGTTCAATCAGAGATAAGATTCATGAATTCATGACACTCTTGAATCAAGAGATTCAAAGACTCAATAAATAGCTCAATTATTGCACAGTAAACATTTGAAAGGGAAAAAAGGAAAGGAAGTGCAATATGCTATAGCAAGAAGAAAATTTTCAAAATTCAATGATCAATCAATGGGAATGCGAGTGGTGTTGGGCAATCTTCTTCCACGAACGAATGAGCTGAAAAGATGCAAAGCCCTTGATGGCTGTGCATATGGTACCATATGAGCTGCTCCTCTTACCGTTGCAAATGTGAGCTTTTCCCCATATTCAATTTGCCATCCTCCTACTTGCCCTTTGTGAAACCATGCTCCATAGGGTACTGTTGTCTTGAACTTGAGATCTCTAGCTAATTCACGTACCAATGTTCTTGACCCTACTAGTGGTACCACTGAGTCTTGATCTCCACTGTCGCAATTTCAAAAAAATTAAAACCACGAATGCTTTCAGTTTGTATTCATTGTCGCAAATGAGTACGTGAGCATATTGGTAATATATAGACGGTATTAGCTGATTGTAAATTCTAATCTGAATCTATACTTGATGTGATACTGTAAAGTCTTGATCTGAAGGATGTAAATTGTTCACCTGAATATCCAAATTGGTATATCATGTTGAATGATGTTTTTGAGTGATGGAAGCATATCCATGCACTACAAAAAAAACGGCTATTTGCCACGGTTTACTAGCCACGGTTACACAGGCCCGATGCCAAGCTCCACTTAAAGACCCAAATTTGCTGCACATCAGGGAACGTGGCAAAATCTCCGTGGCTGTGTACTCATTTAACGCGGGATTCTATTTTTTTAGTTCCCACCAATTTTTTTCACCACCTCCCTCCATATTTTTATCCCAGCTACCCCACATACTTTTAGTACAAAACCCATCAAATTTCTTACCCAAAAAATAAAAACCCTATAACCCAATTTCATCCCCTTCAATTTATTACCCAAATTCAATCAAATATTTCAATCACCGCAACCAGAATTCCTTCATTCAAAGGTATGTAACACAGATTTTCTATTGATTGTGTCTATTCTCCTTTATAAACAAAAGTCTTTGAAAATCTAAAAACTTGGTTCTTGCCTCACTTTTTTGGTTTCGAATCAGCAATGGTTTTAAAGTTTGAAGAATAGTGACTGATTTGTGCTTAAAAATAGTTTCTTTTTTGGTTGTTGGAATTTTGCTTGGTGTATTTGGTGTTTGAAATCGTTGGTTTGGATCTATTTATTTAGTTATGTCTGATAAGAGCTGGATTGAGAAGCCTATTAGGTCAGTTGAGTTCATGGATGGGGTAGTTAAGTTTTTGGACTTTGCCTTTTCAAATGCATCTATAAATGGACAAATTTTGTGTCCGTGCATTACTTGTGGTTTTCGAGATATGCAGCTATGTTAGACTAGTTTAATCTATAGGATGAAACTTTTTTGATTTAAACATCGTTTCCTACTCTGTGTTTATGTGGAAACAGTCTTTGACAACTAGGATACATGTTGTCATTTTTTGTTTCTTTTGTTTTTAATTATTCTTCAGTATTGTTTGTTTAGTTCATTCTGCTGCCTAAGTGTTGGAGTGTCTCTGTGCCTATCATTCGGTCTATGTGGCTTTTTATTAATTTTATATTGCTTTAAAGTTCCCCTGCAGGATAATTATCTTATACAAGGAGTAATATGAAGCGAAAGAAGAATTCAGCAGTAGCAATGTTGAAAAAGCTGAGAGGGCAGCAATGTGACAACAATGATGTAACTTCCCAAGCTTCGCAACAACAAATTAGTGACCAACCTGATGTCAGACTTGCACATGTGGACTTAACAACTCCTCCACTAAGTACTAACAACTTAAACTCTTCGTCAATTTCAAATGGAGCTCATTCAGAAACAAAAAAAGAACCCTTACTTGTCAAGATTAAAGGTAAGAAAAAAGTGGAAATCGTTAATTTCTTTATGCTTCTTCCGGTGTTGTTAAAGGCGCTCGCCTTGTCGCCTAAGGCGAGAGGCAAGGCGAGGCAATGCATTCTTCTTTTATAAATTATGCATTCTTCTTTTATGAACATTGTGCCAGAAAAATGTTTGTCTGTTCTATCTTGATAATTTACTTGCTTTAGTGCCTGAAAAAGGGAAGCTGGTGTAGGTAACTCTTAACAAGCCCACATTACGTTGTTGTCTTTACTCTTGGAGTCTGAAGAACTATTTCTTGTGCAGGGAGAAAGACTAAGCACTTATGTAATATTTAATCATTGCCTGTGTATAGACCCAAAGAATGGATTCTTCGAGTTAATTGAGAGTATTCTTACTTTTTTGGTTTATTGTATACAACATTTGTTTTGGCCTAGCATTTAGTTTATCAATTTTTTTTAGAGTATTCTTACATTTAAGCCTAGCTAGCTGTTAAGCCATGAAGTGAATTTCTTGATTGATGACCTTGCTTATAGTTCTGAAATTGCTAAAATGATATCCCAACTCAGTTAAGTGGGTTTTAAAGATTACAATCAATTTCTGCTTCCCCTTTCTTTAATATTCATTCAGCTTGTCATTTTCTTTCTTCTTTTTCTTTTTCTAGTTCTTTGATATCATATATAGCTTGCTTTATTTCTAATTAATGTTGATTTTTTTGTATACAATGATAGATACTTCTAGCAAAGAAATTACAACTCGAAAAATGCAAGTAGATCAGGTCTGGCATTTGGAGAAAAATGAAAAAGTAATTGTGGAACTCAGTGGTGATGGGCAAGGCAATGATAATGGTTCAAATTTGCTTGTGAGGTTTCTTGGTAAGCTTTCTCAAAATACAACAATTTGTCCCATATCAGTTCAAAGTTGGGATAGGATGCCAGAGGCCAATAGCCGCCAACAATGGCAGTATGTTGAGGTAACATTTCAAATTTCTTCCAATCAGTTTTCCTCTCTTTGTTTATTATAAATTAATTTATAAATGTAAATTCTATATGAAGGATAAATTTGAATTTGATTATGCTGCTGGAATTAAATGGGTGATGCATACTTTGTGCGAAAGGTGGAGGGCGTATAAATATCATTTAAGATGTATGCACTTCTATCCTAACAAAAGCAAGGAAGATATACTTGCTAAACTTCCGTCAGGTATTGATTGTGCCGATTGGACTGCTTTTGTGCATCACTATAAAGAAGAGAAGATGAAGGTAATCATTCTTTCTAACACATCGTCTCACTTTATTCATGCCTAGTAAAATTTAGCTTATACTTACTGCCATATTTGAGAATTTTAGGCGCAAAGTTTACAAAACACAAGAAATCGTAGCAAGCTTAAAGTCTCACATGCCGGTGGTAGTATGAGCAATGCAAGGAGAGGTCGTCAAATGGTAAGTTCCTTGTCATTGGTTATATTTTGGGAATCACTGCCATATGGAACACTTATTCTTAATTTGTATTTTGATTGATGATGTTAGGAGAAAAAGTTGGGAAGGCCTGTATGTCGAAGTGAGGTCATTCTATCAACCTTGCTGAAAAAGAATGGAAATTACGTGAATGAAGAAGGAAAGATTTTAGCTGTAAGTAAATCATATATATTTAATTTATATTGATGTTAACCTTTGTGGAACTCAGATGTGCTGCTTATAAAGGGTTTCACCAAGAATATTTATATAATTTGGTGCTCTTCAGGCTTAAAGGCTAGACATTTTCACTATGAAATTTCTTAATTTGTTAAATAAGGAATCTGGTAGAGCAAAAGAGAAACATGCAATGGGTTATTTTAATTTACTTAATAGAAGATGGAGTAATTAAGTTATCCAATTTAAAATACGGGTTCTCTAATGCTCGATGTTTTCTTAGTGATAAAATTATAGAATATGATACATTATAAAACATTGAAATTAATGTTTTCAAGATGCATATTCATGAGCAAAGTTTGCTTATATATTCTTTAAAGACTGCTTAGTGGATTACTTAGTTAGTACCAACATAAAGAGTCAAAGACCAAGCCTATTTTCTTGCTGTTTGAATTTATTATCCTTTTAGTTCATCGTAAGAAATTCACTTCTAATATGTGTTATCCATGTGTCAGTTTTAGCTGATGGCATTTTGGAATAGAGGAATTGAGTCTCGATGTGTCATTATAGGATCTATCGATTCAATGAGCTTCTAGAGTAACCTGGATGGTGCCCCTATATCCCTGGAAACTTTACTGATATTTCTTTGATATTTTGCCACTTCTCCTTTTTTATTTTTCCTGCTTGGCAAATGGAAACAGAAGTGTTTATATAAGAAGTGAGATGTGCTAGTGTCTTATGAAACAGTCTGGCTTGATTCTATAACCAGTATTTGCAGTTATGGATATAATAGCACAGCTCAAATCCTTGGCAAAATCTGAATTATGTACATATGCATTGTGTAGTCAAATCCTCTTCCAGTAGAGCAAGTTACATAATATTTCCTTAGAAAGCATTGTATAATCAATCTTTACATTTTTGGCTTAGATTAGTATGTTTTTCATTCCTGGGCCTGTAAAATGTAATTGCTTCATGTTGCTATTTCTTTTTATAATGCAAGAGGCAGTGTTATGTTCTGGATAGAGCAGCAGCCTTGTGAGAAACCTAATGCATAATTTTTTCTTGACATAAACTTAATATTTTATTATACTTGTAGGATAAAATTTCAGAGCACCTACCTCAAGATCAAGAACATGCTGCATCTTTAGGTGTTCCTTTGAAGATAATGGCTCATCCTAATGATGCAATTGGAAAAATATATGGAGCTGAGCATTCAGGTCGTGTTCGTGGTTTAGGTAGCGCTGTTTGCCCCTCCACTGTTTTTGGTATACGTCGGCATATTGCTAGTCCTGTGAGTTTTGGTAGTTTTGGTAGTAATATGTCCCAAGAACGTGTTGACGACCTGGAGAAACAAGTAGAAACCATGAATGAGAAACTGAATGGATATGAAGAGACCAAGGAAAAACTTGTGGAGAATAATGAACAACTTGCGGAGACCAAGGAACAACTTGCACGGGCTCAGAATCATTTGGCAACTCTTCACAAATTCTTACAAGCTAAATTTGGTGGTGAATTACCTACTCTCAACTAAGGTTCTTAATCTGTGTTGTCATTCCTCTAACATTTTGCATCGTCATTGTTGCTAGCAGTTATAGAAGTGATTGCGAATTGGTTAGTTGAAGTTTTTGCTTTTGTTAAACAATGGTTGAAAAGTGAAGTAATTATAACACTTTGATTGTTATTAGCAAGTATTGCTTTTTGGTTATCTGATTATTAGTATGTAGTAGAAACTGGATATCTTGATCAAGTAGCAGTTATGGAAGTTGTGAATATTGCTTGTTTGAAGTTTGCTTTTGTTGAACAATGGTTGAAAAGTGAAGTAATTATAACACTTTGATTGTTATTAGCAAGTATAGTTTTTTGGTAATCTCATTATTAGAGTAGATTTGGATGTCTGGATATGATCAGGTTGAAAATGGATGTACGACAACCAGGAACAGCTGGATGTATTAATAGTTTTGCTATTCAAAAAAAAAAAAAAAAGATAGTGACAATTAGCCACGGTTTTTTCGTAGCTAAAAAAATATGTGATTTTTTTATTAACAGAAAAAGGGCCACGGTAGAGCTGTAGCTAAATTGAGAATCTCTTTATTGATGCAATTACTTAGCCACGGTCAGGCCGTGGCAAATTTAATATTAGTTTATAAATAGTCTCTGTCAACAATAATAATTAGCTATGCGAATGCCGTAGCTAAATACTTGAATTCCCGTAGCTAATAAAATGTTACCACGCCCAGTTATACCGTGACTAACCAACTTGCAACGCCCCCTTTAAGGATGGTTTCAACCGTAGCTAACAAGCCGTTGTAAATCACACTTTGCTACGGTTTTTGGTCTATTTAGCCACGGTTTTTACCGTGGCTAAAAGCCGTTTTTTTTGTAGTGATGGCACCATCCGTTTGAGAGTAATTCAGCACACTGTGTCATGCAAACACAAACAAAAGGAAGATCAAGATTGCTATCTACTACTACACTATTAAGATTCTTTTCTGTATTAAAAGGGTGCAAATACGTACGTGGAATTAGCTCTATCTGATTCACTATAATTATTTCATAATAGGGTGATTTTCTTAACTGTTTTCAGAATAAATTTAGTATGCAAATTACAGAAACTGTATAGATAAATACCAACATATAAGTATCAAGAATGACTATAAATTGTATATAATTTTGAAGACGTACTCACTACACATGCTCCATTCGTAAGGAAGATTAGTCCGATTAGCATGAAGAGCTTTCTGAACCTCTGGAAGATTGAAATAGAAGTATCTTTCTGAAGTCATGCAAACATCTACTCCCACACTCATCTTCGTAACCTAGTCTCAACAAATAACATAAAATCATCAAATATTACAAGCATTTCAACAGATTCATACGAGTGGAGGCACCCGATCTAGTATGAGTTCTATGGGTTCGACTTAACATGTTACTTTCAGCTCGAATTGTGTATATATATGTAGAAAAAAAAAATATAATACATATGCATATAATAACATCTTACTGATTCACAATCCATAGACTCTAGATTAGACTCAGCATACAAGTTCAATAGCTTATAACCACATTAATTTATGCTTACTTGTTTGTGTAAACGCAGCTCTTGTTGAACGATAGAAGGGTAGCAGACATCCAAAATAACGTCGTACACATTTATATAGTCAGAAATTACTGTATTTGCTTCATCAATAGCTTGGTTGCATGTGATTGGCTCATTATGAGGAACTGGGAATACATAATCATCAAAATCGCAGTGTTCTTTGATTCTCAAATATATTTCATCTGATATCATTCCATGTGACCAGAAGTATTCGTACACTGCTGGTACATCTCTATCAAGTTTCAGAAGTGGATTTCCAATCTGTAAGAATACGACAAGTTGAAAGAAATAGATTACTTTGAATGTTGGAGGGCTGATTTTTAATACATAGAGGAGAATTAAAGGACATTTTTGAGTGCTTCTTACAGCTACTGCCTTTAGGTTAAATTTAAAATCCTTGGACTGCTTGTTGTAGTCTAAAATGACATTTGCCAACTGTGGTATATAATGTCCTGTAACCAGAAAAAAAAAAAAATCGACATGTTATAACCAAGTCAACAATTATAAAGAATATGAATTTAAGTTTTACATTATCAAGTCATATACTATAAGATAATCACGCGCATAAAAATAGGATTGATAATAGTTTGTAAAATATAGTAATGTACCTGTTATAACAGGTGAATTAAGTAAATTAATTAATTAGAATTGTTTAATCAATCTCTTACCTGCATAACTTTCACCTGTAAGGAACAAATGTTTGGATTTTAATTCTGGGAACTTTTCGTACCATTTGAGCATGAAAGTGAGCATATCCTTAGCTGCAAAAACCAACGGATCATGAGAATGGCAACCATTTCCTAATCTCTTTGATCTATTTTTCACCAAAGGATCAGATCAAGAAATTAATAGAGCTAGATGTAATACCAGTGGAGTCATCCCCGCAAGTGTAATCACTGGATGTGTTAGAATAAGACCATCCAACCCCAGCAGGAGATTCAACAAATAGCAGATTTGATGCTGTATTAATCAAAACCAAGAAACATCTTAGAAGAGTTTCAGTAATATGCACCGTAGAAAAGTTTGAGTAGTATGCACCGTAGAAAATATTTATACAATCCGATCATTTATGAGATAATTGCAGGTTCTCTAGCATACAATCAGATCATTGTAGAAGAGTTTCAGTAGTACGCACCGTGGAAGAGTTTGAGTAGTATGCACCATAGAAAATATTTATACAATCCGATCATTTATAAGGTAATTGCATGTTCTCTAGCATACACAACTGGTAACTTAACTAACCTGCTATCACATGTTGAACTACGCACGAATTAATAGTGTAAAAAATATTTACAAGGGTAACTTAAATCCATTACATAAATGGTAAGATTATACGGATCTTTTTCTTTTTGGAATATTGCAGTATCAGTAAGGTAATATTGGAATATCGTACATTACCTTTATTCCAAGATTTACTATTTCTTCTGAGACCACGGCCATCACCACTAGGAAAGAAAGGTCCTAGTTCTGTAAAGGCACCCCCTCCAATTGACGAACATCCAGGACCTGGTAAAGATAAATGTTTCATCAATGCCTATTTCTTGCAAAAGAGTTGAAAAAAAACTACAATAGGATTAAAAGAGTACTTTTATTAAAAAAAAAAATTATTTCTAATCCAAATGTTGAATAATGCTATTGATTGGTCCATTGTAGGATCCGTGCTACCAATACTAGTGATCTCAAATTGAAAATTCTTTGAGGTAACATACAGCAAGCACGGTGTAGCTTGATTAGCTTAAAATCAAATATACGTTTGGTTTATGGAATCGTGGAAATATAATGCAAAATGGTAGTATATCTCTGGGAGATTTCAAATTCTTTCTTCTTTCTGTTTCCAAACAAGGTGCAGCAACTTTTGTGGTACTTTAAATTAATTTGTTATTGTGTTAGTAAAAGCTTTTAACAGTCCCTTCTAATTGACTTCAACAGTTGATACAAATTGACTCTAAAATACAATAAGAATAGATATTGAGTAATTATCCGTTCAGAGGAGGAAGATCACGGCCTCAAGCAAGAGACTACTGGTTGATGATTGAATAAACAACTGAAATTACAAAGAATTGAATAAAATCCAAAATAGAGCAAAGTATATCCCATAACTCTCGACTTTGCAAGCGTAAGTCAGTAATGCACGGTGTAAAACTCGATAGATAATTAAGACAATAATTAGTTTCTTTTAGTAATCTATAAACATGAGTTCATTAGGTTTAATAGTTTATCTTTTTCGGTTACTTCTGTTATATGTAAGAAATACAATTGCTTGAAAAATGATAACTCGTTTGAAGAAGTAAAATCATTAATCAGAATGGTCCCAAACCTGCACCGAACCAACCTAGTTAATAAGGTGGGCACTATACAGGACTACAGTCCATACAGTCCAGAGTTCTTTTATTTTTTCTCGTCAAGAAGATACTAATAAATGCTAAGGTAAGTAGTAATTATGATTAAAGTCGAAATAACTAAGATAGTGAATGATGATTGATGGAAAAGTTGAAAGTTGAATGCTCCTAAATATCATTATAATTCCCACAAGATTATTAAATCCTTCAGTTGTGCCATTAAAAAATGAAAAAGGAAGGGGGCGCAAAGAGAGAAATTATTCCTTCAACGTGAAGAAAATAAAGTCTATATACATGCAGACCAACTAGACCGAATCACCATTAAAAGATTTAGATTTCTATCCCAAATGAAGCAGAAAGAGAAAAATAACCATGCAATTAGCAAAAAAAGAAAAAAGAAAAAAAAATCTCACGAGAAAGAATAATAATTTCAAAAGACTCCAAATTGAGTACCGGAAGAAGAAATCAAGTGTTCAGAAGGCTTTGATCTAGTAGTAAAAATTGAAATAATCATATTAATTTGTTCATTTAAGAGGATGATTAAAGGATGATAAAAAATTATGCATTTAAGTGGGAGGATCAATTCCATTGAGTTATTAGAATTGTGCACTGGCTAGCCCTAGGAAGATTTTTTTTTTAAAAAAAAAGTTCCTAAAAAGAAATTAAAACAAACCTCCATTTAACCAAAGAGTAAGAGGAAGTTTATCAGCATCTTTCTCAGCTTCAACAAAATAGTAAAACAAACTTCTTCCAGCTTTTTCATCTACATCAACATAACCAGCATATTGTCTAAACCCAACTTTTGGTTGCCCTGGTAAATTTTCTACCAGATCTTCTCTTGGAAATCCATGGATATTCAAGAAAATAAACCCAAATCCTAGAAGAAGATGAAGAAGAAAATAATGATTAAAGCCCATATCATGCATCTTCTTCTGTAATTGTGGTGTAAGTTGAAGTGTATAAAGAGAAGGAAAATAAAGATATGCCAATAGCAAAAAGGAGTCCGTCCCCTTTTAACTATTATTATATGGGGAGAAAAATTAATACGCCATGCATGCACATAAAGATTGGCTTTTGAACAACTTGAAAGTAAAGATAAAGTGATAAGTAAAAAATAAAAAAGAGATATTATGACTTTGAAATTCTCTTGATGATAGAGGCACGTGAATCCGGGAATGCTTTTGCTTTCAAAAATTAAATTAATATCTATTCATAGCTGTATTTTTGCTTTTGAAATAATTACATATTTTAATAAAATAAAATTCTTTTTTCCAAATAGGAAAACAGATCTCTGTTAATTATAACGTCCTTTTTACTTCATTTTTTACTTTTTGTTTGAATTTCTTCTTAAGGAAATACACGTACAGAAAAGGTATGTTGGTGTTTAAATAGAAAAAACTGATTATTTGCACACGGCTTTCAAATTCTCTTTGGCCAAATCATATCTTTTTGAAATCAACTCCTTTTCTAGTTTTTGATAATTTTACTAGACAGACTTACAAAGTATTTCATGAATATATCAAAGTGTAAATCAACTCTATTTGCCTTATATATTGATTTTTTTTTTTTTTGATGAATCCTATTTATCCTTCTTTAAAATCAAATTATACATCAACTCTATTGTTGTTCAGAAGAATTACCTGTTGAATATATAATTTAGTAACACTAATAAAAAAACAGGGATTTTCGACCGCCCAATCGGTCGAACAACTGTCGATATTTCGACCGATCTTCGACCGATTGAGGTGGTCGACCCAAAGTAGGTCGAAAATAGCCTTTCGACCGAAATTCGGTCGAACATCGACTGACTTTCGACCTACTTTCGGTCGAAGAACATCGACCATATATTTTAAAGTGACATGTTCTTCGACCGAATTTCGGTCGAATAGTGGTCGACGTTCGACCGAATTTCGGTCGAAGGGCTATCGACCTAAATGCGGTCGAAAGGCCTTTTAACCGAAATTCAGTCGAAAAGGTTGGTAAGTAGTTTTGACCAATATTTCGACCGAAAGTTGGTCGAAAACCTGTAAAAACCTGCAACATAAAATCTGAAATTAGCCCTACACCACCTGTAAATTAAGCAACACACAGAAAATTCAGACAAAACACATTCATAAACGACATTCAACAAGGCTAACAAAACCAAACAATAGAAAGAAGTCTTTCAACATTAGTTCTAGTGTTACAATTATCAAACAAACTTAGGTTCAAACTTAACAAACAGTTTAAGGTCCTTCAAGCTACTGGCTAGAACCCGAACTAGACTCAGACGACGAACGGTGTCGACGTCTGCTCTTCTGCTTTCCCGAAGTATCACGCTTTCCTTTGCCTTTTCTTTGGTTAATGAGGATTTCTTGCATCATTTCACGCATTTCTCTTTGATGAGCCTCATGTGCTAAGCGCATAGCTTCATTTTGTATTTTCAGCTCTTCGATCTCCTCTTGCATCCGAGTCATTTTTTCAGGAGTAGCAGAGCTTGAAGGAGCAGTAGAACACGAGCCCAAATAGTTCAATTTATGCTTGCCAGATGAATACAGAGTTGCAAGGCCATACGCGGACCCCTTCTTCACCCCTCCAACCGCTTCCAACCATAAATTGGTTTCTTGCTCGAGCGTTAACGGTGCTGGGGTACTGCTTCCGTATTCAGATTGTTGAGTCGCGGTCCAGTCTTCAACGGCCTTTGTAGCTCTTTCCTGAAAAATAGAAATATAT
The DNA here is from genome assembly GCA_037355625.1 of Petunia x hybrida. Taxonomy (NCBI): domain Eukaryota; kingdom Viridiplantae; phylum Streptophyta; class Magnoliopsida; order Solanales; family Solanaceae; genus Petunia; species Petunia x hybrida. The sequence goes on from JBBBVM010000019.1 coordinate 3,696,647, forward strand.
CAACGGTACAAATATGAAGTATAAAAGTTGAAGGATTGGCGCGAAAAAGTTTGAATTTAATTGCTTACCCATGTCTCTTTTGCGCGGGGCTCGACCCAGACTTCTCCGCTTTTTTTATCACTCTTGATATGTCGGATCTTGTGCATTTCAGAGAGTGGAATTGTCCGATTTTTTTTATTTTCCTACAAATTGAAGAAGAGAACAAGTTAGATAAAAATAAACGATTATAGTAATTCATATAAATTAAATTACTTTACCAAGCGCATCTTCTGCGTCGCAGCGCTAACTGAGCCACCGGTATGGAGCGATCCACCCTTACTTGATGCTCGCGCTTTCTTCCCTTGTTCGCTCTTCTTTTGAAATTCGGGAGTCTCCCAATATTGCTGCAGCTCTCTCCATTGATGATCATAGATGAAGCCGGGCATTTTTCCTTTTTTGCGCGCATTATACATTGCGTTCTTGAATAACTCCCCGCATTTCTTGGGGAAGTTAGAACGGACTTTATAGTCCAGAGCCGGATGCTACTTACCCTCAACCTAGCAATATTCATCAAAATATTTTATTTAAACATAATCATTAGAAAAACCTGCAATTAGTGATAAACTTTATGCATATTTATCACCTCAAAAGCCTGCATTATCCGCTGCTTTACTTGAGGGGGCACAGCGCCCCAGGATGGCCACGATTCTTTCAATTGAGATCTCATGCATCTCGTCAGTAAAGGATTAGCATCAGTGTTGGGGCAAAAGCTACATAAAAAACAGAAGCGTTAACAGAAATACTAACAATTAAAAACTAATTACTAAATAGATAAGAACTTCAAAAATAAGATATTTACCTGTTATCCCCCTCGGGATAAATAATCAACCGCCCTTCTTCCCATGTGCTAGGCTCACCAATGTAATAGGGCGATCTCGGATCATATTAAGGAATCTCCTGCTGTACCGAAGGGCCGGTAGAGCTAGATGGGTCGGAAGGCGGCTGAGTCGACCCAGACGGAGTAGTGGACTGTGTGGGATCGCCCAGTGCGGGAACGCCCTGGGTCTCAGTCATGTCATAACTACTAAAGTCATGCCGCCAACCAGGACGCACCTGAGACATGCCAGGTGGCCTGAAAAAATCTAGACTGTATCCTGCATGTGCTCCTGTAGGAAGCGAATGCGGCACCTCAGAGGTAGGAGTGTCCTGTGCCGGCTCACCTGATGTCTCACCTTCCTTTTTAGTCCCCTTCCTTCTTGTAAACACTTTCTTCATACCTGTTGAAACATTCACATTACTTTAGGAAGGAACAAGTAAATATGTAACATACTAGCACATTCCTTGCACAAAAATTAGCCGGGTTAAATAAATTAAATAAACACATTCCTTGCACAAAAATAAACTCATTCCTTGCACAAAAATAAGAATACATATATCTTCTTATGTTTATAATTATATAAGTACATTAAACTAGCCTATTAAAAAAATAAAACATCAAAGTACAAATAAGGTCAATCATCATCATCAGCCAATTCTTCTTCCTCATCCTCATCGTTAAATTCTTCTTCAGTTGGCTCGTCACCATCTGTATATTCATCATCCTCATTTGCCCTTGAAGTTCCTTCTCCAAAATTAGCCGGGTTTTTTCCTCGACTAGCTACAGATGCATCTAACTGCTCATATATGCCATCAATATGTTGCAACTGGTCGGCTAGTTCATTGTCTGCTATCAATGGAATGGTTGAGACCTCGTTCTGGTATGCAACATCTAACAGATCAGGGACTTCAATTAATCCCACCGGTTTTCCTTTTAAAAATGCCCACCAATGGGCTTTGGCCTTTGATCTTGATGTGTTTATTATCCGAGGGTAAGGAACAAACCACACTTGCTTTACTTTCTGTGCAATGATGAAAGGATCATAGTGTCCATATGACCTTTTGTGATTAACCTCAACTAACTTAGAATACGGGTCTACCCTCGTACCTCTGTTACTGGGATCAAACCACTTGCACCGGAAAAGAACCAATCTTTTATGAGGCCAACCGACACTATACTGTACCTCTAACATCTCCTCAATCACACCGTAGTACTCAAAGTCGCCCCTCTGATCACCAGTTCCTACTTTCACGGACACACCAGAGTTGTATGTTTTCTTACCCTCCGACCGCTGCTTTGTATGAAACTTGTACCCATTTACAAAGTACGTATTCATCCTTTTGTATTTATAATATGGGCCATGGCATATATGTCGCAGAAAATCAAAGGTGATGCCATTCACCGGATTGTTCACCTATATAAAAATTTAACGAAGTTGTGTAAATTAATATTTTTATCTAAATATAAGGAAAATTTAAGAGTTTGTTAAACACTTACAAATTCTGTAAACCAATTTGTAAAATTTTCGTAAACTTCCGCATCACCGAACTCAGCGACAAAGTGACTGCATTATGAGCCGAGGAAATTTCACGTTAGATAGAATACTTATGAACGGCGAATATTAGGCAGTACCGTTAAAATACAACATACTTGTAATAAGGCGTGACCTCGGGACAGTTCAACAGTACATGTGTTGTAGCTACCTTCCTGTCCGGTTCATTGAACTGGTATACTTCGGAAGATGTATTTCCCCTGCCTGGTTGATTAAATATAGAGAATGCTGGGTAATTGAGATCACTATTATCTCCCACATCATGCCGATCCGGCCTGGTGCGCAAACATGGAACATCCTTGTCGAAGTAGTATGAGAAAAAATGAGAAGTTTCTCTAGCCAGATATGCCTCGCATATTGACCCCTCGATTTGGTTCCTGTTTTTCACGTCCCTTTTACACTTACCAATAATTCTGCAATAATTATTGTGTTAGTGGAATTACGTTGGATTTATTAAAAAAATAAAAGTTACTGGCAAAGATATGGAAGCTTACCTCTCGAAAGGGTACATCCATCTGCAGTGCACCGAGCCTCCTAGCCGAGCCTCTTCAGCGAGGTGAATCGGAAGATGCTCCATCACGTTAAAGAACCTAGGGGGAAAGATCTTTGTCAGCTTAGTGGCGACTACAGGAAAGTTCTGTTCCAACAAGTTAAGATTCTCTTCCTTCAATGTCTTACTGCAAAGCTCTTTAAAAAATAGGCTCGTCTCTGTTAGCGGTTTCAAAACTTTATCAGGCAAGCCATTGAATGCAATTGGGAGCAAGTTTTCCATGAATATGTGACAGTCGTGGCTTTTCACGTGATGCAGTTTCCCACCTGTAATATCAACACACCTTTCTAGGTTTGAAGCATAACCATTAGGCATCCTCAAATTACTCAACCACTCACAAATCATCCTTCTCTCATCCTCATCGAATGTATAACAAGCCTTTGGCAGGAAAATGTTGTTGCCTTTGTGGATTACCTGTAACTAAGGTCGCCTACAAAGTAGCTGTAGGTCCAACCGTGCCTTCAACTTGTCCTTTGTCTTGTTCCGGACATCCATCACAGTATTAAGGATGGCCTCAAAAAAATTCTTCTCAATATGCATTGGATCCAGATTATGGCGAAGAAGATTATCCTTCCAGTAAGGCAACTCCCAGAAAATGCTTTGTTTAGTCCAATTATGTTCAATCCCATAACCAGGTACTTTAGATGTCAGTTCTTCAGTTACCTTAGGAAGCTCCTTAACCCTGTCCCATATCTCTATGCCCGATAACCTTCGTGGAGGCTCCTCAAAATCAACCTGATTCTTCATAAATGCACTAGTGTTATTCCTGAAAGGATGGTCCATTGGCAAGAATCGACGGCAACAGTCGAACCATGTGCATTTACCTCCATATTTCAAAGTGAAGGCTTTTGTATCTTCCATACAGTAAGGGCAAGAGAGCTTACCTGCAGTGGACCACCCAGACAACATCTCATAAGCTGGAAAGTCATTTATAGTCCACATCAAAGAATCACGCATTTGGAAGTTCTGTTTCGTTGATATATCATAGGTCTCAACTCATTCATGCCAAAGTATCTGCAACTCATCAAGCAAAGGCTACAAAGATACATCAATAGAGGCTTTCGGGTTATGTGGACCCGGTATTATACAATTCAAAAACAGATAAGGACTGGTCATGCACATTCCAGGAGGCAGGTTGTAAGGAGTGACAAATACGGGCCAACAAGAATAGGGCGTAGAGGAGACATCAAAAGGGGTGAACCCATCAGAACATAGACCCAACCTTACATTCCTTGGCTCACTAGCAAATGCCGGATACACTTGATCAAAGTGTTTCCATGCCTCACCATCAGAGGGATGGGATAGAATACCCGACTGCTTGGTACGGTCATGATGTCATCTCATGTGTGGAGCAGAACTCATCGAAGCATACAACCTCTTTAACCGGGGTATAAGGGGCAAGTAATGCATCCACTTAACAGGCTTCAGCTTCTTTTTAGGATTTTGCTCAAGCTTGTACCGAGGCTCCTCACAAAATCTACATGTCACAAGGTCTGCATCATCCTTATAATACAACATGCAACCATTAACACAACAATGAATCTTCTTGGCAGAAAGACCCAACGAGGAAACCAACTTCTTAGTGTAGTAATAAGTAGTTGGTAAGGCCATATTTGTTGGATTGAGTTCATTCATAAGGCCAATGATGGAATCCATGGCAGCTTGAGAAATACTAAAATCTGATTTGATACTCATCAATCTAACAGCAACCGACAACTGGGAATGCACCGAGCCGTCATAAAATGGACGACTTGTTTCCTCCAACCGTTCATAGAATTGATTTGCCTCGGCATTGGGAATGTGCTCAATGTTTGGCTGCGATGTATCTGGCTGAAGGGGATCATTAGCCGGGTACATCCCAAAAGCATCATTCACCATATCTTCCATTCTATACCCGTTGGTTTGGTTCCACAACCGGAGAACTCCTAGCGCCATGAATATTTTTAAGATTTTGAAGTTGCTGCTGCAAGTCCCAAGGCTCTCCATGATTATACCAAACGTAGTAATTTGGCATAAACCCATTCTTATACAGATGTACCTCGACATTCTCCAAATCTTGTATCTTTACACATTTGCATATTTCACATGGACACCTAATTTTGCCATGCCTTGAATAATCGTCTTTGTTGCGGGCTATATCAAGAAATTCCATAACACCCGCTACAAACGAAGGCCTCAACCCCCGCCGCTCGGGAAAATTTCTATTATCCATCTACAAACGACGTCGATTAATGTCCATATCTACACAAACATTGCAAGATTGAGAAACAATATGTATGATTTTTTATATTAGCTTGCCACTTTTTTGTAATTACTATTATCAAAGCAACTCAAACCAACAAAAACTTATTCGTTTTAGGCATAACATGTTCATCTTCTCAACAATACCAAAGCAACAACACATTCCAAACAACACTACCAAACAATTCCAACAATCCCCAACAACTACAACAATCCCAAACAACACAAACCTAACTTTATAATAGCTAACAACACCAAACAAGTTCTTCAACATCAACATCAACATCAACAATAACTACAATAAACAAATTAACTACCTATGCAACATTATAGGGCGAAATTAAAAAAATAATTAAATTCGAATTTATTAAAAAAAAAAATAAAAAACTTACCTCGAGGTTGATTTGTGCTCCAATATCACCTACTAATGATTCCCCACTAGTTATATGCTTAAGAACTACAAAAAAAATGAGTTAAAAAGTTAGGGTTTAAGTTTTGGAAAGTAATTAAAATAACCCTAAAATTAAGAATTTACCTTGAATTTCTTGTTATATATAGTGTTTAGGAGGGTAGAATGTATTTGATTTTTGATTTTGGGGGTGGGTTATGGTGGTTTTCGGGTATAGAGGTTTGGAGGGGGGGGGGGGGAGTGTTTAGAGAGAATTTTAGTGTTTCAGGAAGAAGAGAGAAATGGGGAAAGAAGGATTTTGCTGATTGTTAAAACGTGTTGGTTCGGTCGAAAGGTACAAAAAAAAAAAATTTTGTTCGACCGATTTACTTATTTCGACCGATTTTCGGTCGAACAGTTTTGACTATGTTAACTGTTCGACCGAAAATCGGTCGAAATAGGTGTTTGACCGATTTTCGGTCGAACAGTGGTAGTCGAAAACACCTGTATTTTTAGTAGTGTAAATAGATATGTTCTTTCTTTAATAACTTAAACATTTTATATAAAATAGTCAAATTCACAATACTAGAGCAAAGGTGTTCCAATCTCACATCATTAAACGTTATCCAAATTAACTCTTTTCAATCTAACACGTCCTTTTATATTAGCCTTACTCTTTTGTCATCAAGCCTCTAGAACTACCTCCTATAGGCATAATCCATTCAGCAGAGTATATATCTGCCTCCAAAACCATTCCTTCTTCTTGTCCATTGAAATAATTGTGCAAGAATTGAAATGGAAAAGCGAGGAGAATGTCTTAAATAGCAGAAAGCTAACAGATGACAATCATTTGAGTAATGAAGTAATAGGACCAAAGATAAAATACCCAAAAAATTGGTAAAAATTTCGCCCAGCAGCCACTTTTAACACTGGTATTTGGTTTGAGGCCACTATTTTCTTTGGTCTTACACTAGAGGCCACTTTTGGTCCTTTACTAAATAAATATTGACTTAAGTTCTGATAATTGACTGAAGTTCAGTCCATACGGCCCCTGGACTGAAGTTTCATCTTTAAGGACTGAACTTCAGTCCATATGGCCATGGACTGAACTTCACTTTAAGGATTGAACTTCAGTCCATATGGCCCTGGACTGAAGTTCCATCTTAAGGACTGGACTGAACTTCAGTCCATATGGCCCTGGATTGAAGTTCAATCTTTAAGGACTGAACTTCAATATGGCCTCTGGACTGAAGTTCTATCTCTTTAAGCAAAAGTAGCCACAAACTAAATATTTTGGTATTTGTGGCCTGTGCCCAAAGACCAGTGGCAAAAGTGACCTTTCGTGCACTTTCCCCAAAAAATTGGCAGACTGCAGTTACCACTTTTTAAATAATTGCTGTTTTTCGGGACTTCATAAAATCAAGAACACAAAGCTGATTTGCTCAGTTAAATTATAATGGACATGGATTTTTGGGAGATTTATAAAAAAAAAAAAAAGGATACTTTTTCCGCCATCCATCAGGAATTTGACCCTGTAAGGAAAAGTTCATACAAAAATGACCATTTCTATCGATTGTCATATCCTTCTATTAACAATAACTTTATAATCAATGGTGAATTACAGATTTGAGCACAAATACATCTGGTCTTGAAAACATGAGCACTTTTTTTGTGGTCTTGAAAATATAACCACTTTACCAGTAAATGAAGCTGAAAATATAAATATAACCTACTAATAGATAACTTTCCGTACTTACATAAATGCCACAGACCATTTTCTGAAGCCGTAATTACAAAAATGCCACAGACCATTTTCTAAAGCCGTAATTACAAAAATGCTATAATACCTTTTTACCTCCGAAATTACAAAAAACGTCATTGCTTCATACACAACAGAAAATAATGCCAACCCGATCGTGTTTCACGTCCATTTTGTGAATAAATAAGGCCAAATCGGCATCATTTCGCTCGTATACAAGACAATCAATTCGTTTGTGTTTCACGACTGTTTTGAGAATAAATAAAGTCGAATCGTCATTGTTTCTCTTATATACAAAAATCAAAGCAAAACATAACATGAGACCAATCCGACATCATTTCTTTATACATCGGTGATTGCGCCGGAGATCTGACAGTGGAGGACATGTTAAAGTCGATAAAGGTGATGGAGCACTACTAAATCAGACCGATTTAGTAACCTTCACGTTACAGTCTTTTTCCTTCGGAGCGACGAGGAAGAAGATTCAGGAATGGCAACCGCTGCTTCCGCCATAGACGGTGTTGCCATGATGGCATTACGATCGGTAATTTAATGGATTCAATGTGGTGATTGCTGCTCCATCACTGACGACAACTACAGTGGCGGTCTTGAGGATTTTGAAAGCGGTGAGCATTTCGGAAATGCCGTCGGCGGAGGAGTGGAGACGGTGAGCTCGCTTGGCGTATTTGAGAGCTCGATGGGTTAGTGGTGATGGTTGTGGTGGGGTTAGAGTTTGGTGTATAGAAAGAGAAAATGGATCTGTAGAGAAAGAAAGTGGCGAATGTCAAATAATTGTAGACAAGTGTTTAAAAGGTAGAAGTGGAAATATTTTTAATACTGCTAAAATAATATTATGCTTTAAAGACCACAAAAAAATAGCTCATCAAATAAAGACCAAACATAAAACTACTCATTCCACATAAAAAAAGTGTGTAATCAATTAGCAAAAAGCTGGCGACCACCAGAATGGTTAATTTCATAAGTTTTTTGTTATGAGTCAAAATTGTAGCATCGTGCTGGAAACGTCCATCTCGCACAAGAACTTCTCGATTCTTTCAAGAAGCATGTAACCGGCGCTACAAATTTCGCAAATAATGACGAGTAGATTTATGTTTTACACATTAGCACCTGACCACAACTTGGTAAAAGTTTCAAGTTGTGAATGTGTAAGAACTAATTCTATTCTTGGCTATTTTGCAAAACTTAACTCCAACTTCTGAAAAATAACCATAAGTAGGGGAACGCAGTTAGAGATAACTGTAATCGTGCATATATAAAATCTATCTTCGATGATGTCATTTCAAAATATTGGTTCAACGATTGTTTCACCTATGTAAAAAGTAATTCCTTTTTTTGTTGGTAATAAACGACTTTTATTCAATCACAAACATATAACTAGGTCCTAGTACAAGCATTGGCATCCTCAATGAGCAAAACTCCTGAGGTGTCATTGTTCAAAGATAAGGATGCATTACATTTTTTGACTCGTCTAGGATACAAAGTCCCTATACGGTCTTTATCATACACTGGTAAAACAAAAGACGGAGGGTCTTGATAAGTCTTTAAGCTCTCAAAAGATGTTGAACTGCAACCATGCTTTGCCAACGAGTCCGCTACCCTGTTAGCTTCTGTATAGATATGTTGCAGTCTTGGTCTCCCTACTCTAAGTAATAGCAACCTGCAATCATTAATAAGATTTGAATATTGTTCCGATTTGTTATCAAGAAGATACAGTAGCTCTGCGCAGTCGGTTTCAATGAGAATTGGGAGCAGGTTCCTTTCAAGTGCTAATGAGAGTCCTTGAGCTAGAGCCAAAATTTCAGCAAAGATGTTAGTACAATATGGAATGCTTTTGCTGAATCCCACAATCCAATTTCCCGAGTTATTTCTGATTATTCCCACAAGACCTCATTTTCCAGGATTCCCTACACATGCACCATCGATATTTAACTTTTAAGTTTGACCCGAAGGGGGGTTCCATTTGATATGAATAGTTTGAGTTCTATTAGGAGGCCTTGTGTCACTAAGCAATATAAACTCCATGGCTCTTTCTATTATGTTGTCTTTGTTAAGGATCTTGTTGTTGTTGTTGTTATGGATCTTAGCATTTCTATGCAACCATATATGCCATAGGATAAAGGGGATGATGTCAGTCCTTTGGACATATCTGTTAATTATGATTTTCGAATCTCTTTCTTTTTTCAACCATTCATAGAAGTCGAATTCTCCATTATTTCTATGATACGAGGATGTATTAAAGTTAAAGCAATTCCAAATATATTCAGCATAGCTGCATTCGAAAAAGAGGTGAAACTGATCTTCCCTTGTGACTCCACATACAGAACATAGGTCAGAGCCAATAATGTTTCTTGAGTATAGCATGCTGGCAGTAGGAATTTTGTTCAAGGCAGCTTGCCACATGAAGAATTTTATCTTATTTAGTGTGTTCCATTTCCATAGCCAAGAAAAGCTTCTATCAGTTAGGCATTGAGTTTCATGGTGATCAACTATGATTTTATATGCTGAACTTGTTGTAAATTGACCATGTTTTACAATATCCCAACTGTTCGAGTCTTGAATATTACCGTGTTCTTAAAAAGTAATTCATGTCATCACTACTTTTCCAAAAAACAACTCAAACTTCTGAAAAGAACCATAACTAGGGGAAACATACAACACCTTTGTGCCACTATCACATTTCTGGCTTCCATAATTTTTTTTTATTTATTTAAGTGTTACCATTCATTGTCGAGCCCCATTGACAGCCGCAAAAAAAGTTTGACTCACCTTCAGAAACTCAGTCCAAAGTTCTCTCTACTAGACTTGGTGGATTAACATGACTCCCTTCATGTTCTAGAGAGAGGAGCTACAACTTAAAAAGGTAGAATAACACACAAGAAGACTACTTACCTTAGGAGCGGGATGAGTGATACATCTGGTATTTTTCTCCTAAAACCTTAATGTGGCGCACCAACAGGGGCACTAGGCGCAAAGATGTGCATAACTAGTCATTTTTACACATTAACAACTTGGCACTGTTCTATTAGGGATGTGCAAAATCGAACTAGTACTGATATCCAAATCGATACGGATACCGATTAATATAGCGGTATCGGTATAACCATATATCGGTTCGACAATGGTCTTGATTTCTAATACCGATAAAATATCGTTATGGTGACGGTATTTATATATTTTTACCTCCGTACCAATATGGTATTTTTTATAATTTTATATATTTTAATTTATTTATTACTATTTTATTAATCCTTTCAAATTTTGTAAATTTTGTACAACTTTAGTTTATAGGTTTAAACTTCAACTATCATTGGTATTTGTGGTCATTACCCTTTACGACTGAGGCCCATTTTAAACTTTTGTTTCTGCTTCAAGCCTTCAACTTTCAAGTTATTAGTCATTAAACTCGTTATTTTTTAAGAATGGAATCCTTACTTCTTAGTCGTAGAGCCGCATAGATCTCTTAAATAAATCTTTTGCAAAATTCTTATGTGGAGGATTCTCAATGTTTATGCATAGTTACCACTTTTTTAGTAACTTAGAATATGTATTTTGTGCCTTATTGTATTCAGTAAAACTTGTTCATGTTTGACAAATAAATTTATAATTTTTAGAGTACAAGCGATTCGTTATATTAAGATGTTAGGCGTAACGAATATAAATCTGCCACGTTTGATTGATATGTATTGTTAATGGAAAACTAGATGAATAGCAATAATGGCTGCCTAAACAAATAAATAATAATGATGATAATGAAAGCAAGAGTAAAAAATGTTTTATTGATTAGCCAAGTTGTGCTCCAATGAAGAAGACGGAAGCAATCTTCAATTGAGCAATATAGTAGTCAAAGCAACAAGAAGATAAAATAGCAATAACAGAGTTTAAACATAATAAGTGTTGTCAGAGTTGCAAGAGAGTCTAAGGGGTACAAACAAAGGGAGATGGTTCTATCTATAGTCGTAGAGTTCTTAACCTAAAGAAACTCCTTTCTTCTGCACGTCTCTCAAGAGATAGGTAGTGTTGTTAGACGTGATAATGCTTATCCCTTAAATCTCGGAGGCCGTTAGAACTACGATCTTATCTGCTCGACTGCCCATTTTGCCTTCTTTATGGAGTCTAAGTGCCCGGAGAGGAAACGATGAGCTGGCTCCGACTTTAATCAATTATCTCGCTAAGCCAAACTGAATCCACTCAATCTCTAGTGAATGATGTTCAGTTGAACTTTCAACTTTGAGCCGAGTTGTAACTTGTCTTCGAACTTTACTCTTAACCTGCCACATTACCTAACACTTCGCAACACGTGTCCGACCTCATTTAGGCCAATACACTTATAGTGTTGTTTTGTCACCATTGTCCATGTAATCCATTTAAAGATGTACGTTCTGTAGGATACATAGATACTTACTAGTGTTGTTTATTTCAACAAAAGTTATTAGTAATACCGGTTATCGAAACTGTTAACTACCATATCGTTAAAAACTGAAACCGATAAATCGATAGCTTGTTGGTACAATATTGATTTTGCATAGTTACATATCGATAATTGATATACCGCTACTAATAAGTTAACTAAATTGTACCGATCCGTAAACACCCCGCCAAGTTGCTAACATGTACTAGTAAAAGATAACTCCAGTTGTTGTTTTTTTCCAAAAACGTCTTGTTTAAGGCAATATTATTGTTTTCTTTGTAAAATTCTTTTTAAAAATATTTTCTCATAACCAAACAAGGAACAAGTTGACCCAACTAGAACCGGGTCCATTTTGTTGAAGTTGGGTTGCCCCAAATAGAATAATAGATTGACAATTACACCCTAAAATCCCTAAAAATAATATTCCCTTTCTCAGTATCTTTTTCTTCTTTGGGTAAACGCTACCTTAACTTTTCTCCATCCCGTCTGCGTATTCTCGCCGCTCTCTCTATCTTTTTCTAAGGTACTATCAATTTTCCAGTCTCTAATTGACTAATTCCTTATAATTGTTTAGAAAAATCTATTTTTTTTCAAGATTGTAGTTTTGATTGCATCTTAGTGTAATTAATGATTTGGGTTTTCATAAAAATATGAAATTGATTGACCCCATGTTCCTATTTGTACTTTATGGTCGATACATCCGGTATCTGTGCTGGTGGGAGGTACCCTGTGGCTGTGGAGTTAGTCTGAGGTGATTGCAAGCTGGCACGGACAACATGGTTATAAAATAAAAAAAAGATAAAGAAGTTTTATAATAATCATTGGATGCCATTTTACAAGATTAATAAAGCACCCTCTTTTAGGGGGGGGTCTATCGGAAACAGCCTCTCCACCTTGGTGGGGTAAGGGCTGCGTATATCTCACCCTCTCCCGACCCTACTTGTAGGATATCACTGGATATATTGTTGTTGCTATTGTAATAAAGCACCCCCCTGATGGTTAATTTGGACGTTCCGTTGTTAGTTGTGGTTAGCTGTAGGGTGTGATATGGTTAACATCCTTTTTATAGAATGTCGAAGAATGATTCAGATCTCTTTGTCTGTTTGATTATATATATATGTTTGGCATTTTTTTGTGCTGTGTCCAATTTAATGTCCTGAAAAGTATGCTCAATTCTCTGTGGGCTTATGAGTTCTTTTGTTATTTGCATATGATTATTCTGTACTAATTTAGAAACATTCCTCCACGTGAAACGCAAAGGAAGGGTGATCATTTGTTCCTTGGTGTTCGATAAATGCTAGGTTTTACAATATCATTTTGTTGGTTGATGAGCTTTCTGCTTAGAGCTTTGTTCTCGTGTATTTGTCTCTTTATGTGTTATCTCGCAGTAACTTTTGAAGGTTTCATTGTATTGTACGAATCCATAATTTAGAAAATAGAAGCTAATTAACAAGATGTGGTGATATTACTTTTTTATAAGACCTAAAATATAGTGACGTCTTACAGTCTCTGCTATCCTAAATTTCTCTCAAGGAACTGTATCTTGAATCCTATGATGTTGATGATTATTTTGAGCGCTTTGATTTGTTTGTCTAAGTCTATTGTTGTCTGGGACTGAGTAAATGGATTTAATAATATACTCCAAAGTGGGCCCTGTTATCATAACTGAGTTAATCTATCGGGGCATCCTCTTGTGGCTCTTGGCTTGATTTTTCTCTTCTCCATTCCCTCTTCTCTCATCTCTCTCATTCTGTATTTCTTTTTAATAGCAGCATTCTGTTTCAGAAATGGCTGAGGATGCTGAATATCGTTGTTTTATTGGAAATTTGTCATGGTCGACTTCTGATCGGGAATTAAAAGACGCATTTGAGAAGTTTGGCCATCTTGTTGACGCAAAGGTAAGTATGCTTTATTTTTTAAGGTTGTTTCCAATTGGTTCATTCATCAGAGCCTTTTCTTTTCTTTAGCTTCTCTCTCTCTCTCTCTCTCTCTCTCTCTCTCTCTCTCTCTCTCTCTCTCTCTCTCTCTCTCTCTCTTTTTCCTTTGTTGTTTTTGGTGTGTTGGTGCTGGGCAAATCATCTCATGTTAGAGGGTTGTTCTTACTTGTAAACCCCTTTTTTGTCGTTTACATACATTACCTCCTGTTCGTCTGTGTTTTTATTCATATCATTGTAATCCTCAGCCCTCACCTCACTCTCTTGACTTCAGTGATGAAAATGAAGGTAAATCAGCATCTTTTCCCCTGGATGCACGCATACGTCGTCAGGGGATTCTGGAAAAAGGTTTTAGTCTGTTAGTAGCCCCCCAAAAGTGCTGCAGTCCTGGAACTTCCATAGAGCTTTCTTTCAAGCCAGAATGAAAACCCTAAACGTAATAAGAAATAATCGATTAATTTGAGGAAATGTTGCTTGAGGCACTACATCAGACAAGTATCCCATAGAAATTTATCAAGATGTAGATGCGAGAATAAATGAGGGTTAAAATTATAACTGGGTCTACCTCTGTTTCCTTTCTTTCTTGTTAAGTTTTCACAATTTCTTTCCTTATCTGGATGTTGAAATTCAATTTTCCAATGCTTCTATCCTTTTTGTTCAGGTTGTACTTGACAAGTTCTCTGGCCGATCTCGTGGATTTGGTTTTGTCACATTTGATGAAAAGCGAGCAATGGAAGATGCCATTGAAGCAATGAATGGAATGGACTTGGACGGCCGTGCTATTACTGTAGACAAAGCCCAGCCTCAACAAGGTTCAGGTAGAGATTTTGACAGTGATCGACCTCGTGACCGTGACCGAGATCGGGGTCGTGATCGCGGTAGCCGTGATGGAGGTGGGCGGGGTTCTGGTGGTGGAGAGTGCTTCAACTGTGGTAAGCCAGGACACTTTGCCAGAGAATGCCCTAGTGAAGGGGGTAGAGGTGGTCGGTATGGTGGCGGAGGTGGTGGTGGTAGAGCTGGTGGCTATGGACCTGACAGGAATGGAGATCGATATGGAAGCCGCAGCAGCAGGGATGGTGGTGGTCGTGGAGGAGGTGAGCGGTTTAACCGTGATCGTTCTGGGCCGTATGATCGCCGCAGTTCTGGAGGATCTCGAGCTTTCTGATGCTTTAAATTGTGGTAGGTTTTTAGACTTGTTGAGTTTCAGTTATCCGATCTGCACAGTAGCATTTACTTGTCTAAATTTTGATTCTCTCTAATGCAGCTGAAGAGTTAAAAGTCCTAAAAGCTGGATGCAAATGATTTGATGCATGTCTACTTGGTGCCTTGTTTCCCTGGTCTATCAGCCAAAGTGGATGAATCTTTTGAGCTCATGAAACCTGGCTCTTATAAACTACTGTTCTATGTCCGCATATGTTTGAAATACGGTGTGATTGGGATTTATGTTTGCTTAGTTTGCAAATTTGAATAAGGCCTCACATTTCAATGCTACTATGGTTGCTGGTTATTTGCTTGCTTGGTTTGGAGATTTCAATACTGTTATTTGGTGCTGGGTTCCTAATGATTTCTTGCATGGCAATCGCACCTCTGAAATTTTGCGGGTGATTGATGGGTCCGATTAGTTGTCTGAATGTATTGGATAAAAAACCTGGGCCAGCAAGTGTTCATGTCTAGTTGGAACGTTGAGCTTGGATTAGGAGTGGCCTTTGTGTTGTGTTCTTGTAAAATATCCGTAACACTTAATTGGAGTTAACCGGGTAATCTTATTCCATTTACCCTCCATTAGTCCATTATCGGTTTTCAAAGTTATTATATTAATGTTGTTAACCTTTTGGCAGGCTATTTTGTTCCTTTGGCCTTTTTTGGATACTTGATTGGCTCTTTTGCTAGTTTGGTTCGTTTAATTTAGTAATTGAGTAAGCATTTTGGACAGCGAGAATGCTTCTGTGCGGGAGGATCATTGGTGGAAGAGTTAGTTTCCTGTTAGATGGCAAGTTGTTTAGATTCCTCTTGAAGAGTTCAGCAATTTGGGGTCCATTAATATGTTGTGGTTTGGTGTTGCTCTTTCTCGGGAAGGTTCTTGTGCTTTTGTTCTCCTGATCTTTGTGTTCAGATACCCTAATGAGTGCTATATCAGCCAGACTTCATTTCAAAATTTGCTCCAGGTTTTTGGCATCTCTTCTTTTCCACTTGGGGGATCTTTTAAACTCCAGCTAGATACTTTGGCCCATTTATGAGTTGCTAGTGTATTGAAGAGGGAAGTGCTTGTTGAGTCTTCTTTTATGTTTTTTTCTTTTCTTTTTTTGTCCTTTCTAGTTGTGCATTTCCTTGTCTTTTTCTCCTTGCTTCATGGGAAGAGACTGGTGCTTCTGATCCATTTCCCTTATGCTTAGTCTTGAGTATTAAAATGAATCGTTGTTTGATCTTAGATCTTTTGTATGCCTATTCAACTTTTTGTGTTAATTTGTAGATCTGTGTATCTTGTTTGAAAAACTAATCGGTTTTCTCTGGAAATTATTACATTGTGTGTTTGGCTGCTAATTTTAGAGTTGGTCCTTTTAAAGTGCATCGTTTCAGCTTGTTCGCTACCCTCTCTGCTCTGATTTTAATGACCTTAACTTTTACTAATGCTGGCAATCGCGTAATCATGAGTTGAGGATCCTATTATTTGGTGTTTAATACCAAATGGTTATTTCTTCACTAGAAATCCTCTTTCGACATGACCATTGCTCAACTTATGTTGGCCACAACATTCTCCTCAATATAGTGGCGTTGCAACGTCGTGAAAGTCAAATGTAGTAATAGGTTAAGCTTTGATACCTAACATCCTAGTAGCTCAACTGCAAAAGTAAGTCCATGAGAGGAGAACTGGCCAAGATAATAGTGTAATTATATGAGGTGATAACAATCAATTTTCTCAATCAATATGAGACACTTAACAATCACAAATTATGAGATGCCTTCAAGGATCACACTATAGAAATGTTGAACAGAAATATGGGATATACTTTGTCTAGGAGGTTGGACTGTGCTTCCCGCTAAGGCCGATAGGGAAAAAAGTGTCAATTCATGAAAGATTTATTGATGCCAACTTGCCAAGCATATATACATGGAAGAAGCAAGATTTTGTGTAATAGCTGATCCCAATAGATACAAAATCCAGAAAATGCATTAATGTCATTCTTAAACATCACACTTGATTACGTGAACAATTACACGAAGAGAGTTCTCACATGTACTCGAGTGTCCTCCACAAATTATAATAACAAAGCAACAGACATTTCTTAAGCAGATGATTCTGAACTAGGAAACGGGACATGATCAACAGAAAGTTCCAATCACATCTCCATGCCAGCAGTGCCAATCATTTTAGTAAGTCCAAAAGTGATGGCCATAGCCATGCAGCCACCAATTAAAACTCTGGCACAAGACTTCACCATAGGAGCTCTACCCAAAAAAGCACCAATTATTCCAAGTGCTACCAATGCCAAGCTCACTGCAGCCACAACTACAGCCAGTCTCACCTTATGATTTGCTATGAATCCAGCAGCAATAATTGGCACAATGGCACCCATTGAAAATGCAACAGCTGAGGCCATTGCTGCCTGAAATGGATTTGGCAATCCTTCTTTCTTGTCTTCTTCCTCTTCTTGTTGTTCTTGATTCTGTACTTTTCCTCTCTTCATCTGGGCCAACTCTATGTCTCTTTGAGAGTACACAGAAACAAACTCGCCTATGGCCATGCTACAAGCACCAGCAAACAACCCTGCAAAGCCGGTTAGGATCATGGCGTTAACGCTTTTTTGGACTGCTCCAACACCCATCATTAGAGATGCAGTTGAAATCAATCCATCGTTGGCTCCTAACACAGCAGCTCGAAGCCATTGTGCCCTTTGGGAGTAGTCAATATCCTCTTCAGGGACTTGGTTTTGGTTATCATGTTCTTTTAAGACAGTAATTTGGACAAGATTTTGAGCAGCCATAGAGAATATTTTTTAGAAGGAATTGTTTGAGAAAGGAGGAGTTGCTGATTTTTGAAGACTTAACCTTCCATCTGACAGATATATATAGAGTAGGATTACTAACAACAATAGTAGTGTGGTGAGCACAAGCCTTGGTAGCACTTTATGTTTTTTATCTTTCTTTGCTTATTGCCTAAAACCTTGCACGTATTTGTTTATTAACACACTTCTTAACTTTGCAAACTTAATCTGTCGTTTCATTAGGTAATGCCTTTTCAATTCCACTACAAATTTGTGAACATGGAATGCCGTATAGGAAAGCATTTGTATGAAATAGAGATATGTGGGACTTGCTTTCTTTGGTATATAAAATGGGGAAGCGTGTGTTCTCCACACTAAGGCTGATATGACAAAGATTATAGTATTCAAGGAAGTGTGCCATCCACATAAAGGTGACAAACTCTTAATTTCTTAAATCCAGAGTTGTATTAAAGTTACTTTCTTTATAACAGAAATATATATCCACTAAGAGAACACCTGACTCACATAATAGAGGTCAATATTAACCAACACTCAGTGTGCGCACCAAACCAAACAATTTAACGTGTTAAAACATAAGTAGATGTTCACTTTTCAGCTAGTTGGAATTGGAAGAAAGTTGGAAATGCCAAAAAAAAATTACTCGGAAAGAAGATAACGACTTGGTATATTTTCACTGGTTATTTAAGATAAAGATTGGTACTTTCAGAAATGTTGTGAAGATTCAAGTATGTCAATACATCATTACAAACAATTTATCCTTTTTATTTTGTACTCCTAGACGAGAGACGTGAATATTGAGAACTTCAATCATGCAGTTATGGTTAATTACCTAACCAACTATGAGATGGTTTTGTTACTTTCTTATTGTATTATAGCGTGGAGTGTGCTCTGGCCAAGTAAGCAAAACTTAAACTATTCTAAGAAGTGTGCCATCCACATAAAGTGTTGGTATCCCACCTCGGATAGGGTAAGGGTTCTAGGACTCCTTATATGGCTTGCACAATCCTCCTCCTTTTAAACTAGCTTTTAGGGTTGAGTTAGCTAGGTCCAAAGCCAGTCCTACCCTAATTCATTGTTACCGATGTTGCCCCCATATTATATTGTCGGCTTGGACAATCCTCCTCCCAGCTATCCTCCTCCCCAGCTTTATGGTTCATCAGATGACATGATCTTTAATTAAATTGGAATGCTCACTTTGGGTTAAAATTGCACATCGTGCCTGTTCCTAAGATAAAAGGCCCCTCTCGGTTAACTTCAACAATTAGTTCAATTCAAGGTGCATTAAGTCCCAATAATCCATCATGGAACTGAGATTCACACACGGTTTCGAGCCACGCATTTTTTTTCCAGGACTTTCTTTCAATGAAGTTCTTCAATTAATTGTGACATTTCTATTAGGTATCCAGTATCAAATAAACATAGTCACTTCTCTCAAGTAATATAACCACATTCTAAGTATTAATCGATAAACTTCCTTCATTCACATGACAATCACACACAAGTATGTTCAAAACTCATATCTGATGTTAAGTCATGAAAATTTAAGGTATGAGAACTAACAAACACATTTATTCATCATAAACCAAATGTGGAAGTCCTAAATATGAAACCAAATACAATATCAAAAATAATTAATATAATTTAAAGTTCAACGAACGAAAGATAGAAAGGATCAGTAAGTAATAAGTAATACCATATCGACAGATGGGCCGCTGCAACACAAGTTACTCTCCCAAACTTTTATATGGTGTTACAATATGTTGAAGATATAATTAAGTAAATAAAATTTATGTTCTCGCTAACAGCTAGCTTAACCTGAAATGCGATTGTCATACATCCACTGTAATGCCAACTTGTCCACTTTTGCAACAGTGCCAGAAACTTTGCACTGCGCAACTTTGGTAAAACAACAATAACATATTTTAGAAGGGTTCAAATTACAAATCGTTTGAAGAGATTGTCAAAAATTAGGCTACAAGGTCTACAACTTTCCTTAAAATGGAAGAACACGGTTTTTGTTATAGCTAATCTTTCAGTTCCAACAGATATAAAATTCGGAAAACGCTTCAATTCCATTCTTGTAAAACCGAACACACTCACACGAGAGAAATAATATTTGGGTGAAAACTCTCTCTTTCATTGATGAGGGGAGTCCCCTATTTATACAAAAGAAACCTAGAGAACCTAACCCTAAACCTAACTTAGGAACCAAGTAAACCTAACGGGCTTGGCCCATTATACAATTTACATAACTAATCTATTTACAACACCCCCCTCAAGTTGGAGCGTGAGGGTTCCTTACGCCCAACTTGTTAAGGAAGAATTCGAACTGGGTGCGTCCCAGCGCCTTCGTAAAAATATCAGCAAGTTGCGTGGTCGTAGGCACATAGCTGGGACGAATGACTCCTCCGATGATTTCATTCCGAACAAAATGACAGTCGACTTCGATATGTTTAGTGCGTTCGTGAAAGACTGGATTCCGAGCAATATGTAACGCAGCTTGACTGTCACACTTCAAATTCATCGGAGAATCGTGATCAATTCCAAGATTCCATAAAATCCCTTTCAACCACTTCAATTCACACACAGTCATCGCCATCGATCTATATTCTGCCTCAGCGGAGGACCTCGACACGATCTGTTGCTTCTTCGTTCTCCAAGATATCGGTGAGTCCCCTAACGACACATACCAACCTGTTAACGATCGACGTGTCAACGGACAGCCTGCCCAATCAGAGTCACACCACCCGTGCAATCTCAGATCACACTGAGAATGAAATACAATGCCTTGTCCCGGACAGCCTTTCAAATATCGAACAACCCTGAGTGCCGCTTCCATATGCTCAATACGGGGACTCTGCATGAATTGCGACAACACATGCACACTATAGGACAAATCCGGTCGTGTAAAACACAAGTAAATCAATCTTCCAACCAGTCGCCGATAACGTTCAGGATCTTTGATAAAACGACCAGACGCAAGTGCCAAGCGATGGTTTTGTTCTATCGGCGTACCAACCGGTTTTGCCCCCAACAAGCCTGTTTCCGATATGATATCCAATGCATACTTCCTCTGACACAGGAAGACTCCTTTCGGAGCCCTTGCCACTTCAACTCCCAAGAAGTATTTCAAGGCACCTAAATCCTTCATATGGAAACATTTCGAGAGATATAACTTAAAAATTCAAATTGCCTTCGAATCATTACCAGATATAATCAGATCATCCACATAAACAAGCACATTTAAATGCACATTTCCCTTCTTCATCGTAAACAATGAGTAATCCGAATATGATTGTCGAAACCCATATTGCTTAAGTGCAGCAGACAACTTCGCAAACCAACATCGGGGAGCTTGTTTTAAACCATACAATGATTTTCGAAGGCGACACACAGCTCCTCTCCCCGTCATGCGATGTCCCGGAGGCAATTTCATATATACTTCCTCGTGAAGATCACCATGTAAAAATGCATTGTGCACATCCATCTGATGCAATTCCCAATTTTTGGCAGCTGCTACGGCCAGAAAAACTCGGACTGTCACCATCTTTGCAACCGGTGCAAACGTCTCCGTATAATCAACCCCTTCGATTTGATGATTTCCAAAAATCACCAACCTTGCTTTGTACCTTTCAATAGTTCCATCCGAGTTGTACTTTATCTTGTACACCCATCGACATCCGAGGGCCTTCTTCCCGGTAGGCAAGGGAACTATCTCCCAGGTTCTGTTCGCTTCCAATGCCTTCAATTCTTCCCCTATGGCTGTTCTCCATTTGTCACTTTTTACCGCCTCCGAATAGGAGGTAGGCTCATGTCCTTGCGTTATAGCTGCAAGAAAACTCACATGTTTCGAAGAGAAATTATCACAATTGACATAGTGTGCTAGAGGATAGGGCTTACCAGAGGGTTGTTGAGAAACAGATGAACAAGCAGACTTTCGAACGCAGGACGATACCCGGTGACTCATCTTTTGGACCGTATTAGTAACAAAGTCTCTCAGCAAGGTATTCTCTTTCTTAGTTCGTTTTCCCCGACCCAACTCTTCGGGTTCAACGTCGGGGACAACCGCAGGTTTAGCTTCCGGAGTCACCTCTTCGGGTTCACTCACCGGAGTTACGACTTCGGGTTCAACACTCACCGGAGTCACGACTTCGGGTTCAACACCCCCCCTTCCTTGCACACTCTCCTCTTCCTCCTCCAATGCAACGGTGACAGAAGTCGTATCTTGTGTCCGTTTTTCGGCATCAGTCTCCTTGGAGGCGAATGGAAATTTCTTTTCGTAAAACACCACATCCCTCGAGAACACAAACTCCTTTGTCTCCAAATCATACATTTTCCATGCTTTCTTCCCATTTGGATAACCCAAAAACACACATCGACGACTCCTACTTTCAAACTTGTCACTTGTTCGTCCTTGATTGCGAGCATAACATAAGCAACCGAACACCCTCAAATGATCATAATTCGGTGTCACACCCATCAAGATATCGTAAGGTGTCTTCCCATTCAACAACTTAGTGGGTGTCCGGTTAATCAAATAACATGTCGTCATCACACATTCTCCCCAGAAGTCAATTGGTAAATTAGCTTGAAAACGCAGCGCCCGTGCCACGTTTAAGATATGTCTATGTTTCCGTTCAACTCTACCGTTTTGCTGGGGTGTCCCCACACACGAAGTTTGGAACAAGATCCCTTGTTCGAGAAAATACCCTTTCAGACTTACAAATTCGGTTCCATTATCACTCCGAACGCACTTAACCCGTTTATTGAATTGTCTCTCCACCATTGCAAAGAAACCCTTCAATTTTCCGACCTCTTTCTTATCAATTAACAGGAAAACCCATACTCCTCGTGAACAATCATCAACAACAGTAAAAAAATATGATGCACCACACGAAGACTCAGTTCTATAAGGACCCCACAAGTCACAATGAACTAAATCAAAAGGTTCAGTAGCTTTATTATTACTCGAAGGAAATACATTTTTAGTTTGTTTTGCCCTAAGGCATACATCACATGCTTTTTCTTCTAAGCTACCTTTCCCACTATCTTCTACGACTGAAAGAGATTTCGTTACTTGCATCGAAGGATGTCCCAACCTTTGATGCCATAAGTCCACCACATCGACCTTCACAGCTTTCACCACGGGTATCGTCCGAAAGTAGTAGAGTCCGTTCTTTTGTTCACCCGCTCCAATCAACTTCCCCGTAGCCCGGTCCTGCATAACACACAAATCATTAGTGAAATTTACATTGCAACCAACTTGATTAATTAATTGAGACACAGAAATCAAGTTGCAAGTCATTTCGGGCACATATAACACTCCGTGAAGAACCATGTCTTCGTTAAATCTGATGGATCCTTCCTGAGTCGCCATCGTACTGCTTCTGTTCGGTAGACCTACCGGACACTTTGGTATTGTTCGTAAATTCTCCAAAATACTTATCTGACCGGTCATGTGATTTGACGCCCCCGTGTCAATAATCCATGAAGGATGAGTTTTCTTACCGATCGAAGGTTCACTTGTGCTTGCCTTTTCATTTTTCAGCAAATCGAACAGCATCTGCAACTGATCACCTGTTATTCCGGACAGGTTAGCCTGTCCGGGAACACTCATGTGTCCGTTTTCTCCATTCTCGAGCTCAGCTTGAGCAGCATTTGCTCGATTATTGCCACGTCCCCGACCAGCATTTGAACCAAACTGTTGATGTCCACGACCTCTTCCACCTTTGTTGCCTTCAGCTTTTCCTCTACCACGTCCTCCATTCGAAGTGCCTTGCTTCGGATAATGCACCCACCCCTCCGGATAGCCAATGACTTCATAGCAGCGTTCCGGAGGATGTCCTCCTCGATCACACAAGTGACACTCCTTATAGCCTGTCTTCGACGGCTGTGATCATTGTGCAGCAAACGCCGTTACCTCCCCTCGTTCTTCCTGAATTCGTGCCATCCCTTTGACCCGTTCATCTTGTATTACCTTTTGGTAGACTTGATTCATCGATGGCAACGGCTCCTGAGCCAAGAGATTGGAACGGACAGTTCCATAAAGGCTTTCATCCAGGCCCATAAGGAATAAGTGAACCCTATCTTCTTCCTTTTTTTTCTCCAGTGCAACCGTTAGATTGCACGTGCAGTTTCCACACGAGCAAGTTGGGAACTTATCACAATTTCCTAGTTCTTCCCACAACATAGCCAGTTTTCCATAGTAAGCAGCAACAGTTAATCCCTTTTGCTTACAACCGGCCAAAGCCGCTTTTAATTCCTGAATCCGAGGTCCGTTTCCCACGGAGAAACGTTCTCGAATACTCTCCCACAGATCTTTCGCTACTTCCATGTGCGATATGGTGGTCCGAAGAGTAGGCTCGATCGAATTCCTAATCCACGACACCAGAAGAGAATTGATAGTCCACCAATCCTCATAATCGATCGACTTTTCATCGGGCATCTTGATTGATCCGTCAACAAAACCAAACTTCTTCCTTGCACGCAACGCCGTTCTAACCGACCGTGCCCATTCCTCATAGTTTTCACTGGTCAACTGGACCTGTGTGATAATCAAACCAGGATTATCATTCGAAGTGATATCGTACGGCGAGATTGTCTTCCGTACGGCTGCAACATCACCTTTTGGAGCCTCCATTACTTTTCTACTTGAAGAGTTTCACGATGGCTCTGATACCATGTAAAACCGAACACACTCACACGAGAGAAATAATATTTGGGTGAAAACTCTCTCTTTCATTGATGAGGGGAGTCCCCTATTTATACAAAAGAAACCTAGAGAACCTAACCCTAAACCTAACTTAGGAACCAAGTAAACCTAACGGGCTTGGCCCATTATACAATTTACATAACTAATCTATTTACAACAATTCTTAACCATTAAAGCCAGAACCATTACACAGAGATCATTTACTCTAGCTAGTCTTATCGAGGAAATTTAGTCAACAGTGCAACAGAAATTTCAACAGATGATTCTAAACAAGAAAAAAAGACAGGAACGTTAGTCACTATTTTCAATCACATGTCTAGGCCAGTCAAACCAACCAATTTAGTAAGTCCAAAGGTAATGGCCATCGCCATGCAACCACCAATTAAGACTCTAGCACAAGACTTCACCATAGGAGCTCTGCCCAAAAAAGCACCAATTCCTCCAAATGCTAACAATGCCAAACTCACTGCTGCCACAACTACAGCCAGTCTCACCTTATGATTTGATATAAATCCAGCAGCAAGAATTGGTATTATGCCACCCAATGAAAATGCAACTGCTGAGGCCATAGCTGCTTGGAATGGATTTGGGAGCTTATCTTTATTGTCTCTTTCATCTTCTTGTTGTTCATGATTCTTTCCCTTTTCTCTCTTCATTTGAGCTTTCTCTATGTCTCTTTGAGAGTAAACAGAAACAAATTCTCCAATAGCCATGCTACAAGCACCTGCAAACAACCCTGCAAAGCCTGTTAGGATCATGACGTTAACGTCTTGTTTGACAGCTCCAACACCCATCATTAAAGATGCAGTGGAAAGTAATCCATCGTTGGCTCCTAACACAGCAGCTCTAAGCCATTGTGCCCTTTGGGAGTAGTCAAAATCCTCTTTAGGGACTTGATTTCTATTATCATGTTCATTGAGAACTGTAATTTGGACATGGTTTTGGTTAATTTGGTCATCATGTTCCTTATGGACGGTGATTTGGACATGGTTTTGAGTAGCCATGAAGAAATTTTGTTTGAGAAAGAAGGACTTGTTGTTTTTGAAGTTTCAATATATCTGCAGTACTCTAATGCATGGCAATATATAGAGTAGGATCAGCATGCATGAGAAGAAAGTAATGGCATAAATTAAAAAATACTAGTACTAGTATAGTTTTAAGTAGTGTGGTGAGCATAAAACTTGGTGGCAATTTTGGTTTTTATATTTTATTTTTGCATCTTTAACTTTAAAAAATGAATCTGCTGTTTTATATTTGCGACTCTCATTCACCATAACCGCATTTACATTTGACAAGATTCCAGGAATTCGTTGTATATAATTTTCCATTAATAACAAGTACTTTTATCAACTGCTATTTCAAGAGGATGGTTCTCTCTAGCGACGGAGCCAAGATTCGTAACAACATTACGACAAAACAAAGATAACAACCATCTTAAGTGCGATTTTAGGCATCATACTGTTTATTTGTTTCTTCTCAAGTCATAATAGGATCTCAAAATAGCATCATTTTGATGCAATCCTTGTTGAATTGTTAGAATTTTAATTAGACAAAATAAAAGACATACTGTTATTCATAAGTAGCAAGCTATAGCTACAAATAAACAGTATAGTAAAGTAAATGTAATTCCCGTACAAAAATTGATAAACTAAATTAAGTAAAATGAAAAAAGAGAATATTTTATAGACTTAACAAAACTGACATAGACCATATAAGAAAGAGTATATACATTAACTAGCAATAAATTTAATATAACATAGCAACAGATCCTAAATTATACTTTTCTAAAATTGCCGATGCTAGTGAACAAATTTTAGAAATTGTTAAACACGTTAGTAATGTTGCGTAATTAGTTACTAACTTGATCCATGGATTTGTGGTTCCATTCAACTAAATTAAACTTTAGCGGGATACCGACCTTGAAAATATGAATATTTTAACCAGTATAAAAAAAAAAAAAAAAAAAAAATTATGAAAAGAATAAAAAGGAAAGACTCAAAGAAAGCAACAGGTTTCAAACGAAACCCCACAGTGTTTACATCTGTGTAAATGGATTCAATCTTATCCAAGTATATACTATTACACAGTAATTTTTCAGTATAACCTTTTAATATAAAAAAAAAAAAAAATCAATAAACTAGATTGAACTGAACCTACAAGGCTACAACCATAAATGCCACAATAGTGCTGTTTCAATTCTATTGCAAATTATACTATTTATTCTAATTTATGCGACAATATTTTTCATAGTCCATTCAAAAAATAATATCAACATTCTAAAATTGAAAACTATATAACTTAAAACTTTATATTATCCCTCAATGAGAAGCTTTGATATCATGCAAAATGTTTTGAAAATTTTATGACTATAAGTTTAAAAAGTATTTCTTATTTTAAACTCTATGTATTAAAACTTTATCATATAAATTAAAACGAGTAAGTATGAAATCGGCGTCACTACCTTTAATTTGGAAAGAGGGGCTTGTAACTTGGAAATTGGAATGTAGTATAGGAAAGCACTTGCAAGATATGGTGATATAAGACAATTCCTTTGGTATATTAAATTTGGTGGAGTGTGCTCTCCACACTAAGGCTGAGAAGGCATAGATAATTATACTAATATTCCAGGAAGTGTGCCATTCACATAAAGGCCACAAGCTCTTCATTTCTTAAATCGAGGGTTCAAATAAAGTTAGTACTTCCTTTAGACCAACTATATCCACTATGAGAACACCAACCTCGTATAACATAGTCTTATCAAATTCCATTTTGATGTTTTACCCTCTTCTCTTGATGGTAAAGTCAAACAGTTGTATAATGACATCATTTATTCCAAACGTTGTTTGGCTGCTATAGTGAATTAATGTTATAACAAACATATAATATATCATAATATGAAAATCCATTCCGAAGAAAACTTGGCCGTGAAAGTATATGATTTTAAAGAAATATCTAAATGTAATAACTGTTTCCATTTACATATTCTTGAAAGGAATCAGATAACCTCATTCTTGTATGTTTAATGATATAAATAAGCTTTGCTTGCTGATTGCATGTTTTCCGATTTACTTTTTTTTATATGTACTACTTCAAAATGACTAACTTTGAAAGTTGGTGTGGCACCCCAGCTAAGGATTAAGTATCTCACATCGGCATAACACATGAGTGATCCTGGGAATTTAAGTACACATGCTTTTGACCTTAGTGACGCGTTTTAAACCTGTGCGGGCCTAGGCCTAAAGCGGACAATATCACTAGCGGGCATGAGTTGTTATAGATGGTATCAGAGCCACTCCGTGTCAGCCTTGTCGAAGTGGGTCATGGTTCAACTGAGTTTAGGAAAATTCCGGGTACGGGAGGCAAACCTCGGTGCTGAATCTAGGCGAATTCTGGGTACGCGGGACAAACCTCAGCGAGGACGCTGAGTCACTGAGTCCATAAGAGGGGGGTGTATGTGACACCCCAACTAATGATTAAGTATTCTATATCGGCATAACACATGAGTGATCCTGGAAATTTAAGTACACATGTCTTTAGTCTTAATGACGCGTTTTAAACCCGTGCGGGCCTAGGCCTAAAACGGACAATATTACTAGCGGGCATGGGCTGTTACAGATGGTATCAGAGCCACTCTGTGTCAGCCTTGTCGATGTGGGTCATGGTTCAACTGAGTTTAGGAAAATCCCGTGTACGGGGGGCAAACCTCAGTGCTGAGTCTAGGCAAATTTTGGGTACGCGGGACAAACCTCAACAAGGACGATGAGTTGCTGAGTCCATAAGAGGGGGGTGTATGTGACACCCTAGCTTTAAGTATCCCACATCGGCATAACACAGGAGTGATCCTTGAAATTTTAAGTACACATGCCTTTGACCTTAGTGACGCGTTTTAAACCCGTGCCGACCTAGGCCTAAAGTGGACAATATCACTAGCGGGCTTGGGCTGTTACAGCTGGCTAGGAGTACTGAATGCTCAAATGGCTTTTTGATCTTTGCAAAAGAAGCTTGTGAGGATGCATTATTGCTGTATAGGATTGCACTTGCTCTAATAGAGATATGAGAG
Organism: Petunia x hybrida; assembly: GCA_037355625.1. Taxonomy (NCBI): domain Eukaryota; kingdom Viridiplantae; phylum Streptophyta; class Magnoliopsida; order Solanales; family Solanaceae; genus Petunia; species Petunia x hybrida. The sequence continues at coordinate 3,725,132 of JBBBVM010000019.1, forward strand.
ATATTTCTTAGCAAGTTGGGTGCAAAGTTCTTTTAACCCTAAAGGCTAAAGGAAAATTGTTAAAACTATATTTACTGATATGTTAGAATAATTAGTTTATAATTATAGTAGGATGCATGTTTTGATTTATTTGAATAATTAGTTGAGAACATCTAGAATAATTAGTTACTATTTAGTTTAAATTTTAAATATTTTTTAAAGTTGTTAGGTGGTTGTGATTTTAAAGGTTTAAGATTGGCTATAAATAGCCCCAAGTTGAATAAGAATAGAAGAGACAATTCCAATCCCATTTTCAATCTTATTCTTTGTTTCTCCATATTTTTAACAAAAACCAATAATTGGTACCAGAGCCTCAACTGATCGATTTTATGAGATCTCTCTTCCAATGCCCCACAAATTTTCACTGATAAAAACTCTCTAATTTGGTCAGTGAAGATAAAATCCTACTTTAATACCTACCTATTTGTCCAAGTTACCAATATTGAATTCTCCAATGGTGAAACCGATGAGATTTACAGCCAAATCAATATGTATTTGGCTACTTTCAATCAACAACACAACGAAAGTTTGTCTATGAAATACTTAAAGTATGTGATAAAAAAAGACAAGAAAATTGAGTTCAAGAAAAAGAAGAAAAAGAGGAAGAATAAAGTGTCAAACTCAAATTGGATATACCAACTTGAGTTTGAGGGGGAATGCTAAAACTATATTTGCCTATATATCGGAATAATTAGTTTATAATTATAGTTGGATGCATTTTTTGATTTATTTGAATAATTAGTTGAGAAAATCTAGAATAATTAGTTACTACTTGGTTTAAATTTTAAATATTTGTTAGAGTTGTTAGGTTGTTGAGATTTTTTAAATGTTTAAGATTGGCTATAAAGAGCCCAAGTTGAATAAGAATAGAACAGACAATTTCAATCCCATTTTCAATCTTATTTTTGTTGCACTATATTTTTAACAAAAACCAACAAAAATATTAGTACTAAAAGTACTAAAATATACCAAGTGTGCCATACACACAGGCCATAAGCTCGTCAATTCTTTTTATCTTTTTTGATCCAGAACGAAGAGAATGTTACTATCGGTAAGACTGTAGAATTAGACTGTGAAATTTAAATTGAATACCATATTCATAATGTTTTCTGCACTCTTCTTCTTATCAAACAGAAATGTGTCCTAGGTCTGATAGGGTTTTTGACTATCCAAGATTGAACGTTAGAGTAATTCTCTCTCTCTCTCTCTCTCTCTCTCTCTCTCTCTCTCTCTCTCTCTCTCTCTCTCTCTCTCTCTCTCTCTCTCTCTCTCATATATATATATATATATATGTGACACTTCTCTTGGCCACAATTCACGTGAAAATGTACAAAAACAAGTGTCCCTCATCTTGCATTATTTTCTTTCCAAAATATGAGCTGAAAAACAAATTAATGCACAGATGAAAATATTTGAATTATAAAAAGTGTATTTAGTACTACTCAATTATGAGTAATTAATAAATTGATTTGGTAACCGAAGAGTAGGGTGTCAATGGATCGGTCAGGTCGGTTATTTCAAGAAATTCCTAACATAACATTTTCTCGATTATTCTATTGTGCATAACCAAAATAAGACTTTTCATGACAGTAACAATCATGTTGGCTTCCCTTCGGTTTCGGTACGGTTCGGTTAATTTTCAGTTATATATATATTAAAAAAACTCTATAAAAGAGACATCGTTATTAGAATGTGTCATTTTTATGTAAAATACTTACAAAATTTAATATAACATATAAAGTATTATTTAAGATAATATTTGAATAAATGCTACTCTTAAATGATCATAACTAATATTTAAGTACTTGGCATATTGATAACCAGTGTATGATTTGGAGGTTACAGACTTTTGAGTTTAATCTGCCTACAAAAGAGGGGGGTTTAAGGTAAGAGAAAAGGATGATGAAGAAAAAGGCACATTGTGTGATACAAAAAGGAGGGGAGTGCAAATCTGTAAAACCAACTACAAAAAGTTGTACTCCGTATTAAGTTTCTTCTATCAAAATTCCTTAAGAAGTATTCCTAACGTATGAACTTATCGTAAGAAATGCGGCATATACCAACTATTTAGAATGTGCGAGTTAAAGTAGGGGCCAAGCAAGTAGTCTTGCTCCTTTTTTGTTTATTTTTTCATCAATTATATGAATTGTATTTTTGTATACAAATATTGACAATATATTTACCATTTTACATCGGCCGTTTTAATCAAAAGATCATTTCATTAATTTATTGAGGTTTTTCAGGTGTATTTTCCTAGTTAACATTATACAAGAGAAAACTCTTAACACTGAGCATGTTTTAAGTCCTTCAATGAGCCTCATGATACAACAGATATCTCATCAAATAGATGAACGTAATTACTTTACCATGTCTAGTTAGGATTATGGGGCATAAGATTAAGGCTGCAGAATTCAAGCTATTGCAATATGAAAAATAGGAACCTGCCATCCATAATATGAAATATTAAGGCTGCAGGCAAGCTAGCATTAATTTGATGAATTATAATTATGCATTTGATCAAACGTTAACTTTACCAATGTTCCAAGAGCATAGCCGGTCCCAGGTTCAGACAAATAAAGAGTACTATTTGCGGCAACAGGGTGGCTAGTGTATCAATAATCAAATCTTTATGAACCCTCTTATTAACGAACTCGTTGGGACATTGGCCACGAATAGCATGACTAAATATACACATATAGCCGACCCCAACTTTATTTGAGATTGAGGCATAGCTTGAGTTACTTAGCTTCAATTGAAACGTTAATTGATCGATGTCAGTAGATTTTGCCTAGCATATGCATATCATGAATAACTCAAAGCTTGTATGCCATAACTAGTCCTTTCTGTAGGAAAATCAATAAACATTTAGAGCATGCTTCTCTGTATTATTGCACGAAAGGGTGTTTGCAGTACAAATTTCTTAAAAAGATGATACTACTCTACCACAAAGGGAGAGTAGCATAAAGTTCTAATCACATTTCCAGGCCAGTAGAACCAATCAGCTTAGTAAGCCCAAAGGTAATGGCCATAGCCATCCAGCCACCAATTAGGACTCTGACACAAGACTTCACCATAGGTGTTTTTCCCAAAAAAGCACCAATTCCGCCAAATGCCAACAATGCCAAGCTCACTGCAGCCACAATCACAGCCAGCCTCACCTTATGATCAGCTATAAATGCAGCAGCAAGAATTGGCACAATGGCACCCAATAAAAATGCAATAGCCGAGGCTACAGCTGCTTGTAATGGATTTGGCAGTTGTTCCTTGTTACCTTCTTCTTCTTCTTCTTCTTCTTGAGGGTCTTGGTTCTGTCCTCGTGTTGTTTTGTCTCTCTTCATTTGAGCTAGCTCTATGTCTAGTTGAGAGTACACAGAGACAAACTCTCCTATTGCCATGCTACATGCACCTGCGAACAACCCTGCAAAGCCAATAAGTATCATGGCTTTAACGTCTTTTTGAACAGCTCCAACACCCATCATCAAGGATGCAATTGACACTAATCCATCATTGGCTCCTAATACAGCGGCTCGAAGCCACTGTGCTCTTTGAGAGTAGTCAAATTCCTCTTCAGGGACTTGGTTTTGGTCATCGTTATGGTCTTTAGGAATGGTAATGTGAACATGGTTTTGAGCAGCCATGAATCAAGAAGTAACTTCAGAGAAATTGTTAGCTAATGGAGGATTTTGTTTTTTTTCTTCTTTCCAGATGAGTATTTAATGAAGACTTGCTCTTTGTTATTTATAGAGTAAGATGACTTGAATAATTAAACTGGCTAGAAGTGGTTCCATAAAAAAATGTGTAGTGTGGAGAGCACAAGTATTAGTGTCAGTGTTTGCTTTCATTACCTAATTACCTGCTTGCTCAAATCTTGCATTTGTTCACCTTTCATATCTATTAATGTGTAAAATAGATTCACTTTTTCCAGTAGTTCTAATCTTTTCTATTAAAAGATGGGTGTCTGATGTCTTCAAATAAAGTATCTCAATCTTCTAAGTTATTATCATGGTTCTGGAATATTAAACGAGTGATTCTAGAAATGGATATGAGCTCTATTGACATTGTCAACACAGCTTAGAGTGTTTCACTATCGAGAGTAGATCTAGTTTTTGTAATAAGAGGAAAACACAATTTTGAAAGGAAATGCAAGGCCAACAGAGAGCCCTAGCTAAAACATTTAATCAACTGAATCTTCACAACCAAATTGGCTTTCTTTCAGTAATTATTTTCATGGTAAGAGAAGCAGATGAATTATTGCATTTCATATCTAACTGTTGTCCTTGTTGCAGCCATCATTGATAAGTGATTAACAATATCACGGTATTGGGCAGAGCATCATCATGATTTGTGATTGATCATGATGCCAGCAGCATTTTGCTTTTAGAGAAATTTGTACAAAAGTTACCTAATGTTTGAACCTGCTCAACATGGCACCAAAAAAGGGCCACTTAAACATGCATTGCTGCATTGGAAAGCACCTCAAAGGTTTCAATTTGGCACTAAACAATAGAAGGGAGTGTGGCTTCCACAGGAAAAGATGATGAGTTATTTCATTAGATTATTCCTGGAAGTGTGCCATCCACATAAAGGCAACAATATTTGCATTATCAAACTAAGGTAAGTGCTTTGAATTATTGGGATTAAACCAAGCTTTAAGAAAATTAGCTAGCCTTTAGTTCTTTTTATGCATTTAATTAATGTTGGCATTTCATTGGAGCAAATGACTTTATGTCTTTTATCATTATAATTAAAATCAGCCAAAATAGAATTACTAGAGAGTTTGATTGATTCTTTTCTTTGGCTAAGAACTCCTAATATCATTTATTCCAAATGATGATAATCATAAAGACTAACTCAGAAAACTTCATGCTATTTTTTTGTCAGTTACTGGTTTGTACAATTTCCGTGTACTCTCCTTGTCACCATTTTGAACAAAGATAACACTAAATTCAACGTGCCTGTAAACTTGACAGATTTCATGAAGTATTTTTTTTTTTTTTTTGTAGTTCAAAATGACCCAATTTTGAAAGCTATATGTGTTTAGATGGCCTTTTTTTTTATCTTTGCAGGAGTTTGTGAGAATGCATTGTTGTATGGGAAAGCAGTTCCTTGAACAGAGATATTGGAGATATTTCAAGCAATATATAAATTTTGGTGCAGTGTTACTTCGACAGTAAAGGCTAAAGCAAATTATTTGAGTACTCCAAGAAGTGTGCCATTCACATAAAGGCCACAAGCTCTTCAAAAAAAATGATGCAGCATGACAAGGAAATTACACTCTTTTGAGTTTTGACCATAAAACTTTAAAACCACCAACTAACGCCATTTTTGTATTGTGTCTGCTTTCTTTCTTTTATCAATCATATATTGTCCTAGGTATGATAGATTTTTAGACCATCTCAGGATGGACAATTGAGATTTGTGGTAAGTCTTTTGGAAATGTAAAAAAGATATCGAATTTTCACATGGTAGAAGATCATAAGATTTCGTTGAGTACAAGAGATGTGTCTTTTAGCATTGTGTGTGGAGTCCTTCAACGAACTTCAGGATATAACAGATTTATCATCACTATGACGGACAATAATTACTCATTATAGTCTACTTTAGGATTATGGGGCATAAAGAAATGGCGGCATTGCAATACAAAGAATTGGACCTCCAGTTTAAAATTTCAGACTGTTTGGGATTGCAATGTTTATGGACTAATGAACACATAAAAACACTTTAGTACATTTTAACTGAATAAATAATATGCATATTTTCTCTCAAAGTTGATTTATGTGGAAAGGTAAAATATCGAGCTTTCACCTACAATTTGCTGTTGCAAACAATCTTGAAACCGGCAGAGAAGCTAGCCAAGGCTAATTATTATTCTTCATTGTCTTGACTGTCCTGAATTAATTTGATGAATAATACTTGCTCTGATGAAATGTTAACTCCACCTATGCTCGAAGAGTAGGACCGGTCCCAAGTCCAAATACTAGCGTAAGACTAATCAGATCATGATGAATCCCCTTATAATTGAATATGTTGGGATATGGGCACGAATAGCACTAAGTAGTCACAGAAAGATTCATAACTGACCCCAACTTTATTTGAGATTGAGGCTTTAGTTTGATTTATTTAGTCTCAATGAAATGTTAGATTATTCAAGTAGATAATGCCTAGTCATATCCTTAATAAGTAGAAGGTCGTGTGGCATGGCTAATACTTTTCTAGTAGGAAGATCATTATAAATTTTCACTGTATCATTTGATACAAAGGTACAAATTTCTTGAACAGATGAGACTAAATTAGGACGAGAGACAGGAGGATAAAGTTCCAATCACATTTCCAAGCCACTGGTGCTAATCAACTTTGTAAGCCCAAAGGTAATGGCCATAGCCATCCATCCACCAATTAAAACTCTAGCACAAGACCTCAGCTTAGGAGTTCTGCCCAAAAAAGCACCAACTCCTCCAAATGCTAGCAATGCCAAGCTCACTGAAGCCACAATCACAGCCAGCCTCACCTTATGATTTGCTATAAATGCAGCAGCAAGAATTGGGACAATGGCACCCAATGAAAATGCAATAGCCGAGGCTATAGCTGCCTGAAATGGATTTGGCAGTTGTTCCCTGTCACCTTCTTTTTGTTGTTCATGATCCTGTCCTCCTTTTGTTTTGTCTCTCTTCATTTGAGCTAGCTCTATGTCTAGTTGAGAGTACACAGAGACAAACTCTCCTATAGCCATGCTACAAGCACCGGCAAACAACCCTGCAAAGCCAATGAGTATCATAGCTTTAACGTCCTTTTGGACAGCTCCAACACCCATCATCAAGGATGCAACTGAGACTAATCCATCATTTGCTCCTAACACAGCGGCTCGAAGCCATTGTGCTCTTTGAGAGTAGTCAAAATCCTCTTCAAGGGTTTGGTTTTCGTCATAATCATGGTCTTTAGGAATGGTAATCTGAACTTGGTTTTGAGCAGCCATGATCAAGGAAAGCTGTAACTTGTGAGGAGTTGTTTGCTAAAGGAGATGCTTTGATTTTTGTTTTAAGAGTGGTGTTTAATGAAGACTCAATCTTTGTTATTTATAGAGTTGGATGACTAAAAAGTAATCTTGTTAGGTAGAAGTGGTGCATTAAAAATTGTGTAGTGTGGAGAGCATAAGTCTTAGTGGCAGCTTCTTTCTTAGCTGATTGCTTGCTTTCTCAGATCTTGCATTGGATTGCACCTTACAAACTTCTATTTGGTACTAATAAAAAAAGGAGGGACTGTGCCTTCCACAAGAAAAGTGATGAGTTTTGGCATTAGAGTATAGTAAAGCACTTGAAATAGAGATATGTAGGACATACTTATTTGGTATATAAAAACGATGGAGTGTGCTCACCACACTAAGGCTGAGAAGGCGGAGATTGTACTAGTATACCAGGAAGTGAGCCAACTGAAAGCCCTTGCTAAAAACATGTACTATTCAACTGAATTTTCACAATCTAATCGGATTTCTTTCAGATATGCGAATTAGATGGTAGTTATTTTAATTGCATTTCATATCTAACTGTTGTCCTTGTTTCAGCCACCTTGATAAGTAATTAAGAATATGACAATATTGGTAGGGCATCATCATGATTTGTGATTGATCATGATGCCAGCAGCATTTTGCTTTTAGAGAAATTTGTACAAAAGTTACCTAATGTTTGAACCTGCTCAACATGGCAACAAAAAAGGGCCACTTAAACATGCATTGCTGCATTGGAAAGCACCTCAGAGGTTTCAATTTGGCACTAAACAATAGAAGGGAGTGTGGCTTCCACAGGAAAGGGGATGAGTTATTACATTAGATTATTCCTAGGAGTGTGCCATCCACATAAAGGCAACAGATTTTGCATTATCAAACTAAGGTAAGTGCTTTGCATGGTTCAGCATATATTGGGATTAAACCAACCTTCAAGAAAATTAGCTAGCTTTTAGTTCTTTTTATGCAGTTAATTAATGTTGGCATTTTCATTGGAGCAAAAGACTTTATTATGTCTATTATCATTATAGTTAAAATCAGCCAAAATAGATTCACTTGAGAGTTTGATTGATTCTCTTTTTAGGCTAAGAACTCCTAATATCATTTATGCCAAATGACATAATCATAAAGACTAACTCAGAAAACTTCATGCTATTTTTTGTTTGACTGGTTTATACAATTTTCGTGTACTCTCCTTGTCACCATTTTGAACAAAAATAACACTAAATTCAACGTGCCTGTAAACTTGACAGATTTCATGAAGTACTTTTTTTTTTCTTCTTTTTGTAATTCAAAATGACCTAATTTTGAAAGCTAGACATATTTAGATGGCTTTTTGACCTTTGCAGAAGGGGTCTGCGAGTATGGTATGTTGTATAGGAAAGCACTTCCTTGAACAGAAATATTGAAAAGGCAGTTACACTTTAAATCCACTAACTAACGTACGCCATATTCATAATGTGTCAGCACTCTTTCTTTTATCAAACATATGCTGTCCTAGGCCTGATAGACTGTTAGCCCCCTCAAGATTGGACAATTAAGATATGTAGTAAGTCTTTTGGAAATGGAAATGGAAAATGGAAGAGTTAATTTTCACATGGTAGAACATAGAAGGTCGTAAAATTTTTGTTGAGAACAAATGAGAGTCTTTTAGAATTGTGTTTTAAGTCCCTCAATGAACCTCATGATGCAACAGACTTTTCATCACAATGACGGACAATGATTACTTGTTATAATCTACTTTAGTATTACGGGGCATAAAAAGATGGCTGCAGAATTTAAGCCATTGCAATACAAGGAATTGGGACCTGTCATCATTGGCTTAGCAAACAAGTCTTGGCTGGATAGTAGCAAATTATCCTTTGTTTGAGCATGTTTTAAGTCCTTCAATGAACCTGATGATACAACAGATATCTCATCATAGTGACAAACTACTCACTATGTCTAGTTAAGATTATGAAAAATAGGACCCTTCCATAATATGAAAGAGTACTAGTGCGGTAAAGGGGTGGCTACTGTAACAATAATCAAATCATGATGAATCTTGTTATTAACGAACTTGTTGGGACATTGGACACAAATAACATGAATAGTTACAAAAATACTCATATAGCCGAACCCAACTTTGTTTGAGATTGAGTATAGTTGAGTTACTTAGCTTCAATTGAAATGTTAGATGATCGATTAGATTATGCCTAGCATATCATGAATAACTCAAAGCATGTATGCCATAACTAGTCCTTTCTGTAGGAAAATCAATAAACATTTAGAGCATGCTTCACTGTATTATTGCACGAAAGGGTGTTTGCAGTACAAATTTCTTATAAAGATGATACTACTCTACCACAAGGGAGAGTAGCATAAAGTTCTAATCACATTTCCAGGCCAGTAGAACCAATCAGCTTAGTAAGCCCAAAGGTAATGGCCATAGCCATCCAGCCACCAATTAGGACTCTGGCACAAGACTTCACCATAGGCGTTTTGCCCAAAAAAGCACCAATTCCGCCAAATGCCAACAACGCCAAGCTCACTGCAGCCACAATTACAGCCAGCCTCACCTTATGATCTGCTATAAATGCAGCAGCAAGAATTGGCACAATGGCACCCAATGAAAATGCAATAGACGAGGCTACAACTGCTTGTAATGGATTTGGCAGTTGTTCCTTGTTACCTTCTTCTTCTTGTTGTTGATGGTCTTGGTTCTGTCCTCGTGTTGTTTTGTCTCTCTTCATTTGAGCTAGCTCTATGTCTAGTTGAGAGTAGACAGAGACAAACTCTCCTATGGCCATGCTACAAGCACCTGCGAACAACCCTGCAAAGCCAATAAGTATCATGGCTTTAACGTCTTTTTGAACAGCTCCAACACCCATCATCAAGGATGCAATTGACACTAATCCATCATTGGCTCCTAATACAGCGGCTCGAAGCCACTGTGCTCTTTGAGAGTAGTCAAATTCCTCTTCAGGAATTTGGTTTTGGTCATCATAATGGTCTTTAGGAATGCTAATTTCGACTTGGTTTTGAGCAGCCATGAATCAAGTAGTAACTTCAGAGAAATTGCCAGCTAAAGTAGGATCCTTTTTTTCTTCTTTCAAGATGAGTGTTTAATGAAGACTTGCTCTTTATTATTTATAGAGTAAGATGACTAAAATAAAAGAACTGGCTAGAAGTGGTGCCATAAAAAATTGTGTCGTGTGGAGAGCACAAGGCTTAGTGGCAGTTTTTGCTTTCCTTACCTAATTGCCTGCTTACTCAATTCTTGCATTTGTTCTGCCCCCGTATCTGTTGTAGTGTAAAATAGATTCACTTTTTTCCGGTAGTTCTGATCTCTTTTCCATTAAAGATGGGCTTGTGATGTCTTCAAAGGAAGTGTCTCATCTTACTATTTTCGTTTTTTTTCCTTTGAAGACTTATAAGTAACATGATTCTGGGATATTAAACGTGAGCTCTATTTAGGTGGTCAATACAGCTTAGAATGTTTCACTGTTAAGAATAGGCCTAGTTTTTGTATTTAGAGGAAAAAATAATTTTGAAAGGAAATGCAATGCCAACTGAGAGCCCTTGCTAAAACATATATTCAACTGAATTTTCACAATCTAATTGGCTTCTTCAGATATATGACAACCGTTAATTACTTTCATGGTAAGAGAGGCAGACGAATTACTGCATTTCATAAATAATAGTTGTCCTTGTTGCAGCCATCATTGATAAGTAATACTCCTATTAACAATATCTCGGTATTTAGCAGGGTACCATTATAATTTGTGATTGATCATGTTGCAGCAGCGTTTTGCTCTTAATAGAGAAATTTGTCAAAAGTTACCTAATGTGTTTGAACCTGCTCAACATGGCACCAAAAAAGGGCCACTTAAACATGCATTGCTGCATTCGACAGCACCTCAGTTTTCAACTTGGTACTAAACAATAGAAGGGAGTGTGGCTTCCACAGGAAAAGTGATGAGTTATTTCATTAGATTATTCCTGGAAGTGTGCCGTCCACATAAAGGCAACTATTTTTGCATTAACAAATTAAGGTAAGTGCTTTGCAATGTTCAGCATATAGTGGGACTAAATCAAGCTTTAAGAAAATTAGCTAGCCTTTAGATCATTTATGCAGTTAACTAATGTTGGAATTTCATTAGACCAAATGACTTGATGCTATTATCATTATAATTAAGATCATCCAAACTAGATTCACTAGAGAATTTGATTGATTCTTTTCTTTGGCTAAGAACTCTTAATAACATTTATTCCAAATGACCGTAACAAAAAAAACTAACTCAAAAATTTTCATGCTAACTTTGTGTCACTGATTAGTTTAAACAATTTCCATGTACTCTCATAAACACCATTATGAACTAGAGATAACACTATATTCAAAATTGATAGATCTCATGCAGTACTGTTTATACAGTTTATACTCTTGAAAGCCAGACTTGTTTAGATGGCTTTTTGACCTTTCCAAAAGGAGTCGTGAGAATGCATTGTTGTATAGGAAAGCACTTCCTTGAACAGACATATTGGAGATATTTCAAGCACTATATATATATTTTGGTGAGGTGTTATTTCGACATTAAAGGCTAAAGCAAAATATTAGAGTATTTCAAGAAGTGTGCCATTCACATAAATGCCACAAGCTCTTAATAAAAAAACAGTTAAAAAAACCTGATCCAGAATCAAAAGGAAGTTATACTCTTTTGACCATACTTTAAATCCACTAACTAGCGCTACCTTAATAATGTGTCTGCACTATTTCTTTTATCAAAAATCTAATGTCCTAGGCATGGTAGATTGTGTAATAGACATCCAGTTGAGAATTTCAGGCTGTGTTTGGGACTGTAATGTTTGGACTAATGTACTTATGGAACACTTCAGTAGATTTCAAGTGATTAAATACTATTGGTATTCTCTCAAAGTTGATTTATGCGGAAAGCTAAACTATCGAGCTTTCACCACCAATTGGCTGTTGCGGACAATCTTGAAACTGGCACAGAAGCTAACCATGGCTGATAATTATCTTCCTTTGTCTAGACTGTCTGGAATTAGTTTGATGAATTATATATGCTGTGGTGAAATGTTAACTCCACCTATGCTCGAAGAGCATGGCCGGCCGGTCCCAAGTCCAAATACTAATACAAGACTAATCACATCATGACGAATCCTCTTATAAATGAATTTGTTGGGGAATTGAGCACGAATAGAACGGAGTAGTTACAAAAAGTTTCATAACTGACCCCAACTTTATTTGAGATTGAGGCTTTAGTTTGATTATTTAGTTTATCTGAAATGTTAGATTACGTGAGTAGATGATGCCTAAGAATATCGTGAATAAGTAGAAGATTGTGTGCCATAGCTAATATTTTCTAGTAGGAAGATCATTATCAATTCTTCACAATATCATTACACAAAAGGTGCAATTTTCTTAACAGATGAGACTAAACTAGGACAATAAACAGGAGGATAAAGTTCCAATCACATCTCCAAGCCACTAGAGCTAATTAACTTTGTAAGCCCAAAGGTAATGGCCATAGCCATCCATCCACCAATTAAAACTCTAGCACAAGACCTCAGCATAGGAGTTCTGCCCAAAAAAGCACCAACTCCTCCAAATGCTAGCAATGCCAAGCTCACTGCAGCCACAATCACAGCCAGCCTCACCTTATGATTTGCTATAAATGCAGCAGCAAGAATTGGGACAATGGCACCCAATGAAAATGCCATAGCCGAGGCTATAGCTGCCTGAAATGGATTTGGCAGTTGTTCCTTGTCACCTTCTTTTTGTTGTTCCTGATCCTGTCCTTTTGTATTGTCTCTCTTCAGTTGAGCTAGCTCTATATCTAGTTGAGAATACACAGAGACAAACTCTCCTATGGCCATGCTACAAGCACCAGCGAACAACCCTGCAAAGCCAATAAGTATCATGGCTTTAACGTCCTTTTGGACAGCTCCAACACCCATCATCAAGGATGCAACTGAGACTAATCCATCATTTGCTCCTAACACAGCGGCTCGAATCCATTGTGCTCTTTGAGAGTAGTCAAAATACTCTTCAGGGGCTTGGTCTTGGTCATGATTGTGGTCTTTAGGAATGGTAATCTGAACTTGATTTTGAGCAGCCATGATCGAGGGAAGCTGTAACTTGTGAGGAGTTGTTTCCTAAAGGAAATGTTATGTTATTGTCTTTTAAGATGGGTGTTTAATGAAGACTCAATCTTTGTTATTTATAGAGTTGGATGACTAAAAAGTAATCACGTTTGCTAGAAGTGGTGCATTAAAAAATTGTCTAGTGTGGAGAGCATAAGTCTTAGTGGCAGCTGCTTTCTTTGCTGATTGTCTGCTTTCTCAGTTCTTGCATTGGATTGCACCTTACAAACTTCTATTTAGAACTAATAAAAAAAGGAGGGACTGTGCCTTCCACAAGAAGAGTAATGAGTTTTGGCATTAGAGTATAGTAAAGCACATGAAATAGAGATATGTAGGACATACTCATTTGGTATATAAAAAGGGTGGAGTGTGCTCACCACGCTAAGGCTGAGAAGGCAGAGATTGTACTAGTATACCAAGAAGTGAGCCATCCTATAAAGGCTACAAGCTTTCTTATTCTTAAATCCATTGTTTTAATAAAGTTACTCCCACCAAAAAATGTTATAATCCACTAAACAGCTACCTCATATTACGGAAGTCCTGCGATCAGTCTATCAATTTTTTATTTTACTTTATGTTTAACCCTTTCCTCTTGATGGTAATGCTTATTACGTTCAACTCACATGTTGAAAGAAAATACAAAATATGGATAGCTCTCTTGCTGATTGTCTGTTTTCTGAACTGTTGCTTCTGTTTAATTAGAAATCAGTGAAATGTTTCAGAAATAATGTACAGTTCATGTTTCTCTGGATCGTGGCCTTTCACGTTTAGGTTTATTCAAGTTTTGGCTATGCTAGTCATGTAAACAAATTCAGATAATACAACTTCAAGTCTATCCGCGCCTTTCTTTAACGAGCAATGGCAGTGAATCTAACAAGACCAATTCGAGAAAAGTTGGAAGTGTTAATGAAAACTGGAGTACTGTTTTTTTTTCCCCTTTTTTACTGTACTTCAAAATGACCTAATTATGAAAGCTAAAACTGTTCAAATGGCTTTGTGACTTCACAAAAAGGAGTTTGTGAGAATGCATTGTTGTATAGGAAAGCACTTGGTTGAACAAAGATATTGGAGATATAAGTTCCAGTGCAGTGTGATTAGGACATTAAAAGCTAAAGGAAAATATTAGAGTATTCCAATAAGTGTGCCATCCACACAAAGGCAAGAAGCTCTTCCATTTTCTTTTATATTTTCTGATCCAGAATAAGAAGGAAATTACACTCTTTTGACCATAAAACATTACTAAATCCATTAACGAACAGTATTTGTCCTAGGCCTGATACGTGGAAATATTTTGGAAAACGTAGAAAACTTAAGAATTCGAATTTTCACATGGTTGAAGGTGTATTAAGATAACTTAAAAGTATGTTGGCATTGATTTTTAAGTCCTTCAATGAGCCTCATGATGCAACAGAGTTCTCATCACAATGACGGACAGTGATTACTCATTCTAATCTACTTTAGGATTACGGGGCATAAGATGATGGCTGCTGAATTTAAGCCATTTGATGTTTGGCATTTTATGCCTATATTTCTGATACAACCTTGGGAGAACCACACCCCAAAAGCTAGCTATTAAGGTGGGAGAGCCCAAGGCTATATAAACCCCACAGCAGCCCCCCATTTGGCCGATGTGGGACTCAAGTCCCATACCTTGCAATAGTTCATAACAAACCACCACGCTCCGCATCCGTCGTCCTCGACGGCTGTGCGCTAGACACTTTCTAGCCCCGGGCGAACACTGCAATGCCGGCGTCACCATCCAAGGCACGGTGTACGGAGGGTGGTGGGTGGCTCTGATACCATTGATACAACCTTGGGAGAACCACACCCCAAAAGCTAGCTATTAAGGTGGGAGAGCCCAAGGCTATATAAACCCCACAGCAGCCCCCCATTTGGCCGATGTGGGACTCAAGTCCCATACCTTGCAATAGTTCATAACAATTTCCTTAATATTTCCTCACGTTTTAGTACCTTATTCGCTCGTTTTATAGCTTGTGACTGTGGTTTTACACTGATTTTATGTCGTGTGTATGTAGGTTGTTATGAAGTGTAATTGGAGCTTTTAAGAGCATGATTGAGCAAGAAAAGATTGGATTTTGATTGAGGATTGGATCGAGCACACGAAGGCACGACACGAGCGAGCAAAGGAGCGAGAAAACACGAAAATTGGCATGGCGCTGTAGGGCATGCCCCGCGGGCCCCACCGCGCCCAGTGTCCCTGCGCGTTTTCTTGTGCGACGCAGCCCAAAAGCGTGAGACTTTCGACGTCTTCTGCCTAGTGTTGCGCGATCGGGGGCGCGGGGCGCCCGTTATGGCGCCCCTGGAGCGAATTTTGACTTCCTATTTCGTCTAGGATTGGGTCTAACTTATTACTAGGTGTTTGTAAACTCTATAAATACTCTTTTACTTAGTTTTTCATAGGAGTTGAGACTTTGGAGCAAATTGGAGAGCTCATAACATCAAGACAAGGGTTTTTCTTCCTTCCATTAATCTATTACATCATTATTTCATTATTACATCAATTCCTTGTGTTGTTATTATGAGTATGCGTGGCTAAACCTATCGTTCTAGGGTTAGAGTATTACATGAAGGTTGATTGTTTGCATATTGATTTCCATTAATTGAATCCCATTACGGGTTACTTATTCTTTCTTGATTTCACTTGTGTAATTGTCAGGGCCCGATTATTACGCATTATCTATGGTTTTTAGATTGAACTCGAAAGAGGGAATTTAATTACGTAATAAGAAAGAATAGGACTAGTTTGTGAACCCGGGCATCGGGGAACCAATTTGTGAGTAGGATAGACATATACTTGCTCGCCTAGTTTAACTAATTACAGAATTCGTTAATGCGTGCACGTGATTCAACCCATAGACATATAGGGATTGGAGTAGCCTGCATAGACCGTGAAGAACTGAAAGGTTTTCACGGGTACAATTAATCTGTTAGTTAGTAACCCGGGATTTAAGAAGTGGAATCAATTGGAAAACTCAACTGGATTGTTCGTAACTCTGACCCTGGACCGTCTCCTTATTACTGATAACAACCAAGTCTTGCTCCATTGTTTGAATTCACTTCTACCATTTAATTACTGTTCTTTAGTTAACAAAACTCTCACTATTGGAAAAAGATCCCTGAATAGTTTAAATAAATTGTTTGCTAGAACTCGGTCTGCATAGTCCTCGTGGAAACGATACTCATCTTATCACTTTATTACTTGTCGACCACGTATACTTGCGTGTGCGTTTGGGAGCAACAAGTTTTTGGCGCCGTTGCCGGGGACTAATTATTGACTGATTTCTTTTTGAACAGTTTATTACTTACTATTCAGGTTTAATTTTTGTTTTGAGTTTTGTGCTGTTTCAGGTATTAGGTCCTGCTCGATCTTTACCTACAGGAATGGCAGAAGACCAAGCTTTAGCTGTGCGAGATGTTGCTCTCCCCAGCCTGGAGGGAGTAGCATCGAGCATAGTTAAGCCCGCTATCACCGGGGGATTTGAGATTAAGTCCGGCATGATTCAGTTGCTGCATGTGACTGGACAATATGGTGGATTACTTCATGAGGATCCGCAGCAACACATTCAGAACTTTCTGGAGATCAGTGATACTTATACACCAGCGGGTGTTCCTACTGATTATGTTCGCTTGACGTTGTTCCCGTTTTCACTGATTGGGGCAGCAAAGAAGTGGTTAAAGGCTGAAAAGTCTGGGTCTATCACTACTTGGGAGGATTTGGCTAAGAAGTTCTTGGTTAAATTTTATCCGTCTGCCAAGACAGCCCGGCTGAGGAGCGAAATTATGTCCTTCAGACAGTTAGAAGGAGAATCCTTGTATTCAGCCTGGGAGCGATTCAAAGCTCTATTGAGAGATTGTCCACACCACAACCAATCCAATGAGGTTGTTGCACACACTTTTGTTGAGGGGCTGAACCAACACACTAAGATCGTGGTTGATGCTGCTGCTGGAGGTCAAGTACTGGCCTTAAATTTTGATCAGATTTATGATTTACTTGACAAGTTTTCGCAGAGCAATCCTGATTGGCAGGGAGATGGTAGAGCTATTACGCAGAAACCTGCAGGGGTACTTCAGTTAGATGCAGTTTCAGAGCTAAGGGCGAGGATGGATGCTATTTCCAATCAAATTAGCAAGTTAGCTCTGCAAAAGGCTCAGCAACCAGTGGCTCCAGTGCAACAACTCCAGAGCTTTTGTGAGGTTTGTGGTCAAGACCATGCTACAGAGGTTTGCTCTTCTAATCCAGAGTCAGTTTATTACGTGGGTAATCAAAACAGGCTGCAGGGTCAAAACCAGTTTGGTAATGGTTATTATCAAGGCAATACGAGAGCCCCGAATAATTACCACCCACTTCCAGCTCCACCACAGCAGGTTAGTAGTTCAGTTGAAGATATGCTAAAGCAAATAATGGCAGGCCAGCAGAGAATGATAGCTGACACTGCAGCCCATGCACAAGCCATACATGATCTTGCCAATGCTCAAAAGAACTTGGAGCACCAGTTGGGACAGTTGGTGGGAGAAAGAAGCACTGTTAAAAAAGAGCCTGAACAATGTCTTGCAGTGACCTTAATTGAAGGTGGAGAGCTGGTGGCCAAGTCCGAGGAGAGAGCTGAAATAGAAAAAGTTGAAAAAGTGGAGAAGGTAAAGAAGAAAGAAGAGAAAAAGGAGGCACCTCTGCCACCTCCACCATTCCCACAGAGACTTATACCATTGAAGGATCTGGCCCAGTATCAAAAATTTGTGAGTATGTTGAAAGAACTTCAAGTTAATATTCCTTTGACTGATGTGTTTGAATTGATGCCATCCTTTGTGAAGTTCTTAAAAGAAATTTTAGTCAAGAAGAAGAAGCCTCAAGAGATAGATACAGTTGAGTTAGTTGAGGAGTGTAGCACAATCTTGAGCAAGCTACCTCCAAAACTTCAAGATCCTGGGAGGTTTACTATTCCTTGTACCATTGGAGGGCATAATATCACTGGTGCCTTGTGTGATTTGGGTGCGAGCATAAATCTCATGCCTCTGTCTGTTTGCAAAAGGTTAGGGCTAGGAGCAATCAAGCCCTCTTCAGTTACTCTTAAGATGGCAGATGGATCTCTCACTCACCCTGATGGTAAGTTGGAGGATGTGTTGCTAAAAGTTGGTAAGTTTACATTCTCTGCTGATTTTGTAGTCCTAGATTATGAAGAGGACCGAGAAGCTCCAATCATTTTGGGGAGACCATTCTTAGTCACCTCGAAGGCAATTATTGACATGGAGCTGGGTGAGATGACTGTTAGAGCGCATGGAGAAAAGGTTACTTTCAAGGTTTATAATGAGAAGGAGCACATAGCTAAGGTTGAAGAGTGCTCTATGATTGAATGTGTCAAACAAGAAGATGGAAGTAAACCACATGTGAAGTTGAAGATGGGTTCTCTAAAAGAAGGGAAGAAAGTAAAAGTTCGGCGTAAGAAGAGAAGACATAAAGGCTGGAAGTGAGCTAAAAGTGTCGTCGTGCCACGACGTTAACTAAGGCGCTTCTCGGGAGGCAACCCGAGTTTGTACTTGTATTATTTTATTTATAGTGTCACGTAGTTGTTGTTTTTCCTTGGATTGCAGGTTCATGTAATGTCGAGGCTAAGTGTGGGGTGTCCTCACCCTTGCCTAATGTTGATAATCTGTTGGGGGAAGTCTGAGTACCTCATACGATATGGAAGCTTGGAGGATGCTAGCACCAAGGACTAGAATCTTCAGGGAAGTTTTCTTTACCTTGCGCTTGCTTAGTTTTAGCACTGAGGACAGTGCTTAGTTTAAGTGTGGGGTGGGGGACTACCCTTTATTTTTGAGGTTAGGGATGCATGTACCATAGGATTTTTCTTTTGTCACTTGACTTTATTTTGATTTGTTTCTTGCTTTAATAAATGAAAAAAAAATTAGAAAACCAATGAAAAATTCCAAAAAGATTTTCCTTTTAGTTTAATTTTATTAGTGGTACATGTCATCCACCCCGTGGTTTTTCTTATGACCGCGGTTCTTTTCCACGGAGAGGCCTTTGAACCGGGTAGTTTTTATTTATTTTTTTTTTTTAGGATTAGGATAGTTAGTTATAGGTGGCCCTAGACGAAGGAATAGGTAGAATGCTAGGTGCCTTTGATTTGTTTGATACCGGTGGACTTGAATTGATTGCATGTACTATTTGTGGTGTCCTTGGGTTTTAATTTGATGCATGCCTAGAGGAAACATGGAACAACCCCCCTTGAGATGCTTGAGTCCGCTTGCTTGACTTGATTGTTAACCTTTGTGCATGAGTGCTTAAATTTCCACAAGTTGCATTCTAGATGCTTGGTTGAGAGTTGTTGATGGAGCCTTTTTGTGTGGACCATGTGTAATGTGTGTATGAGGCATAAATTTGTTTGCTCCATGTTTGCATATTAATGTCTAGAACTTGCCCCGTGTGTGTGCAAAGCGAAATCCTAGGTTTACTCTAGTTGGGAGATGATACAAGGCCTTCTTTTGTTAGCCTACCCTTACATATATACCTTGGAAAAATTGTTGTTGTGATTTCTTTGATCCTTTTTATTGGTACCCACACCCCGAGCCTACCCATTTGTTCTTAATTGACTCTTTTGGCCCTTTACTCCTTAAGCACTTTATTGATATTGTGTAGATGATTGGAGTTGTGGTTGGATGTTGGGAGGTTCTTGAGTGGAACTAATAAAGGGGAATACTTGTGAAAATTGTGAAGTAGTGGAAAACATTGGCAAGGATGGAAGTTAAGGAAATTGAGAAAAAAATGAAATTGAAAAAAGAAAAAGAAAAAATAGCAAAGAAAGAAAAAAATTGTGGAAAAAGAAATAAAAAGAGAAAAAGATATCCCTTCCTTGCTAGTGTGTGCTTAATAGAAAAATGCTACTTGTGAGAAGGTGTATGTGTGATAGTTGTTGATTGGGTGGCTTGTTGAGGATTGTGCTTAAATTAATTGTGATGTATTAAAGTGCTTAGGGAGGTAGTCACTATTACCATATGTATCCTACCCGCCCCTTAGCCTACATTACGACCTTTCTAAAGTCCTAGTTAATCCCGATTGGAGTGAGCTTACATTAGTGGAGTCCTACACTACGGGCAAGCCTATGGTACATTATGTGTGACATGTGAGACTTTCATGAGAGTGAGTGAATTCTTTCTATGCTATTGTCCCCATTCTATTCTTGATATTTATTGTTGTGTGTGATATTTGGGGGACACTCTCTTGCTTCATTTTGGTGAGGGCAGGTGGTTTGCATGAAATAGGTAAAGTTGATGGTTCTTGGTTGAGTAGATAGGTGTGATTTTATGGGAGCATGGTTGCATTAAGTTGAGTTTGTGCATTTGAGCTATTTTGGGGTGGTTGTTCTCATATTTTTGGTTTTGGTAAATTATTGGCATGGTGTAGATCCATAGTAGTCATGTGTGCATTGGTTCAATGGTCGGTATCAACCATAGTCATAGGCAGACCTGTTTTACCTAGGTTGGGAAGTTAGTTGTGACTTGCTCGAGGGCGAGCAAGGGTTCAAGTGTGGGGGTGGTGATGTTTGGCATTTTATGCCTATATTTCCTTAATATTTCCTCACGTTTTAGTACCTTATTCGCTCGTTTTATAGCTTGTGACTGTGGTTTTACACTGATTTTATGTCGTGTGTATGTAGGTTGTTATGAAGTGTAATTGGAGCTTTTAAGAGCATGATTGAGCAAGAAAAGATTGGATTTTGATTGAGGATTGGATCGAGCACACGAAGGCACGACACGAGCGAGCAAAGGAGCGAGAAAACACGAAAATTGGCATGGCGCTGTAGGGCATGCCCCGCGGGCCCCACCGCGCCCAGTGTCCCTGCGCGTTTTCTTGTGCGACGCAGCCCAAAAGCGTGAGACTTTCGACGTCTTCTGCCTAGTGTTGCGCGATCGGGGGCGCGGGGCGCCCGTTATGGCGCCCCTGGAGCGAATTTTGACTTCCTATTTCGTCTAGGATTGGGTCTAACTTATTACTAGGTGTTTGTAAACTCTATAAATACTCTTTTACTTAGTTTTTCATAGGAGTTGAGACTTTGGAGCAAATTGGAGAGCTCATAACATCAAGACAAGGGTTTTTCTTCCTTCCATTAATCTATTACATCATTATTTCATTATTACATCGATTCCTTGTGTTGTTATTATGAGTATGCGTGGCTAAACCTATCGTTCTAGGGTTAGAGTATTACATGAAGGTTGATTGTTTGCATATTGATTTCCATTAATTGAATCCCATTACGGGTTACTTATTCTTTCTTGATTTCACTTGTGTAATTGTCAGGGCCCGATTATTACGCATTATCTATGGTTTTTAGATTGAACTCGAAAGAGGGAATTTAATTACGTAATAAGAAAGAATAGGACTAGTTTGTGAACCCGGGCATCGGGGAACCAATTTGTGAGTAGGATAGACATATACTTGCTCGCCTAGTTTAACTAATTACAGAATTCGTTAATGCGTGCACGTGATTCAACCCATAGACATATAGGGATTGGAGTAGCCTGCATAGACCGTGAAGAACTGAAAGGTTTTCACGGGTACAATTAATCTGTTAGTTAGTAACCCGGGATTTAAGAAGTGGAATCAATTGGAAAACTCAACTGGATTGTTCGTAACTCTGACCCTGGACCGTCTCCTTATTACTGATAACAACCAAGTCTTGCTCCATTGTTTGAATTCACTTCTACCATTTAATTACTGTTCTTTAGTTAACAAAACTCTCACTATTGGAAAAAGATCCCTGAATAGTTTAAATAAATTGTTTGCTAGAACTCGGTCTGCATAGTCCTCGTGGGAACGATACTCATCTTATCACTTTATTACTTGTCGACCACGTATACTTGCGTGTGCGTTTGGGAGCAACACCATTGCAATACAAGGAATTGGGACCTGCCATCATTGGTTTAGCAAACAAGTCTTGGTTTGATAATAGCTAATTATCCTTGTTTGTCAGACATAGAAGTATAAGATTGACATCCAGTTGAGAATTTCAGACTGTTTGGCACTGCATTGTTCTTGGACTAATGTACTTATGAAACACTTTAGTAGATTTCAAGTGATTAAATACTATCTCAAAGTTGATTTATGTGGAAAGCTAAAATATCGAGCTTTCACCTCCAATTTTCTGTTGCAGACAATCTTGAAACTGTCATGGAAGCTAGTCAAGGTTGATTACTATTCTTTGTCTTGACTGTTCCGAATTAATTTGATGAATTATATATGCTTTGAAGAAATGTTAACTCTACCTATGCTCGAAAGCATGGCAGCTCCCAAGTCCAACTACTAGCGTCAAGACTAATCAGATCAGGATGAATCCTCTTATAAATTCATTTGTTGGGATGTTGGGCACGAATAGCACGGAGTAGTTACAGAAAGATTTATAACCGACCCCAACTTTATTTGAGATTGAGGCTTTGTTTTGATTTATTTAGTTTCAATGAAATGATAGGTTAAATGAATAGATGATGCTAGTCATATCGTGAATAAATAGAAGGTTGTGCGCTATAGCTAAGTTTTTTGCCATAGGATGATCATTATAAATTCTTTCACAGTATCATTACACAAAGGATACAATTTTCTTAACAGATGAGACTAAACTAGGACAAGAAACAGGAGGATAAAGTTCCAATCACATTTCCAAGCCACTAGAGCTAATTAACTTTGTAAGCCCAAAGGTAATGGCCATAGCCATCCATCCACCAATTAAAACTCTACCACAAGACCTCAGCTTAGGAGTTCTGCCCAAAAAAGCACCAACTCCTCCAAATGCTAGCAATGCCAAGCTCACTGCAGCCACAATCACAGCCAGCCTAACCTTATGATTTGCTATAAATGCAGCAGCAAGAATTGGGACAATGGCACCCAATGAAAATGCAATAGCCGAGGCTATGGCTGCCTGAAATGGATTTGGCAGTTGTTCCTTGTTACCTTCTTCTTCTTCTTGTTGTTGATGGTCTTGGTTCAGTCCTTCTGTTGTTTTGTCTCTCTTCATTTGAGCTAGCTCTATGTCTAGTTGAGAGTACACAGAGACAAACTCTCCTATAGCCATGCTACAAGCACCGGCAAACAACCCTGCAAAACCAATGAGCATCATAGCTTTAACGTCCTTTTGGACAGCTCCAACACCCATCATCAAGGACGCAACTGAGACTAATCCATCAGTTGCTCCTAACACAGCGGCTCGAAGCCATTGTGCTCTTTGAGAGTAGTCAAAATCCTCTTCAGGGGCTTGGTTTTGGTCATAATCATGGTCTTTAGGAATAGTAATTTGAACTTGGTTTTGAGCAGCCATGATCAAGGAAAGCTTTAACTTGTGAGGAGTTGTTTGCAAAAGGAGATGCTTTGTTTTTTGTTTTAAGAGTGGTGTTTAATGAAGACTCAATCTTTGTAATTTATAGAGTTGGATTGCTAAAAAGTAATCTTGTTAGCTAGAAGTGGTGCATAAAAAACTGTGTAGTGTGGAGAGCATAAGTCTTAGTGGCAGCTGCTTTCTTAGCTGATTGCATGCTTTCTCAGTTCTTGCATTGGATTGCACCTTACAAACTTCTATTTGGTACTAATAAAAAAAGGAGGGAGTGTGCCTTCCACAAGAAAAGTGATGAGTTTTGGCATTAGAGTATAGTAAAGCACTTGAAATAGAGATATGTAGGACATACTTATTTGGTAATGAAAAGGGTGGAGTGTGCTCACCACACTAAGGCTGAGAAGGCGGAGATTGTACTAGTATACCAGGAAGTGAGCCAACTGAAAGCCCTTGCTAAAACATAATTCAACTGAATTTTCATTTCTTTCAGATATGTGAATTAGATAATAACCGGTAGTTATTTTAATGGTAGAGAGGCAGTCTAATTGTTGCATTTCATATCTAATTGCTCTCCTTGTTACAGCCATCATTGATAAGTAATTAAAAATATCGCGGTATTGGGCAGGGTACCATCATGATTTGTGATAATCATGGTGGCAGCAGCATTTTGCTTTTAGAGAAACTTGTACAAAAGTTACCTAATGTTTGAACCTGCTCAACATGGCAACAAAAAAGGGCCACTTAAACATGCATTGCTGCATTGGACAGCACCTCAGACTTCAATTTGGCACTAAACAATAGAAGGGAGTGTGGCTTCCACAGGAAAGGGGATGAGTTATACATTAGATTATTCCTAGGAGTGTGCCATCCACATAAAAGGCAACAGATTTTGCATTAAATGGTAAGTGCTTTGCATTATTGGGATTAAACCAAGCTTTAAGAAAATTAGCTAGCTTTAAGTTCTTTTTATGCAGTTAATTAATGTTGGCATTTTCATTGGAGCAAATGACTTTATTATGTCTATTATCATTATAATTAAAATCAGCCAAAATAGATTCACTTGCGAGTTTGATTGATTCTTTCCTTTGGCTAAGAACTCCTAATAACATTTATTCCAAATGACAATAATCATTAATACAAACTCAAAATATTTCATGCTAATTTTTTGTCAGTGACTGGTTTAGAAAATTCCGTGTACGCTCCTAGTCCATTTTGAACAAAAAGATAGCTCTAAATGGCTTTTTGAAAGCTAGACGTATTTAGATGGCTTTTTGACCTTTGCAGAAGGAATGGATTGTTGTATAGGAAAGCACTCCTTGAACAGAGATGTTAAAGATATTTCAAGCAATATATAAATTTTGGTGCACTGTTATTTCGATGGTACAGGCTAAAACAAAATATTAGAGTATTCCAAGACGTGTGCCATTCACATAAACGCCACAAGCTCTTAAAAAAAAAATCGATCTGATCCAGAATGAAAAGGCAGCCTTTTGACCGTAAAACTTTAAATCCACTAACAGCATATTCATAATGTGACTGCACTCTTTCATTTATCAAACATATATTGTCCTAGGCCCGATAGATTGTTAGCCTTCTCAAGATTGGACAATTAAGATATGTGGTAAGTCTCTTGGAAATGGAAAAAGGAAGAGTTAATTTTCACATGGTAGAACTTAGAAGGTCGTAAAATTTTCGTTGAGAACAAGATGAGTGTCTTTTAGAATTGTGTTAAGTCTTTCAATGAACCTCATGATGCAACAGAGTTCTCCTCACAATGACGGACAATAATTACTCATTATAGTCTACTTTAGGATTATGGGGGCATTAAAAGATGGCTGAAGAATTTAAGCCATTACAATACAAGGAAATGGGACCTGTGATCATTGGTTTAGCGAACAAGTCTTGTTGGATAATAGCTAAATATCCTTGTTTGTCAGACATATAGAAGTAAAAGATTGACATCCAGTTGAGAATTTCAAACTGGTTGGGACTGCATTGTTTTTGGTCTAATGTACTTATGAAACACTTTAGTAGATTTCAAGTGATTAAATACTTATAACTTTCTCGGCCTTCTGGCTAAGATCAAGTGTAGTATTTGTTCTTATCAGTTATATGTGGGCTATCGGTCCACACGATATTAACTCAATTTTTCAAGGGGAAAGGTCCATCATGGTAGCTTGCTGCCTGGGCCTTTACGCTGTCGCCTAGGTGTTGCACTATAGCCCAGGCCTAGCGTACCCCACCCAAAAAAAAGTGATTAAATACTTTCTCAAAGTTGATTTATGTGGAAAGCTAAAATATGAGCTTTCACCTCCAATTTTCTGTTGCAGACAATCTTGAAACTGTCATGGAAGCTAGTCAAGGTTGATTACTATTCTTTGTCTTGACTGTTCCGAATTAATTTGATTAATTATATATGCTTTATGAAATGTTAACTCCACCAATGCCTGAGGAGCATGGCCCCTCCCAAGTCCAAATACTAGCGTAAAGAGTGCTCAGATTATGATGAATCCTCTTATAAATGAATTTGTTGTGATATTGGGCACGAATAGCATGGAATCGTTACAGAAAGATTTATAACCGACCCCAACTTTATTTGAGATTGAGGCTTTAGTTTGATTTATTTAGTTTCAATGAAATAATAGGTTAAGTGAGTAGATGATGCCTAGTCATATCGTGAATAAGTAGAAGGTTGTGCGCCGCCATTGCTAAATCTTTTGCAGTAGGAACATCATTATAAATTCTCACACAGTATCATTACACAAAGGATACAATTTTCTTAACAGATGAGACTAAACTAGGACAACAGACAGGAGGATAAAGTTCCAATCACATTTCCAAGCCACTAGAGCTAATTAACTTTGTAAGCCCAAAGGTAATGGCCATAGCCATCCATCCACCAATTAAAGCTCTGGCACAAGACCTCAACATTGGAGTTCTGCCCAAAAAAGCACCAACTCCTCCAAATGCTAGCAATACCAAGCTCACTGCAGCCACAATCACAGCCAGCCTCACCTTATGATTTGCTATAAATGCAGCAGCAAGAATTGGGACAATGGCACCCAATGAAAATGCAATAGCCGAGGCTATAGCTGCCTGAAATGGATTTGGCAGTTGTTCCCTGTCACCTTCTTTTTGTTGTACCTGATCCTGTCCTTTTGTATTGTCTCTCTTCAGTTGAGCTAGCTCTATATCTAGTTGAGAATACACAGAGACAAACTCTCCTATGGCCATGCTACAAGCACCGGCGAACAACCCTGTAAAGCCAATAAGTATCATGGCTTTAACGTCCTTTTGGACAGCTCCAACACCCATCATCAAGGATGCAACTGAGACTAATCCATCATTTGCTCCTAATACGGCAGCTCGAAGCCATTGTGCTCTTTGAGAGTAGTCAAAATACTCTTCAGGGGCTTGGTCTTGGTCATGATTGTGGTCTTTAGGAATGGTAATTTGAACTTGGTTTTGAGCAGCCATGATCAAGGAAAGGTATAACTTGTCAGAAGTTGTTTGCTAAAGGAGATGTTTTGTTTTTTCTTTCAAGATGGGTGCTTAATGAAGACTCAGTATTTGTTGTTTATAGAGTTGGATAAATAAAAAAGGTAATCATGTTAGCTAGAAGTGGTGTGTTAGTTAAAAAATTGTGTAGTGTGGAGAGCACAAGTCTTAGTGGCATCTGCTTTTTTAGCTGATCGCCTACATGCTCTGATCTTGCATTGGATTGCACCTCACAAACATCTACTATTTGGTACCTAAAATATAGATGGGACTGTGCCTTTCACAAGAAAAGTTATGAGTAGGACAACACTTGCATAAAATAGAGGTATATGGGACATACATATTTGGTGTATATAAAATGGTGGCGTGTGCTCACCACACTAAGGCTGAGAAGGAAGATTATACTAGTATCTAGCATCCATATAAAGGCCACAAGCTTTTTATTTCTTAAATCCAGGGTTTTAACTTTTGATAAAGTTACTCCCACCAAAAAATTGTTAGAATCCTCTAAACAGCTACCGGCTCATGTTACAAAAGTCATGCTGTCAGTCGACCTATTTTTATTTTTATTTTATGTTTTACCCTTTCCTCGTGATCGTAATATGGTATTACGTATTACATACAATTTAAATGTTGAAAGAAATCACATACTATGGTTCACATATGTTATGACAGGGAACTACAAACTTCACAGTAATAAAGATAGCTTTGCTTGCTGATCATCTGTTTTCTGAATTCTTGCTTTTCAGAAAGAATGCACAATTCATGTTGCCTCTGGGTGCTCACCTTTCACATTAATGTTATTCGACTCTTTGGCAAAGTTAGTCATGTAACTGGAATCAGATAGTACAACTTAAGTCTATGTGATTTTTACATTGTATAGATATTTGGAAGCGCCTTTAACAAAAAATAGATACATTTTTTCTAATTTATTGTATATAGACATTTAGACTTATGTAGGTATCTTTTATTAGCCATTTTTAAAGACAGATTTATAACTCTCCTCTAAGCGTGCCTACTTTTGTAGGAACTCGCGTTTTTCTTTTTCACTGCATTTACTATTTTTTCAGAATCTCAATTAATTACTCATTTACCTTGTGAGTTACCTTATTTAAACTGATAACTTCCCCTATTTAATGCCTATTTTTGTGGGATATGTGATTGACAGCTTTTGTTAATGCATATCATTTAATAATGATCTGATAATAACTAATTAAAACACACGATTTTATCTCCTAATATTAAGGTAATATGTCAATCAAGTGGTAAATGAAAAGTTAAAAAAATTCAAAACCAAATACATGAGACTTTTCATCTAACAACAGTTTTCTCGCTTTATCTTGGAATTGTAAACCGAAAACCCCTTCAGTAAACTGAGCATTTCCATCTTCTTCTCTACAGTCTAGTATTCCTTGCATATTACTGATATTCATTTATATAATGTGAATACTTGCATATACAGTATATAGTTGTTGCATATTACCTTGCATATATGGTATACCTTGCATATTTTTGAACAATATCTCTTTCAATTGCATACGTATTGAATAAATTGATGAATATATTATGGTGAATATATTTGCGTGTGTTATGGTGAATATATTTGCGATATATTTGGTAAAAAATAAATCAGTAGCATTGGATATATATTTAGAAGAGATTGTGGATTACGTGACTTGTGGGACTCCTTAAATGTAGGATTTGCTTTTATTACGTGTGTTTAAAACATAATTAACGCAGCTTTGTTAGGATAAAGGATACACATAAACCTATTTATTAGCATCTTTTTGGCTAGCCATTGTTGTATATTAATTGTGTCTATTAAACTGTAGGGTCATGTTATATATTTGGTTAGATATGAAATTTTTCCTAAGTCTATCTAGGGCCGGCCCAAGGGTAAAGCAGCTAAGTCAGCTGCTTTAGGCCCCTCACTTCTTAGAGCCCCCAATTTTTGCAAAACTAGACCTATATCTGTATTAAAGTTTAAAGGGAGATTTACAAATATATACAATCGTAACACCAAAATTACAAAAAATACCATCAGTATTCTATTTTACAAAAAATACCAATATTTTTTCACACATTATATACAAAAATCAACAAAACTAATAAATTAGGGTTCATCCTTCTTCCTACTGCCCCCCCCCCCCACTACTGCTACCACCCCGGGCGGCGGCGGCGGCATCCAGCACCAGTTTTTTTTTTTTTTTTTTTTTTTTTTGTGTTTTTGAATCTAAAAAATGAAATACACATGAATACACATATAAACATTGATTTTTTTTGAAATTAAAGTTAGAAAATACATATAAACAAAAATACATGTAAATACACAAAAAAAAAATGTGTTATACATATACTAAACACACACATACATACACGAATCTACAGACCTACAAACGAAACATACAAATTTATGTGTGTGATATTTATTACTTGACATACACACAAAAATACATACAAAAAATACAAATAGATGCTCGGATATACACGTTCATACAGTGATATAAACGTACATACACTTGTGTGCTGAAAATTATTACATGTATATACACGAACATACAGATACATACACTTGCAGATCTGAATTTGAATGTATATATTCAAATGCAAAAAAAAAAAAAAAAAAAAAAAAAAAGAAGAAGAAGAAGAAGCAGATCTGAACTTGTATTAACAAAATACATATGTATACATAAAAATACACACATAAAATGAAAAAAAAGAAAAAAAGAGGAGAAGATCGGAAAAGAGCGGAGCAGATCTGCTCCACCGCGGCGGCGACCGGCGAGGGGCGTGGGGAACGGCGGGAGAGTGGGGTGGTTGGGTGGGTGGGTGGAGGAGAGGAGAGATAGCGAGAGGGAGAAGTTAGGGTTTTGGGTAGAGAAGGAAGAAAGGAAATGAAAATTTGTATATTTTATAAAATGTGAAAAAGTGTTGGTATGTAGGGTAATTATTTAAAAATATCGATATTTTCTGTAATTAAGTGGTTTAGTATGTCAATTAGCTTAAAAATGTCAAGTTTAAAACAAGACCTATATATGTATTGAAGTTTAAAAAACAGAAAGCCAGACCTATAAAATACTCAGTATGGAAAGTTATGTTTGGTAATATTATTTTCCAACTAAAACTTAGTATTAATTATTTATAACTATATTTTGTAGGCATATATTGTGTTTTTAATTATTGTTTTTACTAGAATTTTACTATGTTAACTAGAAAAAATTACTAAAAAGGAGTTATTAATAACTTTGCATCTTTTTCTTTCTCACCCGGTATCTGAACCTATATTGAAGCCCGACTAATTTGGATTCGTAATGGGATATCCCAGTAAAGAATTATTAACAACTTTACATCTCAAAAAGCTAGAAAGATTTTTTTAAATTAAAAAAGGCCAAGGCTTCTCGATGAAAATTGGCTTTAGGCCACCAAATTTATCGGGCCGCCCCTTAGCAGGACCTTAAGAGCAAAAAAAAAGGAATTGTAGAGAACGGCAAACAGTTATTATACCATAAAGGGATCTGTTGAGGTGGTTGCAATTTCTTCGCCGTAAATTAGAGATCTCGAGTTATAATTTTGAGAACATGAAAGTTTTTAGTAAAAAGCACTTTATCACCTTAATAGACCCACTTATAAATTCGAATTAAGCGGTTTAGTGTTAAATAAAAAAAAATAACGGAGTTGCAAGTAATATTACACCTCTTCTATCCATGGTTCAGAAAACAGTTGACAAGCGGCAGTCATTAAAGCTTAACCCCTTATAGACAGGCATAAGGTTGCTCAAGAAGTTAGGCCAATACCTCTTCCATCGCCACCCCTACTATTCAAATTCCAATCTAGAGAGCAACCCTCAGCTAGTTCTGGTATCGTTAGGCTTCATTGCAATTAAAGCAGTCGCCATCGATAATTCGGATACTGTTAGGGCTTCCATAGGCTAGTGCACAACTCTCTAGGCTTCTGCTTAATAGGTGGCTCATGTTGCTTTCTTAATAAATTCACATGAAGATAGGGGCGGAGCTACCCTTGCCCATTGAACCTCTTTATCGGAAAATTGCACTGTGTATATATTGATTTTTTTTATACATATCTACTATATGTAAGAACCCTTTTGATACTATATGGCTGTAGATTAATTCTCACCATGCCATTGCCAACCAACAAAAGAAGACTTCTCCGCAACGAATACCTGGCTTTTCCATTTTTTATCATGAAAGTACTTAAGAGCCAAAGCACGCTGAGTCCCCCAAGTCCCAACCAGTTGGAACTGGTGATATTGACTGGTTTTTACTGTAAAACAAGGGAAGCATATTAATACAAAGGTCATCAAGCCTCCATGGAGTGAACCATAAGTGCGTGAGAGCCGTGTGACTGTATATCACAAAGGTTAATAGAATGCAGGGTTCAGAGGCTCCAAATCAACCAAATACCATGCGACCTTTTCTCCTAACTGAAAATTCCAGTGCATTTGGCAGCCACCAAGTAGTGCACCCCAAACGAAAACATCTGGCTCCATTGTCATACTACTGATTAGCACTTCTGCCTCATCAAAGAGACCATCTCTACCAAGTTTTTAAATTCTTTTGATACAAACACTTCGCATAGTGAAGTGGAAGAGAAACAAGAGAACCAAGTCGTGCGACAGATTCCAGAGGGTGCAACCCTTCATATAATATTCTACTCATTTATTTGGTAGGATAAATTAACTAATTTACATTGTACTTAAGATTGATCTAGAAATATGACATTCCACTGGTTAAAAAAACACATGTACTATAGTCCCAGTTTTCATATTCTTTGTTCATTTTAACTGGTGAGAACTCCAACATTATTACTTTTAAAATTATTAACATCTGATTATCCAAGTGTTGTTCTGATCTGTTCTTTTTATGGACTTACTGAGGTAATCTGTCACCATTTGTAAGAGGTACTTCATACTTGAGGTCCGCGCTGATTCTTGTTTTCCCAATCTATGGTAAGCACGAACATGGAGGCCCCATCAATGTGAAGTGTGAGCATGGTTCTGTATTTCACTATTTTCTGCTCTTCACTTAGCTTAAATATAAAAGTTCCCAGCAAGACTGCTGAAAAGATCTTCATCTGTCTGTAAGCAAATTCCTTTCCCAGACAGATTCTTGGCCCGGCCTGCACATTATAACCTACATCTTTACTTCCAAACTTTTAAAGCAATAGCACAGTATTAAGACACTATCAGCTTAGGTCGACTGACAACATGTATAATATTGTATCAAGTCTAATATGCTAAGATGAAAATACAACAATAACCAATCAGTATACATTAAGTTGTAGTACTAAAGAGTATAAGAAAACAATATCACGAGCAACATATAGATTTTGATTGCCTATTACCCCCTCGCTATTTATTGAGGACTTTCAATTCTTTTTCTGGTACGATTCCTTTATGAGAACACTGAATGTCCAGCTACCAAGGCGAAAAGGAGAAGGGGAGTTCCACTATCTGAGTTGGGCACTTGGGCCAGTATCATAGGTATGCTTATGGATTCCTATTAAGGGCGAGTGAGACTTGTTTATTTCTACTAAAGAAAAGAGAAGAAGATCACAGCTCCTCGAACTTTTCACAATGACCTATCCGCCCCTTCCTTTAACGGGCAATGGCAGTGAGTCTAACGTGACCAATTCGAGAAAATTTGGAAGTGTTAATGAAAACTACTTATTTTTTTTCCTTTCTGTCTGTACTTTAAAAATGACCTAATTTTGGAAGCTAGAAATGTTCAAATGGCTTTGTGACTTTACAAAAAGGAGTTTGTGAGAATGCAGTGTTGTATAGGAAAGCACTTAGTTGAACAAAGATATTGGAGATATTTCTAACAATATGTAAATTCCGGTGCAGTGTGATTTGGACACTAAAAGCTGAAGGAAAATAGTAGAGTATTCCAAGAAGTGTGCCATCCACACAAAGGCAACAAGCTCTTCAAGACTTCAACTTTCTTTTATCTTTTCTGATCCAGAATAAGAAGGAAGTTACACTCTTTTGACCATAAAACATTACATCCATTAACGAACACCATCTTCATAATGTGTCAGCACACAGCACTCTTTCTTCTATCAAACAGTGCATTTGTCTCTGATGTGTGGAAACATTTTGGAAACGTAAAAAACTTAAGAGCTCGATTTTTCACATGGTTGAAGGTGTAGTATGAAAACTGAAAAGTATCTTAGCATTGATTTTTAAGTCCTTCTGAACCTCATGGCATAACAGATTTCTCATCACAATGATGGCCAATAATTCCTTGTTATAGTCTACTAGTATTATGTAGAAATCTGAAATATAGTGCTTTTACCTTCAATAATCTTGAAACTGGCAGGAAAGCTAGCCAGGTAGATTATTCTTCTTCTCTTGACTGTCCTGGATTATTATTTTTAGAGAATGTTTGTCCAGAATTATATATGTTTTGATGAAATGTTAACTCCACCAATGCTCGATGAGCATAGCCGCACCCAAGTCCAGATACGGATAAGAATAATCAGATCATGATGAAAACTCTTACCAATGAACTTGTTGGGACGTTGGGCATAACGGAGTAGTTGCAGAAAGATTCAACTTTACTTGAGATTGAGGTGTGTTTTGATTTATCTAGCTTCAATGACATTTTAGATTACGCAAGTATATGATGCCTAGTATATCACGAGTATTAAAAAGGTCGTACACTTAGCTAATCTTTTCAGTAGGATGATCAATATTAATTAGATTGTGCTTCACAGCTGATTACACAAATGGTACAAATTTCATAAACAGTGAGATTAAACTAGGCTAAGAGACAGAAACATAAAGTTTCAATCACATTTTCAAGCCAGTAGAGCTAATTAGCTTTGTAAGCCCAAAGGTAATGGCCATAGCCATCCATCCACCAATTAAAACTCTCGCACAAGACTTCACTGCGGGAGTTCTGCCCAAAAAAGCACCAATTCCTCCAAATGCTAACAATGCCAAGCTCACTGCAGCTACAATCACAGCTAGCCTCACCTTATGATTTGAAATAAATGCAGCAGCAAGAATTGGCACAATGGCACCTAATGAAAATGCAATGGCCGAGGCAACGGCTGCTTGAAATGGATTGGGCAGTTGTTCCTTGTTACCATCTTCTTCTTGTTGATGTTCTTGGTCCTGTCCTCCAGTTGATTTGTCTCTCTTCATTTGAGCTAGCTCAATGTCTAGTTGAGAGTACACAGACACAAATTCTCCTATAGCCATGCTACAGGCACCAGCAAACAACCCAGCAAAACCAATTAGTATCATGGCTTTAACGTTTTCTTGGACAGCTCCAACACCCATCATTAAGGATGCAATTGAGACTAGTCCATCATTGGCTCCTAAAACAGCGGCTCGAAGCCATTGTGCTCTTTGAGAGTAGTCAAAATCCTCTTCAAGGGCTTGGTTTTGGGCACCATGATCTTTAGGAATGGCAATTTGGACTTGGTTTTGAGCAGCCATGATGAAGAAAGCTATAACCTGTGAGGAGTTGTTAGCTAAAGGATATGCTTTGTTTTCCAAATAGGTGTTTAATGAAGAGCCAGTCTTTGTTATTTATAGATTTGAACGACTGAAAAGTAATCAAACTGGTTAGTAGTGGTTCCATAAAAAATTGTTGAGTGTGGAGAACACAAGCCTAAGTGGCTGTTTGTGCTTTCTTTGCTAATTTTTGTTTGCTCAAATCTTGCATTTGTTCATCCCTCCTCCTCCACTCGCTCCCCCCCCCCCCCCCGGCCCAATCCCCATATCTCTTGTAAAGTAGATAGGATCTTTCACAAACTTTTGTGGTTCCTAATCCAGTTAATTTCGTTTCGGACAAATGAATTTAATACAACTGGTTATTATGTTCATGCTAAGAGAGGCAAACATAGAAGCAAATTATAATCTAGAGGCCACCTATCAACCTTGTCCGGAAGATCAGATTTCAGTATGAAATGCTGTCCTTGTAGCAGCATTCATAAGTAAACTAAATTATCGCGGTACTGACCATCTTATTGTGATTGATTACTGCGCCTGAAATTGTCAGCAGTTACCTAATGTTTGAACCTGGTCGTCCAAGGGACAAGAAAGGGCGACTTGTACATGGATTGCTGCATCAGACAGCACCTCAAAAACTTCAATTTGGCACTTAAATATAAAACGGAGTGTGGCTTCCACAAGAAAAGTCATTACTTATAGCATTATTGTATCCCAGGCAGTGTGCCATCCTAACAAACTAAGTGCTTTGCATTGGTCAGCATACAGTGGCATTAAATCAAGCTTTAAGAAACTTAGCTAGTCTTTAGTTCTAAGAGACTTAGCTTTAGTTCCTTTTGAGCAATTTAATTAGTGCTGCTATTTCATTGGAGCAAATGATTATCAAGTCTGACTAAATAATCAGCAAAATTAGATTACCAGAGAGTTGATTAATCCCTTTCTTAGCTAATAACCCTAATAACATTCCAAATGATAATCATCAGTCCTGCAAAACAAGCAAGAAACGTAGCCTTTACATCTGCTTTAGCAGCTCTGGTAAACAGTATGAGTTATGAAATGAAAACGAATCCATCATTAACTCCGGAATAAAGCTGCATGAAGCCACTGAGCTCTTCTCTGATAACCAATTAGTTTTAAGTGTACCATGTAGTCATACAGAATGAACCCTTCATGAGTACAAATTTGTCTTAGTTACAGTACAGTTATACAGCAGCAAGGTCCTACTAAGGTGTTTACCCCCAAAAAAAAAGGGTTCTACTAGAGTTCATTCTTCAACATTGAAGGACCCAGTCATCAGCAACCTTCTGGTTGCAGCAATATGGATCATTGTCATAGGATTTTTAGAAGCTGGTTTTCCCTACTATTCTGGAACTTCATCTGTGGAAGCTATTCAGGGAACTGCAACGTTACCCAAAGACATTTCTTCACCATAGCAACTATGACAAAAACTCGTGGTATCTACTGAACAGTTGACATGGCATTGCCTGTTCAAAACTCTGGAGGATATCAAATAAAAGACCTTATAAGCAAGTTGCAAATCTATTCCACCTCATATAAATGATGGCAGGCAACGAGCAAGGATTTCCATCTAATATTTGGAAACGAGATCTCTGAGAGATCCAAATAAGTTGACCACTAATCATAGTACTCTTAAAACTGTAGCATTGCTTAAAATAAATGCACATCATCCATATCTGGTAGATGGAAGCAAAGATCTTGCCTATACTCGATGCACAATTTCAGGTATCTTCGACATTAAGCTTGATAAAAGCTTCAGATCTGTTGGTAGCCTAATGCAAATACGTTGCAGTAATGTCCAAAATAAGGAACATTGGAGATTATGCTCACAATTTCTTTCACAAGTACAAAGAAAGATCACAAATTCAATGTTGTATGTGTAACAATCTAAAGTGTACCATGCAGCTTTACAGAAGGAAATCTTGAGTACAATTTTGTCTTTGTTACAGTACAGTCTGATATCCAGTATATCCTCACGGCCTCCTTTCCAGCCAGAAACAAAAATCAAATGCAAATTAGAGATAAATGTCCAGTAGGTGGTGTTGGCGTGCTGCTGTAAGAACACAGCACAAAAAAGTCATCCTCAATTCTCGAAGTTGCTAATTTAAAGGAGTCTTCTACCGTAATATTCATTTATTCTACCGGAAAACTAACTTCTATTATAATATTCACTAATTCTACTTGAAAAAACTAACTTCAGAAGGGCCCCAAGGCTTTGGTATAGTGGTAAGAGGTCAGCTCATGATGTGGGGTAGGCGCGCGTCACATGTTCAAACCCAGTTACAGACAATACCTTGGTATTTAAGTGGATAAGGTAGCAGAGCAGGCCCATTTTCCACCGGTTTTGTACCATGCGCAACTGCCAACTAGCCCGCGGGGATTTCTCGTTTTTTTTTTTTTTAGAAAAATAACTTCAAAAGGGATTCAGTTGCCAAAATTTTAAGTTGATGCTCGTAAACCACTGGCAACTTGATGCATTAAGAGGTTGGTCTTAATGAGATCTCATCTCTTTCAGAAGCTATTGAGCTTATCAGCAAGCTAGCTTAGAAATGCATACGACTTATGAGCTCAACAGCATATACATTTTTGCTTTAACATACTCTCTCCTTCCATAACTAAGACAACATACAAGCATATACCACCAGCACCCCGCCTCCTCAGGCCAAACAAACTTTACTTCCATTTTTCTGAACAGTGATCTCTTTTTTTGCACTCAGTGCACATTATACCATTTAACATCATCAGATGTACATTATTTAACATTAAGTTCGGAATCAAAGAATGAATATTTCTATTTGGACCAAGTTGCATGATGACTGATGAGTATGATATCATATTAATGAGTTTCTCCTCGGAAGCTGCATAATGGAAGTTTTTTTTTTTTTTGGATAAGTCAGCTTTCTATGATATCATTATTCATTAATATGTTCATTGCATCTTACCGCAAAGCTGCTTATTTATTCTTGGATTCCAAATTCTATATGGGATATCTACAAAATGAGTAAATAACACACTTCAAATTTCAAAGCCTTGATCTTCGCCATCTAGTAATCACTCACCATTGACAGGATACAGATTTTTCACTAGACATGGAGATAAAGGACTTCATTTTCCTTATACAACAACAACATACCCAGTGATATCCTACCAGTGCCGTCTGCGCAGGGTGGGGGTAAGGTGGGATGTACGCATACCTTACCCCCACAAGTGGAGTCTGGGGAGGGTGAGATATACTTCATTTTCCTTATAGAAGAACTATATAACTATGCAAGTTTGTGTAGGATGTCAAATTGATCTGAAGCATCACACAGCACTTGAAACATTAATTGTTCCTATCTTTTTCTTTATCCAAAAAAAAACATTAATTGTTCCAAGCAATTCAACTCTGTTTTACTAGAATATAAATGATAACCGTTGAATCAGTGTTCAACATTCTAGAATGTCCAAACAAGTAAATTGTTCACATGTAACAGGAATGTGGGAAGATATTAGATGCAAGCCAAACAAATGGACGTTATAAAGAGAAGAGTGTGCTGAAACTCATATTACTGTGAACTCGCAGCAATCAATTCATACAAGGAATTAGGATTTTGAGGAGCAATAGTATGAGTGACGCTACCCTAGCCAGCCTATTAAGTTAGATTTGGGCGAAGTACTATAATGTAATAAGACCAGCTGATCCAGCCAAATAAGGTGGTTTCCCCTTCAACTAGTTCTCATACTTAATCACTTTTAGTAAACATTGCATTCTTGAATTTTGATCAATTTTCCACAAGAAAGGCGGACCACCCTCTAAGCCTAATTATTCTTCAATAACCGATGTACATGTACGTGAGTAAATGTGAAAAGACTATACTTATAGAGTGTAATAGATAAACAATGATGCAATGAGAACTATCAATTGATGAGCAGTGCTTAGGGCCTTTACTTTGAGTAAAGCGCATTCACTCTAGTGGTGTACCTTTTTCATGACAGGTCAATGAAAAGATAGGAATAACTACTTAAGCCATTAGGTCCGGGGGCTTTCGTGGGTGAAATAAAAGTTAGAGCATGGTAAGTTTCTTCAAATTTCATCAAAGATGAGATTCACAAATGATAAAAGAAGCACTCACAAATCAAGACAAAAGTACTACCAGTTTATCCAAGATATTGATGAATCCTGTTACCTGTATACAAACTTCTGGGCCTCTTATGCAAGCACAAGCTCTAATGCTAAACATTTGATGATGTCCTGGATTCTACTGAACAATTGGTAGGTATGCTGGGTTCAGGTGCTGCATGAGGAAAAGTATCCCCGTGCACCTCTAGCCCTGGATTGGACTTTCTTTTCCTTTTGCTGTACTTCAACAAAAATCGGTCCTCCAGTCCATTGCAGCTTTCAGCCTGCATATTGTTGTTTGTGCAAATCTCACCCTGAACAGTATTATCTCCATCAGAACTCAAGGGGTAGAAGGTGCTAGCCTCCTGCAGATGCAAGCTATGCTGTGCCTGTGAACCTTCTAGCTGAGATAATTGAAGACCAGAAAAATCTCTACAGTCATCACCAAGATTGTGCTCCTCTGTAATATGGTCAGATAAGCCAACCTTCTCTTCGCACGGTTTCCTCTTTAGTCTGCTCCGCTTGTAAGTAATTAACTCAGCCTCTGAACAACCAGAATCAACACGAGAGACATCCTCATTCACCGTAACACAAGGTGGGGGTTCTAAACTAGTCTGGCCAACTTTTTCCTTAAATCTAGTGCGCGAGTACACTTTAACACAAGGTGGGGGCTCTGAACTAGTCTGGGCAACTTTTTCCCTAAACCTAGTGCGAGAGTACACTGCAATACAAGGCGGGGCCTCTGAACAAATCTGGCCAACTTTTTCCCTCAACCTAGTGCGAGAGTACACGAAAATACAAGGCGGGGCCTCTGAACTAGTCCGGCCAGCTTTTTCCTTAAACCTAGCGCGACAGTACACCTTAAGCTTCTCACCTCGATCATTAGAAAGACTCTGGCCTAAGCCAAACAACTTACACGGAACATTACTCAACTCCAAATTTTCAGGATCACCCACATAGCTGGAATTCTTATTGCATACAGTTCTTGAAATTCGTGGTGAGCTATTCATCACGCGATGCAACTGAAATGCCAACTCTTCATCATTTACAACCTCAGTCAAATTAGTATCATCACTAGTTAAACTATTTTTCCTCAGCAACCCATTATTCTTATCTTTCTTGGCAACCAATTCCGACACATTTTTCGCCACGACAGCCTTTCTCAAAGTCTTCTTATTATTATTACCCTTTGCTGCTTTCAATGCCAACACAACTTTCCTTTTGGGTTCAAAGTTACCATCTTTTACAATCTTTTCACCACAATTTTGTGCCTTTCTACAAACCCTAATTGATTTCCTAAAGAATCTTGGAATCCAACAATCTATACAAGTCGAAAAACCCGATTCTACGCTTTCTTGATCCTTAATAGAATAAGACCAAGGTGCAGAATTTCCATACCTGACAACACATTCCTTATGTATACACCTTTTACAGCTACAGCATTTGAAACAACAATCAAAATTATCATTGTTCTTGAAACAATAAGGACATGTTTGGCCAGAATTAACAAACCTGATGCATTTTTTACAAAGAAGGACTATTCGCCAAACACTGTCTAGGGTTTGTAATCTGTCATTGGGATCAGTATGGTTGATTCTTACACTGCAACTGTGACAATCTGATAAATTGGGAAGGTCCCTTGTTACCCTTTTGGCTAATTGATCCAATTCTAATGATGTTGAATTTGCTGTCAAAATTGGATTTTTAGGGTTTTTTGAATTGGTGGTGATGGTGGTGGATTGTGGTGGTGGACGTGGCGGTGGATGGCGGAAATATTGTTTGGTTTCTTGGTGGAGTGGTGGTGTTGTCATGTGGTTGAGTATGGAGTTAGGGTTTTGCTCCATTGTAAAATTTATTTTATGAATAGTACAAGGTATGAATTTGTAACTTGCTTGGAGTTGAGACAGTAATTATTGTTATTTAATTCTGAATGCTTTAACAATATTGTCGAAGTCTCTAATATGGTGAAGTTTATTATGGAAGTGATGAATTGTTGATTAAAGGATTAAGATAGAGAGTTATGGATGGGGAAAAGCATTAATGTATGAAACTATCCTAATTAGGTATGTTGAAGTTTTGAACCAAATAAGTAACATTTCTTTTACCTTGATTAACTTCCAGTATGTTGAGAAGTAGCAAGTATGAATAATACTATTGTGTCATACTAGAAGATTCGTGCAAGATATGCACCTTTTTATGAATAAAAAGTCGATCTACTTTTATTTGGTATTTTAGCCTAAATTTTTTGGTTCCTCCACATTCAAATTTGGTTACCCATAGTACTATTATTGCATATGCCACAACCAACATTCTTCTTGTCATAGATCGAGAAAGCATAATGTATGATATGATCCTTCATTGCCAAGAACAGTGAGTGTATATATTCTTAATAGAAAATATGAGAATTGCATAGACTTCTTGATCTGGAAGATTTAATGACGTCCTATCTA
The DNA here is from genome assembly GCA_037355625.1 of Petunia x hybrida. Classification (NCBI taxonomy): domain Eukaryota; kingdom Viridiplantae; phylum Streptophyta; class Magnoliopsida; order Solanales; family Solanaceae; genus Petunia; species Petunia x hybrida. The sequence continues at coordinate 3,766,194 of JBBBVM010000019.1, forward strand.
TATCAACATCAACAATAGGGGTATAAATAGACTAAAATGATATTATTAGAAATCTAAGAATTATGATGTGAAATAAGGATACCATCTTTCAAAGAAATCCTTAGTAGCATGGATAAAACTACTTATGTAATTAAGAGTGTGGTTGACTCTTTACCAATGGACAGTAACGCTAAAAAGGTAACTTTATTTAGGTTCATAAGAGCATGTTTTAGGAAAATAGCAGGGCAAGTTTCAATGTTTATCGCAATTTAGATTGTTCATAAATTACTCAATCTAATGCGATCATATTCATATATTCAGGCTAGGGACTTATAGCATTATAAAATTCACATATATAAGTATCAATTATCAAGATTGTTCACAAGATACCAAGCTTATGATTTTAAATCCATAGAATTAAAGGGCGGGAGTGTGGCATCAACACGAAAGCAACTCATCTTTTAAATGATGATACTTTGTATACTTGAAAATTGAAAAAAATAGTTCCACAATATATAAAGTTATGATACTAGATTGCACATTGTCTATTTTGTTTTTCTTTGTCTTAAAGGAAAGGATTGACTACAGAAGAAGAATCTTATTTCTCAATTAATGTGTACGTGCTTTTCTCGTCTTTCTTTTTCTTTCTTTCTTCCTTACTTTGCTGCTTTTCCCTTTCTTTTTCTAGACCATTATAATCTTACTTTCTTATATTGACAACGGCAAGCACCTTCATTGTGTACTTGAAAGCTGAAGAAAAAGAGATGTAATTGAAGTCCTCACAACATCAGAAGTGATTTCAAGATCTAATCAACATTATTTACGTTAAGTAAAAGAAATTCTCTTTGTTGTTCGTAATTATATTGGATTTGTAATGTTAGCAGTATTTTACAATATCACTTACATAAAACCACTCAAGCTTTATGCAATCGTTTCAACTAGCGGTAGAGCAAGAATATTTGTAAAATGAAAAGAAGATTGAATGGTGGAAAACTTATGTCGGGTATCCACATGTGTTCATACCCCTAATGCCCAAATGGTATACAAAGGCACTTTAGAATAGTTTTAGAGAAACTCAATTAGCTATTAGACACAAGTTATATTTTCTCATATTCTGCAATACACTGTTTATAGCAGTATAATCAAACTAGTGGGAATCAAAATATAAAAGTGTCACAATGAGTCTATAAGTATTTTGAAAAGAAGTAAATTAAAATTGAAGCTTTAGTTCCAAAGTCTAACAATACTGATGAGTAACTCGAAAGTCAAAATCTTAAGAAACTCTTCTCTTAGATGTCGGTATATAGTGCGCTATGTAAGATTATATGGACTGAAATATATAAATAATTAAATGCCAGTTGCTATCATTAAAAGGTTGGTCCATACTACACGTGATCTACTGCGGTTTAAAGTTATATGAACTTAATTAGACACCTCGTAAAGTATGGGGCTAATGTGTAGATACCCGGATGTAATTCTAGTTTAATGATGGGCTGAACTAGAATTATCACACGTAGGGTTTTATTTTACTGATATCCCATCATCAGTGAAAGAGGCAAGGCCACATCAAGATTTGGAAGATCAAAACCACGGGATTTAAGAATTACACCAGCTGTTATGGATTCAGGTACGCTTCCGCATCTACTATTATTTTCTTGATGATTTGACATGATAGATCTTGGGGTAGATGTAGTATAATATACTTACAATTTAGTCCTAACAGGCTATCGTCTCTTTTTGTTCAGAAAGAGAAGTCTAATTAATGTACAACCACAATAAGTTAATCTCACAAATTAAGTAAATATTCCACTTTGAAGTAACTTATAATCCGTATATACTTTCTTTTGTAGTGTATTGTTTCTTTTGAATTCGTCTAAGTGTATTTCGGTTAATATTTTGTACTTTTGAATATAAATATTAAAAATTAAAAAATTCTATAACTCTTAGCTAGTATGTATGTTAACTCAAATAAAAGAACAACTTGAAGACATTTTAATTTGAAGAGGAAAAAAAATAAACTGGTCTATATCAATAAATGGACAGAAAAGAAATGTTTGCATTCTTCTTCCAAACATGATCTCATATATTCCAATTTATGGTACCCGTCAATTTCATAATATACCTAATTGCTTGATGCATAAACAAGTGATAAAACTAGAATACAATTCGATTGTTTATACTCTGTCCGTTTAATTTATAGGTCGTGAAATGAAACCTTTTTTTTTAAAAAAGGAGACTTCTAAAATGCGTGATTTAGAATAAGTCATAAATATTTGTATTAAAATAAATTATCTCATAAAGAAATAAAAAAAATATTTTAAATTTAAAAATATAACATTCATTCAGGAAGAAACTAATAAGTGAATTGTGTCATTTCTGTAGACGGAAGGAGTAGTTAGAAGTAGTTAGAATTGACATCATTTCGGGCACAAACTTTTCAAGTGATTCGTGTAGCCTAAGTTGTTTTTGTTGTGCTCAAAGATGTAAGAGGAAGCACAGCAAAAAGAAATGCTGAAACGTTAAAACTATACAATTTCGATCTCATAAGTTGGTTGTATTTTCTTAAAGAATTTAATCACTTCACTATTGTCTAAGTTAATATGGATTAATATAAGAGTCCATTACCTAAATGGTCACTCTGTAATCACCTAATTTTGGCTAAATTTGTCTTAATTAGGACGTTAAAATTTGAGAATTAACAAAAAAATTACTTGTTATATGTTTAATTATAATCTATGTTTAATTGTGATATTTAGTGTGGATTATGTGATCTTATGTTGATTAATTTTGGGTGTAGTTCCTTTTAAGTGGCCAGTTGTAAAAAATATACAGCCCAAAATACAAGCCCGGCAGCCCATATGTATAACCCAAGCCCATACTCACTAACTATATAAGCCAAACATAACATTTTTGCTCATTTTTTACACAAAAATCAGAAGTTAGGGCCAATATGTTGAAATTTTCACTCTCCTTGCCGGAAATCGCTCCGCCGTTGGTCCGCCGTGGCCCCGCCACTGCTCCGCCGCCGGCCACCACCTCCGGTGGCCGGAAAAATACAAAAGTTATACCAATCGACTCCTCTCGTCCTCCCCATGCCATTCCTCAACTTAGTTTCTTCAAAATCTAAGCCGTTCGTCGTAGATCGGACTTTGAAAAGCGGGCTCCGGCGACTATTTGACTTCCTCCGATGAACCCATACATTTTTGGACTCCTCTCGCTATCCTCAACTCGATTATGAAGGTATTTTTCCCAAACCTCCATTTTTTTTTCTCTTTCCCTTCACGCTGCCAGTTTCCTTTTTTGTTCTTTTTACCGTTTTCTGGTTTCTTTCTCCTTCTTTCTTCTTATTTTTCTTCTCCGTTTCTGTTTTTGATGTTTGTTTGGAGGGGGTTGCTGGAGATGATTGGATGATGTAGGAACTGATTTTCTGAGATGATGACGGGGTTCGTGATGACTTTTGTTTGTTGATCAGTGGCGATTATTGAGGCTTCGACGAGGGAGTATGGTGGGATTTTGTTTGAATTCCGGGCAGCAATGGCGACACAAGGCGAGGCAGTGTACGAGTCGAGGTGGTGCAGCGGCGTTCGACTTGCCCTGACAGCGGTGATGCTGAAGTGAGGTAGTGCAGCGAGGTTAGCAAGGCGTTGGAGGGGCTGTTTTGTTTTTCCAGTTAAGCGAGGCAGCGGCGTAGTCATTTGGATGTCGCAGCTTTGGTTTGAAAACGGGTTAGAAAGGAAACTCTTAGCCTTTTGTTTGTCTTTGTTCCTTTGTTTGATGTTTGGAATGGTCATTAGTCATAGAAAAGGAGATCCATGTTTATAGACTAGTATGTAAAATCCATGATTGAATGAGTACATATATGAATTGTCTGGTGTTGTTAAAGTGTGGCGACGACATATTTCATGTTTTGATTAGTTCTATTGGAAAATGAAATACCTTGTCCCATTGTCTAGACGTGAATGGATTATTTGAGTGTCTGTGTCTTATTGTTGTTCAAGCATTGATCCGTCTAAAAACTGGGGTATTCTATTCTGTCAAGGCATGAAATTGAAAACATCTTGTGCATTCGGATTTAGCTTAATGGACGAGTTATGAAAGGATATTGTTTAGTATGATTGGCATGAGATTTGTGTGCTTCTGTTATAAGTTGTGAGATTTGTAATGTATGGAAGCTTGGGTAAACATCCTGACCAGTTTTTTTTTAGTAGAAAGCATAGCAGATTTGTGAAATCACCTATGCACTATTTAAATTTGAAGAAAGTCAGAACTCTGTTTAGTTTTCTTACCAGTGAGGGGCTGCATGAGATGCGTAAATGTTTAGTTGTTAGAATTGATTTGTAGTTTATTACGAGTAACTAAGGCTGTTCTGTTTAGATTTTGGAGTTCAAAATGGTCACTTTGAATCATTTCGGACTTAAGAGAGTTTGATGTTAGTTTTCTTATGGAACACTTGCAATATAATTGGATGTTGATACAGGCCAAATTAGCGTACATATGTGGATGTAATGTCGCTTTTAGTCTGTTTGGGGCATCTCTCTTTTTGTCTTAGTCTCCTATTTGGAAAAGGATTTGTTTAGTTAACTTGTTCTTTGATTTAGCATTTCAAAAGGTGAAGTTTCAGTATTGTTTGCTTTTGGATTAAGTTTGGTTCAGTTTAGTCTAAAATTGGAAATCTGTTTGTCTTTGGCTTAGTTCTAAGTTTAGTTTGGTCCATTTTAAGTTAGTTGGGCTGATTTAGTTGTCTAGTTTGGTCATGGTTTCCTTATAGTTATGTAATGAGTATTGGGGGGTCCTCTTAAAGGACCCTACTTGCATTATTTCAGCTTTTGGAAGCTGTTTTGGTAGCTGAAACAGTAGGTGCACAGCTGCTGTACTTTTGCTTGAAAAAATGGGACTAAAAGCACTCAAGTGTAGGGTGTGGGCTTGTACTTTTGTACAAGTCCACACCCCACCTTTTTAGCCCCACCTTTTAGCTATAAATAGAGGCATTTACTACCCTCTTTAATACACAACAACCAGCTGAAATTGAAATTAAATTGAGAGCAAAAGATAGAGAGAAAAAAGAGTGAGCTTGAAGCTTGAGATTTAGAACCAAAAGCCTTACTTCATAGGCCTTTTGGAGCATAAATCTTTAAGTTTAGGGGGTTTAAATAGGAGTTTAAGGGGCTGTTTCGGTGTTGATTTTGAAGGTGTTTGCTGCTGTTTTTTTGCTTGATTTGGGTTTGGTTAAAAGCTCATTATATCTTGCTATTTGCTTGTGCCAAGAAGTTTACTCACTAGTTTGGAGTCTTGGTTGTTGGTTTGAAGTCTTTGTTGGTTGACATTAGATTTTTTGTACAAGTGCTTTGGGACTATACAAGGTAAATATTTTCTCTTGCATTTACTTAGAAAACATGTGATACTTTTGTATGAAATGAACAATGGTTGTATGCCTCCAAGCGTAGTTTTGTTATGCATACTTAATATTAATTTTTGCAAAGTAAACATGACTCTATTAGTTGTTATTTTGGGGGCCTCGTTGAGTGCGCAAAGTTGTTATATGGCCCAAGAGAGGATAAGAATATTTTTGCATGTCCTCTTTTAAAGAGTAGCAATGTACAGATTGCTAGGTTTGAAACAATTGTGAGTAACTTGTGTGCCACTGGATATAGTTGAAATAACTAGGAAAAGTTGGACTTAAATTGCAAACTTGTAAAGCTTGGACAATTTGGAAGTAAGTTACAAAAGGGGGCTGTCAATGCAATGGAGCGTATATAAAATTTTTTTTTTGTTAACTTGGATTAGCCAAGCTAGGCAGTAACATTTTCCTTAACTCGTAGCCAATCATATGCTATAAATAGAGTGGTCAATAAGTTGGTAACATTACGAATTGCTCAAATAGCCTCCTATTTAATTGAGTTGAGGAATGTAGTCACTATCATGTAAAATTTAATGCATAATAAAACTAAGGCAAGTACAACAAATCTTCTTGAAACTAAAGAAAGAAAGCTGCTGAGAGTTAGGCCACACTGCAATCCAATTTGAGAGAAAGCTGCGAGAGTTAGGCCACACTGCAACCCAATTTGAGATTGGGGTCATTCATTAAAATTAAAATTATTTAACCAAAAATTAGCCATCCTATGAAAGAGAAAAAAAAAAACTGAGAAGATGGCTATTTTGTTCCGTTTTTTTTTTAAAATAATAGGTCTGTTACTTTAACGTTATCTTTTTCTTTAAGTTTAGAATAAATGCTAATTTCGTTTATCTCAATCTTCTTTAATTAACTTCAAAATTAAGAGCAACATGATAAGGCAAAATATACAACAAATATTGTAAAAGTTCAATAGCTTAGCCACTACCGTTAAACTTTCAAATTGAAACTCATTTAATAACAAAATATAATACGATTAGGCAAATAGATAAGTATGATTTGTGATCTACTTATTAGGCCAAGGAAAAATTAAATTGAGTTAAACTAATTCTAAATTAATTATTATTTTAAGCTAATTAAATTCCATTTTTTTATTTTTAAAACAAAAAGTAGACAAGCCCTTTATAAGGTTTGGGAAATACGTAATAAATTTTTATTATCTATTTGTTCATTTATTTACTATGAAACGAAGTGTAAATTCGTCCAGTCCTCCGTGAGGCTGGATAAGAATAACGCTTTAAATCTTCTTAAATCAAAGTATCATATTCAAATTAACGGTATTAATATAACAACCATATTTTAATAAGTTAAAAATGCGACAATAAAGCAACTGTGCTCGGCACAGGACTCGAGGGTGCCTAATACCTTCCCGAGAGTCAACTGAGAACCTTACCCGAATCTCTAACGCAGACCATTAGACGAGTCAGAGGTGTTTCAAGGTACCTTTGGTGACTTGGCACACCTTAAACTATGTCAAGTGGCGACTCCGAGTTTCTCTAAATAATTTTGTACCTTTTTGAACACCAGTCATGAGCCTTTAAATAAATAAACTCGCAACGTGCAGTTAATTATATTAATTTTTTTAGGGCGTGACATTCATTACCTTGTTGCATCTGGAAACTCATTCAAAGGTCCTCTACCAGTGGGCTTCTTCTGCGGACCTGTGAACCTGTGGTTCTTAGACCTTTCACGGAATAGTCTTTCTGATAACATACCTCCTTGTTTCAATTTGTCATCACTAAAAAGTTTACATCTTCAAGGTAATGAACTCTCAGGACATTTACCAAAAGCCTCTCTCTAGATCGTCTTCCCTTGTGACACTTGATATTACGGACAATAAACTATCAGGGGAAATTCCAAAGTGGATCAACTTCCTCCCAAACTTAATTTTCCTTTTATTAAAGGGAAACAACTTTGTAGGTTCTATTCCTTCTCAGCTATGTCAGCTTCAAAACATCAGTGTGCTAGATCTCTCTTCCAAAAGCCTTTCTGGTCCCATACCTTCATGTTTGAATGGATACCATTTGGTCAGAAAAAAATGGATAATCAAACCTTTGATATTACACGGGCAATTTCTTATGTCTTAAGCACACACGAATATCAAAGCTTACTAAATGTAGACCTATATGTTGACACTAAATTTTACTCATCCCATACGGCAGAAGTAATAGAATTTATCTCAAAGAATAGGTTTGAATCATATACAAGAAACATCTTGTATCTCATGTCTGGGATTGATCTTTCATTGAATAAGTTAACAGATCCAGTTCCTTCTGAACTTGGGTTCCTAAGTGATATTCATACTTTAGATTTATCACATAATCAACTGACTGGATCCATTCCGCGGACATTTTCTAATTTGAAGAAAATAGAAAGCTTGGACTTATCCAACGATAAGCTGAGTGGCAAAATTCCCCCAGGTTTGGTACAGTTAAACTTTCTCTCAGTCTTCTCAGTTGCAAACAACAACTTATCAGGGCGCATACCGGATAAGAATCAGTTTGGAAATTCAATTGGAGCAGCTATGAAGGCAATCCTTTGCTTCGTGGATTACGTCTCCAAAACAAATGCAGAAAGGGCACAGCAGTATCAGATACAAATAGTCCTGGAGAAAATGATGAGTTCAAAGATTCATTTTTTGAGACTTTTGTTCCATCATACATTGTGGCATTCCTGGGATTTGTTGCTTTTATTTACCTCAATTCCAATTTTAGAATGTTGCTTTTTAAGTTTGTTGAAGCAAAACTCTTTTAACTTCCGGTAGTTTTGCCTAGTTATCCATTGTACTTCATGAAAAATGTGCCTGAATGTGCACAGGATTATATTTAAAGAAAATAATAGCATACAGTTTACTATTATGAAATATTTTTGGCAATTCTATATAGTATCTTCAGGGACCTATGTTTATGCATAGAGAAACTGACACATAACTCCATCTCAATCATCATTATATCGACAATTAAAAGATGAGATCCATCCTGTTTTTATTTCCTGATGCTCTTTTTCTTGATTACAAGAACCCACCCAAAATATGCTTGGAAAGCCTTCTCTTGGAAGAACAGTCTTCTTATGTTCTGTTGCCAACAAAATCAAGTACTGTTATAGAATAATACTATTAATTTTGTCACTCAGATGAAAGCGGTTAGTTATTTGGGTTATTGGATCATGGGTCGCCCATGTGGTTTGGCCCAACTCAATACTTGACCCAATTAAATTCAGATAAGTGAGAGTGGTTAAGAGAAGTTACAACTTCCCCCCACAACTCTTTCTTTATGCGTTATGTGAGTAGTGGTGGGGCCCTCTCACTTCTTCACATAAATGGAGAAAAACTGAACGTGAAACTCACTTCTTCTTGAACAGAGAAAAAAAAAACTCTCTAATTTTTCTCCCAACAAAAGAAACACATAAGAGATACTTAGTTTGTGGAAACCTACCTTGTTTCCTAGTGATTCAAGGTTTGACTTGGGGTGATTTTTACGGTGGTGAGTTCAACAATTTCCGCTGCAAAACAAGGTACACAATTCGTTGTTCTTGCCCCTTTAATTACCTTCAATTGGTATCAAGAGCCTAGATTGATTGTTCGCAGTCGTTGGCAAATTCCATGAAAATACTGTGATGAAAAAATCCCAACTTACTGCCGTTGAAATTTTCTTTATTTTATAATTGTTTCGTTTGGAATGTAGTTTGCATGAGATATTGATAACTATAATATTCCTGTTGAATTAGAAAAAGAAGGGTCAATAATAAAATTCAAAGCAGAGAACTGTTCTTGAGTAATTGTTTGATACCACGTATCTATGCTTACTTCTTGATACTCTTGAAAGTGCAATTGTCTGCCAATTTTTTTTTGGTTCTCCTGATAGTTGGACAGAAATAGGACCAAAAGGATCTAAATTTGTAATTAACACATGGCTTATTGATATTATTTATCACTTATAAAATATTGATAAGTATTCTGCAATTGACATACAGATACTGTGGTTTTGCTTCCTTTTTGTCTATATTTCTGATTGAGTATTAATGTTTACTTCTGGACATTTACTTCATGGCATTAACTGTTGACATCTATTCATAATAGCTACAATGTTCTTAAAGAAGAAATCATTATTAAAATAGAAGGCTAAGATGATTTCTTGAAACACGTGTTAACAGAATAATGATGATGCCACTTTAAGTACAATGTCAGAGATATACATAAATATATTGTTTAGTAGTCATCATTTGAAGTATATATGTTCTCTGATACACACCCATTCCTTATAGTCCTAAGCCATGTTCATCTTTTGTCTCTTCTAAAAAAAAAAAAAAAAAAAATTGTTTAGTCCTAATCCCTGTATTAAAATCTCTTCTACAAGATGTGACATATGTTGCCACACTGAATGGTATGTCCATTCTCATTATTTCCTTGGTCATATTTCAGATATGGCTGAACAGGGACAAGCTCGATTTGCTCCAAGTGGGAGTGGTATTGAAAATCGAGCAAGAGGACAACGTAGAAGAGTGCGTCGCCGTAGGACTTATTCCCGAGGACGTGAAGTCATACGGAATGTCCCCAGGGCGATGCAAAATTTGCTAAGGGATGAAAGGGCTATTCGAAGGGAGGGAGAAAAGAAACTTAAGGAGTTTAGAGAGTTGAAGATGGAACCTAATGCTGCTATATGGTAGCACATTGACTTTTTTGAGATAAAACGCTATGAACTAGGTCAATTTGGTTATATAATTGATGAACATGTAGCTCTTAGTATGTTGGCTGATTCACTTATAGAGCCTTGGAGTGAAGTGTTGACTAACATGTATCATGAGACATTCCCAAAAGTGCCTTATTATGTTTATTTAAACGCACTAGAAAATGAATGGGAAAAATACATGAACATGTATTGGCCTAGCCACATGTAACTTAGGTTGTTTCTCATTGTAATTAGTTTTTCAATTAATGAAAGTTTGTCTTTTGTTTGCAAGATTAAATGTCATTTTATTTGTTTAATTTTTTTTTTATGTGTGGCAATTAAAAAAATAATAATAAGTATGACATGATATTGAAAATCTTAACGAGATACACACTATGAGAAATGATTTTATAAAATATTAGTTGAACATTTAGTTGTAGATGATGAATGGAAACTTAGTAACCTTTCAATTCTATACTAAGTGTAAAATTAATATTTTATTTAATTGATTTGCCTAAGTGTGCATATCACATGCGAGAATGATGAGTAATAGATACACTTGCATTATTGTTTCATTTAACAGACTATGGCATCAAAACTATCATTGCTGACTTAAACAAGGGTGACAAACTGAACGGCGAGAATTATGACATTTGGAGCCGTAAGATGTGGTATGTGCTGGAAGAGCAAGATGCTCTAGAAGCCATTAACCATGTCATGGTTTGCCCAGAGGAGGGTAACACTGCCCAACATAGGAGAGATCTTGAGGCTTACAATTCTTGAAAAAAAAAAGATGCCACTGCTCGTGGAATCATTGTAAGCTCAGTTGTGGATGATTTCATTCACGAATGTGAACAATTCCCTACTGCTCATGCCATGTGGGCACATTTGAGAGAAACATATGGGGGTACTACTGTGACCCGCCTTAGACAGCTGACTATCAAATTTGACACTTACAAGAAGCGTCATGACCATAGTGTCAAACAACACCTTAGGGTGATGTCAAACATGATAGCTCAACTCAAAAGTGCTGGTCATATTCTCTCTGATGAGCAGCAGGTTCAGGCAGTGATCCGGTCTCTTCCAAGTAATTGGGAACATCTGAAAGTAAACTTGACCCACAATGACAGTATCAAACTTTTGGTGATGTTGCTCGCCATGTTGAGCTTGAAGATGAGCGGCTTGGTGCTGCAAAAGCTATACCCACTGCCTATGTGGCAGAATCAAGTGGTAAAAAGGCTTCAGGATTCAAGCGTAAAAATAAATGGAAGAAAGGCGGAAAGGGCAAGGAGACTAGTGAGGGACCCTCAAAGAAGAGAAACAAACCAAATCCTAAGAAGGGAAAACGGTTCTTTAAGAAGAAAGACAAGAGCAAGATGAAATGCTACAACTGCTAAGTGCCGGGACACTTTGCTCGTGAATGCACTGAGCCGAAAAAGGTAGCATTTCAAAACGCATCTCTAAGTGCTACATTTGTTTCTAGCACCGTTTTATTAACTGAATCTTATCCTGTGTGGATTGTAGACTCAGGGGCCACCGACCATGTGACCCGTGATCGAGAAGCGTTTGTGGAGTACTGTCGAAAACCATCTGGATCAAGGTGGATATATGTAGGAAATAATGCGAAGGTTGAAGTCAAAGGTCTTGGCACTTGCAGGATTGACTTGCGTGGTGGCCGTACTTTGATGTTGCATGACGTCCTATATGCTCCAGAAATTCGACGGAAATTAATATCTGTGTCTGTACTTCTTAATTTAGGTTTCTGTTTGAACTTTAGTCGCAATGTTGTGAGAATTACTCTAGACAATGTCTTTTATGGTTCTGGACATCTTTACGATGGTTTCTTTGTATTAAGTTGTAATCCTTCTACTTATGACTATTATGTGGACCGTTGTGTTATGGCATGTTCTTCTAGTAATATGAGATGTTGACATTATTACATGGCATGCTAGAAGGTCACATTGGGCAAGATCGAATGAATAGATTGGCAAAGGAAGGACACTTGAGTTCTTTCTCGAAAATTGAAATGCCAACTTGTGAACAATGTCTTGCCGGAAAGATTATACGTAAACCTTTTGGGAAGGCTAAGAGAGCTGACTTTCCATTGCAATTAATCCATTCAGATATCTGTGGTCCAATGAACGTGAAGGCAAGATCTGGTGCCTTGTACTTCATTACGTTTGTTGATGATTTCACGCGTTTTGGTTATGTTTATTTGATTTCTCATAAATCCGAAGCACTTGAGTGCTTCAAACGATACATGAATGAGGTTGAGAATCAATTAGACAAGAGTATAAAAACTCTAAGAACTGATAGAGGGCGTGAATATCTTTCAAGACAATTTATTGACTTGTGTAGTGAAAAAGGAATCACCAGACAATTAACTATTCCTTATACACCTCAGCAAAATGGTGTAGCAGAAAGGAGGAATAGAACTCTATTGGATATGACAAGATCAATGATGGCGCAAGCTAATTTACCTATCTCTTTTTGGGGAGATGCGTTATTAACTGCAGCCTATATATTGAATAGAGTGCCTTCTAAGTCAGTTCCTTCCACTCCTTATGAGCTATGGACCGGCCAGAAACCAAACTTGGATTATTTACGACCTTGGGGTTGTGCTGCATTCATAAAAGATTCTTTTAACAAGTTTGGTAAACTGGGTCCAAAAGGCAAGAAATGTATCTTCATAAGATACTCAGAACACTCTAAAGGGTATGTGTTTATTGGTGAATTGGAGGATGGAAGTGTTACTGAAATTGAATCACGAGATGTCACATTTTTAGAAAATGATAGAAGGGTGAAGTAAAGGATGGAGAGCCTCTTTATGAAATGTTGAACTCAAATGGTCAGCAAGTGTCTTCTGACACATTTGATGATCTAATTGATCAAGAGTATGGTGCTGATCCGAGTGGGAGTTTTTCAATACAAGATCCTTCTTGTGAATCTGAGTTTCAATTAAGAAAGAGTACCAGGAAAGGTGTACCTAAACGTACTTATGATATAGAGGATTACGTTTTCCTGGTATCGGCATCGGAAGTGAATGAACCAAATTCCGCTGCCGAGGCTTTATCGAGCCCTGAAAAGGATAAGTGGATGAAAACAATGAAAGAAGAGTTAGAGTCCATGAGAACCAACAAAGTCTGGGACTTAGTTGATCTTCCGCCTGAGCGTAAAGCAATTAAGAACAAATGGGTTCTGAAAATTAAACGTAAAGCGGATGGATCGATAGAAAGATACAAGGCACGACTGGTAGCAAAAGGCTTTACTCAGCAAGCAGGAATTGATTATGAGGATACTTTTTCGCCAGTTGTGAAGTTTACCTCAATTCGCTTACTTTTAGCTATTGTTGCGTTGGATCTAGAATTACACCAAATGGACGTAAAGACAGCTTTTCTCAATGGAGAATTGAACGAGGAGATCTACATGGAACAACATGTAGGTTTCATCGTTAAGGGCCAAGAAAATAAGGTCTGTAAATTGAAAAGATCTATTTATGGTCTAAAGCAGTCTTCAAGGCAATGGTACTTGAGATTTCATAAAGAAATGATCTCATATGATTTTACTATGTTTGATGAAGACCATTGCATTTATGTTAAAAGGTCCAATGATATGTTTGTAATTCTTTCTCTTTACGTGGATGATATATTGATGGCTGGAAATAATTTGGAGTATCTAAAGATTATCAAGTCATGGCTTTCAAAGTCATTTGACATGAAAGATATGGGTGAAGCAGACTATATCCTAGGAGTTAAGATCCAAAGAAACCGTTCCAAGAAATTATTGAGTCTGTCTCAAGAAACATATATAAAGAAAATTCTGGAACGCTTTCGGATGAGTGAGTGCAAACCCATGGATACTCCTGTAGCGAAAGGTGAAGCTTTATGTCTTGAAATGTGTCCACAGACGCAAAGAGAGAAGGATGAAATGTCTCGAGTTCCATACTCAAGTGCTATCGGGAGCTTGATGTACGCTATGTTGTGTACTCGCCCTGATATCTGTTATGCCGTAGGTCTAGTTAGCAGGTATCAATCCAATCCTGGAAGAGATAATTGGAAAGCAGTGAAGAGGATATTTCGATACCTGAAAGGAACTGCAGATTATTCACTATGCTATGGTGGATCTGATTTGATGTTGAGAGGTTATACAGATGCTGATTGGGCTGGTGACTTGGATGAACGAAAGTCAACATCTGGATATGCTTTCTTACTAAATGGTGGGGCCATTTCATGGAAAAGTAAGAAACAAACTTGTATTGCTCTTTCAACTATGGAAGCTGAGTTCGTAGCTTATACATATGCAGTACAAGAAGCTGTTTGGTTGAAGAGATTCTTTGAGCATCTAGATATTGCAAAGAATCCTCAAGGATCGATAATTTTATATTGTGATAGTCAGGCGGCTATTGATTTTATAAAAGATCCTAAGCATCATGAAAAGACCAAACACATTGATACCAAGTATAAGTACTTGAGAAACATAGTTGCAAGTGGTGAAGTTCCAATACAATACATGCCTACACTAAAAATGGTAGCTGATCCTTTTACAAAGGCAATATCTAGAGACCAGTTTGAGAAACATGTAATGGCTCTAAGTTTGCGTAGGATATGACTAAATTTATATATTGTAGAACAATTTGAATGTTATACTCATCTATATATATGATTGAGTTTGTATTAAATCTCATGTGCATGTGATGGAATTTATTTGTGATAAGTGTGTCGAACAAGTCGCGAGATCGGCTCTCTCACACGGGCAATCGCCTCTGACGTCGAGGAACGTGCAGGGATAAGACCAATTAGAATCTTGAATTGTACAAGGTCCAAAATAGTTTAAATGGTCGGTCTTGATTAGATTTCAGACTTATGGATTTGTATATCCTATATGACTTGTTTCATAAGCCAGATGTGAGTTTTTCATAAATTATTGGATCTGAGTATTGTTTGAAGAAAAACTCAGGTTAGACATTCAGAAGTGTCTAGATCAAGATCTGTACGGTGTTTATATATTTAGAAATGAGACACACGCGCCAAAATTAGGCAAGAACACCGTAGCACGTGTTTCATACCATGTGTGCTGATCGACCAATAGGGTGATAGAAGAATGGATCCCTGCTTCTTCATTGTGTGAGACCCTAAGAAAAATCAATTTGATTTTCATTAGAATACCCTTTGAACTTTTACTGTCTCTTGAAGTACAAATCTGTGTTGCTACTTTAGCATGTTACTAATAGCCACGAGTGATTCGGCAATGCGGTGCATGTCTAGGAAAGCAGCTGATTTGGGATGAATAGATTCGAGTAGAAAGGGAAGACAATTAGAATGATTTATAAATTAACTTATATTCACAGGTCGACCATTACATTTGCCATGAGAGTTTCAAGTGTAATTGTGATACTAAGTTAAATAGGAACTCGAGTTCGCCTCAATCGAGGTTGAGGGATCAGATAAGTAGCTACTAGGGTAGCGAATGATGTCTGGGGTATTGCGAATAATAATATCCTCATGTTAATAGTGAATTCTTTCCGTATGTGATTGAATTCCTACATGGAGCTATTGCACAACCTTAGTAGGTATGGCTCTTGAAGATGCTCGCAGGTCGCACGAACTATTTGTCTGTATGAATTATATGTGTTATTGATATAGTACTGGTTTGGATCCAGTCCACCATGTGCGAAGTGGGAGATGTTAGTTATTTGGGTTATTGGATCATGGGTCGCCCATGTGGTTTGGCCCAACCCAATACTTGACCCAATTAAATTCAGATAAGTGAGAGTGGTTAAGAGAAGTTACAACTCCCCCCCACAACTCTTTCTTTATGCGTTATGTGAGTAGTGGTGGGGCCCTCTCACTTCTTCAGATAAATGGAGAAAAACTGAACGTGAAACTCACTTCTTCTTGAACAGAGAAAAAAAAAACTCTCTAATTTTTCTCCCAACAAAAGAAACACATAAGAGATACTTAGTTTGTGGAAACCTACCTTGTTTCCTAGTGATTCAAGGTTTGACTTGGGGTGATTTTTACGGTGGTGAGTTCAACAATTTCCGCTGCAAAACAAGGTACACAATTAATTGTTCTTGCCCCTTTAATTACCTTCAACAGCTGAATACATGCATAGGTAAAATAGCTAATAAAAGATTTGAGTGTTCATTTATTAAGCTGTAAGTAGAGAAACAGGTGCTGAAAGCATTTTGACAGGTCAGTCATGACTTTCCTAGTTTTTGTAAAGGGGAAGCTCCGACAGCTGATTAAAGAAAAGGGCAGCCCAGCGCACAAGGCATCAACAATTGATTAAATTCCTAGAGTATGGACAACTTTTTACTATCGTAATTCCTTTGCCACTTCTCTAATAACAGCCTTCTGTATTGTCCAAAATTATGTTTTAAAAGACAGTTTTGGGACTCGCTCCGAGGCGGGTCACTTGCAAAACGTCCTGAGACTCTCGGGTGGGGCTTAGATCCGTAAGACTTATGCCTCAAGCGCCCGACGGTGCGCCCAGAGCACGCCCAGCTCAACGCTCGAGACTCACCTTATAGAACCTGTGCAAATGATCTATCAAATTCCCTAATTAAAATTGTTCATCAATAATTTTTTTTAAAGATGAGGTTATATTCATCTATAGAAATTCAGAAATTGAGTGTAGCTCAATTAGCAAGACATAATATTGCATGTATTATAATTGAGGTTATATTCATCTATAGAAATTCATAAATTGAGTGTAGCTCAATTAACAATACATAATATTACATGTATTATAATTGAGAATATCATGAGGGTGGATATCATCTGTATACCTGAAAATGCGTAGTCGATATTTATAACATCACTTGTTATTGGTCTTCATGTCTTATTTTAGTCACTCAAAATTTTTGGACTTCAATTGTTTTGCAATTTAGAAGCAACTTTATATTTATTAGTGAAGAATTGATGTTTTAAATTATAATTGTAATAAATCTTATTGTTTATTCGCTTTTTATAGTAACAAATTTTTACTTTTTAATTGTTTGAAAGTTATGACCTTATAGTTTATTTGTATCTCATAAAAACTGTAATATTATTCAATTTCGTACAATTATAAAAGGTTAGATCTTTTGTTTCTATAATCTTTTTTCTTATTTTTAATTTTTATAATTTTGTTTTATGTATTTTCAATATTTTTTGGGGCTCATTATGCTATTTTATTAATTTAAAATTAATTAAAAATAAGATCATGGGACTTACGCCCCACGTCTCGGGGCATATACCTCGCCCCATTGTAAGTACAACATCTCGCCTTGCACCCCACTTTTTAAAACATTGGTCCAAAATAAAGATACTTATTATTGTAGTAATCCACAGTATTTCCTTTATTTTTACCAGGTCTTACCATTATATCTTTCCCACTGCCATTGTGGAGAGATCGTGAGGGTGGCCTATGATCTACCCAATTTTGAAGTGATTATTAGATTCTTTTTTTTTTTTTGGTTGGCTTTGTTAATTTTCTTTTATAAATTTGTTAGATATATGTGATTAGTACTATCAGAAGGGAAGAGTCCCTCATAGGTTAAAGACAATGTGTTCCATTCAGATTTAACCAGACTACTTGCAGCCACTGTCAATTTTCTTGGGCAAGTAAATACTGATATTCTTCCCTCTGAGTTCAAAGCTCTTATAAGATAGGTCACTGACTAGGGAAAGGTGAGAACAAGGCTGTTTAGAAGCTACTACAAAATCAGTTTGCAGGTGAGATCTTGATTATGGTTCTCTTTTTATCAGGATATTAATCGGTTCGAGACGTCACTAGCAAGAGATTCCTTCACCCTTAATCAAACGTATCGGGTTTGGACCATGAGAATAAAATTTTTTTTGATAAAGAGCTCTTCGCTGTCATATGCGGCGCAAATTTAAATAAGCCAGACAAATGAATTCCAGATAAGTAACTTTTCCCTTCCCATATCACTTCTTGTGTAGCCATGTGACATTGCAGATACATATAGTACCATGATAAGGATTCTTATATTCCTGTGGATGTACTTTGATCTGACAGGTTAATTACAGCCTCTTGATTCCACTATATGGATCATTGTGAAATAGGAAGACAATTGGAGCCAAGCATTTATAAAGAGAAATCTAAAGGCACTGAATTTTACTGCACCTACAAAAACCTCCACAAACTCTTACCATATGGTGACATAACACAAGACAAAAGCTTTTTAATGTGTTTATCGTCGTATGCTCAAGAAAAGTTTGGTGGTCCAAATGAAATTCCTATAGATTTACTGTTTATCTATTGAACGGTTCAAACATCATACAATATATACGTGATATGATTATCTTAATTTGCATTTTCTTCCCTGTTTATCATTAATTCCTTTGCTTTCAGAAGAATGAAGCCCCTAAGAAACTACTATAATTGAATATTAGTAGGTAGGAGTTAAACACAGTATTCACTTATATGTAAATATTGATCACGTCCAACTACAACCTATAAAAGGGGCTAAGCGGTCGCGGCAAATATAGCTCAGTATTTTAAGCCCCGAGATCGAATCCCACAGAAAAAGATGGATTTGATTCAAGAGATGTGAAGCCTAGGATTGATTTCCCCAACTCCTAACTTGTGCTAAAGTATTGTGCTATCAATTTTTCCTAACTCTTCTTATTGAACAAGTGCTCCAAGTTTACAACTACCCACTTCTGTTAAGTAATCATAACTTTCATTAATTAACTATTCCAATTAACTAATGAAGATAGGGAGGACCACACTTATGGTTCACAGTAAGGATCAATATTCCTAATTCACCGTTTTGACAACCTAAGCAATGCCTTTGTTTTAGGTTGAAATACTGCTATGTCTTTAACTCTAACTCATGAATCTATTCCTAGTAATCACAAGAATAAAGGGCATAATTAATTGGGGATCCTACCAATTAATAGCAAACAATTCGTAAACAACATAGATAGAAAGAATCAACAAAGTTAATTAATAACATAATAATAATCATCACACGAGTATGTGGAGTGGGTCAATAAACCCTAGAATGGGTGACTTAGCCATAGTCATGTTCTAAGATAAGAAATAACTAAAAGCATAGAAAACCACAAGAATATGGATGGATGGATGAAGTAGAGCTTGAATCTTGATCTTCTCTCTTCCTTGCCTCCTTTTGATGAAGAATAGGTCAAAAGTTATGTTTTGGGATGTGTTTTAGGGATTTTATTCCGTCCCCATGGACCCACACAAATCGGGAATCCAAAATAAACTCGGAATCAAAACATGATTTTAAGCCTACGGTGCCGAACAGTGCATTGCACAGTGCGGTGCCGTAGGCCAATTTCTGCAGGCTTTCCAAAATTCTCAACTCTCTGAAGATCGTCCCTGTTGCGCCACATAGCACAATGCCCGGCGCGGCACAACAGGCCAAATTCACTGCGTCTCCAATTCTTTTATCATTTTCCTCCATGACTTGGTTCACTCGACCTCGGGCTTCTACTCAGGCTTCAAAACCCTTGTTTTTCATCAATTATGCTCCATATATGATTCATATCATCAATGCAATCCCTACAATATAAAACGCACTAAATAAGAGCAATTCCGTCCAAAGTACCAACAAATATCGCAAGTTGAAACATAAATACAAGTGCAAAAGTATAGAAATTATTGCAACATCTAGCCTCGTATCAAACATCAGCCCCCCCCCCCCCCCAACCAACCCCCTAAAAAGAAATTGTACTAAGCATACATTTGTAAATCGATGGGATTGTACTTGCTTTTGATGAGGGGTCTTCTATGACTTTGATCAACCTAACACTAGGTCGACTGATAGAAGAGTTTCTGTCTTCAAGCAAAAATATCCTCCTAATATAATTCTATTGCTGAAGATCTTTTTTTTTCAAGTAAATTTTTTGAGAAGACATCATCTTATCGTTCCTGAAATTTCACTAATAATTGAAAACGAAAAAGTAATTTATACTGACTAAAATATATTACGAATATTCAATTGACGATAGATAATTTGGAGACAATCCACTCTGGTTCCAAAGCAAATCAATTTTATAACTTGTTTGTCATATAACATAAACCTATTAACAAATTCAATTAGATGTCACTGCCCAACGAACATTTGTGGAAAAATAAAAGAGATATGGGTAGCCTCATCCTAAGGGACTAAAATTACCGTTTTCAATTACCACTGAATCATTGATGGAACTCCAACTTGAGATCTATTAGATATTTGAGGTGAATGTGTTAATTAGTGACCCAACCCTGAAATATTGAGGTGTAGTACTGCTCTTTTCTTTTATTTTTCTCTAACTATTTTACGAAAAAAAAAAAAGAAGTTATTTGTGGGGGGGGGGGGGGGGGGGGGCGGAACGGGGATGACTAAACCCGACCAATCACATCAAGATGAGGAAAGCGTATTCACAATGCTACAAAATAATCCAGCCTCAAACATAACATGCATGCACTCTCTTCACGGGTATACACAGTTTTAAAGACTAAAATGAGCACCAAATGCTGTCGTGGGTTGGTAACTGCTTCTCCATGCTAAACTAGAGATTTTGGATTTAAACTTCGAGAATGAAGTTCTATCTTTGATAGAGACCGTTTTACGTTAATGAGATTTTCAAGCACGAATATACTCGAACCCAAAGAAGATATTAGACACCGGATGGTAAACCAAGTATCTGGAAAAACAAAGACGTGAAACCTCCAAATGCTGAGTTGTGATCATGAGTTATTGAATCTAGGCCTCCCCCACACTATCGGTTCAAATTCCAACAGCTGCTTCTTCTATATTTGGATTGTGTGGCCCTTTAGGTTTTAGTCCTCTCTCTTTCCATCCCAACTTTTTCACATGTTAGTCCTTGCTGTATTTTTGCCTTATTGTCTCTACACAATAAGCTATTGTCCTACTCCCTTGCCTTTCCCCATCCCACTTTTTGCATGTTTTTTGGTCTAAATCCTTTTCAATGTTATCATTTTTTTACTGGCTAGTACTTTTACAATTAGCTCGGATGTAGCTTTATCATAAAACATTTAATTTATTGTACTCCAATTCTCATTATGTTACCTTAGAAAGGGGATTTAAAAGTAAACTGCTAAGTGGATAACATTTTACTTAAATGCTGCATGGATTTGCATGCATTTCCAATGTACTAGTAGTTATACCAAACGTATTGGTTGATTACATAATTCATGATTAACCAACATGGTGACTAAAAGAAACAGTTATCCGCATTGCCAATAACCAAAAAATTTTACAAGGACAGGTGTTACGGGACTTTTAGTATCAGTTTTTCCTTCTCTCGATCTTTCTTATTATTCCTGTACTCCACATGGTTGATTTATCTTTCATGTACATTCAATGCCCAAACTTGAGTCTTGAGCAATTATATGTTGCCTAGAATTTTGCACTTTGCCTTGGTTTACATGATTGCCTATTCTTGTTGAAACCAACTGATCAACGCGTTAATATAGAAGTAAGAAAAATGTGTCATTAACATCTCAGATAAATTTCTCATTCTTCATGTTGACTTCAAGTTTATTTATTTTAATCTATTTACATGTAAGTGTTCCAATAACTAGTTCTTCTAATCAAAATAACTGAACTTTAATTTTCACTGGGAATAAAGGGCCTCGTATAAGCTGGGAAAATATTTCAACTGGGCAATAATGCTGATGCACTTATTTCTTTGAAAAAATATTAAACTACCAAAATTAAAACTTGATGATTGCATAATATGTGTTTGAAAGTCACTGATTAAGTTGTCACTTCTCAGCTTAGGGTATTGCTATTATATGAATTGTTCATCTTTGAGTAGTTATTAGAGCCAGCATCAAGCATACATATACTACTTTGGTGTTTATAGGCTTCTACTCAATGGTGGCAATCACTTTAGACCATATGGTGGAAATGACTTTGTGATCTTTATTTTTTTATTTTTTGAATCTGAAAAAGAACATTGAGTACAGGATTACACATAGAAATTGATAGACATTTCAACCTGCACGTACCTCAGACTCAATAATGTTACTACAAATGAATCCCCACACTCTAGCAAACCCTGTAGCTATACTTGGTAGCTGCATGGATGGGGGGAGGGGGGGGGGGGGCAGTCAAGTGTATAAGAGAACAAAGACCTAAGACATGATTAATTGGAAATAATGTAACTAATAATAGAGATATCGAATAGCTCTATTCATCAACACTTCTTCGAAGAAAATAAAGAAGTATTTTTTCATGCATTAATATAATGCTTCAGTCACTTGGTTCTCATCGGACTGATCCACTGCAATTCCCTGCAGGAGCGGACTCAGAAATTGACGGAAAGGAATTCAAAAAATATTTGTTTGTCACACTTTGGATATTGAACTTGTGATCTATAGCAACTTTTAAACCCTTTTACCACTAGACTAACATATTTCGTTATGTTAAGGGGATATAACACACACACAGATATAGATATTTAAAAAACTTAATTTTACCGTATATACGTAGTGTATTATCTCAGACAAAGGGGGTTCGATTATCCCTTTGCACCTACCTAGGACCGCCACTGACTCCCTGTAATTATGATCAGTTACCATTTGAAACCAAAAAAAAAAATTCGTCAAGCAATTCCACGAACTCACAAATTTTGGTAATTTGATTCTTCAATTCAGATTTGCTATTACCCTCTACAACTCCTTTTCTCTTGGTCAAGCACATCCATAATTCTAAGGAGTTAAGAGTACAACTACTATTTTATTAACTCTAGCTCCTTTTTGTTTTGTACCAATGGAATGATTGCATATCCTGCAAATTGTAACATGGATTTCCTGTCATCAATTTTTTTGTAAAGCACAAGGTATGGGATAGCTCTAGCCAGGATGTTGGTTTGTCCTACTATACATATATACCTAGCTCTGTAGTATTTTACACATTTTTATATACTGAATATTATCCAGAGAGATATTGTTTGAAATTGAGTCGAATCAAGGATTAACATCCATTGGCTTCTTTTGAGAATTGATATCTTAAAATAATCTTGTAGCTGTCAAAACTCAAAACTGACAAAAAGAAAATATTGAAATGTGAAATTAAGTGAAATTTAAAGTATATAAAGATGAAAATACAAATTAGTGTTCTTCTTCAAATAATAGTGGTAACTATTACTCCTATAGTCCTATGTGAAACTCAGGATGAATTGAGTGACAAACTTAATCAGTAGCTACATATAAATTTAGGATGGGCAGGGACAGTCGATATATCATTTGGCTTAACTTTCTGGATTATATTTTGGGATGTATAAAAATTTCTAATATTTCGTCATGAAAGTATCACATTTGGATTTAACTTTACACAGAGAAAAGTTCTGAGTTCTTTCTAAAGTTAATATAGTAGTTATGCTTCTTGTTTTTGAAAAATTTCTTGAGTTTGATATAGTGGGTGTTTCATAACTTTCATATGGTTGAAAAGATCTTATCTGTTAATTAATTTATTAGGGAGTTCTCTCATCTCATTTTGTTTCTTGTTCAGGATGATCTTATGACATAACAGTAAAGTATTGTAGAAATTTAAGAATTGTGTTCCCGAACCTTTCAGAGACCAAGTATGTGTCACTATTTAAAATGTTAACATTTCTGAATTACATATTCCTCACATTTAAGTGAATGTTTGCTTTACAAAGAAAGCGCAATTTTATGGTCTTGTAGATGCTTTAAAGCTTGCTAAGTGGGGCCCACTAAGGAAAATAAGATTCACCTTGTACACTCCATGTAGTAGGGGTGGGCACAAACCGAACCAAACCAAAAAAACCGACCGAACCGAATTTTTTTTTAATTTGGTTTTCGGTTTTTCGGTTTATGGTTTGGGTTTGGTTTTACATTTTAAAAATGGGTTTTTTACAAAAATATACAAATTTTCACCCTTAATTACAAAAAAATAACAATATTTATCTAATTACAGGGCATAGCAATATTTTTTAAAGACATTTTTCCAATAAGCAAAATATTTCATTTTTAATAATTATACTTACCCCCACCCTCCTAAAAACCCTAAAATATTTTCTCCACTTATCCTAAACTAAATCAGCCTCCACCCCATTCCCTTCTCTCTTCTTTCACTCTAAAACCAGTCCAGATACACCTCATATTCATCTCTGCCATTATCTATGCCATCTCCACCGCTGGATACACACAGCCATCAGAAATTGTCCGAAAAAATCCATCTCCGCCACCAATGTCGCTGCTCCCTTCTTCGCCGTCAGCTTCTTTCTCGCCGGAGAAATAAAATTCCACCATTATCTATGTGATTGAAGCTACAGTGATCACATTAGATTAGCATTGTGTAAGATGTGGTGGATAAGAGGAATAAGAAAGAAATATTTTTTCTAAATCTACACTGGTGGCTTGTTACCCTTAATATTGAATTACAAGTCATAGATTTTTATGCAGAGGAAGTATGCAAAGGGTGCGTCAAGAGATTTTATATGTTTCTCCTCTTGGTTTAAGGAATATCCTTTCAGATCCGTGAAGAAGAAGCCCGGCCCAGCCCCATTTCACTTATCCCTAACACTACTGATGCCTAATCTGCTCAAACCGTACATGTTTCTCTGTTTTTGAAATCATTAGAGATTTTGTTTCTCCGGTGGAAATTGTGTTGTCTTTTTCTGTCATTTTTGTTTCGTCTCCGTGAAACATGATACAGTATCTTGTCATTTCATTTGAATTATTGAAATTGATCAATTAACTAAAATCAATTGTTGATATATGATAATTACATTTTGATATCGTGTTATTTTTGCTTCTGTTCTTCTGTCTGTTCACTAAAAACATCGTTGGGACAATCTGAAACAACCGTTGAAATAGATTGATACAGTGTGAAACAACGTTGAAACAGTATGATACGGGATGAAACAATGCTAAAACAGTCGAGAAACAACTTGATACAGTCGAGAAATAGCTAGATACGGTATTGAAACAATCTGAAACAATGCTGAAACAATGTAGATACAGTGATATACAATTTGATACGGAGCAAAAATCAGTCTGATACAGTCTGAAACGGAGTTGATACAGTCTGAACGGGACTTGATACAGTTTCAAACAGTCTGATACAGTCTGAAACGGAGTTGATACAGTCTGAAACGAGACTTGATACAGTTTAAAACAGTCTGATACAGTCTGGAACGGGACTTGATACAGTTTAAAACAGTCTGATACAGTCTGGAACGGTACTTGATACAGTTTAAAACAGTTTTGATACAGTCTGGAACGGGACTTGATACAGTTTAAAACAATCTGATACAGTGTGAAACGACATTGAAACACTATGATACAGTCTGAAACGGGACTTGATACAGTTTAAAATAGTTTTGGTACAGTCTGAAACGAGACTTGATACAGCGTGAAAACGACATTGAAACACTATGATACAGTCTGAAACGGAGTTGATACGGTCTGAAATGGGAGTTGATACAGTTTAAATTGGGGGAAAAGTTAAATTGGGGAAATAGGAGGAGTAAAAGTGAAATTGAGGGAAATGGTGGGAGGAAAAGTAAAATAGGGGGAAATGGGAGGAGCAAAAGTGATAGTGGGGAAAATAGGAGGAAGAATGTAAGGGTTTGGTATGTTATAGGAAAATATTGCTATGTTGTTGCTATATTTGTAATTAACTTGTGTTTTCCTCTATATAGGGTCATTTTGCTAAAATGTTGCTATGTTTGGTAATTAAGTCCAAAAAATTGTACTTTTATGTAAAAAATCCTTTAAAAATTCCGGTTTTACGGTTTGGTTTTTGGTTTGGGGTGCGTACAAACCGAACCAAACCGAAAAACCGAATTATATATATATATATATATATATATATATATATATATATATTAATTTCACAACTTTTTTTATATAACTAGTTAGTAGTCCAGGCTACCAGGCCTAATATAGGCCTTCTAACTTTGTCAACTAAAGTGTAAAACCCATAATAATATCTGCAGTCTACTAAGAAGTAAGCTTATCATGTACGTACCATACTTAATATCATGGAACTAAGTGTTTGATATTTTAGTTTGCACCAGTACGTACCAAGTTCGATTGTCATGTCATTAATCTGAACTACTACAAGATATGTTTAGCTAAATTATTTTTATTTTCAACTACTAACTTTGATTTACTGTTGTACTTATTCTTCTTCGCGCATACAATTAAAAAATAATAATTTTGCCATATTATTTTATATGTAAAAACCGAACTACTAAACCGAACTAAACCGATTTAAACCGAACCGAATTCTTAAAAACCGAACCAAACCGAATTAATTTTGGTTTGGTTTTGGTTCCTAATATTACCAAACCGAAAACCGAAAAACCAAACCGAAATGTCCTAAACCGAACCGAACCGACCGAACGCCCACCCTACCATGTAGGGCTGGTCCTATGGGACTAGCGAGGCCCCTCCGGCCATTCGAGCTGGCCTAGATGGTGGGTCTGGTGTGTTGTTTCCATTTCAAAATGGTAGCATTGCTAAAGTGTATGACTAGCTACTGGACCAGTACCATATACTCAATCCAGGATATAATAGGTTAAACTAGTTTGGTTTGATGCCCAAAATATTGCAATCAGTTTAGATGAAAAAAAAATTCTGTTCAGCCCTCACTCGGAAAAGTTGATTGTTGACTACACGGGTGGCTCCATGAGTCAAAGACCCTTAAATTTTTTTATTAGTTTTTATTTATATTGGTTAGAATTTTTTTTAGTGAACAAAATGTAAGTTATTTATTTCAATATGCTACATCGATTATAATTATCAAAAGATTTATTGACAGATATGAGTTTAATTTAAAATTTAAAATATTAGACAAATTTTTACTATAAAAAACTTAAATCCTTTAAAAAAAGATTTACCGTATTATTAGTATGTGGACCATATAATCGGTTGAGTAGATCAATATGTCGAGTTATTCATTAAAAAGATATTTGATGAAATTAATTAAGAAATTAATTTATACTTTGCATCTTAAAAGAATTTAAAAGTAAACTTTAAATAAAAATACGCATGCATGTTATTAAAAAATTATGTTAACTTTTGGCTTTCGGCCTCTAAGGAATCGGTAGTCAATCCTATTTCCGATAGGGGCAGTTGACAATTGAATCCGATTTTGACCATTCTTTTCATATTCGTAATAGTGCGAAAAGAAGGTCCGGCTCCAAGTTGTTCAAGAATAGTGGCGTTGAGTTTCTCGACCCTTTGACTTAGGATTAGTCAGTTCTATTTCTCGATGGGGTGGGGAAGGGATATAACTCAGCGGTAGAGTGTCACCTTGACGTGGTGGAAGTCATCAAAATGTTATTGGGGCGCCCCTGGAACTTGACTATGTTGAAGATGATGTACAAAAAGCAGCTGCACTTGATTTTAGCCCTGAATTTAAGTTTTAATGCAGTTGTAAAATGAAAAATGCTTGGCTTTTTATAAACAAACGGAATCGAATTAATTTCTTTTTGGAGCTATTTGCTGAAAAATTAAAATAGTTAAATGAAAAAACTTCTTGATGGCTGCTCGTGGTTTGCGCCATATTTCTGCGTGTTCTATAAGTTTATTTGATATAACCCAGGTTGTATGGAAATGGCTGACATATTCAAATCCAGAATATAATATGTTAAACTAGTTTGGTTTGATGCCCAAAATATTGCACTCAGTTTAGATGAGGAAAAATAAGTTTGTTCAGCCTTCCTCAGGAAAGTTGATTGTTGACTACATGGGTGGCTCCATGACTCAAAGCCCTCAAGTTTTTTTATTAATTTTTATTTATATTGATTGGAATTTTTTTAAGTGAACAAAATGTTAGTTATTTATTTCAATATGCTACATTGGTTATAATTATAAAAAAAATTTATTGACAGATATGAGTTTAATTTAAAATTTAAAATATTAGACAAATTTCTACTATTAAAAAAATGAATATTTATTTAATAGAAGAAAAAAACCGTAAAAGCTTTAAAAAAAGATTTACCGCATTATTAACATTTAGACCATATAATCGATTGACTAGATCAATGTGTCGAGTTATTCATTAAAAAGATATTTGATGAAATTAATTAAGAAAACTAATTTATACTTTGCATCTCAAAAGAATTTAAAAAACTTTAAATTAAAATACACATGCATGTTATTAAAAATTTATGTTACCTTTAGGCTTTAGGCCTTCATGCTATTGGGCCTTCCCTGGAACTTGACTATATTGGAGATGATATGCAAAAAGCAGTTGCACTTGGTTTTAGCCCGTAATTTAAGTTGTTCTGCGGCTGCAAATTGAATATAAATAAGAATGTGCTTGGTTTTTGATAGACAAACGGGAATCAAATTAATTTCTACTTGGAGCTATTTGCAGAAAAATTGAAATGGTTAAATATAAAAAAACTTCTTGATGGCTGCTTGTGGTTTGCGCCGCATTTCTGCGTGTTCTATCAATTTATTTGATCATAGGAATAACTAGGTTGTGTGGAAATGGGCTGACAAGTTTAAAAGTAATATATGCGACACCTTAGCTATAAAGGATAAAAACAGTATTTGCATAGTGGATGAAGCTGAAAATATAGGATGGGTTGATATTAGGGGTGATCCTGAGAGTGCAATGTTCAAAGCAGTACATGGTCCGTGCAAACAAGGACAAACAAATTGTGTTATCCGCAATTAGGATACCACGAGGGACAACTATTTTCTTCCATAAATAACACCATTTCAGTATGAAGCGGTAGTCAGGGGTAAGTTTCAAAAAAGGTCCCAGTACCATATACCCAATCCAGAATATAATAGGTTAAACTAGCTTGGTTTGATATCCAAAATATTGCAATCAGTTTAGATGAGGAAAAATAAGTTTGTTCAGCATTTTCTCAGGAAAGTTGATTGTTGACTATATGGGTGGCTCCATGAGTCAAAGGCCCTCAAATTTTAATGCTAAGGAATTTTGCCTGTAAGGCTGTGGCTTTAAGAACACCATGTCCCCAATCACAAAGTCTCTCTTAGTTCTCTTTCTATCAGCAAAGAGCTTCATCCTTTCTTGTGCTTTAGTAAGATTATCCTTAAGAAGTTGTTGTATTTGTTGTCTCACTGCAATAATATCCTCGGCAGCTGGCACTAGTGATTCAAATAAGGGTCCCATAGAGAGCTGAGGAGGTGAAAACCCATATAAAGCTTCAAGTGGTGAACATTGCAGGCTGGAGTGAAAATTAAAATTATACCACCATTCAGCCATAGGAAGCCATTGATTCCACTGGTTAGGCCTAATAGAATTCATGCGCCTGAGATAGGTCTCTAAGCACCTATTCACCCTTTCAGTTTGCCCATAAGTTTGTGGGTGGTAAGCACTATTGTACAGTAGCTTAGTTCCCACCAGGTTGAACAATTCTTTCCAGAAATTGCTTAGGAAAATCTTGTGTCTGTCAGACACAATAGACTTAGGAAAGCCATGCAATGTGTGGATTCTTTTAAGGAAAATTTGAGCCACCTTTGCAGCTGTAAATGGATAAGAGTGACCTCCAACAATAGGCTCATGAAGTTTTTTAGTAACTGCATTCTCAATTCACTAGTTGATCATATGTATACTTTACTCTTTCTTCTCAATATACCTGTTGAGTAGCTGTAGATTTGTGGCCCTTGCTTAGCTACTGAAAGTTGAAATATCAAGTTCTGAACCACAGTGTCAGCCTCATAACAGTTCTGCACTTCCTGCATCCATTCAGGTATGTTTGTAGTAATCATGTGTAGGGTAGTTGTTGCAGGTTCAACAATGGTACCTGGATCAATGTCATGTTTTCTTGACAAAGCATCTGCTACCTTGTTCTCAGCTCATTTCTTGAATTGAATCTCATAGTCCAAGCCCATCATCTTTGTCAACCTTTTTTTTTGTATGGCTGAAGTAACTCTTTGTCCCAGCAAAAACTTCAAACTGTTGTGATCAGTTATTATGATGAAGTGTTTGAATTGGAGGTAATGCCTCCACTTTCCACTGCCATCAGGAGTGCCATGTACTCTTTTTCATAGATTGATTTACCCTAGTATTTTGGTGCCAATACTTTGCTGAAGTAAGCAATTGGTCTAGTCCCCTACATCAAAACTCAACCAATTCATGTATGACAGGCATCAGTTTCTACAATGAACTCCTGATTGAAATCAGGAAGGGCAAGAACATAAGTTGTTGCCATAGTCTTTTTAAGAGCTTCAAAAGCAAACTCAGCTTCTAAAGTCCATTGATGCATTCTTTTTAAGAAGTTCACTCAGTGGCTTGCTTATCCTACCAAAGTTAGCCACATACTTTCTATAATAGCCTGTCAAGCCTAGAAACCCTCTGAGAGTCTTCACATTGGTGGGTGTTGGCCAGTCCAACATGGCCTAAACTTTAGCAGGTTCAGTTGACACCCGATCAGCTGATATAATATACCCAAGGTACTCTACTGCAGACTGACTATTTGATTTCTTTGCCCACAATGTATTCTTCCTCAAAGTCTGAAATGCTACCTTAAGATGTTGCACATGGTCTTCTAAGATCTTGTTATATATCAAGATATCATCAAAGAATACTAATACGAATTTCCTTAGGAATGACTGAAAGTAACTGAAATACTTGATTCATGAGTGCCTGAAATGTTGATGGTGCATTAGTGAGCTCAAAAGGCATTACCATGAACACATATTGGCCTATATGTGTCCTAAAAACTATTTTGAACACATTCTCTGGTTTCATTCTAATCTAATGGTACCCAACTCTGAGGTCTATTTTTGAGAACGTTGTGGACTCATAGAGCTCATCTAACAGATCATGTACTATAGGAATGAGATATTTGTCTTTTATTGTGATGCTATTCAGGCCTCTATAGTCTACACAAAATCTCCATGTGTCATCCTTCTTCTTTACCAACAATGCTGGGGAAGAAAAGGGTGATTGGTTGTGCTGAATTATGTCTTGCTGCAACATAGTTGCGACTTGCTTTTCCATCTCATCTTTTTGGAAGTGGTTGTATCTATAACGCCTTAAGCTGACAGGAACTGCACCAGGTAATGTTGGAATGGCATGGTCAAAAGATCTGATAGGAGGTAGTGTCTTGGGTTCTTCAAAAATATCAGCATAAGTTTTTAGCAAGGCTTCAATATCTTCACAATGACTGGTGTGCTCAACCTCAGTGGTACTGACCATGAATAAGTGTGCCATGAGAGTTTGGCCTTTTCTTAGCAATTTGCCCATAGCATTCCCACTTATCATACTAAGTTCTGTATTCTCCTTCATCCCATGTAACACCACCTTTCTTCTAGCTTGGTAGACAGTAACTTTATTTTTGACAAAATCAAAAGTCATATAGTTATGACTCTTCATCCAGTCAGCTCCCAAAATCATGTCACAACCACCTAATTTAATGATTCTGAGGTCATCAGTGAACTTGATGCCTTCCATTACCCAAAAAAATTCAACACAACAAGAGTTACTCAACATATAGTTCCTATCAACAACTGTAACTCTTATGGGAAAACATTAGGATGTCTCACAACCAGTATCTTTAACAGTCTGAATGTCTATGAAACTATGTGTACTACCAGTATCAATGAGTATTATGAGGTCTCTCTTCTTAGCTGTTCCCTTCACCTTGATTGTGTTGACACCATTGTTGCTATCCAATAAAGTATTCAAACATACAGCTTCATGCATATCTTTATCACATACTTCATCTACTTCTGGTGCTTCATACAATTCTTCAATTACCTCCTGTTCATCAACCCAGTGTCCACCTACAATGCAGTGGAGTTGTTTCAACTTACACTGGTGGCCAGGTGTATACTTCTCTCCACACTTGAAGCACAAGTGATTTGCTCTCCTATAGTCATATGTTTCTTGACTCAATCTGATAAGGTTGTGCTTAGGCAATTGAGTAGGAACTCTCTGGATTCCTGAATCACTACTTCTCATATTGTTAGGGATCCTAACTAACTCTTTCCCACTGTAAGGATTTTTTACCAACTCTTTTTCCTGAGCTACTTCAATGGCTCTCTCTTGCATCATTGCCTGTTCTACAGCATCTTTCAAGGTGAGTGGTTTGAACAATTTAACTGAATATTTGATTTGGTGTTTAAGACCCCCAGTGAAGTGAGATAGGAAATAGGCTTCATTCAGGGCTGGGTTCCTGATTATTATTTCAGCCTTCATATTCTCAAATTTACTCAGATAAGCCTCTACAGTACCAGTTTGTTTCAGGTTCTGAAACTCTTCTACAATGTCTTCTAATGGATTTTCCCCAAATCTCTCCTATATTTCTTCCTTCAATGTATTCCACGACACTATACCATTACTCAACAGAAATGAATAGTACCAAGATTCTGCCAAACTATGTAAATGAAGTACAACAACTTCTAATTTCTGGTTATCCACAAACTTATAATTGAAAATATCTTTCATATTTTGGATCCAAACTTTAGGCTCTTGACCATCAAAACTAGGAAATTCAAGTTTAGAAGGTAGCAACTGCAAACCTGTAACTCTGTGAGTTTGTGTTTCTTGCACAACGGTGGGAAGTAACCCATTACTGGTGGTTGCCTCAGCATTGGTCACTATATTTTGATTCTGTTCAAGCATTTCCAGTTTACCCACTATCTGCTCCAAAGTACCTTGAATCCCAGCCAAAACTTCATCATATTTTGCTAATTTTTCATCCATAGATTTCATCCTTGTACCTTCTGCCATTGTTGTTCCTCATAGGTGGTTTCGTAGGCTCTGATACCAATGTAATGGCTAGGGTTCACTCAATGCAATTAATCAACCAAATCTTTATTTATGAACACAATTACAACTTCAATATGTAGCTAACTTGACAACTACTTCAGCTAAAAACTAAGAAGAAACAGAGGGATTAGGAAAGAATCTGGGGATTGAACAAGAAAGGAAATGAGTAATGATCGAGGGAGATGGAGGAAGAAGAAAAAAAGGAATCAATTATGTTATGATTCTCCTCCCCTCTCCTGTCCAGATAGTTATACTAACTATTCCCTTAACCGTCGACTAATCACAGCTGTTGGGCTTCATTAGTCTTGTGAGATCATGGCCCTCCACGTGTCCATCTTAATTTGTTTAACTAACTACTTCCTAGCTTACACTGATTGAACCCCAGTAGCTACACGTATTTACATTATTACATTTTTAACACATTTATTCATAACACTATACTCTCACATCTTGACACATTTGATTATATTCTTATGGAGTTGAGTTATATTGAAGTTAAGATCGATGAAGATGATCAAGCCTTTTTATTAATATGCTCTTTACCCCAGTCATTTAAATAGTTTAGAGATACTATTATCTATGGAAAAGAAATTATCTCTTACAGAAAAATATGTTGAAATCAAAAGTAACAGATAGATAGAGATATTACTGGGGAAAGTAGAGAAAATCAAGCTTTAGGCTTGTTTGTTAAGGGTAGATTTGACTCCAACACTATATATAATAACTTTGTATGCAATTATTGTCATCAAAAGGGTTACATTAATTCTGGATACTTGAAGTTGAAAAACAAAGATAAGCATAAGAAAAATCACTAGGAAAATAGTGACACCGCAGAGGCCAGTGTAGCAACTAATGAGATTGATGGATCTATATTTTTAGCAATTGAAAATTCATCAAGATCTATCAATGAGTGAATTTTAGATTCCGGTTGTTCGAGTCATATGTGTCCCAACAAGGACTTGTTTTCTACATATGATCCAGTTTAAGGTGGAGTTGTCCAGATGGGCAACAATATTTTTTGTAGAGTTATTGGCAAAGGTAAAGTTAAAATCAAAATACGTGATGGTAATGAGAACTCTCACTAATGTTTAGATATGTTTCTAAGTTGAAGAAAAATCTCATCTCTTTGGGCACCCTAGAATTTCTTGGGCGTAAATACACAGGAGAAGGTGGAGTTTTGAAAGTTTCTCGTGGTGCTCGTGTGATTATGACAGCCCGCAGATCTGATACGTTGTATACTTTATTGGAATATACTGTTACATGTACTGCTACAATTTCGACATCAGAAATATCTATTTGTGATATATATATTTGGAATTATTATGGAGAAGATGTAACAAAGTTTGCTATATCAACAAAAAAATTCCAAGGTGGAGATTTGTAAAATGACCTTTGTTTTGTTGCCAACTTGGTGGGGCCCATCATATTCATTATAGGCATGTGCTTTTTGTTTCTTGGAGCCAAAGTTTGCAACTTTGTGAAGGAGAATTATTTCTTCTCCGGTAGAAAGCTTAGAGGCCACGTACATTGTCTCCAATGATACTAATTAAGTGAGAGAGAAATTTTGGTCTAGTAAAAAAGAAGGGTTGTTTACATATATATCCGTCCATAAACAAATGTTTACTTTTTAATATCCACAACTTTCCCTAACTACAATACAAATACAAATACAAATAAAAAAAATCTTTAATATTAATATTTGGTAATTATTAACTTTTTAAATAAAGGTAAACTTTTAAATATTAGCACTATTTTTTGTGAAAATTTAATGCCTTAAATAAAGAAAATCAATCAATCAATCATTAAACTGATTTGCACTAAAGATAGAATATGCACGATTTTAGCCTAAAAAATAAAGTCGTATAAACTTAAGAATTTTATTCTACCCTGATTAACTATCATATAAATATATATATTTCACTGATCTCTATATATAAATAATTTAATCTTAGCTATATTAATATTTTTAAAATATAAATTTGGATATATGTTAAGTATATATGTGAAAATTACGCAAATATATATATTAAATAATGAAAATATCAAAAAAAATATTTGAATGCACTAATATACACAAATAATGATATCTATATGCATAAATTATATCTCAAATACATTTAACAATATTGAATGAAATTATATAAACACACATTAAATATTAATAATATTTTAGTTTACTAGTAATATGAAAGTACATTTAAATATATGTTAAGTATATATAAGTAAAATTATGTAAATATACATTAAATATAACTGCATAAATATTAAAATTATATTTAGGAAATATGCTTTATTCCTAATTGTGCGTAGATATGTTAAGATCCAATTGTGTGTAGTAGAAAGTTAAACATGGAAAAAAATATAATTATGGCATTAATTGCCATTAAATAGAAAAGCTTATGCTCCTAAAATGTAGGCTCAAATTAATGATCAAACATCTAATCTCTTTAAGGAATAAATACATAATATTAAATATATATCTGAAATATTTAAAATATTTTTAAAAAAATAGTTATGGAAAAAAAAAAAGGTGGACAAAAACAGATATTTATTTTTTTTCAATGATTATGTGGCGCAATTTTTCCAAAAAGAAAGCTCTTCCTCCTTATTCGCAGAGTGGCCTAATAAGACTCCATTTGAATGGATAATCATGATTATACATAAGAATCAAGAATTAAGTAAAAGTAAGATAGAGTCATGCACATGCAAGATCAATAAGTGTTGCCAACTAGCAAAAATTGGCCATAGTCCCCCATATTCACGTGCATTGGTTTTAGGGTTTTTTGTTTGCTTACACCAATCATCAACTTATTGTGTTATATAACACCACACTTTTTGTACCAAAATCCTTACCCAACTCCCTCCTTTTCTTTCCTTTCCTAAAAAAAATGGAGTCCTCTAAGGTAACATGTCTTCTTTTCATTTCCATGCTTTTCCTTTCTTCACTCACTCCCATTCTTGGTTGTGGCCATTGTGGTAAACCCTCTCACAAAAAACACAAAAAACCCAAAACTCCCATTGTCAAACCTCCTATCAACTTGCCACCTATAGGAGTTCCACCAGTGACTGTGCCACCAATTGTAAAACCACCTATTCATTTGCCACCTATTATCAAACCTCCTATCCATTTGCCACCTATAGGTGTTCCACCAGTGACTGTACCACCAATTAAGCCACCAGTAACTATTCCACCAGTTGTAAAACCTCCTATCAACTTACCACCAATTGGAGTTCCACCTGTGACAGTGCCACCAGTTGTTAAGCCACCAATAACTATTCCACCAGTTGTAAAACCTCCTATTAACTTACCACCAATTGGAGTTCCACCTGTTACAGTGCCACCTGTTGTTAAGCCACCAATAACTATTCCACCAATTGTCAAACCTCCTATTAACTTGCCACCTATTGGACTTCCACCAATTAAGCCACCAGTAACTATTCCACCAGTAGTAGTACCACCAATTACTGTTCCACCAGTTGTTACACCATCACCTAAAGGAAAACCATGCCCTCCACCACCAACAACAAAGGCAACGTGCCCAATTAACACACTAAAACTTGGAGCTTGTGTGGATCTTCTTGGTGGGCTAGTTCATATTGGACTTGGTGACCCTGTTGTTAATGAATGTTGCCCAGTACTTAATGGACTTGTTGAACTTGAAGCTGCAGCTTGTCTTTGCACAACACTTAAACTCAAGCTTCTTAACCTTAAAATCTATGTCCCTCTTGCTCTTCAACTCCTTGTTACCTGTGGGAAAACTCCACCACCTGGCTACACTTGCTCTCTCTAGATTTAAGTTAAGTATATACTACAATGCCTTTTTCCATAACCTTATCTTAAAATCTGTTTTGCTTGCATAATGTACGTTCGTTTGCTTTCATTCTATTTTGCGAAAAAAAGTGAAAGAAAATCATTGCATAAAGTTCGGCTTTTACTATGAGAATTGATAATGTATACATGCAGAACGATTATTGTACGTTACAATTTAATATTAAGATTTAAACTATATACATTGATAATGACACAAAACAAAGTATGTCGGAGACTAGGATAGTTATAGTGATATTTTCCATTTATGCATATACAATTGAAGCTGCATTTAACTTGATTTAGATATACTCATAGTGTAAAGAAGTTTTACGGTATAAATGCAGTTTTACATAGCATAATTTTTCAAATTAGGAATTCCACTTATTATGAATAATTAATTACATGTAATTAAGTGGTGTGGTATAACATAAATTTTTATAATACAATGTGATATATATGAGGATGGACGAGATCCCTTAATCATAGTGAATAAATTCTTGTTATGAAGCGTTTTTCTTTAATGGACCTTATGTTGTGAATTAGTCAAACTAGTAAATTTCGAATACATGATTAAACTAAATAGAGCCAAAAAGCTCTAGCCACTATCAGCATTACAGCATAAATTGGAGCAATAGTTGTACTCAAAAAAGCTACTCCCTCCGTTTCAATTTATGTGGCAGCATTTCCTTATTCGTCTGTTCCAAAAAAAATGGCAGCATTCTAAATTTGGTAGCAATTTAACTTCAAAATTACAGTTTTGCCATTACTGAAATGATTTACAACCATACAAACATCTTTGCTTCATTTTATACCACAAATTTCAAAAGTCTTCTTTTATTTCTTAAACTTTGTGCCGAGTCAAACTATGACACATAAAGTGGAACGGAGAGAGTACTACATTAGATACTTTAGTCACGTGAATATTTTAGCATGAATTAACGTAGAGCTCTGGGAAGTAGAAACCTTGCATCTTTTACTTTTTTTGTGATATAGATATTGGAAACATCTTCTTTAAACTATATTTTTTACTGTTATAGATATTGGAAATATCTTCTTTTTAAAAGATTTTTTTTTAACTGTTTCTAAAGAAGGAACTTAAACTCATTAGTTTTACATTCTGAATTGCAGGTTCCAAGTAAGATTTGGCGGATTGAATGGATCGACATGAGAGGATGTCGAGCTTGTGATTTATTTCCTCCACCACCCAATTGTATGTTGTGGATTTGTGCTATTGTTGCCTTTTAACTCTGTTGAATAGCGATTTATTAATGAAATTATTTCAGTGTGTTAATTTCAATGTATTTGTTGCAAAGAAGTGAAGA
This sequence comes from Petunia x hybrida, assembly GCA_037355625.1. Taxonomy (NCBI): domain Eukaryota; kingdom Viridiplantae; phylum Streptophyta; class Magnoliopsida; order Solanales; family Solanaceae; genus Petunia; species Petunia x hybrida. The sequence goes on from JBBBVM010000019.1 coordinate 3,804,100, forward strand.
ACCAAGTAAATTTTTCTATCTGTTTATGTTCTTATCTTTCCAGGTTTAATTTTATCTAATTTACTTTATTGAAATTATTGGTTTGATATGTATTCTGTGGCAACTTTTATGGAGATATTATTTGAAAATTTTGTTTAAAGCTTGACGATTAAAAACTTAAGCAGGGTGGTGCATATTAAACGTCTGAGATATTCAAGATCGTCATGAAAAATGTAGCTTTGGATGTATATATCAAACAAGATAGAATTGACAGATAAATAGGACCATTTAGTTTTGGACATATTCTTGATTGAACAACAATCTAGTCCATACAATGTTCTCAAGTACCCGAAGAGGGAACTACAAGATAAAAATGGGTGGACATCATATGGAATAATTTTTTTAAAAAAAAAATTAAAGGTAAAAAATCACTTCAGATTTGTTACCTATGTTTCCACAAGACAGCAGGAGTAAGGAAGAGTTAAAAAGTTAACAGTAGAAAAACAGTACACAAAACTTAGGGAGAGTAATGAAATTTTTGGGCAAAATTTCTTCATACCCTGTTAGTTCTGTTTACAAATAACTAGGATATTAAATAATTTCATCTTCCTTCTATTCCAAAATTAATTTTTCTATAATAAGGTCAATTTCACGTCTAGTCATTTAATTTTTATTTATTGCACCAAGTTACGAAAACTAATTTTTATAACGAAAAAGTTAGTCAACTTTAGGACAATTGAGTGACTTTTTCGTTGTAATCATCCAAAAATTGTTGCAGTCAGGACTAGTAACTTTCTAAGATATTTAGGATAACTGAGTGACTTTTTCATTTCAATAAGTAGTTTAATGACCTTATGTGATGCTAAATAAAATTGAATGATTTTTTTGTTGTTAAACTTGAATGACTATCGTCTTATTAACATTTGCTTTGGGTTATCGTCTTTTGTATCGTGTCGCTGTCGTGAACATGATACATGATTCCCTTTCCGTGAAAGATGAAGGGTACGAAAGGATAAAGAGAAAAATGTTGGGGCTTATAGGAGGAACGGGGAACTTCTCGGGCGGGCTTCCATTCCCTACATGAACTTTGTTTTTGATCCCTTGTAAAGGAAAGGGATCCCTTGGACATTTTGTTTTATGGATGCTCTTTTTATACATACATACGTTTTCTACATACTATCAATATGTATATGCATATTCCACATCGGGTTCAATGGGTGCTCGAACACCGTAAGTTAGCATGTGGGTCCGCCCCTGCTTGTAAATCATATCTTCTCCTAATGTAACCAACAACAAAAAAAAGGAAAGGAAAGAATGAAAGAAGAAAGGAAGGGAGCATTTCTTCTTGCACTGTGCATAGTGTTTCTCTTTCTTTTCCTTTCAAATTATTCTATGGGTGAAATGGACTCACCCGATAGTGTTTTTTGTTGTTTACTTAATTATTAAACCTTTTTTATATTTTCTTTTCAAGTATATAGTCATTTTAAGTGAAAAACTCGGGCTTGGCCACCAAAGAACATTGTGAATTTTAGATACAGACTTCGACATGGATAATGAGAATTCATGTAACTAACTACCTCTTCGAGATTGGATCGTTGCTATTGTTATTACTTAACACTTTCGATGCAAGTGAAAAGTGCAGTTCATATAATCAGAAGTTGTTGCTTCCACAAGGTCCCAACATTCTGAATATATTGATTTGCGCTTATATGAGAAAAGAAATAATCAAACGAGGGCCGGACAAGAAGACAAAGTGAAACAGAAGAATGAAGAAAATATCTAGGTACTAAAAAGTGATCCTTGGGTAGAGCATATATTATAGAATTGACAAACTCAATCAGAAAGTTGAATCCATAAATAAGGCCTTGGTGGTTAGCAAATTACACATAGCTCTTAGATAAGCATCACACATTCTAACATATTCATATGCACCAGATTAAGCTGCTTTTATCCATTCAGACATCAACGAAAATAGATAATGAAAATGGAAACTACACTCTCCAGTAAGCCTAATGGTTCCAAATTATGATACAAGCAAGTCGGACCTCCGACGACACAAAGAAGGCAAATTTTAGAGTCTAAAAGGGAATAGAAGTCAGCTAAAAATTGCCATTCTAGACAACTACTCAGACATTACAGAAACCTAAATCGAGGCTTCCATTTTTACTGGTGAATCTGCAGAAACTACTGATGGATTCTGAAGCCAGTCTTTCGCACAAATGAGGGCCTCTACGGTCTCAGCTCGCAAGGAACACCTGTAATGATCCATCTCCTTGCTTACCGTGCTAAAAACAGAGTCAGCAGTAACGGTTGAAACAGGAACTGACAAGATATCACGAGCCATTTTTGATAGAGTTGGGTACTTCATTCTGTTAAGTTTCCACCATCCCACCACATCAAACTCATGAACACGAGGCAGCAAGGACTCCTCCAAATATTGATCAAGTTCTGACCTTGACTGCTGGCTTGAGGTCTCCATAATGAACACATCAAAATCCGTAAGTCCAAGCTCATTACTGGAGGCACAGAGGCCTTCGGAATCCTCCTGGTTCACAGCACTGCCATTTACTTCTCCGACATAAGCTGGGGTTAGAGGCAGAGGAAGGGCCACATATTCAAGGAAGAGTTCACGGATTCCCTCCTCAACAAACTTCACATAGGTGGAAGCTTCTTCCCCGTATATTTTTGTAAAACTGAACTCAACAAGTTTCATTTTGAAGCGAGGATCCATTACCACGGCAATAGCTAGCATTAAACAACAGCTTCTCCAATATTTGTCAAACTTCTCTTGCATTAATTTGGTAAGGCTGCTGGTGAACTCATCTTCGCTTGCTGTAGCACGAGCCAATTCCAATTGAATCTTCCATGCTTCATGGAAGAATGTGTTGGTTGTTGGAATTGTTGCTGCAGTCAGAAGATTGGCAGTGTCGACAAAGATTTTCAAGTTAGTACATAGAGTCTCAACTTGCTTCCAATCTTCCACTGATGGGGCATCCTTGTAATCAGGATCAGATGTATCCAAGCGCGAAAATACTTCCTTTAACTCTGTTGCAGCCAACAACATCTCATATGTTGTGTTCCACTGAGTTCGGTCATCAAGGGCCAATATTTTTGTGCTTGGCACCTGAAGCTGCTGTTTGAGCTCAATAAACTTTTCCTCATGAGATTCTGATGTTTTCACATACTTTACGCTATCTCTAACTCTTTTAACAGTTGCATGCACAAACTCAAATGCATCTTCAGCAATGCTGCTTAAAGTCCGAGCAAGGCAATTTTCAACCAGCAATTGACCGTTAAGCACAAGAGGGTTCTTCACAGAGAGTAAAGTTCTAAGATTATCAACAGCAGCATTACCCAGTGCTTGATTAATAGTTACAGAAAATAACTTCCCCTCCATACTCCAGTCAGAAAGGCAAGTGGCAACAGCGTGGCTGAAAGCTGTATCAGAATCTGGATATGGTTCCATGATGACATTGAGTATTTTCCTGTGAATTTTCCACTCACTATCAATGTACTGCCCAGTTATGAACACATAGCCCACAGTGTGCCGGGAGGACCACATATCCAATGTTAAGCAGATTCGCCCAGGTACTCCCTCAATCACCTTCTGAATCGCTTGCTTTTCTCTAAGATAAGTTGCCACACAATCTCCTTGAACAGTGTTGAAGCTCACCATATCAAACCGAGGTTGAAGATTCTGCACAAAAGCAAGAAAGCCTGAATGCTCAACCATGTGAAGGGGATAGTCATGCATGATAATCATCCTAGAGATCTCCTGGCGGCACCGGTCTGGGTCAAAAGAAAGGTAAGGAGTAGCAGCAGTTCGATAACGTCGTTTAGGTGTACCATTACTACCTCCATATCCACCCATCTTAGAAGGTGCACTATATGGGCTAAATTGATTATTCTGCTGGCTGCGCGTGACTACTGGACAGGTTCCTTTGGCAATATGACGTTTCAGATGACTAGTGCCTGCTACTTTCGACCCTGTACTATATGCAAATGACTGCTTGCACTGCTTACAGCATGCCCTTCTAGTCCCAACACCAGAAGCTTCAATGGTGAAGTGCTCCCAAACTATTGATTTCTTTTTCCTGCCCTTACCGGGTTGTGTTTCTGGATTGTTCGGTGTTTCTACGTTGTTGAGTTGTGGCTCCCCAAGAACCATTTCATTTCCAGTTATCATCTCATTGTGCTGACCCATTTCATTGCCTGGAACTATCTCATTGACAAGCACCATCTCATGTTCTGATATCATCTCGTGTTCTGGTATCATCTCGTGTTCATGTATCATCTCGTGTTCAGGTATCATCATCTCATGATTCTCAGCGGGAGTTGATGGGGTAACAGGGGTTTCTGAGGTTGCCATCCTAGGTCCTGGAACTTAATTCTGCCACATGCAATGAACACTTCTCAATTATCTGCATAATATAAGGATCAAAAAAGAAAGAGAAAACCATAACTAAAGGAGCACGGATGAAACTTGCCTGAAAGTAGCACTGTATATCTAGTAAAAGTCAGATTGTATATTATATTTTGTAATTAGTTTTAGAATAAGCAAATTCTTTTGTCGGCTGCGAGCCGAAAATATTAGAAGACGTTCTGAAGTGAAGTACAAGAAAGAAGAGATCGTCGGAACATCAAACCAACCACATCTACTACAAAAGTACTGAAAAAACGAGCAAGTCAAAATTTGTGAGGAATCAAAAGGAACTTCAGCTATTGAGGTTAGAAGCATGTCAATATTCTAGAACCGTGAACTGCAAGGAGCAGAATACATGTAAAACGCTTTACTTTTAATTATGAATAACTAAGAGTTATAAAGAGAAACAAATACTTAACAAAAATAAAGAATAAAGAAAATAACAATAAATCTAGCGGTAGAGCACCTCCACCTAGTTTGTTCTAGATTTCTAGCGCCCGAGGGGCTACTGGAAACCACCTCTCTACCTTATTCAAGGTAGAGGTAAGGTCTGCGTACACCTCACCCTCCAAGACCAAACTTGTGGGATTACACTGGGTATGTTGTTGTTGCATCGCTTCGTCTTTTTAGCAAAAGGAGGGGTCACCATTTTCCTAATGGGAAATAGTGATTCTTTAAATCTCAGCTTAGAAGAGTTGGATTAACATCAGCATTATTGTATACAAATGTTAAAAATAGTCATTTTGATTGAATTTGATCAATACTGTACACTTGGTACTTTTAAGTTTTCCATCAATTGTGCATTTCACTTTAAAGAAGCATGGCGTCCAACTTTCCACTTCATTGCTCAAGAACCTTGTTTTGCATTTTTTTCTTTTTTACGGCCTCCACCTCCACATTTCACCAGTAGGTTGAGGGTTGGACCAAGGAGAAAGTAAAGAACCAACTTGATTCCTAAGGGGCGCAATAAGACAGGTGCAGGAGTGTGTGGAGGGAACCTCAATATTGGTGACATATGCATCACAAAAATCAAACCAAATTAATGAAGAATGCACAAACCTCTAAGGTCATTAACCCATCCCAAAGTTACTTGCGCTAAGATGGACTAATCAAGATGAGCTAAATAATAGATCATACTCCAACTGTCCCTTAGCAAGTTTTAATTTCTTTCTTTGTTTTCTTACATTATGTTTAATTACCAAACAAAACTAAAAAATTGTTCTTTATTTTCTTTTATGAGATAAGATCTTCATTGAAAGCATCAACAAGATGCAAATGAGTAGTAGATTTTAGCACATTATTATTTTAGCACATAAGATTTCAAAGAAAGTAAGTCTTTTAAAAAACAATTTGATAACATTACTCATGCGTCAAAGCATCAAGTTTTGATACTGAAGTTCAAACTCTAGATAATAAAAAACACAAACTTTAGCTCAAAACACAAGTTTTTTACTTGAAATTTAGTATTTTTAACTACAAATCACAGGTTTTCATAGTGAGATCGGAATGGTTATTCTTCAAAATACCTTTCGTGTTTCCAACAGTGGCTATTCATCAAAAACATTACAATCACTGAATATCCCTCGTTTAGCACTCCAAAAAGTGGCTAAAGACCACAAAGATTATCAATAAACCTACTCTAGTACTCCTAAAGAAAACAAGGCTATAGTATTTTATATATTATTAAAAAAGAAAATGAGGGTCAAAATGGACATTTCAAAATACATGGACTAACAAAGTCAAACAAACATGTACTTACAAGATCAAATGTCACAAAATAGATCTAACATGTACTTCAAGATAAAATCAAAAGCAGCCATTATAAACACTTTTGAAGAACAACAAATCTGTAAAATCACATATATATTCAAAATTCTGCATCTTCAGCCCAGAACAACAAGTTACCAACAAAAATCCCTAATATCTTGTAAATACAAGACAACGACGACAACAACATACCCAGTGTAATCCCACGAGCGTGATCCGGGGAGGGTGAAGTGTACGCAGAAATAGAATAAAGCTCAGAAAAAGATACTATATGCATATGAATCAACAACAACAACATAGCCAGCGTAATCCCACGAGCGTGATCCGGGGAGGGTGAAATGTACGCAGAAATATTAATAAAGCTCAGAAAAAGATACTATATGCATATGAATCAACAACAACAACATAGCCAGTGTAATCCCACAAGCGTGATCCGGGGAGGGTGAAGTGTACACAGAAATTTTAATAAAGCTCAGAAACAGATACTATATGCATATGAATCAACGACAACATATGGGGACGATGAGATGTACGCAGACCTTACCCCTACGTAAGAATCAAAAAGCTATGTTTAACTGAGAAACCCATGAAACAAAGCAACTATTAATCAGTACTTAATAAATCACAAATTAAAACTAAATCACAACAGGATTATCCAAATTATGCTAATTAATATACAAAAAAGATGAAAGATAGTATTATACCTAAGGAAAGTTTTGATTTTGAAAGCTTCACGGAATCGGGTCAACGGCGATTATGGGCCGCGACGGCGAACCAGATCTAGGGTTTTAGAGAGAATTGGGCTTTGAACCCGATAAAACCTAATTGGACCTAAAGTTAAATGATATTTTCGGACTTTTAACAAAAAAGATTTAATTGTATTGGATATGGACTTTTCAAGTCCAGTAGTTATTGTTCTCACTCTGTGTAATTTTAAGGTGTGTTAGTGTGTGTTTTTGGGTTTACCACTTTTATGGTCAAGTGGCTAGTTGTGTGATAGGCCTTTTTTACTGTATATTATTGAAATTGTGGGTATTTTGCTTATGATAGCAAAAGTAGGTATTGGGGGAATCTTTCACTTTTTCTTTGTTTTGGGGCCAATTTTGAAGTTAAGCCCATAATGGTGGGATAAAGAGGGCGAAGTGCACTAAAGTTCACTTTTGGCAGTGGTTTTTGGTTTGAGTTCACTTTTTTTATTAGTTTTACATGAGAGATCACTTTTTGAAACTTCAATTCTTTTGGGTTGAACTTCACACAAGTTCGGCCCACAAGGATTGAAGTTCAACTTCAGCCCACAAGGGTTGAAGTTTACGCATCTATACCTAAAAGTTTAGCCCTTACAGATTGAAGTTGAAACTTTATAATTTAGGCATGAAGTTAAAACTTCATAACCCACAAGGTTTGAACTTCAGCCCATAAAGATTGAAGTTCCAAAAAGTGGCTTCTCATGTAAGACCAATAAAAAAAATGACTCCAAACTAAATATCAGTAACAAAAGTGGCCTGTGGGTGAAAATATTACGGTAAAGTGTCATTTTGAAACATAGGGATGTAAACGATTACATGGGAATTTGCACAAAAGAAGCTATTCCATGCTGGTCTTGAACTTCTGCCCCTACATTTGAAGTTTTGCAGAAATTGTTGGTTTTAAGTCTAACGAAAAATATTTGGACAAAAATAATACCTTCTCCGTCTCATGCCGCCCCTTCACTGATCTTTTCTTTCTTTAAAAAGAATAAAAAATATTGTGTGTATTTTTCAAGCCAATTTGTCGCATGCATGATTTATTTATAGTTAGGATTTTAACAGGAGATCGTCTCATTATTATCATGAATCTACGAGCTCTTTTTGGTGAACTCTCATCCTTGGTGCCATTAAATTGCCTTTTCTCATGTTGTCATATGATCGATCTTGTTGTTTATGTGCCTAAGCGATTTTTATCTGATACACTTCTGATAAGTAGTTTTTATGTTAAAATAACTAAAATATCCTCAAGTTATTTTATTAGAAAATAATATGAATGACGAATATGAAGAAGAGAGAGTTGAAATTTTTATTTTGATGATGATATTTTATGGATTACAAAATATTTTAGTAATATACTTGGTTAACTTAAATGTTGAAAAGCCATAAGTTGGTGATTTATAAGTATTTGGCTTATAACATTTTAATGACTGTCAAACCCATAGATAAGTCTAAAAGTGGTTATAATTTGATTTGACCAACTTATACGCAACACCAACTTAGAAGTTCCATCAAACACCCCTTATATCTAAGCATTTAGCAATATCAAATGTCATTGTGGGAAAGTTTGAATAAATATGTCATTAGATTCCAAATGAAACAACGAGTCACATATACTTATATGTAATGTACATTTGCTAAAAGAAGATATATGATACAAGGATGTATGCTTCCAAGTATCTTCGACGTTTCTCCATAAATTTCACTGGATTGACATGACTTTGTAGTATATGTATTTTACTTGTATTATCATATTGTTTTTTGTTGGATTGGAATGACACTATGCTTATTCAATACCTGTTGAATTGTCGTAATTTTGTATTATATGAATTCTAGATATCTGATAAGTCGTTCACAAATACTTCTGAACTGACATGAATATGTGTGTGTTCTATTATACATCAAATCATGCAAAAGTTGCATCATTTTGTATTATATGCATTCTATGTATTTTGTTAAATTGTTCAGCTCATTGAATTGACATGACTTTGTGGTTGTTCAATTGAGTCACCAAATTCGGTCGGATTGGAGAGAATTTGGTGACTATGTGTAATATGCATTCTACCTATCTCATTAGTTGTACTCGAAATCTCACATGATTGACAGGATTTGTTTGTACTATTTAGCAAGGGATTCTTTTAAATTTGTAGTTCTACTTTTAATTTAAATCACCCAAAATCTATTCCAATTGATCTAAAATTTGAGACAAAGCATGCAAACACCAACACAAACAATCCCTAATCATAAATTTAATGAAAAAAAACACCAATTCAAGAAGACCCATTTGGTATTAACACTTTCAAAATATCAAGAATGATGTTTTGAGATTTCAAACAAATCACTAAATCGGCTTTGAATTAAAGGTTTAACCTCAATTCAATACACATACAACTTTATCAATAAAATCCATCAACTTCAAATTTTCACCTCCAAACAAGAATTTCAAGTTTAATTAAAATTAACTGAGTAATCCACCGATTTTATTTTTTCTTTGAATCTACCTCTAGCGAGCCATCCCAACCCTACCGCCAGTTGTAATGGATTGAAAGTACGTAGACCCTCGATTCAGGGATTGATAGCGTCTTCCTTGGTTGGTAGGTAGACATAAATAGAGCTTCCAGGAGTTAGTGCATTGGATTTTGGGAAACTGCATCTAGTATAGCTGACTGAAGACCAAAGCAATCTCCTTTCTAATCTAGTCTAGTCTAGGAGAATGACTGGTGTTCTTTGTGAAATTCACTTGCAACCACGAATTATTTGATGCTTTTGAATAATGTTTCAATAAATAAAGACATCAAGCTAGGACTAAATGTGCAGTCGTAAAATTTGAAAAAATTTAAAGAAGAAGAAGAAGAATGAAAGGGTAAAATTAAATATGTCTATTTTTATATAAATTGTAAACTCGTCCATTTATTCAATACCATCAACGAGGAAGGCCAACTTTTTTTTTTTTTTTTTTTTTGTTAAAACACGATTTATATTAATACTAAGTCAAGGGGAATTACATAGTATACCCATACGGATTCCACTTGAATCAAGCGCATGTGCATTAGAGTTCATAGAAAACATAGGAATAGCATAGATAGCACTTAAGTTTCCTAATTTGGACAACATCAAACAGTTACTATCCGAAGTAGTTATCACAAAATTTGTGCCATCTTGATCCTTCACCAAAGCTTGTTGAACAAAGTCAGGAGGCACTGCATAGTGGATGGTATCAAAAGACTTGGACCTTGTGGGAGCTCCTTTTGCCAGGAGATGAGCAACTCCATTTCCTTGACGGAAGTTATACTTGATTAATGGAATTTCCAGCTTGTGCATTAATAACCTGCAGTTTTGGACAATAGAAGCATAAGTAGGTGATGGCTTTTCCAAAAAATGAGATAACCTCTAATGAGACAGTTTCAATTTCTAGTGGGGTGAAGTTTTGATTCAAGGCTAGAAGAAGTCATTCATGCAAGCTTAAAAGCTCTGCATGCGTATGATTATGCACATAAACTTGTCGATGGTAACCTAAAATCCATTGAACTCGTCGAGGAAGGCCAACTGATAGCACAATATTGACTATTATAACATGATTTTCAGAATTCCACTACCTTGTGTAAAAACTATCACACATAATTGCTGATATAAAAAGAAAATGCTAATGATGTTTTAATTTATTTATTTTTAAAAAAGAAGGCACTATTTTTTGCAAAATTATTCTTATTTAATAAATAATCTACTCAATTCGAAAAGGCCTTTCATTGTAGTTTTTTTATCTTTAAGGGTCTGTTTGGAAAGCCACCTCATCATTGGATTTGGTGTAATTACTATTACACAGTAGAGTAATTACGAAGTCCTATTTGTTTGCCATAGTGTAATTACAGTGTAATTACAAGTGTACCGTTTGGTTGCACAAGTGCAATTACACAATTAGATCTTTTTATTGATATATATATTTTATAATACTAATGTTTTAATTTAATTTAATTATAAAAATTAATAGCATATATTTTGTAATATCATGGACGCATTTGTAAAAAAAGTTAATATTTATAACTATAATTCCATAGCATTATTCAAATATTTGACAAAAAAGATATTCTATCAAGTATAATTGAAAAATGAACTAACATGCAATGTGAAATATCAAGTCAATACTGCTAAAACAAATAAATTAAAACCACAAAAAAATATAACATAATCAAAATCTAATTTTTGTTAAAATAAAATAATACTCTTATGTAAAATTGCAGCAAAACAGAAAATTAAATAAGTTTTAACATAACTTAAGCAAATAAAATCAAAAGATAGGAAAACATCGGACTATAACCTCATTCAAAAAAAAATTATACTTTAATGACATCATCCGTTATATATCAAGTTTGTTCGTGAGTCATTTTTTCTAATATTGGAAGGTGTGGTTTCAAAACTATAATAATGCAGTTGTGCTAAATAAAAAAAATAAAGAAGAAATAAAAAACTAAGAACAATTACATAGAATTATACAAAGTAGAGGTTGGAAAGTGAGAAGAAAGAAAATGAAAGATAAATAATAAAAAAATATATTTTTTAAAAAAATAAAAATAAAAATAAAAAATGAAAAATGAAAAAATAAAAATAATAGAAATAAAAATAAAAAATAAAAGAAAAGAAAATAAACTAAAATAATAGAGATAATATAATAATAAATAATTTAAAAGAAAAGAAGTTAAAGTAAAAAGAAAAAGAAAGAAACGAAAAGTTGTCATGTAATTACATGGTGTAATTACACCCAATTCTCAACCCCGCTTTGAGAATTGGAGAGTGTAATTGCACCCTCCCAATTATACTCAATTCTCCTCTGAGTTGGTAACTATCTGAAAAAACAAACAGATCAAATTGTGTAATTACACCCAATTACACTCAATTCATGTTCTCATATGGCTTTCCAAACATGCCCTAAATGTTAACATGATCAATTTAATTAATATTTCCAAGTATAATTGTGTCGAATCATTACAAGTCAATTGTATTGGACTGGAGAACGTATATAGATCACTAAAACACCTTACCTTACATCGGCTAAAACAGCAAACGTGTCTACTTAATTGGTGAGTCCCCTTACTTTCAGCCAAACGGTCATCATGAAAGGAAAATGGTTGTAAGCTGTAACCATCTCCCATTATTAGTAGGGGCGTTTAGTCGATTTTTTAGTTCGGTTTTTATCTATTCGATTTTTGATTTTTAAAAATTGCAATTCAATCCGAACCAAAATAAATTTGGTTTGGTTCGATTTTTCTCTTTTCTATTCGATTTTTTATGGTTTGGTTTTTCGGTTTTTTCGTTTATTTCATATAAGATAAAACTTTAAAACAATATACTTGAAAGCATATCAATACATGTCTAAGTGTAAAAATATAAAACCTGAAGTGTAATCACAATCCTAGTTGAAAAGAGAACTTACAATTCAAGAAATAGATGTTGATGGAAGTACTGTACATAGTATATTGAAACTTTAGACAAGAGCTTCATAAGTGTTACACCATTATACAAAGAAGTGTGATCATGAATGAAGTAATGAAGACAAAAAAAAAAAGAGATATTCAAACTCTAACACTCTTAAACAAGTATATCTTAAGAAATAAGAATAAAAGTATACATTTAATATATATAATTTGATTTTTTCAATTTTTCGGTTTCTATTTATGGAAATCCGAAACCAAACCACAAAATCAAAAATTTAAAATTCTCAATTCAAACCAAACAAATTAAAGAAAAAACCAAATAAAAAAAATAATTCGATTTGGTTTGGTTTTTCGGTTTAATCCGAATAGTGCACACCCCTAATTATTAGTCCCTCTGCTATGAGTAGGGCTGTTCATTTTTTCGGTTTAAACCGATGAATCGAACCGATAAAAGGTTATTGGGTTATTGATATTAGGTTATCGGTTATTTAACGGTTTACAAAATAATTTTATTGGATTATTAGTTTGGTTATCGGTTTTGCACATTTTTTTATTGGTTAAACCGATAACCCAATAAGATTTTTAAATTTACTATTACACTTATGTATATAAAAGTAGTATACTTATTTACTCTTAGTTGGAATTTAGAAACTTCAAATCCTAGTCTTCTTTTACTTGTGTAGCTTTCAGTTCACCTTCTCCATTTTAAATATCAATTTACTATTTCAATCCTCACTTCCTCCATTAGTTTATAGAATAATGAAGTATATTTGAATCTATTGTTAGTTGCTTCTTTGAATATGGAGAATGCTTTAAGAGGCATTTGAATCTGCTATGAAAATGAAACCGATTTTGTATTGGAATCAATCGTTTAAAGGGTGATTATTTTACAACTGTTAAACCTAAGTTTCTTAATGGTTAAACCGAAAACCGAACCGATAAGAACCTAAAACCAATAAACGGAAAATCAATAACCGATACCTTATTGATTCAGTTATTGATTTAGCACTTTTAAAAAATCGAAAACCGATAGTCTAAAACAATAATGTCCAAAATCGAATCGAACCGACCGTTAAATACCCCTAACTACGAGTAAGGGAAATAGCAGAAAAATAACTCATTATTCGAAGACTAATTAAATCATGATTTTATTTGTACTAAGTTTTTTTTTTTCATTTTTATATATATGCTTTTGATATATAGAAGCCATTTTTCGAAGAATATAAATATTTATTGAAAAATAATTTTTGACACATTAAGCACGGTGTGTTGCGGACATCGCACCCTCTCTACTTTATCAAGGTAGGGAGGATTATACTCGGTACATTGTTGTTGTTGCCGTAACCACTACGTGTTGCAATCTATCTACGTTAATGTACTATTTTCTCAAATATTTAGTTTCCAAAGCTTCATATAGGATGTGAATCTCATTTTACTCAAATATAGACTTATTATTGACACTAGCCCCATGCCAGCACGGGCCCAAGTTCACACTGTAAATTAATTAAATTTTTATTGTTCTATAATATTGTTATGGAGTTTTTTTTTTTTTTTTTAATTTTAAAATTTCATGTTAGTTATGAATGATTTGTGTAATCTTTCTATTAATCTAGTACGTGAAATTCACTTTTATATGCGCTAGCACAAGCCCTAGTCTAACATAGAGTTTCATTCTTATCTATTTTGGATGTAATTCATCTTAATTATATGCCAGTTATTTTTTATTTAAGTTATTTCTTGAGTGACTATTTTGATTGATTTCTTTATTTTTTTACCAACTCTATGACATTACTCGTAAATAAGAGTTAGATAACTTAAGTATTGTGATGACATTGTTCAACTAATAGCGGTAAAAGTGGCTCTTTCGCTTGGCAACCTGTGCAAATTTTATCTCGAAGTTTCACTAACGACAGTGTAAACTCTATAATTTTTTTCAAGTTCACGTTAAACTACTTAAAGAATTCATGAATTTCAGAAAAATATTTGGTTAAATTTTCATCAAGCAACCTTAAAAGTGGGTATTAATATTCAAAGCGATCCAAAAGTGGCCAGTTGATTTTGCAAAATCTTACTATGCTTTATTTTATAGTACCAAAACTGGCTGCCAAAGAACGGCTATATTTAATTAGTAATTATAAAAGTGGCTATTTAGTGAATCCATTGTAAAATCTGGCTATCGCTACAGCAGTGAACCAAAAAGTGGCTATTTTACAAAAATAGTGGCCCTAACCCATATGCAGCACGACCCCAAGCACCTCTCCTTTGCTCTTATCATATACTATACTAAATGAGCCTATCACCTAAGCAAAATGTAAAAGACCTAAATGCCCCTGCAGCCTTAACAAATTACTAATACTAATACTGTTATTATTTTAATAAAACAGAAAAAAAAAATTTACGCGCCTTTCCCTGTATATTCCTGCTTCTCACCTGCCTAACATTGGCCAACTCTTGAGCTGCCCATCTCTTCAGTATCTAGAATTCATTCACCCTCATCATGTTTATGCGATTCGTTGAATGTAGACGCCGATTCTCTGCGCCTTTTGGCCTTACATCTACTTTAATGATTCACACTCATCAACAGCAAGGTCTGGACGGTTTCAATTTGATAGTCACTCTATATAAGTTGGATGGAACTGTTTTGGTTTATTCTCTGTATACTTACCAACAACTGCAGCAGCTAGGTACTATTGTTAGCATTGCACAATTTAACTGTCGATCGATTCTGTTGACATTTTGAGCAGTCATTGTGTATTCTAATTTGTTCCCTATTATTTTTTCCTACAGCCTTATTGCCGTTGTTCATAAGGAATTGGGTACGAATCCGAAACCTTCGCTTTTGCTTTAGTACAATTGTTGCTTATATGTTAGCATTCCAGAATTTAACCGTCGATCGATTCTCTTGACATTTTGAGCACTCATTGTGTATTCTAATTTGTTCCTTTAAATTTTTTCCTACAGCCTTCTTGCCGTTCTTCATAAGGAATTGGGTATAAATCCGTCACCTTTGCTTTTACTTTAGTACAATTGTTGCTTATACTAGCATGAACTTTGACATCTCCTCCTGTATTGCCAGCTAAAGTTGCCTTAGGCCCCAGGTTCTGTTTGGTGTAGTCGTTTAGACAGCGTCGCTTATATGTTAGCATTCCAGAATTTAACCGCCGATCGATTCTCTTGACATTTTGAGCACTCATTGTGTATTCTAATTTGTTCCTTTAAATTTTTTCCTACAGCCTTCTTGTCGTTCTTCATAAGGAATTGGGTATAAATCTGACACCTATGCTTTTACTTTAGTACAATTGTTGTTTATACTAGCATGAACTTTGACATCTCCTCCTGTATTGCCAGCTAAAGTTGCCTTAGGCCCCAGGTTCTGTTTGGTGTAGTCGTTTAGACAGCGTCGCAGCCTTAGTGATGCTGAAG
Source organism: Petunia x hybrida (assembly GCA_037355625.1). Classification (NCBI taxonomy): domain Eukaryota; kingdom Viridiplantae; phylum Streptophyta; class Magnoliopsida; order Solanales; family Solanaceae; genus Petunia; species Petunia x hybrida. The sequence goes on from JBBBVM010000019.1 coordinate 3,819,864, forward strand.
TAGCATCGTAGATTATTTAAACCGCAAATTCACCCTTTGGTGTCGTCGTTTAGACGACGTCGCAGTCTTTGTGCTGTTGAAGTAGTGTCGTAGGTTACTTGAGCCGCTAATCCCCACCCCCCCCCCCCAAACTGTTCGCTCCCGTCTATAGACACAAAAGAACCATGATTTCTGATTACATTTTGTGAAGTCACAGTGATCTTCCATTTGCTCCTGAATTTTTTCTGCAGCCTTCGTTGTGGTGTTCATCACGAATCGGGTATGAGATCAACTCCCTTACTTTTTGTTTAGCATAATTATTACTTATGTTCGCGTGTAGTTTGTCAAGTTAACCTCCAGAATGCTAATCCTGCTTGCTTTACTCAATTAGACGGCGTCGCATACTGACTATCGTCGAATTACCATCCTAGGCTACCGCAACCGCTAATTATGCTCACTGTACCCTGCTGTTTCATTGTGCCCCAATGCTGTGTTCATGTCCGCTTGCAAATTTGTCCCTTAAATTTCTTAGGTGTCGCAGCCTTAGTGATGCTGAAGTAGCGTCGTAGATTGCTTAAGCCGCTAAATCACCCTTTGGTATCGCCGTTTAGACGACATCGCAGCCTTTGTGCTGTTGAAGTAATGCCGTAGGTTACTTAATAAATGCGCAGGGTATTAAATAGCATACCAACAGTACCAAAATGCACCTGAAACATAGAAAACTGCTGCCATATCTGAAAATTTAGATTCTAACTCATAAATATATCTAACACCAAGAAAGTTAAGCATCTGTTTTAATGTATGTTCTGTTGCACCAGCAGCAGTCATGCTCAATACTGGATGAAAACATAATGGAGATAGCAATATGTTATCATTACTAGAAGTACCATTTTTTGAAACCACTTTAAGAAGAATTTGACTAGCAACTTGTGCACAAGAATCAGTCTTCTCTTCCTTTCTTTTGGCGTGAATCAGTCTTCTCTTCCTTTCTTTTGGCGTGAATACTGACGTTGAGATTTCGTTCCGCCAGCATACAAAGGTCACTGAATGTGACACTGATTTTAATACTCAAAACTTCGCTGTGGTTTCATCCCCTTTGTTGAGGCTGCCAGGATGCCCCTCGGTACCCTGTTTGGTAACGTGCAACAACCCTTGATACCTAGCTTTGCCAACGTTTATTGCTACTTCTCGCCTGCACTAACTAGCTATTTTTTTCAGATGTTGCCGGCATTTTACTAGATGTGAAGGTACTCATTGGAGAAGGCCGCAAGACACGGCTCGAAGCAGTAATCACCGACGATAGGTTGGTCCTTTCATCCTGGCTTGCACAATTACATCCTCTAAATGGGACACTGTAGCTTAGACTATATCTCAAAACGGTAATTCTCGAATCCCAGTTATAAAGTAGAAGTCTCTTACACTGTTGTACTTCAGTGACAGTACATTAGATATTAGGAGAGGAATTTACCTCTTCTTTAAAGTATTTGAGTGTTATATGTCCTCTTAATGAGTTTCATTCATTTTGCTTATGTAGATGATAGTTCCTCATGGAAAATAATCCCTATATACACACACTTCACAAGCACACATCATTAGAAAAACAACTTCTTATAGGCAATACCAAACCAATACACCCCTCTCAAACTTCAGGGCCCCTATACCCCCTAATCATTTCACAAACCTGAACAAGGACGAAGAAATACCCCTGCAAACAATGAACCAAGCAGACCCCCCTAAAACGTCTATACTCTCCCTGCTTAGCTTTTCTATAGCATCCAAACACTCACCATACACTCACCCATTCTTTTTTACAAACCAGAAACAAAAGAAACCACCCCTGCTGCATTCATACTCCTCCTGGATCCCTCCATTTTTCTAGAACACCCTAATTAGACTCCCTAATTTTTCTTTTGAACATAACACTTTATTGTCCAGATTCGACAAATAACATATATAAAATGGTAAAACTTATGCAACTACCCTTTATTGGCATGTACAAAGATTAGTGCCCTTACTTCTCTGTACATTTTTTGAATATTTTTTGCTTTTCACTTGAGGTTAAAGTCTTGGTAGAACTTAGTATCCACTATGGTTCAGACTTAGAACCCACCCCTGGCGCAACTTAGATATGTAATGATCAAAGGTAACAGACCACTCGACTTGAAAACCTAAACCCATACTTATTTGTTAGTGTCGGTTCAACAGAAAAATAAAAGGAAACCCCCCCTACTGTCAGTACACCTTTAACCTTTTTCCACATATGCGCACCCCTGATAGAATAACTTAGCTCATAAGGTGCTCTCTGTATTTTGTAATTTTATGTTGCATTTTTTCTGAAATCTGAATGCATCGACACGGATTTGCACTGGTATTATGAATACTTGCTTGCTTGCTCGTGCTACTGTCCTAACTGAGTAGGACTCATACGCCGCTTTACTCATGCTTCAGTTTTGGCAATATACCATTTGCCCACTTCTTACCTCCTTCGTAGGTACGACCGGAAAACAGTAACCTTGTGGGGAGACCTGGCTGAGATCGAGGGTGCTCTGATGGCTAGCTCTAAACATGACAACCCCGTTGTTGCCTTTTGCAATATTAAAGGCTCCATTTACCAAGGTATATCGCTGTGTTGCATTTGTTATATCTATGACCACGTCCCCTTTATGTTATATCAGCAGGAGTTGTTGTTTCTGGATTTTCAAGTAAAGACTTCTCACTATTCCCTCCGCTCTGTAGGTGAATTCGGACTTTCAACCACTCCAGTTAGCTGTGTGCTCATTGAACCAGATTTTTAAATAGTCGATCATCTACACAAGTGGTATGCCCCTGTAATCGCAACCAAATGCTTTGAAAAAATTTAAATCTACAGTATGCCCCGTGTTGGTACTAACAAATTTCACCTCTCAGGCATCCTGCCATGAAGGCCTGCAGCGTGGACATACGATTCATGCCAAGTAGACTAATGCAAGAAACAACTAAGGTCGCTCTAACTGATATAGTTAAGCCAGCATCTTCTAGCTTCAAGGTATCTCGCCCCAACTAACAGCGTTCGCATAGTGCTTTCAGTGCTTTTGCTGCGTAATTACTGCAACATTTTACTGCTGCATATACACTAAAGTCCTCCATTCTTTATCCATAGGTTCAGTACTATAGGTTCGTTGCGAAGTTAATAAATATTATTAACCTGGATGACCTGTGGTATGCTACGTGCAAAAAATGCTACAAGAAAGTAATTGTGAAGAAAAGCACTGCAAGTTGCGAGTACTGCAGGAAAAAGGATACCGATTACGAGAACAGGTCGGGTACATTCCCTTCTTTACATATCCTTTAATCAGATTGTATTTATTCAGTTCACATAATCTCATTGACTTATAGTATTACTGGTCTTTTACAATAACTTAGATGGTCCAGTTCCTGATGTCGACAGGCAATATGAGTGACCCTGCATATTTATCAAAAACCAATAGCCTAGATAGTTACACCTCTGCGGATTAGTAATATTGATAGGATCCTCATAACTGCTTGCAAATTTCATGTACCAGATATAGGATGAAGATTGTCGTTTCGGCTAAGGAGGTTGAAGATACTGTTCTTACACTGTTTGGGGGTGCACGATTCTTTGTTGGATGCGACGTAAATGACTACATTCAGTCAACATCAGAAAAGGTAAATCCTCGCTTCAGCTTATCAAAAACTTCACTTGCAGCCTTACTGCCTTCGGATTCCCTTGTCTTGGCATTTGACACGATTTTTGGTTTCTCATCAACTGTACAGAAAGGGAAATCACCGTACTACCGCAGGCTGGAGCAGAGCAGGGGTAAAATGTTCAGTTTCCTCATAAAGAATCCGCAAAGTCTGCCTGTTGAGGATAAGAACCGAGACTTGATAGTTGAGGAGATGCACGAAGCTGAAAAGCTCGGTCCTGCAGAAGTGGAAGCTGAACCTTCGGCAGCAACACAAGCACCAAAGCGAGCTATTATAACTGGCGATACCAAGGCAGAAGAACCTTTAACTGTTGATAAGAAGCTTAAAGGGGAAAAAATGTAGTCTACTGCAGCTGTAGCAAGCTGAGCCAATATTAGCTATTAGTAAACGGGTCTAGAGAGTCTCCTCCCTTAGTTTCCTTAAGAGCAACTTTAGCTGGCCCCGCTGCTACTTTGTCATTTGCTTTTCAATATTAATAAATATTTGTTTCCCTAAATTGTGTTTGCTCTATATGCTGTTACAGTGTGCATACAGTTATTTCTGGAAACTACTCTGCTTGATTCGCTCCAAATCACCAATGCCTCCTACTGTATAGGTAAAATACAAATTTACGCCACTAACATCAGTACCAAGACCACTATCTAACAACGTATCACAATACTAAGTGCTAATTTGTCGCAAAAAATTAAAATTACAGTATTACTCCCTAACGCTGCATTACTTGATACAAGCCGTAACACATGATAAAGAAATGGCAAAACAAGGTGCGTAATCCTTTAAAAAATTGAAGTTACATCATCTTCAACCCCCCGCCTAATTAACTTTATTCCCCTTAGATCAAACCACTACTCGACAACCTGAAGGAAAAAGCAAATCTTCTAACACCTCAACTGCCTCCATATCCAGTGGGGGAAAAACGTTGCAGAAGAAGTCAACGTACATGGTAAGCCTTACGTAACCACATAATTCTAGCCATGACAAATATAATCAATTATGAATACCTGCGATTGAACATAGTTATACGTGTAGGCAGTGAAGGACAACCTATTAGTGTTATCGAAAAACAAATTGAACAGACACCGGATCAGCCGAATAGGACACTCTCAGCAGGTTAACTTTCTGAATCCTGATGCTACGTATTTGAACTTATTCATTCGTGATGTGTGAGACTATAGAAAAAGCCTAACAAGTTTTCTATGTTGAAGTCTGGAAATTAACAGAACCTATTTAAACTTGCTCTCTAATGGAGCATATCACAGCAGTCGGACAATTTAGTTTTGTGAACAAGATACTTAGTTTAATATCAGCAAGAGTATATTCATGGCAGGCCATACATACCAGTGGACACGACAAACATGCTGAAGCTTAGGAGGCTTTAAGATTAAGTTTTAATACCCAACAGAGCAATTTTACCATGGGACTGCTAAGTTACATGCTACTGGATGAGCTTACTTAACAAATTGAATACAAAAGACAAGAGGATTGAAACAGGAACTAGATGGGAATTGAGTCTGAGCTAATAACAGGAGTAGCAAACACACGACATTAGAACTTATGCTTGAAATTAGAAGCCTGGACTCAAGCTAATAGCTCAATCTGAAACAATAAGCTAACAGTTTAGTCTCAGAGGCTTCATACATAGAAACCAAAGTATTAGCTGCTGCTTATGAGAAGCCTAACTGCTTCCCCATTGACAAATAGGCAGATCAACCAGACTTAAATTTGGTACACTAAATAGCAAGGTTCAAGCAACCTTATACATCTCAAACAAGGAAACCAACTCCAATCTTTAACTACAAACATGAAACCTATGAGAAAAGCTAACAGACTCAAATATAGCTCTATCACATACACTAAACTGACTCACATATACATACAGAACAGCCCTAAATCAACTCCTACATCCAACACCTACTTGCAGAATACCTGAACAACCCTAAAGCCTCACTACAACACCTGCAACCAACCTTGATACCTCTTAGACTAGGCTGAAGCAACATCACCCCTGAAAACAACTTCCAAACTCCAGCTTCAGACTTCTTTCACACACTGAACTCCCTCCTTAACAAAACCTGCACACCCCTAAGCAACCTCAATAAATTATCAGGACAGGCTCTGACAACTTGCACACACACCAGACCTCCTGCTGAACTCCTCCACTCTCAGCACAACCCCAAAGACAGCCTCTCTATACTCCTTAAGTAGCAAACTGCACTCACCAAAAGCCTAAGCTGGCACCTGACCTCTTCTAACATCCACTCTGAACTACTTACAACCTCCCTAGCACCTCCCCTGAACACTCTACATAACCTGCAACTACCAAAACCAACTCCTGGACCCCTGCAATGCCCTAACTCATCTGACCCATAGAAATCAAGAACTAAAAACAACCAGACCAATCTGCAGCCCCCTGAAACAGTCCCACTGCTTCCTAACTACTCACTGCATATTATTTGAACTCATCAAAAATGTTGAACAGCCTCCAAAACCCCTCACAGACATCTAGACACACATATCAGGCACACACACAGATCTGCCTCTCACAAATTCCCTCAATTCCACTCCTAAACAACCCCTGGACCCTGACCCCTTAACAGCTACCTAAAACCTTTCTATCCCCTGCAAGCACCCCAAGAGAACCTCCTTTATACACACTAATTTAACATACCCGACCAGCTGCACACTCTAATCAGAAAACAGAACCAGAACAGGGCTAAAGCTAAAGAAATTTCAGAATGCTAACAGATCTTAAGGAAAAGCTTGAAAGGCATCAGGATACAGAACACATTGCACGGAACTGGACTTTTCACATACAGATCTTGCTTTTTTTCAAAACGACCGTGATAACATAATTGTACTCTACTATATCTTGTGTTTTCAGTCCGACAAACCTGTTAGCTTTACACGACAGCAGTCCAAGTCTTCCTTCATATTAAGATTTCCCCCTTATTTTGTTAAAAAACACTGCCAGGATGAGCGATGAAAAGGTTAAACAGATACCTATCGCTCAACCAGTTTGTACCCAATGCACAGAATGAGGAAACACCTGCCACCAAGAAACGTCGAATAAACTGGCTGTCTTGGGCTTTATCGGCAGAAATTCAAATCCTAGGTAACATTACACTGATCGCTTCAGAAAACTTTTTCCCTGTACTCACACTTCTAGATTACTTAGTTGCTTTAGGCATTAATTTTTTACCTATACTCTTAATCTATCTGTCTATCAATAACGAGGTACCAGTACATACACCCTTGCACAATCAGACCCCCACAAACTGAAAGCGGTGCCACAATGTGTCTACTGTAGTTCTAAAAGGTTCGAACATGAACCTCCAACCTTCTGTTGTGAAAGCGGCTGTATCAAATTGGCAAGGACTCCTGCTCCACCTGAACTATATGAATTGCTCACGGCTCAAACGGATGACGCAAAACAATTCCGCAAATACCTTCGGGCATATAATAGTATCTTTGCTTTTACATCTTTTGGTGTTAAGCTTGATAAGGAACTAGCTTCATCAAGGAAAAGGGTGTATACCTTTAGGGCACAAGGCCAAATTTATCACGATCTACCATCTCTTAGGCCGCATGATAATAAGCCGTGTTACTTTCAGCTATACTTTTTTGACACAGAAAATGAGTTGACCAACAGGTTGTCTATACTGGATGACGGGGTCCTGTCAGCTGATATTGTTACGAAAATAAAGCAGGTAATGTCCGAAAATCCATATGCCCAAATATTCCGGCAATTGAAAGACCATTCCAGTTTTGAAAATCTACAGCTCCGGATTGCTGCAAATGCAAATCTTGATCAACGAGTATATAACAAACCCTCGACCGAGCAAGTTGCAGCTATTTGGATAGATGGAAACAATGCAGATATTCCGTTTGAGCGACAGATTGTTGTCCACGAACACTCAGGTAACAGACATAGAGTGAAGCACTACTTTGGTTGTTATGATCCATTGCAATATCCACTACTTCTGCCCAAAGGAGAGTCAGGTTGGCATCAAGGAATAAAGAAAGATAAAAAGCCACGCCAAAGCTGCACTATTGTCGAAACTGATGTCCCTAACTTTGACTCAGCAGATGCTGTGTTTGCCAATGAGGCCCAAGGTAATCTACGTTTTCAATATTCACATATCTGTACTATTCAAAACTTTTATTTACTAATAACTGTACTGTGATTTCCTAACCATATTTCACTAAACGTCAACAGATGTACATCGCGAATCAAAATCCGCAGTATCTTGCCGAGAATATTATTGTTATAAATTGCAAGTGCGGCCCGAGGACAAGTCTGTATTACTGCTGTGTGGGAGATTATTACAACAATTTGTTGTGGACATGTACATCAAACTTGAAACAACAAGGCTTGAGTTCTACAGAAATGAACAATCAAATTTCAGAAGAGAGGTTTTACAAGGCATAGTTGATAGTATCATGGCAGGTGAATACATAGGAGATAAAATTGGCCATAGAATTTACCTTCCTGCATCTTTCATCGGTGGACCAAGGGATATGCGCAAGAGATACATGGATGCAATGACTTTAGTACAACACTATGGGAAGCCCGATCTATTCATAACTATTACATGCAATCCTGAATGGCCGGAAATCACAGAAGCATTAGCTGCAGGTCAAACACCTCAAGATCGTCCTGATTTAGTAACACGAGTTTTTAGAGCAAAGTTGCAAGACCTTAAGGACCAAATATTCAACAAACATATCTTTGGGATTGTTGCAGCTCATGTATTTGTCGTTGAGTTCCAGAAACGAGGACTTCCACATATACACCTCTTGCTCATCCTTAGGGAAAGCCACAAGATTAAAACAGCTGATCAATATGACAAGTTCATCTCTGCAGAGATACCAAACAAAGATGAATACCCGTTATTATATGATATAGTTGTCAGACACATGATGCATGGTCCTTGCGGTCCAAAACATCCTTCAAATACATGTATGAAAGACGGTCAATGCAAGTACCACTATCCCCGACCGTTCAGCAATAAATCAGCTCAAGCAAAGGACGGGTATCCTATTTATAAAAGAAGGAATGATAATCGGTTTGAAAATGTCCGGGGAACCAGAATGAATAACCAGTGGGTTGTACCATATAACCCATACTTGCTAACAAGGTACAATTGCCATATCAATGTGGAAGTCTGCTCGGGAGTTAAGGCGATAAAATACCTCTACAAATACATCTACAAAGGCCATGATAGATGTGCGGTGTACATTGAATCTGAAGACGGGGAAAAAATCATTGATGAGATACAAAATTACCAAGATGCGCGCTGGGTTGCAGCTCCTGAAGCACTATGGAGAATTTACCAATTCAGCCTTAGTGACATCCAACCGCCTGTTATTAACCTACAATTACATCTGCCGAACAAACAAACAGGTACTCCCTCCGTTTCAAAAAGGATGAACCTATTACTATTTAAAGGGTCAAACAAGATTATGTTTGACCACATATCTTATAAATATTTTCTAACTATTTTGAATTGTTAACTATTGTGACTTATAGTATTTTTCATGTAGTTTCTAAATATGTAAATTTTATTTCAAAAAAATTAAAAATTCGATGTGTAAATTCCCGGTCAAAATTAGTCAATTTGACCCTCGTACTCCGCAAAGGTTCATCCTTTTTGAAACGGAGGGAGTATAATATTATATACCATACCTATGTACAGCTCCTTAGTACTAATTATTTATTAACTAACCATATGTCACCAATAGTCTACTATTGGAGCAAGCGCAATTTGCAAAATGTCATTGCAGGAGAAAATGTCGGTCGCACAATGCTTACCGAATATTTCAGCATGTGCCGCACCTATCCCGAGGAACGAAAGTACCTATACAAGGAATTTCCAGAACACTATGTTTGGAAAGCACAATCCAAGACGTGGACTCCACGGAAAAAAAAAACAGTTGTTGGTCGAATTGCAACAGGTATGCGCTGCACTAAATTCTAAAATCATTTACACTTCTACGCGTGCATTCAGTTATCATTATTAGCTGCATAACTTTGTTCAAGTATGCTAGATACGGTTTTCTTAACAGATCTAAACCACTGATGAGAAGATTCAGTACATAAGAACCTTTTTTGATTATAAAAAATAGATAGATGCAGAGGATAAACTTCCTCTGGACAAACAATATGATATATATAACAGTTAAACACTTTTCAGACGAATAACCGGGAAAACACTTCTTGCTCTCCCATCGAAAGCCTTGATACAACTTATCAACAAGCCATATGCTGATCTACAACTAAATGGCATGTGGACACCTAAGTCTGAGCAAAGCAAAAGCTATTTCATATCAACCTTATTGCTCGAGGTCAATGCTAAAGTTAACCAGAAGCCAACTGTTGACTCGATATTTCCAATTCAATATAAGGATCTTCACATGAACAAAGGAAAATATATTTACCATTAGGGGACCTGGGCGAATTATGGTGTATCCAAGGCCGGACCTTCGTAATGAATCTTCGGCAGCCTAGAAAAAAAATTAAGAACCAGGGAGTCAATTTTAATCCTAGAAACCACATAGAGGAAGAGTTTGAAGAACAGCTCACCCTCTTGGCTTTCAAAACTTGCTCCCCTCTGGTAGGCTCTATTCCTGACCCCGTACATGATACTAAGACAAAGTCAGTTTCTTGCCCAGTCTACAAAATTTACAATTTTCTGGCAATAAGTAGATTGTCCAACATAATTCTTGTATCAAATGATAGTTCACGCAATAATCATTTTAAACATGACTAATGAAAAGAAGCAACGGCATGGTCTGAAAACACGATCAATTCCTCCGTATAAACATTCTACTTCTTTACAATTCAAATAATGGCATGTGCATGACCTTTGAAGAAGAAACATCACAGAAGAGAGAGCTCTCAGAGTAGACAATCCACTTTGCTGGTTGGTTGATTGTTCATGGAAACCTTTCAAGCTGGGTACATTCGAAGCAATATACTACCCGAGGTTCAGATGTTTGGGTGTCTGGTCTGTGCAAATACAAGAAAATTAAAAGTGATACAAAATAAATAGATAGAACGGGCATCTGGCACCTAAATGAGTGAATGAAGGAAATATAATGGAAATTCAGAGGAAAAAGTAAAAGGTAAATGCAACTTACATCCAGATAATTTTTCTATTACTTTGCTCACTACATACACTGTCTTCTGCTTTGGTACCTTACAGAGCTAAAACAGATCATCAGCTATAACAAAGCATCTTGTCCTCTTAGGTTCAACTGATGGTAACTGAAGTAGAACATGTCCAACTCGATGCAGCACAGATGGATCCCGAGCTAACCATCCTGCAAAAGGCATTGCCACCATAAAGAATTGATAACTGATATACTGCCTGGCACTACTACCTAAAGCCCAAAAGATATTCTGCATATTTTCAAATAGTGACCATCTTAAATTTTCAATTAATCAAAATTTAGAAGCTGAAAGTTCACCCTACCATCACTAGATTTATATAACAGTACCGATAGTCCTCATTCACGGGAATTTGAGCAATTCCTCCCGTTGCTTTTACACAAATTCCTTCTTGCATCGACAAGTCATCAAACATATCTTGGTTCTCATTTTGGAATTTGTATTAATGTGGACAGTTGAGAGGACAGGTCTACTACACAAAATATTGCCTTTACAGGTGAATAGACTTGGTTTCTCGATTGTATATGTCATTTGACCTAGACAGCTAACAAGATCACTTAGCTGAAGTAGATTGTTGACTTGAGTGTTTAATCAACATGGCTGCTTATATGGCAGCTAATGTGAACTGATGACATGGTTGTATGTCGGTACAAAACAAAACCTGGCAATGCGATCAGGTGCCGAGGAGGGTTCTGGAAAATAGGTTTTTACTATATTACTCACCTTGACGTGACAAACCTTCTGGTGAGGCCGATTGACAAATTTGACAAAATTATTGGAGGCGTTTATGCAGAGTGCAGACAAATAAGTATCAAGTACTAACTGAATAAGTGAAAGATAAAATTGTAGGAACACGAATATCGCAGAATAACAGGGGATGACTCCTGCAAGACTTCATTGAACAAATTATTTTGGTTACTGCTATATTCTTTTTTTGATGTCTATATAAACTCTTTATAACTGAAAATTGACTGAATCTTTTTGTATATGAATGACTCAATTCTGATTACAAATATACTGCAGCCTTAAGTTAAAAGAAATGAACTTGATTCCCCTGTCTGCATTTGCACAGCTAATCCAAGAGAAGGAGAAAGATACTATGAGCGGCTCTTGCTAAATCATGTCCGAGGACCTACTTCTTTTGAAGACTTGCTGACCGTTAATGGAAGACAGTGTGAGACCTTTAAAGAGGCAGCCAAAGAACGAGGCCTCCTAGAGTCCGATAATAGCATTTCTGAATGCTTGGGTGAGGCAGTCCTTTTCAAAATGCCATCTGGCCTGCGAAGCTTATTTGCAACAATATTGGTTCACTGTAATCCAACTGATGTAAGACGACTCTGGGAAACATACTACTTTGATTTGTATGAAGACTACAGAAAAAATCAGGATTCCACATCCAACGTCCCGCTGCAGCGTACATTGAACAGTATTAGCACGTACCTGCATACCATGGGCAAGACTATAGACAAATATGACCTGCCCAAAATCCCAGAACAAGCCGAACATGGTCGTCCGTTGGAATGCAGAGAAATTCTTGAAGAGCAGGCTGTTCAGATAACTACTGAAGACATTGAAGCACAGACCAAGCTTAACCCTGAACAGGAACATGCATACAAAACAATTCTAGAACGCGTCACCTCTGCTACGCCTGGATTGTTCTTTGTCGATGGACCCGGTGGAACTGGTAAAACATTCTTATATAGAGCGCTGCTCGCAAATGTGCGTTCCAACAGAATGATTGCGTTAGCAACTGCAACCAGTGGAGTAGCTGCTTCTATTTTGCCAGGAGGCCGTACTGCGCACTCTAGATTTGACATTCCTCTTCAAACAGATGAAACAACTATCACAAATATGTCAAAACAAGGTGGCGCAGCTAAGTTAAAAAGAAAAGCTCGCTTGGTCATATGGGATGAAGCACCTATGGCAAAGCGACAAACCATTGAAACAGTGGACAGAAGCTTTAGGGATATAATGGAAAGTGACGCTCCCTTTGGTGGAAAAGTGATGGTTTTTGGAGGGGATTTCCGGCAGGTATTACCAGTAGTTCCCAAAGCGACAAGAGCTGAAACAGTAAATGCATGTTTGGTGAAATCATACCTTTGGCCTTTGATGGAAAAGCTTCAATTCAAGACAAACATGCGCGCAATATCAGATCCAACATTCAGTGATTTCTTGCTGCGGGTCGGAAATGGAGACGAATCAACAATTGGAGATAATTTAATTCGTCTTCCAGATGAGGTGGCTGTCAAATACGACAGTGAAGAAACTGCCACTGATTCCTTGATAGAACAAATATTCCCAGCGCTTCATGAAAATGCTGGTTCAGCACAATATGTAACAGAGCGTGCTATTTTAGCAAGCCGTAACGAACATGTTGATTACCTCAACGAAATGTTGGTGGAAAAGTTTCCAGGAGAAAGCAAAGCCTATGTCAGTTTTGACTCGGCTGAAGATGACACCAACAACTACTATCAGGAAGAATATCTGAACACTTTGACACCGAACGGACTGCCGCCCCACAGGTTCGTGAATATACACAGTTCTTTAATTAATGTTCCTAAGTTCTCGAATGCTAGCGACAAAACAACTTTGTTGTTTCCCTACTTAAACCCCTGCTAAGTGAAAAAATCAGTTTCGCTTGCTTATAAATAATCACGTTATCAAACCTCTAACATAACTGTATTACAACTGTAAATGATCCTGTTCTTAGAACTGTAGGGACAAGATCCTTTACCCTCCGAGCAGCCATATGTTTCGGGTATAATTTTTGGTTCGTTAATCTATATTTTCCTTAAATGTACGCAACTATTTCTTCCCTATATAGGTTAGTTCTAAAAAAGAATGCACCTATAATGCTGCTAAGGAATCTAGACGCGTCCAATGGCTTATGCAATGGCACGAGATTGATATGCAGAGGCTTTGACAAAAACGTCATACATGCAGAAATCATGCTAGGTCATTATGCTGGTAAAAATGTCTTCCTCCCAAGGATTCAACTGTCACCTCCGGATAATGAGGGACATCCTTTCAAATTTGTCCGAAAGCAATTTCCAGTTCGCCTATGCTTTGCAATGACAATAAACAAAGCACAAGGCCAGACAATTTCAAATTGCGGATTGTATTTACCCCAACATGTATTCTCCCTGGGACAACTATACGTCGCACTGTCACGTGGTACGTCCATGTCCACTACAAGAGTCTTGGTCATGACAGAACAACCCATACGTCGCATTGGAACATATACAAAAAACGTTGTCTACAAGGAAGTTCTAGGTAAGATAGACTAATGGTAATTAACTATTTTGGTATAATTGTTTACAAAGTTTTAATTTCCTGGTTTTATTCAACAACTTCTTCTGAATTTATATGAAGTTGAGTAATACTTGCTTGGCAGCTGCCTGAAGAACCAGTGACATAGGACTACATCATCATGAGAAGTCGTCAGCTCGAAATTTGTATCATCTTCTATTTAACGGCTACTGCGGTAAAATTCAGTATTTGTACTGGACTTCTCTCAACTCCTTCCCCACAAGCTCTGGATCCTGCATCGTTTTTCCTTATTGAGGATTGCATTTGAAGTCGAGAATAGTTCACCATACATAAAGTCTTCTGACTCCTGCTGCTACTACCTCTCTATTTACTTCCTCTTTCGCTGTTGCACTATACAGCAGTGTTTGTTATCTCCAGACCATTATGTATTGTTGTTATGTTAACATGGTGAGCGTGATAGGATACCTAGATTATAATATTTCTGGACCTTGGCCTTTTAAAAATCTTTTGCGGGTTGGAAAGATGGGTCTTAGTACTTTCTGTTGATCACAGACACATGTTGGAAGAATATATCCATCTTTTCTTTTCAGTGATCTTTTTGGTAAACATGCTGAATTGTAGGAAGGTGCATTAATAGATTTGGATCAATTTCTCTGTTGCATTAACTTTTGTTGCAGAACAACAGTCATGTCTAGATATTACCATTAAATAAAATAGCACAAGCATACACTTTCTCAAATTTGTTGCGCGAGATGAGTGTCTGTTACTCTATATTACATAGCACTTAAGCCAATATCATCATCCAGAACACATTTACATAGCGCCTGACTGTGTGTAATACATGTAAACAATATGCGTTATGCTTTACCTAAAAGCCAAAGGGCGGTAGTTCCGTTCAAGATCTATGAATTACATAATAGTGCAGGTGGAAGCAGACCTTCTGTACATGGAAGAGAAGTTAGAATTTGTTCGTCTAGAAAATGCTTGATTTTTTGAAACACTATTCGTTTTAAGTAAACTATTTTTTTTTCTTTTCAAAATTTGTTTTTAATTAAGATAGATCTACCTCTACAAAAATTAATTCCCTCCGACCATGTTGTATATGGGGAATATTTTTTTCCCATCTCCTGTTATGACTTTCACGATATTGGAGATACTAAAGTAATGGAAACCAAATCAGCTGCACAATTTCCTGCTCCAGAAAAACAATTGTTCATAAATAAACTATCCACTGCTTTATTCCCGCATATGCCTAAAAAATGTTCTGTATGAATAATCTTCAAGAAATTAGCTAATTAATGTATGTAATGCCAACACAAACTGGACATTCTGCATAACTATATCAGCTTTTTTTTTTTTTTTTGGAGGATTAGTTATATAACCAATTTCAGACGTTGAAGCCTTCAGCTCGAAGACATTTACGATGAGCCTCAATCCATTTCTCACAAGCAGATTCGCCGTGTTCCACATTACTGTAGCAGCCTAGCCGACACTATTGTTTACCACTGATTACAAAAAACTTCTTTTCACTATAAATGATTTTTGCAAACAACTGTAGTAT